>OX645062.1:44005000-45205000 GCA_951905685.1 Eumerus sabulonum | reverse complement strand
CGAGTAATTTTGTTACTGCTTGGTCTTTCACTGTTCTGTTTTCAACAGCTCCTGGGTGCTTTCTTTCAGGTTCTGCAAAGAGAAAACTGTGCTTTTGAAGGCCTTTTAGAGACCGAAGCGTTTTACTCTGAGGCTGGCGTGTTACAGCTGATATTGATGACTTTGCGCCGCACACGGGCGCGTGTACGTAACATTATTTTCTGGCACGACATGGATGCGTCCCCAGCGTTCCCCACAGGCTGCTGAGTGACCAATATAGGTTCTCTTGAGGGGAAATAACGCATTTTATATTGAGGGACACAAGCGTCCAGCCCTATGTACATATATTTTTACCAGCAGGCGAGGAGAGCACACAAAATGCATAAAAACGAGTAATTTTGTTACCTCTTGGTCTTTCAGGGTTCTGTTTTCAAGAGCTCCTGGGTGCTTTCTTTCAGGTTCTGCAAGAGAAAACTGTGCTTTTGAAGGCCTTTTAGAGACCGAAGCGTTTTACTCTGAGGCTGGCGTGTTACAGCTGATATTGATGACTTTGCGCCGCACACGGGCGCGTGTACGTAACATTATTTTCTGGCACGACATGGATGCGTCCCCAGCGTTCCCCACAGGCTGCTGAGTGACCAATATAGGTTCTCTTGTGGGGAAATAACGTATTTTATATTGAGGGACACAAGCGTCCAGCCCTATGTACATACATTTTTACCAGCAGGCGAGGAGAGCACACAGATTGCATGAAAAACGAGTAATTTTGTTATTGCTTGGTCTTTCACTGTTCTGTTTTCAACAGCTCCTGGGTGCTTTCTTTCAGGTTCTGCAAGAGAAAACTGTGCTTTTGAAGGCCTTTTAGAGACCGAAGCGTTTTACTCTGAGGTTGGCGTGTTACAGCTGATATTGATGACTTTGTGCCGCACACGGGCGCGTGTACGTAACATTATTTTCTGGCACGACATCGATGTGTCCCCAGCGTTCCCCACTGGCTGCTGAGTGACCATTACAAGTTCCCTTGATGGAAAATATTGCATTTTATATTGAGGGACAGAAGCGTCCAGCCGTGTGTACATACATTTTTACCAGCAGGCGAGGAGAGCACACAAAATGCATAAGAAACGACTAATTTTGTTACTGCTTGGTCTTTCACTGTTCTGTTTTCAACAGCTCCTGGGTGCTTTCTTTCAGATTCTGCAAGAAGAAACTGTGCCTTTGAAGGCCGTTATGAAACCGAAGCGTTTTACTCTGAGGCTGGCGTGTTACAGCTGATATTGTTGACTTTGCGCCGCACACGGGGCATGTACGTAACATTATTTTCTGTCACGATATCGATGCGTCCCCAGCGTTCCCCACAGGCTGCTGAGTGACCATTATAGGTTCCCTTTGATGGGAAATATCGCGTTTTATATTGAGGGACAGAAGCGTCCAGCCGTGTGTACATACATTTTTACCAGCAGGCGAGGAGAGCACACAAAATGCATAAAAAACGAGTAATTTTGTTACTGCTTGGTCTTTCACTGTTCTGTTTTCAACAGCTCCTGGGTGCTTTCTTTCAGATTCTGCAAAGAGAAAACTGTGCTTTTGAAGGCCTTTTAGAGACCGAAGCGTTTTACTCTGAGGCTGGCGTGTTACAGCTGATATTGATGACTTTGCGCCGCACACGGGCGCGTGTACGTAACATTATTTTCTGGCTCGACATCGATGCGTCCCCAGCGTACCCCACTGGCTGATGAGTGACCATTATAGGTTCTGTTGATGGGAAATCACGCACTTTATATTGAGAGACACAAGCTTCCAGCCGTGTGTACATACATTTTTACCAGCAGGCGAGGAGAGCACACAAAATGCATAAAAAACGAGTAATTTTGTTACCTCTTGGTCTTTCACTGTTCTGTTTTCAACAGCTCCTGGGTGCTTTCTTTCAGGTTCTGCAAGAGAAAACTGTGCTTTTGAAGGCCTTTTAGAGACCGAAGCGTTTTACTCTGAGGCTGGCGTGTTGCAGCTGATATTGATGACTTTGTGCCGCACACGGGCGCGCGTACGTGACATTATTTTCTGGCACGACATCGATGTGTCCCCAGCGTTCCCCACTGGCTGCTGAGTGGGGAACGCACACAAGTTCCCTTGATGGAAAATATTGCATTTTATATTGAGGGACACAAGCGTCCAGCCGTGTGTACATATATTTTTACCAGCAGGCGAGGAGAGCACACAAAATGCATAAAAACGAGTAATTTTGTTACCTCTTGGTCTTTCACGGTTCTGTTTTCAACAGCTCCTGGGTGCTTTCTTTCAGGTTCTGCAAGAGGAAACTGTGCTTTTGAAGGCCCTTAAGAAACTGAAGCGTTTTACTCTGAGGGTGGCGTGTTACAGCTAATTTTGATGACTTGGCGCCGCACACGGGCGCGTGTACGTAACATTATTTTCTGGCACGACATGGATGCTTCCCCAGCGCTCCCCACAGGCTGATAAGTGACCATTATAGGTTCTCTTGATGGTAAAGCTCCTGGGTGCTTTCTTTCAGGTTCTGCAAGAGGAAACTGTGCTTTTGAAGGCCCTTAAGAAACCGAAGCGCTTTACACTGAGGGTGGCGTGTTACAGCTGATTTTGATTACTTTGCGCCGCACACGGGCGCGTGTACGTAACATTATTTTCTGGCACGACATGGATGCGTCCCCAGCGTTCCCCACAGGCTGCTGAGTGACCATTATAGGTTCTCTTGATGGGAAATAACGCATTTTATATTGAGGGACTAAAGCGTCCAGCCGTGTGTACATACATTTTTACCAGCAAGCGAGGAGAGCACACAAAATGCATAAAAAACGAGTAATTTTGTTACCTCTTGGTCTTTCACTGTTCTGATTTCAACAGCTCCTGGGTGCTTTCTTTCAGGTTCTGCAAGAGAAAACTGTGCTTTTGAAGGCCTTTTAGAGACCGAAGCGTTTTACTCTGAGGCTGGCGTGTTACAGCTGATATTGATGACTTTGCGCCGCACACGGGCGCGTGTACGTAACATTATTTTCTGGCACGACATGGATGCGTCCCCAGCGTTCCCCACAGGCTGCTGAGTGACCAATATAGGTTCTGTTGAGGGGAAATAACGCATTTTATATTGAGGGACACAAGCGTCCAGCCCTATGTACATACATTTTTACCAGCAGGCGAGGAGAGCACACAGATTGCATGAAAAACGAGTAATTTTGTTATTGCTTGGTCTTTCACTGTTCTGTTTTCAACAGCTCCTGGGTGCTTTCTTTCAGATTCTGCAAGGGGGAACTGTGCTTTTGAAGGCCTTTAAGAAACTGAAGAGTCTTACTCTGAGGGTGGCGTGTTACAGCTGATTTTGATGACTTTGCGCCGCACACGGGCGCGTGTACGTAACATTATTTTCTGTCACGACATCGATGCGTCCCCAGCGTTCCCCACAGGCTGCTGAGTGACCATTATAGGTTCCCTTGACGGGAAATATGGCGTTTTATATTGAGGGAGAGAAGCGTCCAACCGTGTGTACATACGTTTTTACCAGCAGGCGAGGAGAGCACACAAAATGCATAAAAAACGGGTAATTTTGCTACCTCTTGGTCTTTCACTGTTCTGTTTTCAACAGCTCCTGGGTGCTTTCTTTCAGGTTCTGCAAGAGAAAACTGTGCTTTTGAAGGCCTTTAAGAAACCGAAGCGTTTTACTCTGAGGCTGGCGTGTTACAGCTGATATTGATGACTTTGCGCCGCACACGGTGGCGTGTACGTAACATTATTTTCTGTCACGACATCGACGAGTCCCCAGCGTTCCCCACAGGCTGCTGAGTGACCAATATAGGTTCTGTTGAGGGGAAATAACGCATTTTATATTGAGGGACACAAGCGTCCAGCCCTATGTACATACATTTTTACCAGCAGGCGAGGAGAGCACACAGATTGCATAAAAAACGAGTAATTTTGTTACTGCTTGGTCTTTCACTGTTCTGTTTTCAACAGCTCCTGGGTGCTTTCTTTCAGATTCTGCAAGAGGAAACTGTGCCTTTGAAGGCCGTTATGAAACCGAAGCGTTTTACTCTGAGGCTGGCGTGTTACAGCTGATATTGTTGACTTTGCGCCGCACACGGGGGCATGTACGTAACATTATTTTCTGGCACGACATCGATGCGTCCCCAGCGTTCCCCACAGGCTGCTAAGTGACCATTAAAGGTTCCCTTGATGGGAAATAATGCATTTTATATTGAGGTACACAAGCGTCCAGCCGTGTGTACATACATTTTTACCAGCAGGCGAGGAGAGCAAACAAAATGCATAAAAAACGAGTAATTTTGTTACCTCTTGGTCTATCACTGCTCTATTTTTAACAGCTCCTGGGTTTTTTCTTTCAGGTTCTGCAAGAGGAAACTGTGCTTTTGAAACCGGAGCGTTTTATTTTTAAGCTGGCGTGTTACAGCTGATTTTGGTGACTTTGTGCCGCACACGGGCGCGTGTACGTAACACTATTTTCTGGCACGACATCGATGTGTCCCCAGCGTTCCCCACTGGCTGCTGAGTGACCATTACAAGTTCCCTTGATGGAAAATATTGCATTTTATATTGAGGGACACAAGCGTCCAGCCGTGTGTACATATATTTTTACCAGCAGGCGAGGAGAGCACACAAAATGCATAAAAACGAGTAATTTTGTTACTGCTTGGTCTTTCACTGTTCTGTTTTCAACAGCTCCTGGGTGCTTTCTTTCAGGTTCTGCAAAGAGAAAACTGTGCTTTTGAAGGCCTTTTAGAGACCGAAGCGTTTTACTCTGAGGCTGGCGTGTTACAGCTGATATTGATGACTTTGCGCCGCACACGGGCGCGTGTACGTAACATTATTTTCTGGCACGACATGGATGCGTCCCCAGCGTTCCCCACAGGCTGCTGAGTGACCAATATAGGTTCTCTTGAGGGGAAATAACGCATTTTATATTGAGGGACACAAGCGTCCAGCCCTATGTACATATATTTTTACCAGCAGGCGAGGAGAGCACACAAAATGCATAAAAACGAGTAATTTTGTTACCTCTTGGTCTTTCAGGGTTCTGTTTTCAAGAGCTCCTGGGTGCTTTCTTTCAGGTTCTGCAAGAGAAAACTGTGCTTTTGAAGGCCTTTTAGAGACCGAAGCGTTTTACTCTGAGGCTGGCGTGTTACAGCTGATATTGATGACTTTGCGCCGCACACGGGCGCGTGTACGTAACATTATTTTCTGGCACGACATCGACGAGTCCCCAGCGTTCCCCACAGCCTGCTGAGTGACCATTATAGGTTCCCTTGATGGGAAATATCGCGTTTTATATTGAGGGACAGAAGCGTCCAGCCGTGTGTACATATATTTTTACCAGCAGGCGAGGAGAGCACACAAAATGCATAAAAAACGAGTAATTTTGTTACTGCTTGGTCTTTCACTGTTCTGTTTTCAACAGCTCCTGGGTGCTTTCTTTCAGATTCTGCAAGAGGAAACTGTGCCTTTGAAGGCCGTTATGAAACCGAAGCGTTTTACTCTGAGGCTGGCGTGTTACAGCTGATATTGTTGACTTTGCGCCGCACACGGGGCATGTACGTAACATTATTTTCTGTCACGATATCGATGCGTCCCCAGCGTTCCCCACTGGCTGCTGAGTGACCATTATAGGTTCCCTTGATGGGAAATATCGCGTTTTATATTGAGGGACAGAAGCGTCCAGCCGTGTGTACATATATTTTTACCAGCAGGCGAGGAGAGCACACAAAATGCATAAAAAACGAGTAATTTTGTTACTGCTTGGTCTTTCACTGTTCTGTTTTCAACAGCTCCTGGGTGCTTTCTTTCAGATTCTGCAAGAGGAAACTGTGCCTTTGAAGGCCGTTATGAAACCGAAGCGTTTTACTCTGAGGCTGGCGTGTTACAGCTGATTTTGGTGACTTTGTGCCGCACACGGGCGCGTGTACGTAACACTATTTTCTGGCACGACATCGATGTGTCCCCAGCGTTCCCCACTGGCTGCTGAGTGACCATTACAAGTTCCCTTGATGGAAAATATTGCATTTTATATTGAGGGACACAAGCGTCCAGCCGTGTGTACATATATTTTTACCAGCAGGCGAGGAGAGCACACAAAATGCATAAAAAACGAGTAATTTTGTTACCTCTTGGTCTTTCACTGTTCTATTTTCAACAGCTCCTGGGTGCTTTCTTTCAATTACTGCAAGAAGAAACTGTGCTTTTGAAGGCCCTTAAGAAACCGAAGAGCTTTACTCTGAAGGTGGCGTGTTACAGCTGATTTTGTTTACTTTGCGCCGCACACGGGCGCGTGTACGTAACATTATTTTCTGGCACGACATCGATGCGTCCCCAGCGTTCCCCACAGGCTGCTGAGTGACCATTATAGGTTCCCTTGACGGGAAATATGGCGTTTTATATTGAGGGAGAGAAGCGTCCAACCGTGTGTACATACGTTTTTACCAGCAGGCGAGGAGAGCACACAAAATGCATAAAAAACGGGTAATTTTGCTACCTCTTGGTCTTTCACTGTTCTGTTTTCAACAGCTCCTGGGTGCTTTCTTTCAGGTTCTGCAAGAGAAAACTGTGCTTTTGAAGGCCTTTAAGAAACCGAAGCGTTTTACTCTGAGGCTGGCGTGTTACAGCTGATATTGATGACTTTGCGCCGCACACGGTGGCGTGTACGTAACATTATTTTCTGTCACGACATCGACGAGTCCCCAGCGTTCCCCACAGGCTGCTGAGTGACCAATATAGGTTCTGTTGAGGGGAAATAACGCATTTTATATTGAGGGACACAAGCGTCCAGCCCTATGTACATACATTTTTACCAGCAGGCGAGGAGAGCACACAGATTGCATAAAAAACGAGTAATTTTGTTACTGCTTGGTCTTTCACTGTTCTGTTTTCAACAGCTCCTGGGTGCTTTCTTTCAGATTCTGCAAGAGGAAACTGTGCCTTTGAAGGCCGTTATGAAACCGAAGCGTTTTACTCTGAGGCTGGCGTGTTACAGCTGATATTGTTGACTTTGCGCCGCACACGGGGGCATGTACGTAACATTATTTTCTGGCACGACATCGATGCGTCCCCAGCGTTCCCCACAGGCTGCTAAGTGACCATTAAAGGTTCCCTTGATGGGAAATAATGCATTTTATATTGAGGTACACAAGCGTCCAGCCGTGTGTACATACATTTTTACCAGCAGGCGAGGAGAGCACACAAAATGCATAAAAAACGAGTAATTTTGTTACCTCTTGGTCTTTCACTGTTCTATTTTCAACAGCTCCTGGGTGCTTTCTTTCAATTACTGCAAGAAGAAACTGTGCTTTTGAAGGCCCTTAAGAAACCGAAGAGCTTTACTCTGAAGGTGGCGTGTTACAGCTGATTTTGTTTACTTTGCGCCGCACACGGGCGCGTGTACGTAACATTATTTTCTGGCACGACATGGATGCGTCCCCAGCGTTCCCCACAGGCTGCTGAGTGACCATTATAGGTTCTCTTGATGGGAAATAACGCATTTTATATTGAGGGACACAAGCGTCCAGCCGTGTGTACATACATTTTTACCAGCAGGCGAGGAGAGCAAACAAAATGCATAAAAAACGAGTAATTTTGTTACCTCTTGGTCTATCACTGCTCTATTTTTAACAGCTCCTGGGTTTTTTCTTTCAGGTTCTGCAAGAGGAAACTGTGCTTTTGAAACCGGAGCGTTTTATTTTTAAGCTGGCGTGTTACAGCTGATTTTGGTGACTTTGTGCCGCACACGGGCGCGTGTACGTAACACTATTTTCTGGCACGACATCGATGTGTCCCCAGCGTTCCCCACTGGCTGCTGAGTGACCATTACAAGTTCCCTTGATGGAAAATATTGCATTTTATATTGAGGGACACAAGCGTCCAGCCGTGTGTACATATATTTTTACCAGCAGGCGAGGAGAGCACACAAAATGCATAAAAACGAGTAATTTTGTTACTGCTTGGTCTTTCACTGTTCTGTTTTCAACAGCTCCTGGGTGCTTTCTTTCAGGTTCTGCAAAGAGAAAACTGTGCTTTTGAAGGCCTTTTAGAGACCGAAGCGTTTTACTCTGAGGCTGGCGTGTTACAGCTGATATTGATGACTTTGCGCCGCACACGGGCGCGTGTACGTAACATTATTTTCTGGCACGACATGGATGCGTCCCCAGCGTTCCCCACAGGCTGCTGAGTGACCAATATAGGTTCTCTTGAGGGGAAATAACGCATTTTATATTGAGGGACACAAGCGTCCAGCCCTATGTACATATATTTTTACCAGCAGGCGAGGAGAGCACACAAAATGCATAAAAACGAGTAATTTTGTTACCTCTTGGTCTTTCAGGGTTCTGTTTTCAAGAGCTCCTGGGTGCTTTCTTTCAGGTTCTGCAAGAGAAAACTGTGCTTTTGAAGGCCTTTTAGAGACCGAAGCGTTTTACTCTGAGGCTGGCGTGTTACAGCTGATATTGATGACTTTGCGCCGCACACGGGCGCGTGTACGTAACATTATTTTCTGGCACGACATCGACGAGTCCCCAGCGTTCCCCACAGCCTGCTGAGTGACCATTATAGGTTCCCTTGATGGGAAATATCGCGTTTTATATTGAGGGACAGAAGCGTCCAGCCGTGTGTACATATATTTTTACCAGCAGGCGAGGAGAGCACACAAAATGCATAAAAAACGAGTAATTTTGTTACTGCTTGGTCTTTCACTGTTCTGTTTTCAACAGCTCCTGGGTGCTTTCTTTCAGATTCTGCAAGAGGAAACTGTGCCTTTGAAGGCCGTTATGAAACCGAAGCGTTTTACTCTGAGGCTGGCGTGTTACAGCTGATATTGTTGACTTTGCGCCGCACACGGGGCATGTACGTAACATTATTTTCTGTCACGATATCGATGCGTCCCCAGCGTTCCCCACTGGCTGCTGAGTGACCATTATAGGTTCCCTTGATGGGAAATATCGCGTTTTATATTGAGGGACAGAAGCGTCCAGCCGTGTGTACATATATTTTTACCAGCAGGCGAGGAGAGCACACAAAATGCATAAAAAACGAGTAATTTTGTTACTGCTTGGTCTTTCACTGTTCTGTTTTCAACAGCTCCTGGGTGCTTTCTTTCAGATTCTGCAAGAGGAAACTGTGCCTTTGAAGGCCGTTATGAAACCGAAGCGTTTTACTCTGAGGCTGGCGTGTTACAGCTGATTTTGGTGACTTTGTGCCGCACACGGGCGCGTGTACGTAACACTATTTTCTGGCACGACATCGATGTGTCCCCAGCGTTCCCCACTGGCTGCTGAGTGACCATTACAAGTTCCCTTGATGGAAAATATTGCATTTTATATTGAGGGACACAAGCGTCCAGCCGTGTGTACATATATTTTTACCAGCAGGCGAGGAGAGCACACAAAATGCATAAAAACGAGTAATTTTGTTACTGCTTGGTCTTTCACTGTTCTGTTTTCAACAGCTCCTGGGTGCTTTCTTTCAGGTTCTGCAAAGAGAAAACTGTGCTTTTGAAGGCCTTTTAGAGACCGAAGCGTTTTACTCTGAGGCTGGCGTGTTACAGCTGATATTGATGACTTTGCGCCGCACACGGGCGCGTGTACGTAACATTATTTTCTGGCACGACATGGATGCGTCCCCAGCGTTCCCCACAGGCTGCTGAGTGACCAATATAGGTTCTCTTGAGGGGAAATAACGCATTTTATATTGAGGGACACAAGCGTCCAGCCCTATGTACATATATTTTTACCAGCAGGCGAGGAGAGCACACAAAATGCATAAAAACGAGTAATTTTGTTACCTCTTGGTCTTTCAGGGTTCTGTTTTCAAGAGCTCCTGGGTGCTTTCTTTCAGGTTCTGCAAGAGAAAACTGTGCTTTTGAAGGCCTTTTAGAGACCGAAGCGTTTTACTCTGAGGCTGGCGTGTTACAGCTGATATTGATGACTTTGCGCCGCACACGGGCGCGTGTACGTAACATTATTTTCTGGCACGACATCGACGAGTCCCCAGCGTTCCCCACAGCCTGCTGAGTGACCATTATAGGTTCCCTTGATGGGAAATATCGCGTTTTATATTGAGGGACAGAAGCGTCCAGCCGTGTGTACATATATTTTTACCAGCAGGCGAGGAGAGCACACAAAATGCATAAAAAACGAGTAATTTTGTTACTGCTTGGTCTTTCACTGTTCTGTTTTCAACAGCTCCTGGGTGCTTTCTTTCAGATTCTGCAAGAGGAAACTGTGCCTTTGAAGGCCGTTATGAAACCGAAGCGTTTTACTCTGAGGCTGGCGTGTTACAGCTGATATTGTTGACTTTGCGCCGCACACGGGGCATGTACGTAACATTATTTTCTGTCACGATATCGATGCGTCCCCAGCGTTCCCCACTGGCTGCTGAGTGACCATTATAGGTTCCCTTGATGGGAAATATCGCGTTTTATATTGAGGGACAGAAGCGTCCAGCCGTGTGTACATATATTTTTACCAGCAGGCGAGGAGAGCACACAAAATGCATAAAAAACGAGTAATTTTGTTACTGCTTGGTCTTTCACTGTTCTGTTTTCAACAGCTCCTGGGTGCTTTCTTTCAGATTCTGCAAGAGGAAACTGTGCCTTTGAAGGCCGTTATGAAACCGAAGCGTTTTACTCTGAGGCTGGCGTGTTACAGCTGATATTGATGACTTTGCGCCGCACACGGTGGCGTGTACGTAACATTATTTTCTGTCACGACATCGACGAGTCCCCAGCGTTCCCCACAGCCTGCTGAGTGACCATTATAGGTTCCCTTGATGGGAAATATCGCGTTTTATATTGAGGGACAGAAGCGTCCAGCCGTGTGTACATATATTTTTACCAGCAGGCGAGGAGAGCACACAAAATGCATAAAAAACGAGTAATTTTGTTACTGCTTGGTCTTTCACTGTTCTGTTTTCAACAGCTCCTGGGTGCTTTCTTTCAGATTCTGCAAGAGGAAACTGTGCCTTTGAAGGCCGTTATGAAACCGAAGCGTTTTACTCTGAGGCTGGCGTGTTACAGCTGATATTGTTGACTTTGCGCCGCACACGGGGCATGTACGTAACATTATTTTCTGTCACGATATCGATGCGTCCCCAGCGTTCCCCACTGGCTGCTGAGTGACCATTATAGGTTCCCTTGATGGGAAATATCGCGTTTTATATTGAGGGACAGAAGCGTCCAGCCGTGTGTACATATATTTTTACCAGCAGGCGAGGAGAGCACACAAAATGCATAAAAAACGAGTAATTTTGTTACTGCTTGGTCTTTCACTGTTCTGTTTTCAACAGCTCCTGGGTGCTTTCTTTCAGATTCTGCAAGAGGAAACTGTGCCTTTGAAGGCCGTTATGAAACCGAAGCGTTTTACTCTGAGGCTGGCGTGTTACAGCTGATATTGTTGACTTTGCGCCGCACACGGGGCATGTACGTAACATTATTTTCTGGCACGACATCGATGCGTCCCCAGCGTTCCCCACAGGCTGCTAAGTGACCATTAAAGGTTCCCTTGATGGGAAATAATGCATTTTATATTGAGGTACACAAGCGTCCAGCCGTGTGTACATACATTTTTACCAGCAGGCGAGGAGAGCACACAAAATGCATAAAAAACGAGTAATTTTGTTACCTCTTGGTCTTTCACTGTTCTATTTTCAACAGCTCCTGGGTGCTTTCTTTCAATTACTGCAAGAAGAAACTGTGCTTTTGAAGGCCCTTAAGAAACCGAAGAGCTTTACTCTGAAGGTGGCGTGTTACAGCTGATTTTGTTTACTTTGCGCCGCACACGGGCGCGTGTACGTAACATTATTTTCTGGCACGACATGGATGCGTCCCCAGCGTTCCCCACAGGCTGCTGAGTGACCATTATAGGTTCTCTTGATGGGAAATAACGCATTTTATATTGAGGGACACAAGCGTCCAGCCGTGTGTACATACATTTTTACCAGCAGGCGAGGAGAGCAAACAAAATGCATAAAAAACGAGTAATTTTGTTACCTCTTGGTCTATCACTGCTCTATTTTTAACAGCTCCTGGGTTTTTTCTTTCAGGTTCTGCAAGAGGAAACTGTGCTTTTGAAACCGGAGCGTTTTATTTTTAAGCTGGCGTGTTACAGCTGATTTTGGTGACTTTGTGCCGCACACGGGCGCGTGTACGTAACACTATTTTCTGGCACGACATCGATGTGTCCCCAGCGTTCCCCACTGGCTGCTGAGTGACCATTACAAGTTCCCTTGATGGAAAATATTGCATTTTATATTGAGGGACACAAGCGTCCAGCCGTGTGTACATATATTTTTACCAGCAGGCGAGGAGAGCACACAAAATGCATAAAAACGAGTAATTTTGTTACTGCTTGGTCTTTCACTGTTCTGTTTTCAACAGCTCCTGGGTGCTTTCTTTCAGGTTCTGCAAAGAGAAAACTGTGCTTTTGAAGGCCTTTTAGAGACCGAAGCGTTTTACTCTGAGGCTGGCGTGTTACAGCTGATATTGATGACTTTGCGCCGCACACGGGCGCGTGTACGTAACATTATTTTCTGGCACGACATGGATGCGTCCCCAGCGTTCCCCACAGGCTGCTGAGTGACCAATATAGGTTCTCTTGAGGGGAAATAACGCATTTTATATTGAGGGACACAAGCGTCCAGCCCTATGTACATATATTTTTACCAGCAGGCGAGGAGAGCACACAAAATGCATAAAAACGAGTAATTTTGTTACCTCTTGGTCTTTCAGGGTTCTGTTTTCAAGAGCTCCTGGGTGCTTTCTTTCAGGTTCTGCAAGAGAAAACTGTGCTTTTGAAGGCCTTTTAGAGACCGAAGCGTTTTACTCTGAGGCTGGCGTGTTACAGCTGATATTGATGACTTTGCGCCGCACACGGGCGCGTGTACGTAACATTATTTTCTGGCACGACATTGATGCGTCCCCAGCGTTCCCCACAGGCTGCTGAGTGACCAATATAGGTTCTCTTGTGGGGAAATAACGTATTTTATATTGAGGGACACAAGCGTCCAGCCCTATGTACATACATTTTTACCAGCAGGCGAGGAGAGCACACAGATTGCATGAAAAACGAGTAATTTTGTTAATGCTTGGTCTTTCACTGTTCTGTTTTCAACAGCTCCTGGGTGCTTTCTTTCAGGTTCTGCAAGAGAAAACTGTGCTTTTGAAGGCCTTTTAGAGACCGAAGCGTTTTACTCTGAGGCTGGCGTGTTACAGCTGATATTGATGACTTTGTGGCGCACACGGGCGCGTGTACGTAACATTATTTTCTGGCACGACATCGATGTGTCCCCAGCGTTCCCCACTGGCTGCTGAGTGACCATTACAAGTTCCCTTGATGGAAAATATTGCATTTTATATTGAGGGACAGAAGCGTCCAGCCGTGTGTACATACATTTTTACCAGCAGGCGAGGAGAGCACACAAAATGCATAAAAAACGAGTAATTTTGTTACCTCTTGGTCTTTCACTGCTCTATTTTTAACAGCTCCTGGGTTTTTTCTTTCAGGTTCTGCAAGAGAAAACTGTGCTTTTTAAGGCCTTTAAGAAACCGAAGCGTTTTACTCTGAGGCTGGCGTGTTACAGCTGATATTGATGACTTTGCGCCGCACACGGTGGCGTGTACGTAACATTATTTTCTGTCACGACATCGACGAGTCCCCAGCGTTCCCCACAGCCTGCTGAGTGACCATTATAGGTTCCCTTGATGGGAAATATCGCGTTTTATATTGAGGGACAGAAGCGTCCAGCCCTATGTACATATATTTTTACCAGCAGGCGAGGAGAGCACACAAAATGCATAAAAACGAGTAATTTTGTTACCTCTTGGTCTTTCAGGGTTCTGTTTTCAAGAGCTCCTGGGTGCTTTCTTTCAGGTTCTGCAAGAGAAAACTGTGCTTTTGAAGGCCTTTTAGAGACCGAAGCGTTTTACTCTGAGGCTGGCGTGTTACAGCTGATATTGATGACTTTGCGCCGCACACGGGCGCGTGTACGTAACATTATTTTCTGGCACGACATGGATGCGTCCCCAGCGTTCCCCACAGGCTGCTGAGTGACCAATATAGGTTCTCTTGTGGGGAAATAACGTATTTTATATTGAGGGACACAAGCGTCCAGCCCTATGTACATACATTTTTACCAGCAGGCGAGGAGAGCACACAGATTGCATGAAAAACGAGTAATTTTGTTAATGCTTGGTCTTTCACTGTTCTGTTTTCAACAGCTCCTGGGTGCTTTCTTTCAGGTTCTGCAAGAGAAAACTGTGCTTTTGAAGGCCTTTTAGAGACCGAAGCGTTTTACTCTGAGGCTGGCGTGTTACAGCTGATATTGATGACTTTGTGGCGCACACGGGCGCGTGTACGTAACATTATTTTCTGGCACGACATCGATGTGTCCCCAGCGTTCCCCACTGGCTGCTGAGTGACCATTACAAGTTCCCTTGATGGAAAATATTGCATTTTATATTGAGGGACAGAAGCGTCCAGCCGTGTGTACATACATTTTTACCAGCAGGCGAGGAGAGCACACAAAATGCATAAAAAACGAGTAATTTTGTTACCTCTTGGTCTTTCACTGCTCTATTTTTAACAGCTCCTGGGTTTTTTCTTTCAGGTTCTGCAAGAGAAAACTGTGCTTTTTAAGGCCTTTAAGAAACCGAAGCGTTTTACTCTGAGGCTGGCGTGTTACAGCTGATATTGATGACTTTGCGCCGCACACGGTGGCGTGTACGTAACATTATTTTCTGTCACGACATCGACGAGTCCCCAGCGTTCCCCACAGCCTGCTGAGTGACCATTATAGGTTCCCTTGATGGGAAATATCGCGTTTTATATTGAGGGACAGAAGCGTCCAGCCGTGTGTACATACATTTTTACCAGCAGGCGAGGAGAGCACACAAAATGCATAAAAAACGAGTAATTTTGTTACCTCTTGGTCTTTCACTGCTCTATTTTTAACAGCTCCTGGGTTTTTTCTTTCAGGTTCAAGAGGAAACTGTGCTTTTGAAACCGGAGCGTTTTATTCTGAGGGTGGCGTGTTACTGCAAGAAGAAACTGTGCTTTTGAAGGCCTTTAAGAAACCGAAGCGTTTTACTCTGAGGGTGGCGTTTTACAGCTGATTTTGATGACTTTGCGCCGCACACGGGCCCGTGTACGTAACATTATTTTCTGGCACGACATCGATGCGTCCCCAGCGTTCCCCACAGGCTGCTAAGTGACCATTAAAGGTTCCCTTGATGGGAAATAATGCATTTTATATTGAGGGACACAAGCGTCCAGCCGTGTGTACTTACATTTTTACCAGCAGGCGAGGAGAGCACACAGATTGCATGAAAAACGAGTAATATTGTTATTGCTTGGTCTTTCACTGTTCTGTTTTCAACAGCTCCTGGGTGCTTTCTTTCAGGTTCTGCAAGGGGGAACTGTGCTTTTGAAGGCCTTTTAGAGACCGAAGCGTTTTACTCTGAGGCTGGCGTGTTACAGCTGATATTGATGACTTTGCGCCGCACACGGGCGCGTGTACGTAACATTATTTTCTGGCACGACATGGATGCGTCCCCAGCGTTCCCCACAGGCTGCTGAGTGACCAATATAGGTTCTCGCGAGGAGAGCACACAGATTGCATGAAAAACGAGTAATTTTGTTATTGCTTGGTCTTTCACTGTTCTGTTTTCAACAGCTCCTGGGTGCTTTCTTTCAGATTCTGCAAGGGGGAACTGTGCTTTTGAAGGCCTTTAAGAAACTGAAAAGTTTTACTCTGAGGGTGGCGTGTTACAGCTGATTTTGATGACTTTGCGCCGCACACGGGCGCGTGTACGTAACATTATTTTCTGTCACGACATCGATGCGTCCCCAGCGTTCCCCACAGGCTGCTGAGTGACCATTATAGGTTCCCTTGAAGGGAAATATGGCGTTTTATATTGAGGGAGAGAAGCGTCCAGCCGTGTGTACATACGTTTTTACCAGCAGGCGAGGAGAGCACACAAAATGCATAAAAAACGGGTAATTTTGCTACCTCTTGGTCTTTCACTGTTCTGTTTTCAACAGCTCCTGGGTGCTTTCTTTCAGGTTCTGCAAGAGAAAACTGTGCTTTTGAAGGCCTTTAAGAAACCGAAGCGTTTTACTCTGAGGCTGGCGTGTTACAGCTGATATTGATGACTTTGCGCCGCACACGGTGGCGTGTACGTAACATTATTTTCTGTCACGACATCGACGAGTCCCCAGCGTTCCCCACAGCCTGCTGAGTGACCATTATAGGTTCCCTTGATGGGAAATATTGCGTTTTATATTGAGGGACAGAAGCGTCCAGCCGTGTGTACATATATTTTTACCAGCAGGCGAGGAGAGCACACAAAATGCATAAAAAACGAGTAATTTTGTTACTGCTTGGTCTTTCACTGTTCTGTTTTCAACAGCTCCTGGGTGCTTTCTTTCAGATTCTGCAAGAGGAAACTGTGCCTTTGAAGGCCGTTATGAAACCGAAGCGTTTTACTCTGAGGCTGGCGTGTTACAGCTGATATTGTTGACTTTGCGCCGCACACGGGGGCATGTACGTAACATTATTTTCTGTCACGATATCGATGCGTCCCCAGCGTTCCCCACAGGCTGCTGAGTGACCATTATAGGTTCCCTTGATGGGAAATATCGCGGTTTATATTCAGGGACACAAGCATCCAGCCGGGTGTACATATATTTTTACCAGCAGGCGAGGAGAGCACACAAAATGCATGAAAAACGAGTATTTTTGTTACTGCTTGGTCTTTCACTGTTCTGTTTTCAACAGCTCCTGGGTGCTTTCTTTCAGATTCTGCAAGAGGAAACTATGCTTTTGAAAGCCTTTAAGAAACTGAAGCGTTTTACTCTGAGGGTGGCGTGTTACAGCTGATTTTGATGACTTTGCGCCGCACACGGGCGCGTGTACGTAACATTATTTTCTGGCACGACATGGATGCTTCCCCAGCGTTCACCACAGGCTGCTAAGTGACCATTATAGGTTCTCTTGATGGGAAATAACGCATTTTATATTGAGGGACACAAGCGTCCAGCCGTGTGTACATACATTTTTACCAGCAGGCGAAGAAAGCATACAAAATGCATAAAAAACGAGTAATTTTGTTACCTCTTGGTCTATCACTGCTCTATTTTTAACAGCTCCTGGGTTTTTTTTTCAGGTTCTGCAAGAGGAAACTGTGCTTTTGAAATCGAAGCGTTTTATTCTGAGGGTGGCGTGTTACAGCTGATTTTGGTGACTTTGTGCCGCACACGGGCGCGTGTACCTAACATTATTTTCTGTCACGACATCGACGAGTCCCCAGCGTTCCCCACAGCCTGCTGAGTGACCAATATAGGTTCCCTTGATGGGAAATATCGTGTTTTATATTGAGGGACAGAAGCGTCCAGCCGTGTGTACATATATTTTTACCAGCAGGCGAGGAGAGCACACAAAATGCATAAAAAACGAGTAATTTTGTTACTGCTTGGTCTTTCACTGTTCTGTTTTCAACAGCTCCTGGGTGCTTTCTTTCAGATTCTGCAAGAGGAAACTGTGCCTTTGAAGGCCGTTATGAAACCGAAGCGTTTTACTCTGAGGCTGGCGTGTTACAGCTGATATTGTTGACTTTGCGCCGCACACGGGGGCGTGTACCTAACATTATTTTCTGTCACGATATCGATGCGTCCCCAGCGTTCCCCACAGGCTGCTGAGTGACCATTATAGGTTCCCTTGATGGGAAATATCGCGGTTTATATTCAGGGACACAAGCATCCAGCCGGGTGTACATATATTTCTACCAGCAGGCGAGGAGAGCACACAAATTGCATAAAAAACGAGTAATTTTGTTACTGCTTGGTCTTTCACTGTTCTGTTTTCAACAGCCCCTGGGTGCTTTCTTTCAGATTCTGCAAGAAGAAACTATGCTTTTGAAAGCCTTTAAGAAACTGAAGCGTTTTACTCTGAGGGTGGCGTGTTACAGCTGATTTTGATGACTTTGCGCCGCACACGGGCGCGTGTACGTAACATTATTTTCTGGCACGACATGGATGCTTCCCCAGCGTTCCCCACAGGCTGCTAAGTGACCATTATAGGTTCTCTTGATGGGAAATAACGCATTTTATATTGAGGGACACAAGCGTCCAGCGTTACCTCTTGGTCTTTCACTGTTCTATTTTCAACAGCTCCTGGGTGCTTTCTTTCATTTACTGCAAGAGGAAACTGTGCTTTTGAAGGCCCTTAAGAAACCGAAGAGCTTTACTCTGAGGGTGGCGTGTTACAGCTGATTTTGTTTACTTTGCGCCGCACACGGGCGCGTGTACGTAACATTATTTTCTGGCACGACATGGATGCGTCCCCAGCGTTCCCCACAGGCTGCTGAGTGACCATTATAGGTTCTCTTGATGGGAAATAACGCATTTTATATTGAGGGACACAAGCGTCCAGCCGTGTGTACATACATTTTTACCAGCAGGCGAGGAGAGCATACAAAATGCATAAAAAACGAGTAATTTTGTTACCTCTTGGTCTATCACTGCTCTATTTTTAACAGCTCCTGGGTTTTTTTCTTTCAGGTTCTGCAAGAGGAAACTGTGCTTTTGAAACCGAAGCGTTTTATTCTGAGGGTGTCGTGTTACAGCTGATTTTGGTGATTTTGTGCCGCACACGGGTGCGTGTACGTAACATTATTTTCTGGCACGACATCGATGTGTCCCCAGCGTTCCCCATTGGCTGCTGAGTGACCATTACAAGTTCCCTTGATGGAAAATATTGCATTTTATATTGAGGGACACAAGCGTTCAGCCGTGTGTACATATATTTTTACCAGCAGGCGAGGAGAGCACACAAAATGCATAAAAACGAGTAATTTTGTTACCTCTTGGTCTTTCACTTTTCTGTTTTCAACAGCTTCTGGGTGCTTTCTTTCAGGTTCTGCAAAGAGAAAACTGTGCTTTTGAAGGCCTTTTAGAGACCGAAGCGTTTTACTCTGAGGCTGGCGTGTTACAACTGATATTGATGACTTTGCGCCGCACACGGGCGCGTGTAGGTAACATTATTTTCTGGCTCGACATCGATGCGTCCCCAGCGTACCCCACTGGCTGATGAGTGACCATTATAAGTTCTGTTGATGGGAAATAACGCATTTTATATTGAGAGACACAAGCGTCCAGCCGTGTGTACATACATTTTTACCAGCAGGCGAGGAGAGCACACAAAATGCATAAAAAACGAGTAAAATTTGTTACCTCTTGGTCTTTCACTGTTCTGTTTTCAACAGCTCCTGGGTGCTTTCTTTCAGGTTCTGCAGGAGAAAACTGTGCTTTTGAAGGCCTTTTAGAGACCGAAGCGTTTTACTCTGAGGCTGGCGTATTACAGCTGATATTGATGACTTTGCGCCGCACACGGGCGCGTGTACGTAACATTATTTTCTGGCACGACATGGATGCGTCCCCAGCGTTCCCCACAGGCCGCTGAGTGACCAATATAGGTTCTCTTGAGGGGAAATAACGCATTTTATATTGAGGGACAAAAGCGTCCAGCCCTATGTACATACATTTTTACCAGCAGGCGAGGAGAGCACACAGATTGCATGAAAAACGAGTAATTTTGTTATTGCTTGGTCTTTCACTGTTCTGTTTTCAGCAGCTCCTGAGTGCTTTCTTTCAGGTTCTGCAAGAGAAAACTGTGCTTTTGAAGGCCTTTAAGAAACCGAAGCGTTTTACTCTGAGGGTGGCGTGTTACAGCTGATATTGATGACTTTGCGCCGCACACGGTGGCGTGTACGTAACATTATTTTCTGTCACGACATCGACGAGTCCCCAGCGTTCCCCACAGCCTGCTGAGTGACCATTACAAGTTCCCTTGATGGAAAATATTGCACTTTATATTGAGGGACACAAGCGTCCAGCCGTGTGTACATATATTTTTACCAGCAGGCGAGGAGAGCACACAAAATGCATAAAAACGAGTAATTTTGTTACCTCTTGGTCTTTCACGGTTCTGTTTTCAACAGCTCCTGGGTGCTTTCTTTCAGGTTCTGCAGGAGAAAACTGTGCTTTTGAAGGCCTTTAAGAAACCGAAGCGTTTTACTCTGAGGGTGGCGTGTTACAGCTGATATTGATGACTTTGCGCCGCACACGGTGGCGTGTACGTAACATTATTTTCTGTCACGACATCGACGAGTCCCCAGCGTTCCCCACAGCCTGCTGAGTGACCATTACAAGTTCCCTTGATGGAAAATATTGCATTTTATATTGAGGGACACAAGCGTCCAGCCGTGTGTACATATATTTTTACCAGCAGGCGAGGAGAGCACACAAAATGCATAAAAACGAGTAATTTTGTTACCTCTTGGTCTTTCACGGTTCTATTTTCAACAGCTCCTGGGTGCTTTCTTTCATTTACTGCAAGAGGAAACTGTGCTTTTGAAGGCCCTTAAGAAACCGAAGAGCTTTACTCTGAGGGTGGCGTGTTACAGCTGATTTTGTTTACTTTGCGCCGCACACGGGCGCGTGTACGTAACATTATTTTCTGGCACGACATGGATGCGTCCCCAGCGTTCCCCACAGGCTGCTGAGTGACCATTATAGGTTCTCTTGATGGGAAATAACGCATTTTATATTGAGGGACACAAGCGTCCAGCCGTGTGTACATACATTTTTACCAGCAGGCGAGGAGAGCATACAAAATGCATAAAAAACGAGTAATTTTGTTACCTCTTGGTCTATCACTGCTCTATTTTTAACAGCTCCTGGGTTTTTTCTTTCAGGTTCTGCAAGAGGAAACTGTGCTTTTGAAACCGAAGCGTTTTATTCTGAGGGTGGCGTGTTACAGCTGATTTTGGTGATTTTGTGCCGCACACGGGCGCGTGTACGTAACATTATTTTCTGGCACGACATCGATGTGTCCCCAGCGTTCCCCATTGGCTGCTGAGTGACCATTACAAGTTCCCTTGATGGAAAATATTGCATTTTATATTGAGGGACACAAGCGTTCAGCCGTGTGTACATATATTTTTACCAGCAGGCGAGGAGAGCACACAAAATGCATAAAAACGAGTAATTTTGTTACCTCTTGGTCTTTCACTTTTCTGTTTTCAACAGCTTCTGGGTGCTTTCTTTCAGGTTCTGCAAAGAGAAAACTGTGCTTTTGAAGGCCTTTTAGAGACCGAAGCGTTTTACTCTGAGGCTGGCGTGTTACAACTGATATTGATGACTTTGCGCCGCACACGGGCGCGTGTAGGTAACATTATTTTCTGGCTCGACATCGATGCGTCCCCAGCGTACCCCACTGGCTGATGAGTGACCATTATAAGTTCTATTGATGGGAAATAACGCATTTTATATTGAGAGACACAAGCGTCCAGCCGTGTGTACATACATTTTTACCAGCAGGCGAGGAGAGCACACAAAATGCATAAAAAACGAGTAAAATTTGTTACCTCTTGGTCTTTCACTGTTCTGTTTTCAACAGCTCCTGGGTGCTTTCTTTCAGGTTCTGCAGGAGAAAACTGTGCTTTTGAAGGCCTTTTAGAGACCGAAGCGTTTTACTCTGAGGCTGGCGTATTACAGCTGATATTGATGACTTTGCGCCGCACACGGGCGCGTGTACGTAACATTATTTTCTGGCACGACATGGATGCGTCCCCAGCGTTCCCCACAGGCCGCTGAGTGACCAATATAGGTTCTCTTGAGGGGAAATAACGCATTTTATATTGAGGGACAAAAGCGTCCAGCCCTATGTACATACATTTTTACCAGCAGGCGAGGAGAGCACACAGATTGCATGAAAAACGAGTAATTTTGTTATTGCTTGGTCTTTCACTGTTCTGTTTTCAGCAGCTCCTGAGTGCTTTCTTTCAGGTTCTGCAAGAGAAAACTGTGCTTTTGAAGGCCTTTAAGAAACCGAAGCGTTTTACTCTGAGGGTGGCGTGTTACAGCTGATATTGATGACTTTGCGCCGCACACGGTGGCGTGTACGTAACATTATTTTCTGTCACGACATCGACGAGTCCCCAGCGTTCCCCACAGCCTGCTGAGTGACCATTACAAGTTCCCTTGATGGAAAATATTGCATTTTATATTGAGGGACACAAGCGTTCAGCCGTGTGTACATATATTTTTACCAGCAGGCGAGGAGAGCACACAAAATGCATAAAAACGAGTAATTTTGTTACGTCTTGGTCTTTCACTTTTCTGTTTTCAACAGCTTCTGGGTGCTTTCTTTCAGGTTCTGCAAAGAGAAAACTGTGCTTTTGAAGGCCTTTTAGAGACCGAAGCGTTTTACTCTGAGGCTGGCGTGTTACAACTGATATTGATGACTTTGCGCCGCACACGGGCGCGTGTAGGTAACATTATTTTCTGGCTCGACATCGATGCGTCCCCAGCGTACCCCACTGGCTGATGAGTGACCATTATAAGTTCTGTTGATGGGAAATAACGCATTTTATATTGAGAGACACAAGCGTCCAGCCGTGTGTACATACATTTTTACCAGCAGGCGAGGAGAGCACACAAAATGCATAAAAAACGAGTAAAATTTGTTACCTCTTGGTCTTTCACTGTTCTGTTTTCAACAGCTCCTGGGTGCTTTCTTTCAGGTTCTGCAAAGAGAAAACTGTGCTTTTGAAGGCCTTTTAGAGACCGAAGCGTTTTACTCTGAGGCTGGCGTGTTACAGCTAATATTGATGACTTTGCGCCGCACACGGGCGCGTGTACGTAACATTATTTTCTGGCACGACATCGATGTGTCCCATGCGTTCCCCACTGGCTGCTGAGTGACCATTACAAGTTCCCTTGATGGAAAATATTGCATTTTATATTGAGGGACACAAGCGTCCAGCCGTGTGTACATATATTTTTACCAGCAGGCGAGGAGAGCACACAAAATGCATAAAAACGAGTAATTTTGTTACCTCTTGGTCTTTCACGGTTCTGTTTTCAACAGCTCCTAGGTGCTTTCTTTCAGGTTCTGCAGGAGAAAACTGTGCTTTTGAAGGCCTTTTAGAGACCGAAGCGTTTTACTCTGAGGCTGGCGTATTACAGCTGATATTGATGACTTTGCGCCGCACACGGGCGCGTGTACGTAACATTATTTTCTGGCACGACATGGATGCGTCCCCAGCGTTCCCCACAGGCCGCTGAGTGACCAATATAGGTTCTCTTGAGGGGAAATAACGCATTTTATTTTGAGGGACACAAGCGTCCAGCCCTATGTACATACATTTTTACCAGCAGGCGAGGAGAGCACACAGATTGCATGAAAAACGAGTAATTTTGTTATTGCTTGGTCTTTCACTGTTCTGTTTTCAGCAGCTCCTGAGTGCTTTCTTTCAGGTTCTGCAAGAGAAAACTGTGCTTTTGAAGGCCTTTAAGAAACCGAAGCGTTTTACTCTGAGGGTGGCGTGTTACAGCTGATATTGATGACTTTGCGCCGCACACGGTGGCGTGTACGTAACATTATTTTCTGTCACGACATCGACGAGTCCCCAGCGTTCCCCACAGCCTGCTGAGTGACCATTACAAGTTCCCTTGATGGAAAATATTGCATTTTATATTGAGGGACACAAGCGTCCAGCCGTGTGTACATATATTTTTACCAGCAGGCGAGGAGAGCACACAAAATGCATAAGAACGAGTAATTTTGTTACCTCTTGGTCTTTCACGGTTCTATTTTCAACAGCTCCTGGGTGCTTTCTCTCATTTACTGCAAGAGGAAACTGTGCTTTTGAAGGCCCTTAAGAAACCGAAGAGCTTTACTCTGAGGGTGGCGTGTTACAGCTGATTTTGTTTACTTTGCGCCGCACACGGGCGCGTGTACGTAACATTATTTTCTGGCACGACATGGATGCGTCCCCAGCGTTCCCCACAGGCTGCTGAGTGACCATTATAGGTTCTCTTGATGGGAAATAACGCATTTTATATTGAGGGACACAAGCGTCCAGCCGTGTGTACATACATTTTTACCAGCAGGCGAGGAGAGCATACAAAATGCATAAAAAACGAGTAATTTTGTTACCTCTTGGTCTATCACTGCTCTATTTTTAACAGCTCCTGGGTTTTTTCTATCAGGTTCTGCAAGAGGAAACTGTGCTTTTGAAACCGAAGCGTTTTATTCTGAGGGTGGCGTGTTACAGCTGATTTTGGTGATTTTGTGCCGCACACGGGCGCGTGTACTTAACATTATTTTCTGGCACGACATCGATGTGTCCCCAGCGTTCCCCACTGGCTGCTGAGTGACCATTACAAGTTCCCTTGATGGAAAATATTGCATTTTATATTGAGGGACACAAGCGTTCAGCCGTGTGTACATATATTTTTACCAGCAGGCGAGGAGAGCACACAAAATGCATAAAAACGAGTAATTTTGTTACCTCTTGGTCTTTCACTTTTCTGTTTTCAACAGCTTCTGGGTGCTTTCTTTCAGGTTCTGCAAAGAGAAAACTGTGCTTTTGAAGGCCTTTTAGAGACCGAAGCGTTTTACTCTGAGGCTGGCGTGTTACAACTGATATTGATGACTTTGCGCCGCACACGGGCGCGTGTAGGTAACATTTTTTTCTGGCTCGACATCGATGCGTCCCCAGCGTACCCCACTGGCTGATGAGTGACCATTATAAGTTCTGTTGATGGGAAATAACGCATTTTATATTGAGAGACACAAGCGTCCAGCCGTGTGTACATACATTTTTACCAGCAGGCGAGGAGAGCACACAAAATGCATAAAAAACGAGTAAAATTTGTTACCTCTTGGTCTTTCACTGTTCTGTTTTCAACAGCTCCTGGGTGCTTTCTTTCAGGTTCTGCAAAGAGAAAACTGTGCTTTTGAAGGCCTTTTAGAGACCGAAGCGTTTTACTCTGAGGCTGGCGTGTTACAGCTAATATTGATGACTTTGCGCCGCACACGGGCGCGTGTACGTAACATTATTTTCTGGCACGACATCGATGTGTCCCTAGCGTTCCCCACTGGCTGCTGAGTGACCATTACAAGTTCCCTTGATGGAAAATATTGCATTTTATATTGAGGGACACAAGCGTCCAGCCGTGTGTACATATATTTTTACCAGCAGGCGAGGAGAGCACACAAAATGCATAAAAACGAGTAATTTTGTTACCTCTTGGTCTTTCACGGTTCTGTTTTCAACAGCTCCTGGGTGCTTTCTTTCAGGTTCTGCAGGAGAAAACTGTGCTTTTGAAGGCCTTTTAGAGACCGAAGCGTTTTACTCTGAGGCTGGCGTATTACAGCTGATATTGATGACTTTGCGCCCCACACGGGCCCGTGTACGTAACATTATTTTCTGGCACGACATGGATGCGTCCCCAGCGTTCCCCACAGGCCGCTGAGTGACCAATATAGGTTCTCTTGAGGGTAAATAACGCATTTTATATTGAGGGACACAAGCGTCCAGCCCTATGTACATACATTTTTACCAGCAGGCGAGGAGAGCACACAGATTGCATGAAAAACGAGTAATTTTGTTATTGCTTGGTCTTCCACTGTTCTGTTTTCAACAGCTCCTGAGTGCTTTCTTTCAGGTTCTGCAAGAGAAAACTGTGCTTTTGAAGGCCTTTAAGAAACCGAAGCGTTTTACTCTGAGGCTGGCGTGTTACAGCTGATATTGATGACTTTGCGCCGCACACGGTGGCGTGTACGTAACATTATTTTCTGTCACGACATCGACGAGTCCCCAGCGTTCCCCACAGCCTGCTGAGTGACCATTACAAGTTCCCTTGATGGAAAATATTGCATTTTATATTGAGGGACACAAGCGTCCAGCCGTGTGTACATATATTTTTACCAGCAGGCGAGGAGAACACACAAAATGCATAAAAACGAGTAATTTTGTTACCTCTTGGTCTTTCACGGTTCCGTTTTCAACAGCTCCTGGGTGCTTTCTTTCAGGTTCTGCAAGAGAAAACTGTGCTTTTGAAGGCCTTTTAGAGGCCGAAGCGTTTTACTCTGAGGCTGGCGTGTTACAGCTGATATTGATGACTTTGTGCCGCACACGGGCGCGTGTACGTAACATTATTTTCTGGCACGACATGGATGCTTCCCCAGCGTTCCCCACAGGCTGATAAGTGACCATTATAGGTTCTCTTGATGGGAAATAACGCATTTTATATTGAGGGACTAAAGCGTCCAGCCGTGTGTACATACATTTTTACCAGCAAGCGAGGAGAACACAAAAAATGCATAAAAAACGTGTAATTTTGTTACCTCTTGGTCTTTCACTGTTCTATTTTCAACAGCTCCTGGGTGCTTTCTTTCATTTACTGCAAGAGGAAACTGTGCTTTTGAAGGCCCTTAAGAAACCGAAGCGCTTTACTCTGAGGGTGGCGTGTTACAGCTGATTTTGTTTACTTTGCGCCGCACACGGGCGCGTGTACGTAACATTATTTTCTGGCACGACATGGATGCGTCCCCAGCGTTCCCCACAGGCTGCTGAGTGACCATTAAAGGTTCTCTTGATGGGAAATAACGCATTTTATATTGAGGGACACAAGCGTCCAGCCGTGTGTACATACATTTTTACCAGCAGGCGAGGAGAGCATACAAAATGCATAAAAAACGAGTAATTTT
This sequence comes from Eumerus sabulonum, assembly GCA_951905685.1. Lineage (NCBI taxonomy): Eukaryota > Metazoa > Arthropoda > Insecta > Diptera > Syrphidae > Eumerus > Eumerus sabulonum. The sequence continues at coordinate 45,178,441 of OX645062.1, read as the reverse complement.
GTTACTGCTTGGTCTTTCACTGTTCTGTTTTCAACAGCTCCTGGGTGCTTTCTTTCAGATTCTGAAGGAGAAAACTGTGCTTTTGAAGGCCGTTATGAAACCGAAGCGTTTTACTCTGAGGCTGGCGTGTTACAGCTGATATTGTTGACTTTGCGCCGCACACGGGGGCATGTACGTAACATTATTTTCTGTCACGATATCGATGCGTCCCCAGCGTTCCCCGCAGGCTGCTGAGTGACCATTATAGGTTCTCTTGATGGGAAATATCGCGGTTTATATTCAGGGACACAAGCATCCAGCCGGGTGTACATATATTTTTACCAGCAGGCGAGGAGAGCACACAAAATGCATGAAAAACGAGTATTTTTGTTACTGCTTGGTCTTTCACTGTTCTGTTTTCAACAGCTCCTGGGTACTTTCGTTCAGGTACTGCAAGAAGAAACTGTGCTTTTGAAGGCCTTTACGAAACCGAAGCGTTTTACTCTGAGGGTGGCGTGTTACAGCTGATTTTGATGACTTTGCGCCGCACACGGGCGCGTGTACGTAACATTATTTTCTGGCACGACATGGATGCTTCCCCAGCGTTCCCCACAGGCTGCTAAGTGACCATTACAAGTTTCCTTGATGGAAAATATTGCACTTTATATTGAGGGACACAAGCGTCCAGCCGTGTGTACATACATTTTTACCAGCAGGCGAGGAGAGCACACAAAATGCATAAAAACGAGTAATTTTGTTACCTCTTGGTCTTCCACGGTTCTGTTTTCAACAGCTCCTGGGTGATTTCTTTCAGGTTCTGCAGGAGAAAACTGTGCTTTTGAAGGCCTTTTAGAGACCGAAGCGTTTTACTCTGAGGCGGGCGTGTTACAGCTGATATTGATGACTTTGCGCCGCACACGGGCGCGTGTACGTAACATTATTTTCTGTCACGACATCGACGAGTCCCCAGCGTTCCCCACAGCCTGCTGAGTGACCATTATAGGTTCCCTTGATGGGAAATATCGCGTTTTATGTTGAGGGACAGAAGCGTCCAGCCGTGTGTACATACATTTTTACCAGCAGGCGAGGAGAGCACACAAAATGCATAAAAAACGAGTAATTTTGTTACCTCTTGGTCTTTCACTGCTCTATTTTTAACAGCTCCTGGGTTTTTTCTTTCAGGTTCAAGAGGAAACTGTGCTTTTGAAACCGGAGCGTTTTATTCTGAGGGTGGCGTGTTACAGCTGATATTGATGACTTTGCGCCGCACACGGTGGCGTGTACGTAACATTATTTTCTGTCACGACATCGACGAGTCCCCAGCGTTCCCCACAGCCTGCTGAGTGACCATTATAGGTTCCCTTGATGGGAAATATCGCGTTTTATATTGAGGGACAGAAGCGTCCAGCCGTGTGTACATACATTTTTACCAGCAGGCGAGGAGAGCACACAAATTGCATAAAAAACGAGTAATATTGTTACTGCTTGGTTTTTCACTGTTCTATTTTCAACAGCTCCTGGGTGCTTTCTTTCAGGTTCTGCAAGAGAAAACTGTGCTTTTGAAGGCCCTTAAGAAACCGAAGCGTTTTACTCTGAGGCTGGCGTGTTACAGCTGATATTGATGACTTTGCGCCGCACACGGTGGCGTGTACGTAACATTATTTTCTGTCACGACTTCGACGAGTCCCCAGCGTTCCCCACAGCCTGCTGAGTGACCATTATAGGTTCCCTTGATGGGAAATATCGCGTTTTATATTGAGGGACAGAAGCGTCCAGCCGTGTGTACATACATTTTTACCAGCAGGCGAGGAGAGCACACAAAATGCATAAAAAACGAGTAATTTTGTTACCTCTTGGTCTTTCACTGCTCTATTTTTAACAGCTCCTGGGTGCTTTCTTTCAGATTCTGCAAGAGGAAACTATGCTTTTGAAGGCCTTTAAGAAACTGAAGCGTTTTACTCTGAGGGTGGCGTGTTACAGCTGATTTTGATGACTTTGCGCCGCACACGGGCGCGTGTACGTAACATTATTTTCTGGCACGACATGGATGCTTCCCCAGCGTTCCCCACAGGCTGCTAAGTGACCATTGTAGGTTCTCTTGATGGGAAATAACGCATTTTATATTGAGGGACACAAGCGTCCAGCCGTGTGTACATACATTTTTACCAGCAGGCGAGGAGAGCACACAAAATGCATAAAAAACGAGTAATTTTGTTACCTCTTGGTCTTTCACTGTTCTATTTTCAACAGCTCCAGGGTGCTTTCTTTCATTTACTGCAAGAGGAAACTGTGCTTTTGAAGGCCCTTAAGAAACCGAAGCGCTTTGCTCTGAGGGTGGCGTGTTACAGCTGATTTTGATTACTTTGCGCCGCACACGGGCGCGTGTACGTAACATTATTTTCTGGCACGACATGGATGCGTCCCCAGCGTTCCCCACAGGCTGCTGAGTGACCATTATAGGTTCCCTTGATGGGAAATAACGCATTTTATATTGAGGGACAGAAGCGTCCAGCCGTGTGTACATACATTTTTACCAGCAGGCGAGGAGAGCATACAAAATGCATAAAAAACGAGTAATTTTGTTACCTCTTGGTCTTTCACTGCTCTATTTTTAACAGCTCCTGGGTTTTTTCTTTCAGGTTCAAGAGGAAGCTGTGCTTTTGAAACCGGAGCGTTTTATTCTGAGGGCGGCGTGTTACAGCTGATTTTGGTGACTTTGTGCCGCACACGGGCGCGTGTACGTAACATTATTTTCTGGCGTTCCCCACTGGCTGCTGAGTGACCATTACAAGTTCCCTTGATGGAAAATATTGCATTTTATATTGAGGGACACAAGCGTCCAGCCGTGTGTACATATATTTTTACCAGCAGGCGAGGAGAGCACACAAAATGCATAAAAACGAGTAATTTTGTTACTGCTTGGTCTTTCACTGTTCTGTTTTCAACAGCTCCTGGGTGCTTTCTTTCAGGTTCTGCAAGAGAAAACTGTGCTTTTGAAGGCCTTTTAGAGACCGAAGCGTTTTACTCTGAGGCTGGCGTGTTACAGCTGATATTGATGACTTTGCGCCGCACACGGGCGCGTGTACGTAACATTATTTTCTGGCACGACATGGATGCGTCCCCAGCGTTCCCCACAGGCTGCTGAGTGACCAATATAGGTTCTCTTGAGGGGAAATAACGCATTTAATATTGAGGGACACAAGCGTCCAGCCCTATGTACATACATTTTTACCAGCAGGCGAGGAGAGCACACAGATTGCATGAAAAACGAGTAATTTTGTTATTGCTTGGTCTTTCACTGTTCTGTTTTCAACAGCTCCTGGGTGCTTTCTTTCAGGTTCTGCAAGAGAAAACTGTGCTTTTGAAGGCCTTTAAGAAACCGAAGCGTTTTACTCTGAGGCTGGCGTGTTACAGCTGATATTGATGACTTTGCGCCGCACACGGTGGCGTGTACGTAACATTATTTTCTGGCACGACATGGATGCGTCCCCAGCGTTCCCCACAGCCTGCTGAGTGACCATTATAGGTTCCCTTGATGGGAAATATCGCGTTTTATATTGAGGGACAGAAGCGTCCAGCCGTGTGTACATATATTTTTACCAGCGGGCGAGGAGAGCACACAAAATGCATAAAAAACGGGTAATTTTGTTACTGCTTGGTCTTTCACTGTTCTGTTTTCAACAGCTCCTGGGTGCTTTCTTTCAGATTCTGCAAGAGGAAACTGTGCCTTTGAAGGCCGTTATGAAACCGAAGCGTTTTACTCTGAGGCTGGCGTGTTACAGCTGATATTGATGACTTTGCGCCGCCCATGGGGGCATGTACGTAACATTATTTTCTGTCACGATATCGATGCGTCCCCAGCGTTCCCCACAGGCTGCTGAGTGACCATTATAGGTTCCCTTGATGGGAAATATCGCGGTTTATATTCAGGGACACAAGCATCCAGCCGGGTGTACATATATTTTTACCAGCAGGCGAGGATAGCACACAAAATGCATGAAAAACGAGTATTTTTGTTACTGCTTGGTCTTTCACTGTTCTGTTTTCAACAGCTCCTGGGTACTTTCGTTCAGGTACTGCAAGAAGAAACTGTGCTTTTGAAGGCCTTTAAGAAACCGAAGCGTTTTACTCTGAGGGTGGCGTGTTACAGCTGATTTTGATGACTTTGCGCCGCACACGGGCGCGTGTACGTAACATTATTTTCTGGCACGACATCGATGCGTCCCCAGCGTTCCCCACAGGCTGCTAAGTGACCATTAAAGGTTCCCTTGATGGGAAATAATGCATTTTATATTGAGGAACACAAGCGTCCAGCCGTGTGTATATACATTTTTACCAGCAGGCGAGGAGAGCACACAAATTGCATAAAAAACGAGTAATTTTGTTACTGCTTGGTCTTTCACTGTTCTGTTTTCAACAGCCCCTGGGTGCTTTCTTTCAGATTCTGCAAGAGGAAACTATGCTTTTGAAAGCCTTTAAGAAACTGAAGCGTTTTACTCTGAGGGTGGCGTGTTACAGCTGATATTGATGACTTTGCGCCGCACACGGGCGCGTGTACGTAACATTATTTTCTGGCACGACATGGATGCGTCCCCAGCGTTCCCCACAGGCTGCTGAGTGACCAATATAGGTTCTCTTGAGGGGAAATAACGCATTTTATATTGAGGGACACAAGCGTCCAGCCCTATGTACATACATTTTTACCAGCAGGCGAGGAGAGCACACAGATTGCATGAAAAACGAGTAATTTTGTTATTGCTTGGTCTTTCACTGTTCTGTTTTCAACAGCTCCTGGGTGCTTTCTTTCAGGTTCTGCAAGAGAAAACTGTGCTTTTGAAGGCCTTTAAGAAACCGAAGCGTTTTACTCTGAGGCTGGCGTGTTACAGCTGATATTGATGACTTTGCGCCGCACACGGTGGCGTGTACGTAACATTATTTTCTGTCACGACATCGACGAGTCCCCAGCGTTCCCCACAGCCTGCTGAGTGACCATTATAGGTTCCCTTGATGGGAAATATCGCGTTTTATATTGAGGGACAGAAGCGTCCAGCCGTGTGTACATATATTTTTACCAGCAGGCGAGGTGAGCACACAAAATGCATAAAAAACGAGTAATTTTGTTACCTCTTGGTCTTTCACTGCTCTATTTTTAACAGCTCCGGGGTTTTTTCTTTCAGGTTCTGCAAGAGGAAACTGTGCTTTTGAAACCGGAGCGTTTTATTCTGAGGGTGGCGTGTTACAGCTGATTTTGGTGACTTTGTGCCGCACACGGGCGCGTGTACGTAACATTATTTTCTGGCGTTCCCCACTGGCTGCTGAGTGACCATTACAAGTTCCCTTGATGGAAAATATTGCATTTTATATTGAGGGACACAAGCGTCCAGCCGTGTGTACATATATTTTTACCAGCAGGCGAGGAGAGCACACAAAATGCATAAAAACGAGTAATTTTGTTACTGCTTGGTCTTTCACTGTTCTGTTTTCAACAGCTCCTGGGTGCTTTCTTTCAGGTTCTGCAAGAGAAAACTGTGCTTTTGAAGGCCTTTTAGAGACCGAAGCGTTTTACTCTGAGGCTGGCGTGTTACAGCTGATATTGATGACTTTGCGCCGCACACGGGCGCGTGTACGTAACATTATTTTCTGGCACGACATGGATGCGTCCCCAGCGTTCCCCACAGGCTGCTGAGTGACCAATATAGGTTCTCTTGAGGGGAAATAACGCATTTTATATTGAGGGACACAAGCGTCCAGCCCTATGTACATACATTTTTACCAGCAGGCGAGGAGAGCACACAGATTGCATGAAAAACGAGTAATTTTGTTATTGCTTGGTCTTTCACTGTTCTGTTTTCAACAGCTCCTGGGTGCTTTCTTTCAGGTTCTGCAAGAGAAAACTGTGCTTTTGAAGGCCTTTAAGAAACCGAAGCGTTTTACTCTGAGGCTGGCGTGTTACAGCTGATATTGATGACTTTGCGCCGCACACGGTGGCGTGTACGTAACATTATTTTCTGTCACGACATCGACGAGTCCCCAGCGTTCCCCACAGCCTGCTGAGTGACCATTATAGGTTCCCTTGATGGGAAATATCGCGTTTTATATTGAGGGACAGAAGCGTCCAGCCGTGTGTACATACATTTTTACCAGCAGGCGAGGAGAGCATACAAAATGCATAAAAAACGAGTAATTTTGTTACCTCTTGGTCTATCACTGCTCTATTTTTAACAGCTCCTGGGTTTTTTCTTTCAGGTTCTGCAAGAGGAAACTGTGCTTTTGAAACCGGAGCGTTTTATTCTGAGGGTGGCGTGTTACAGCTGATTTTGGTGACTTTGTGCCGCACACGGGGGCGTGTACGTAACATTATTTTCTGTCACGATATCGATGCGTCCCCAGCGTTCCCCACTGGCTGCTGAGTGACCATTACAAGTTCCCTTGATGGAAAATATTGCATTTTATATTGAGAGACACAAGCGTCCAGCCGTGTGTACATATATTTTTACCAGCAGGCGAGGAGAGCACACAAAATGCATGAAAAACGAGTATTTTTGTTACTGCTTGGTCTTTCACTGTTCTGTTTTCAACAGCTCCTGGGTACTTTCGTTCAGGTACTGCAAGAAGAAACTGTGCTTTTGAAGGCCTTTAAGAAACCGAAGCGTTTTACTCTGAGGGTGGCGTGTTACAGCTGATTTGGATGACTTTGCGCCGCACACGGGCGCGTGTACGTAACATTATTTTCTGGCTCGACATCGATGCGTCCCCAGCGTACCCCACTGGCTGATGAGTGACCATTATAGGTTCTGTTGATGGGAAATAACGCATTTTATATTGAGAGACACAAGCGTCCAGCCGTGTGTACATACATTTTTACCAGCAGGCGAGGAGAGCACACAAAATGCATAAAAAACGAGTAATTTTGTTACCTCTTGGTCTTTCACTGTTCTGTTTTCAACAGCTCCTGGGTGCTTTCTTTCAGGTTCTGCAAGAGAAAACTGTGCTTTTGAAGGCCTTTTAGAGACCGAAGCGTTTTACTCTGAGGCTGGCGTGTTACAGCTGATATTGATGACTTTGCGCCGCACACGGGGGCGTGTACGTAACATTATTTTCTGTCACGATATCGATGCGTCCCCAGCGTTCCCCACAGGCTGCTGAGTGACCATTATAGGTTCCCTTGATAGGAAATATCTCGTTTTATATTCAGGGATACAAGCATCCAGCCGGGTGTACATATATTTTTGGCAGCAGGCGAGGAGAGCACACAAAATGCATGAAAAACGAGTATTTTTGTTACTGCTTGGTCTTTCACTGTTCTGTTTTCAACAGCTCCTGGGTACTTTCGTTCAGGTACTGCAAGAAGAAACTGTGCTTTTGAAGGCCTTTAAGAAACCGAAGCGTTTTATTCTGAGGGTGGCGTGTTACAGCTGATTTTGATGACTTTGCGCCGCACACGGGCGCGTGTACGTAACATTATTTTCTGGCACGACATCGATGCGTCCCCAGCGTTCCCCACAGGCTGCTAAGTGACCATTATAGGTTCCCTTGATGGGAAATAACGCATTTTATATTGAGGGACACAAGCGTCCAGCCGTGTGTACATACATTTTTACCAGCAGGCGAGGAGAGCACACAAAATGCATAAAAAACGAGTAATTTTGTTACCTCTTGGTCTTTCACTGTTCTATTTTCAACAGCTCCTGAGTGCTTTCTTTCATTTGCTGCAAGAGGAAACTGTGCTTTTGAAGGCCCTTAAGAAACCGAAGCGCTTTGCTCTGAGGGTGGCGTGTTACAGCTGATTTTGGTGACTTTGTGCCGCACACGGGCGCGTGTACGTAACATTATTTTCTGGCACGACATCGATGTGTCCCCAGCGTTCCCCACTGGCTGCTGAGTGACCATTACAAGTTCCCTTGATGGAAAATATTGCATTTTATATTGAGGGACACAAGCGTCCAGCCGTGTGTACATATATTTTTACCAGCAGGCGAGGAGAGCACACAAAATGCATGAAAAACGAGTATTTTTGTTACTGCTTGGTCTTTCACTGTTCTGTTTTCAACAGCTCCTGGGTACTTTCGTTCAGGTACTGCAAGAAGAAACTGTGCTTTTGAAGGCCTTTTAGAGACCGAAGCGTCTTACTCTGAGGCTGGCGTGTTACAGCTGATATTGATGACCTTGCGCCGCACACGGGCGCGTGTACGTAACATTATTTTCTGGCTCGACATCGATGCGTCCCCAGCGTTCCCCACAGGCTGCTAAGTGACCATTGTAGGTTCTCTTGATGGGAAATAACGCATTTTATATTGAGGGACACAAGCGTCCAGCCGTGTGTACATACATTTTTACCAGCAGGCGAGGAGAGCACACAAAATGCATAAAAAACGAGTAATTTTGTTACCTCTTGGTCTTTCACTGTTCGGTTTTCAACAGCTCCTGGGTGCTTTCTTTCAGGTTCTGCAAGAGAAAACTGTGCTTTTGAAGGCCTTTTAGAGACCGAAGCGTTTTACTCTGAGGCTGGCGTGTTACAGCTGATATTGATGACTTTGCGCCGCACACGGGCGCGTGTACGTAACATTATTTTCTGTCACGATATCGATGCGTCCCCAGCGTTCCCCACAGGCTGCTGAGTGACCATTATAGGTTCTCTTGATGGGAAATAACGCATTTTATATTGAGGGACACAAGCGTCCAGCCGTGTGTACATATATTTTTACCAGCAGGCGAGGAGAGCACACAAAATGCATGAAAAACGAGTATTTTTGTTACTGCTTGGTCTTTCACTGTTCTGTTTTCAACAGCTCCTGGGTACTTTCGTTCAGGTACTGTAAGAAGAAACTGTGCTTTTGAAGGCCTTTAAGAAACCGAAACGTTGTACTCTGAGGGTGGCGTGTTACAGCTGATTTTGATGACTTTGCGCCGCACACGGGCGCGTGTACGTAACATTATTTTCTGGCACGACATCGATGCGTCCCCAGCGTTCCCCACAGGCTGCTAAGTGACCATTATAGGTTCTTTTGATGGGAAATAACGCATTTTATATTGAGGGACACAAGCGTCCAGCCGTGTGTACATACATTTTTACCAGCAGGCGAGGAGAGCACACAAAATGCATAAAAAACGAGTAATTTTGTTACCTCTTGGTCTTTCACTGTTCTATTTTCAACAGCTCCTGGGTGCTTTCTTTCATTTACTGCAAGAGGAAACTGTGCTTTTGAAGGCCCTTGAGAAACCGAAGCGCTTTGCTCTGAGGGTGGCGTGTTACAGCTGATTTTGATTACTTTGCGCCGCACACGGGCGCGTGTACGTAACATTATTTTCTGGCACGACATGGATGCGTCCCCAGCGTTCCCCACAGGCTGCTGAGTGACCATTATAGGTTCTCTTGATGGGAAATAACGCATTTTATATTGAGGGACACAAGCGTCCAGCCGTGTGTACATACATTTTTACCAGCAGGCGAGGAGAGCATACAAAATGCATAAAAAACGAGTAATTTTGTTACCTCTTGGTCTTTCACTGCTCTATTCTTAACAGCTCCTGGGTTTTTTCTTTCAGGTTCAAGAGGAAACTGTGCTTTTGAAACCGGAGCGTTTTATTCTGAGGGTGGCGTGTTACAGCTGATTTTGGCGACTTTGTGCCGCACACGGGCGCGTGTACGTAACATTATTTTCTGGCACGACATCGATGTGTCCCCAGCGTTCCCCACTGGCTGCTGAGTGACCATTATAGGTTCTGTTGTTGGGAAATAACGCATTTTATATTGAGAGACACAAGCGTCCAGCCGTGTGTACATACATTTTTACCAGCAGGCGAGGAGAGCACACAAAATGCATAAAAAACGAGTAATTTTGTTACCTCTTGGTCTTTCACTGTTCGGTTTTCAACAGCTCCTGGGTGCTTTCTTTCAGGTTCTGCAAGAGAAAACTGTGCTTTTGAAGGCCTTTTAGAGACCGAAGCGTTTTACTCTGAGGCTGGCGTGTTACAGCTGATATTGATGACTTTGCGCCGCACACGGGCGCGTGTACGTAACATTATTTTCTGTCACGATATCGATGCGTCCCCAGCGTTCCCCACTGGCTGCTGAGTGACCATTACAAGTTCCCTTGATGGAAAATATTGCATTTTATATTGAGGGACACAAGCGTCCAGCCGTGTGTACATATATTTTTACCAGCAGGGGAGGAGAGCACACAAAATGCATGAAAAACGAGTATTTTTGTTATTGCTTGGTCCTTCACTGTTCTGTTTTCAACAGCTCCTGGGTGCTTTCTTTCAGGTTCTGCAAGAGAAAACTGTGCTTTTGAAGGCCTTTTAGAGACCGAAGCGTCTTACTCTGAGGCTGGCGTGTTACAGCTGATATTGATGACCTTGCGCCGCACACGGGCGCGTGTACGTAACATTATTTTCTGGCTCGACATCGATGCGTCCCCAGCGTACCCCACTGGCTGATGAGTGACCATTATAGGTTCTGTTGTTGGGAAATAACGCATTTTATATTGAGAGACACAAGCGTCCAGCCGTGTGTACATACATTTTTACCAGCAGGTGAGGAGAGCACACAAAATGCATAAAAAACGAGTAATTTTGTTACCTCTTGGTCTTTCACTGTTCTGTTGTCAACAGCTCCTGGGTGCCTTCTTTCAGGTTCTGCAAGAGAAAACTGTGCTTTTGAAGGCCTTTTAGAGACCGAAGCGTTTTACTCTGAGGCTGGCGTGTTACAGCTGATATTGATGACTTTGCGCCGCACACGGGCGCGTGTACGTAACATTATTTTCTGGCACGACATGGATGCGTCCCCAGCGTTCCCCACAGGCTGCTGAGTGACCATTATAGGTTCTCCTGGGGGGAAATAACGCATTTTATATTGAGGGACACAAGCGTCCAACCCTATGTACATACATTTTTACCAGCAGGCGAGGAGAGCACACAGATTGCATGAAAAACGAGTAATTTTGTTATCGCTTGGTCTTTCACTGTTCTGTTTTCAACAGCTCCTGGGTGCTTTCTTTCAGGTTCTGCAAGAGAAAACTGTGCTTTTGAAGGCCTTTTAGAGACCGAAGCGTCTTACTCTGAGGCTGGCGTGTTACAGCTGATATTGATGACCTTGCGCCGCACACGGGCGCGTGTACGTAACATTATTTTCTGGCACGACATCGATGCGTCCCCAGCGTTCCCCACAGGCTGCTAAGTGACCATTATAGGTTCTTTTGATGGGAAATAACGCATTTTATATTGAGGGACACAAGCGTCCAGCCGTGTGTACATATATTTTTACCAGCAGGGGAGGAGAGCACACAAAATGCATGAAAAACGAGTATTTTTGTTATTGCTTGGTCCTTCACTGTTCTGTTTTCAACAGCTCCTGGGTGCTTTCTTTCAGGTTCTGCAAGAGAAAACTGTGCTTTTGAAGGCCTTTTAGAGACCGAAGCGTCTTACTCTGAGGCTGGCGTGTTACAGCTGATATTGATGACCTTGCGCCGCACACGGGCGCGTGTACGTAACATTATTTTCTGGCACGACATCGATGCGTCCCCAGCGTTCCCCACAGGCTGCTAAGTGACCATTATAGGTTCTTTTGATGGGAAATAACGCATTTTATATTGAGGGACACAAGCGTCCAGCCGTGTGTACATACATTTTTACCAGCAGGCGAGGAGAGCACACAAAATGCATAAAAAACGAGTAATTTTGTTACCTCTTGGTCTTTCACTGTTCTATTTTCAACAGCTCCTGGGTGCTTTCTTTCATTTACTGCAAGAGGAAACTGTGCTTTTGAAGGCCCTTGAGAAACCGAAGCGCTTTGCTCTGAGGGTGGCGTGTTACAGCTGATTTTGATTACTTTGCGCCGCACACGGGCGCGTGTACGTAACATTATTTTCTGGCACGACATGGATGCGTCCCCAGCGTTCCCCACAGGCTGCTGAGTGACCATTATAGGTTCTCTTGATGGGAAATAACGCATTTTATATTGAGGGACACAAGCGTCCAGCCGTGTGTACATACATTTTTACCAGCAGGCGAGGAGAGCATACAAAATGCATAAAAAACGAGTAATTTTGTTACCTCTTGGTCTTTCACTGCTCTATTCTTAACAGCTCCTGGGTTTTTTCTTTCAGGTTCAAGAGGAAACTGTGCTTTTGAAACCGGAGCGTTTTATTCTGAGGGTGGCGTGTTACAGCTGATTTTGGCGACTTTGTGCCGCACACGGGCGCGTGTACGTAACATTATTTTCTGGCACGACATCGATGTGTCCCCAGCGTTCCCCACTGGCTGCTGAGTGACCATTATAGGTTCTGTTGTTGGGAAATAACGCATTTTATATTGAGAGACACAAGCGTCCAGCCGTGTGTACATACATTTTTACCAGCAGGCGAGGAGAGCACACAAAATGCATAAAAAACGAGTAATTTTGTTACCTCTTGGTCTTTCACTGTTCGGTTTTCAACAGCTCCTGGGTGCTTTCTTTCAGGTTCTGCAAGAGAAAACTGTGCTTTTGAAGGCCTTTTAGAGACCGAAGCGTTTTACTCTGAGGCTGGCGTGTTACAGCTGATATTGATGACTTTGCGCCGCACACGGGCGCGTGTACGTAACATTATTTTCTGTCACGATATCGATGCGTCCCCAGCGTTCCCCACTGGCTGCTGAGTGACCATTACAAGTTCCCTTGATGGAAAATATTGCATTTTATATTGAGGGACACAAGCGTCCAGCCGTGTGTACATATATTTTTACCAGCAGGGGAGGAGAGCACACAAAATGCATGAAAAACGAGTATTTTTGTTATTGCTTGGTCCTTCACTGTTCTGTTTTCAACAGCTCCTGGGTGCTTTCTTTCAGGTTCTGCAAGAGAAAACTGTGCTTTTGAAGGCCTTTTAGAGACCGAAGCGTCTTACTCTGAGGCTGGCGTGTTACAGCTGATATTGATGACCTTGCGCCGCACACGGGCGCGTGTACGTAACATTATTTTCTGGCTCGACATCGATGCGTCCCCAGCGTACCCCACTGGCTGATGAGTGACCATTATAGGTTCTGTTGTTGGGAAATAACGCATTTTATATTGAGAGACACAAGCGTCCAGCCGTGTGTACATACATTTTTACCAGCAGGTGAGGAGAGCACACAAAATGCATAAAAAACGAGTAATTTTGTTACCTCTTGGTCTTTCACTGTTCTGTTGTCAACAGCTCCTGGGTGCCTTCTTTCAGGTTCTGCAAGAGAAAACTGTGCTTTTGAAGGCCTTTTAGAGACCGAAGCGTTTTACTCTGAGGCTGGCGTGTTACAGCTGATATTGATGACTTTGCGCCGCACACGGGCGCGTGTACGTAACATTATTTTCTGGCACGACATGGATGCGTCCCCAGCGTTCCCCACAGGCTGCTGAGTGACCATTATAGGTTCTCCTGGGGGGAAATAACGCATTTTATATTGAGGGACACAAGCGTCCAACCCTATGTACATACATTTTTACCAGCAGGCGAGGAGAGCACACAGATTGCATGAAAAACGAGTAATTTTGTTATCGCTTGGTCTTTCACTGTTCTGTTTTCAACAGCTCGTGGGTGCTTTCTTTCAGATTCTGCAAGGGGGAACTGTGCTTTTGAAGGCCTTTAAGAAACTGAAGAGTTTTACTCTGAGGGTGGCGTGTTACAGCTGATTTTGATGACTTTGCGCCGCACACGGGCGCGTGTACGTAACATTATTTTCTGTCACGACATCGATGCGTCCCCAGCGTTCCCCACAGGCTGCTGAGTGACCATTATAGGTTCCCTTGACGGGAAATATGGCGTTTCATATTGAGGGAGAGAAGCGTCCAGCCGTGTGTACATACGTTTTTACCAGCAGGCGAGGAGAGCACACAAAATGCATAAAAAACGGGTAATTTTGCTACCTCTTGGTCTTTCACTGTTCTGTTTTCAACAGCTCCTGGGTGCTTTCTTTCAGGTTCTGCAAGAGAAAACTGTGCTTTTGAAGGCCTTTAAGAAACCGAAGCGTTTTCCTCTGAGGCTGGCGTGTTACAGCTGATTTTGATGACTTTGCGCCGCACACGGTGGCGTGTACGTAACATTATTTTCTGTCACGACATCGACGCGTCCCCAGCGTTCCCCACAGCCTGCTGAGTGACCATTATAGGTTCCCTTGATGGGAAATATCGCGTTTTATATTGAGGGACAGAAGCGTCTAGCCGTGTGTACATATATTTTTACCAGCAGGCGAGGAGAGCACACAAAATGCATAAAAAACGAGTAATTTTGTTACTGCTTGGTCTTTCACTGTTCTGTTTTCAACAGCTCCTGGGTGCTTTCTTTCAGATTCTGCAAGAGGAAACTGTGCATTTGAAGGCCGTTATGAAACCGAAGCGTTTTACTCTGAGGCTGGCGTGTTACAGCTGATATTGATGACTTTGCGCCGCACACGGGGGCGTGTACGTAACATTATTTTCTGTCACGATATCGATGCGTCCCCAGCGTTCCCCACAGGCTGCTGAGTGACCATTATAGGTTCCTTTGATGGGAAATATCACGTTTTATATTCAGGGACACAAGCATCCAGCCGGGTGTACATATATTTTTACCAGCAGGCGAGGAGAGCACACAAAATGCATGAAAAACGAGTAATTTTGTTACTGCTTGGTCTTTCACTGTTCTGTTTTCAACAGCTCCTGGGTACTTTCGTTCAGGTACTGCAAGAAGAAACTGTGCTTTTGAAGGCCTTTAAGAAACCGAAGCGTTTTACTCTGAGGGCGGCGTGTTACAGCTGATTTTGATGACTTTGCGCTGCACACGGGTGCGTGTACGTAACATTATTTTCTGGCACGACATCGATGCGTCCCCAGCGTTCCCCACAGGCTGCTAAGTGACCATTATAGGTTCCCTTGATGGGAAATAATGCATTTTATATTGAGGGACACAAGCGTCCAGCCGTGTGTACATACATTTTTACCAGCAGGCGAGGAGAGCACACAAATTGCATAAAAAACGAGTAATTTTGTTACTGCTTGGTCTTTCACTGTTCTGTTTTCAACAGCTCCTGGGTGCTTTCTTTCAGATTCTGCAAGAGGAAACTGTGCCTTTGAAGGCCGTTATGAAACCGAAGCGTTTTACTCTGAGGCTGGCGTTTTACAGCTGATATTGATGACTTTGCGCCGCACACGGGGGCATGTACGTAACATTATTTTCTGTCACGATATCGATGCGTCCCCAGCGTTCCCCACAGGCTGCTGAGTGACCATTATAGGTTCCCTTGATGGGAAATAACGCATTTTATACTGAGGGACACAAGCGTCCAGCCGTGTGTACATACATTTTTACCAGCAGGCGAGGAGAGCACACAAAATGCATTAAAAACGAGTAATTTTGTTACCTCTTGGTCTTTCACTGTTCTATTTTCAACAGCTCCTGGGTGCTTTCTTTCATTTACTGCAAGAGGAAACTGTGCTTTTGAAGGCCCTTAAGAAACCGAAGCGCTTTGCTCTGAGGGTGGCGTGTTACAGCTGATTTTGATTAGTTTGCGCCGCACACGGGCGCGTGTACGTAACATTATTTTCTGGCACGACATGGATGCGTCCCCAGCGTTCCCCACAGGCTGCTGAGTGACCATTATAGGTTCTCTTGATGGGAAATAACGCATTTTATATTGAGGGACACAAGCGTCCAGCCGTGTGTACATACATTTTTACCAGCAGGCGAGGAGAGCATACAAAATGCATAAAAAACGAGTAATTTTGTTACCTCTTGGTCTTTCACTGCTCTATTTTTAACAGCTCCTGGGTTTTTTCTTTCAGGTTCAAGAGGAAACTGTGCTTTTGAAACCGGAGCGTTTTATTCTGAGGGTGGCGTGTTACAGCTGATTTTGGTGACTTTGTGCCGCACACGGGCGCGTGTACGTAACATTATTTTCTGGCACGACATCGATGTGTCCCCAGCGTTCCCCACTGGCTGCTGAGTGACCATTACAAGTTCCCTTGATGGAAAATATGGCGTTTCATATTGAGGGAGAGAAGCGTCCAGCCGTGTGTACATACGTTTTTACCAGCAGGCGAGGAGAGCACACAAAATGCATAAAAAACGGGTAATTTTGCTACCTCTTGGTCTTTCACTGTTCTGTTTTCAACAGCTCCTGGGTGCTTTCTTTCAGGTTCTGCAAGAGAAAACTGTGGTTTTGAAGGCCTTTAAGAAACCGAAGCGTTTTACTCTGAGGCTGGCGTGTTACAGCTGATTTTGATGACTTTGCGCCGCACACGGTGGCGTGTACGTAACATTATTTTCTGTCACGACATCGACGCGTCCCCAGCGTTCCCCACAGCCTGCTGAGTGCCCATTATAGGTTCCCTTGATGGGAAATATCGCGTTTTATATTGAGGGACAGAAGCGTCTAGCCGTGTGTACATATATTTTTACCAGCAGGCGAGGAGAGCACACAAAATGCATAAAAAACGAGTAATTTTGTTACTGCTTGGTCTTTCACTGTTCTGTTTTCAACAGCTCCTGGGTGCTTTCTTTCAGATTCTGCAAGAGGAAACTGTGCATTTGAAGGCCGTTATGAAACCGAAGCGTTTTACTCTGAGGCTGGCGTGTTACAGCTGATATTGATGACTTTGCGCCGCACACGGGGGCGTGTACGTAACATTATTTTCTGTCACGATATCGATGCGTCCCCAGCGTTCCCCACAGGCTGCTGAGTTACCATTATAGGTTCCTTTGATGGGAAATATCGCGTTTTATATTCAGGGACACAAGCATCCAGCCGGGTGTACATATATTTTTACCAGCAGGCGAGGAGAGCACACAAAATGCATGAAAAACGAGTAATTTTGTTACTGCTTGGTCTTTCACTGTTCTGTTTTCAACAGCTCCTGGGTACTTTCGTTCAGGTACTGCAAGAAGAAACTGTGCTTTTGAAGGCCTTTAGGAAACCGAAGCGTTTTACTCTGAGGGCGGCGTGTTACAGCTGATTTTGATGACTTTGCGCTGCACACGGGCGCGTGTACGTAACATTATTTTCTGGCACGACATCGATGCGTCCCCAGCGGTCCCCACAGGCTGCTAAGTGACCATTATAGGTTCCCTTGATGGGAAATATCGCATTTTATATTGAGGGACACAAGCGTCCAGCCGTGTGTACATACATTTTTACCAGCAGGCGAGGAGAGCACACAAATTGCATAAAAAACGAGTAATTTTGTTACTGCTTGGTCTTTCACTGTTCTGTTTTCAACAGCTCCTGGGTGCTTTCTTTCAGATTCTACAAGAAGAATCTATGCTTTTGAAGGCCTTTAAGAAACTGAAGCGTTTTACTCTGAGGGTGGCGTGTTACAGCTGATTTTGATGACTTTGCGCCGCACACGGGCGCGTGTACGTAACATTATTTTCTGGCACGACATGGATGCTTCCCCAGCGTTCCCCACAGGCTGCTAAGTGACCATTATAGGTTCTCTTGATGGGAAATATCGCATTTTATATTGAGGGACACAAGCGTCCAGCCGTGTGTACATACATTTTTACCAGCAGGCGAGGAGAGCACACAAAATGCATAAAAAACGAGTAATTTTGTTACCTCCTGGTCTTTCACTGTTCTATTATCAACAGCTCCTGAGTGCTTTCTTTCATTTACTGCAAGAGGAAACTGTGCTTTTGAAGGCCCTTAAGAAACCGAAGCGCTTTACTCTGAGGGTGGCGTGTTACAGCTGATTTTGATGACCTTGCGCCGCACACGGGCGCGTGTACGTAACATTATTTTCTCGCACGACATGGATGCGTCCCCAGCGTTCCCCACAGGCTGCTGAGTGACCATTATAGGTTCTCCGGGGGGGAAATAACGCATTTTATATTGAGGGACACAAGCGTCCAACCCTATGTACATACATTTTTACCAGCAGGCGAGGAGAGCACACAGATTGCATGAAAAACGAGTTATTTTGTTATTGATTGGTCTTTCACTGATCTGTTTTCAACAGCTCGTGGGTGCTTTCTTTCAGATTCTGCAAGGGGGAACTGTGCTTTTGAAGGCCTTTAAGAAACTGAAGAGTTTTACTCTGAGGGTGGCGTGTTACAGCTGATTTTGATGACTTTGCGCCGCACACGGGCGCGTGTACGTAACATTATTTTCTGTCACGACATCGATGCATCCCCAGCGTTCCCCACAGGCTGCTGAGTGACCATTATAGGTTCCCTTGACGGGAAATATGGCGTTTCATATTGAGGGAGAGAAGCGTGCAGCCGTGTGTACATACGTTTTTACCAGCAGGCGAGGAGAGCACACAAAATGCATAAAAAACGGGTAATTTTGCTACCTCTTGGTCTTTCACTGTTCTGTTTTCAACAGCTCCTGGGTGCTTTCTTTCAGGTTCTGCAAGAGAAAACTGTGCTTTTGAAGGCCTTTAAGAAACCGAAGCGTTTTCCTCTGAGGCTGGCGTGTTACAGCTGATTTTGATGACTTTGCGCCGCACACGGTGGCGTGTACGTAACATTATTTTCTGTCACGACATCGACGCGTCCCCAGCGTTCCCCACAGCCTGCTGAGTGACCATTATAGGTTCCCTTGATGGGAAATATCGCGTTTTATATTGAGGGACAGAAGCGTCTAGCCGTGTGTACATATATTTTTACCAGCAGGCGAGGAGAGCACACAAAATGCATAAAAAACGAGTAATTTTGTTACTGCTTGGTCTTTCACTGTTCTGTTTTCAACAGCTCCTGGGTGCTTTCTTTCAGATTCTGCAAGAGGAAACTGTGCATTTGAAGGCCGTTATGAAACCGAAGCGTTTTACTCTGAGGCTGGCGTGTTACAGCTGATATTGATGACTTTGCGCCGCACACGGGGGCGTGTACGTAACATTATTTTCTGTCACGATATCGATGCGTCCCCAGCGTTCCCCACAGGCTGCTGAGTGACCATTATAGGTTCCTTTGATGGGAAATAATGCATTTTATATTCAGGGACACAAGCATCCAGCCGGGTGTACATATATTTTTACCAGCAGGCGAGGAGAGCACACAAAATGCATGAAAAACGAGTAATTTTGTTACTGCTTGGTCTTTCACTGTTCTGTTTTCAACAGCTCCTGGGTACTTTCGTTCAGGTACTGCAAGAAGAAACTGTGCTTTTGAAGGCCTTTAAGAAACCGAAGCGTTTTACTCTGAGGGCGGCGTGTTACAGCTGATTTTGATGACTTTGCGCTGCACACGGGTGCGTGTACGTAACATTATTTTCTGGCACGACATCGATGCGTCCCCAGCGTTCCCCACAGGCTGCTGAGTGACCATTATAGGTTCCCTTGATGGGAAATATCGCATTTTATATTGAGGGACACAAGCGTCCAGCCGTGTGTACATACATTTTTACCAGCAGGCGAGGAGAGCACACAAAATGCATAAAAAACGAGTAATTTTGTTACCTCCTGGTCTTTCACTGTTCTATTATCAACAGCTCCTGAGTGCTTTCTTTCATTTACTGCAAGAGGAAACTGTGCTTTTGAAGGCCCTTAAGAAACCGAAGCGCTTTACTCTGAGGGTGGCGTGTTACAGCTGATTTTGATTACTTTGCGCCGCACACGGGCGCGTGTACGTAACATTATTTTCTGGCACGACATGGATGCGTCCCCAGCGTTCCCCACAGGCTGCTGAGTGACCATTATAGGTTCTCTTGATGGGAAATAACGCATTTTATATTGAGGGACACAAGCGTCCAGCCGTGTGTACATACATTTTTACCAGCAGGCGAGGAGAGCATACAAAATGCATAAAAAACGAGTAATTTTGTTACCTCTTGGTCTTTCCCTGCTCTATTTTTAACAGCTCCTGGGTTTTTTCTTTCAGGTTCTGCAAGAGGAAACTGTGCTTTTGAAACCGGAGCGTTTTATTCTGAGGGTGGCGTGTTACAGCTGATTTTGGTGACTTTGTGCCGCACACGGGCGCGTGTACGTAACATTATTTTCTGGCACGACATCGATGCGTCGCCAGCGTTCCCACAGGCTGCTGAGTGACCATTATAGGTTCCCCTGATGGGAAATATTGCGTTTTATATCGAGGGACAGAAGCGTCCAGCCGTGTGTACATACGTTTTTACCAGCAGGCGAGGAGAGCACACAAAATGCATAAAAAACGAGTAATTTTGTTACCTCTTGGTCTTTCACTGTTCTATTTTCAACAGCTCCTGGGCGCTTTCTTTCAGGTACTGCAAGAGGAAACTGTGCTTTTGAAGGCCCTTAAGAAACCGAAGCGCTTTACTCTGAGGGTGGCGTGTTACAGCTGATTTTGATGACTTTGCGCCGCACACGGGCGCGTGTACGTAACATTATTTTCTCGCACGACATGGATGCGTCCCCAGCGATCCCCACAGGCTGCTGTGTGACCATTATAGGTTCCCTTGATGGGAAATAACGCATTTTAAATGCGTGAAAAACGGGTAATTTTGTTACTGCTTGGTCTTTCACTGTTCTGTTTTCAACAGCTCCTGGGTGCTTTCTTTCAGGTACTGCAAGAGGAAACTGTGCTTTTGAAGGCCCTTAAGAAACCGAAGCGCTTTACTCTGAGGGTGGCGTGTTACAGCTGATTTTGATGACCTTGCGCCGCACACGGGCGCGTGTACGTAACATTATTTTCTCGCACGACATGGATGCGTCCCCAGCGTTCCCCACAGGCTGCTGAGTGACCATTATAGGTTCTCCGGGGGGGAAATAACGCATTTTATATTGAGGGACACAAGCGTCCAACCCTATGTACATACATTTTTACCAGCAGGCGAGGAGAGCACACAGATTGCATGAAAAACGAGTAATTTTGTTATTGATTGGTCTTTCACTGATCTGTTTTCAACAGCTCGTGGGTGCTTTCTTTCAGATTCTGCAAGGGGGAACTGTGCTTTTGAAGGCCTTTAAGAAACTGAAGAGTTTTACTCTGAGGGTGGCGTGTTACAGCTGATTTTGATGACTTTGCGCCGCACACGGGCGCGTGTACGTAACATTATTTTCTGTCACGACATCGATGCGTCCCCAGCGTTCCCCACAGGCTGCTGAGTGACCATTATAGGTTCCCTTGACGGGAAATATGGCGTTTCATATTGAGGGAGAGAAGCGTGCAGCCGTGTGTACATACGTTTTTACCAGCAGGCGAGGAGAGCACACAAAATGCATAAAAAACGGGTAATTTTGCTACCTCTTGGTCTTTCACTGTTCTGTTTTCAACAGCTCCTGGGTGCTTTCTTTCAGGTTCTGCAAGAGAAAACTGTGCTTTTGAAGGCCTTTAAGAAACCGAAGCGTTTTCCTCTGAGGCTGGCGTGTTACAGCTGATTTTGATGACTTTGCGCCGCACACGGTGGCGTGTACGTAACATTATTTTCTGTCACGACATCGACGCGTCCCCAGCGTTCCCCACAGCCTGCTGAGTGACCATTATAGGTTCCCTTGATGGGAAATATCGCGTTTTATATTGAGGGACAGAAGCGTCTAGCCGTGTGTACATATATTTTTACCAGCAGGCGAGGAGAGCACACAAAATGCATAAAAAACGAGTAATTTTGTTACTGCTTGGTCTTTCACTGTTCTGTTTTCAACAGCTCCTGGGTGCTTTCTTTCAGATTCTGCAAGAGGAAACTGTGCATTTGAAGGCCGTTATGAAACCGAAGCGTTTTACTCTGAGGCTGGCGTGTTACAGCTGATATTGATGACTTTGCGCCGCACACGGGGGCGTGTACGTAACATTATTTTCTGTCACGATATCGATGCGTCCCCAGCGTTCCCCACAGGCTGCTGAGTGACCATTATAGGTTCCTTTGATGGGAAATAATGCATTTTATATTCAGGGACACAAGCATCCAGCCGGGTGTACATATATTTTTACCAGCAGGCGAGGAGAGCACACAAAATGCATGAAAAACGAGTAATTTTGTTACTGCTTGGTCTTTCACTGTTCTGTTTACAACAGCTCCTGGGTACTTTCGTTCAGGTACTGCAAGAAGAAACTGTGCTTTTGAAGGCCTTTAAGAAACCGAAGCGTTTTACTCTGAGGGCGGCGTGTTACAGCTGATTTTGATGACTTTGCGCTGCACACGGGTGCGTGTACGTAACATTATTTTCTGGCACGACATCGATGCGTCCCCAGCGTTCCCCACAGGCTGCTAAGTGACCATTATAGGTTCCCTTGATGGGAAATAATGCATTTTATATTGAGGGACACAAGCGTCCAGCCGTGTGTACATACATTTTTACCAGCAGGCGAGGAGAGCACACAAATTGCATAAAAAACGAGTAATTTTGTTACTGCTTGGTCTTTCACTGTTCTGTTTTCAACAGCTCGTGGGTGCTTTCTTTCAGATTCTACAAGAGGAATCTATGCTTTTGAAGGCGTTTAAGAAACTGAAGCGTTTTACTCTGAGGGTGGCGTGTTACAGCTGATTTTGATGACTTTGCGCCGCACACGGGCGCGTGTACGTAACATTATTTTCTGGCACGACATCGATGCGTCCCCAGCGTTCCCCACAGGCTGCTAAGTGACCATTATAGGTTCCCTTGATGGGAAATAACGCATTTTATACTGAGGGACACAAGCGTCCAGCCGTGTGTACATACATTTTTACCAGCAGGCGAGGAGAGCACACAAAATGCATTAAAAACGAGTAATTTTGTTACCTCTTGGTCTTTCACTGTTCTATTTTCAACAGCTCCTGGGTGCTTTCTTTCATTTACTGCAAGAGGAAACTGTGCTTTTGAAGGCCCTTAAGAAACCGAAGCGCTTTGCTCTGAGGGTGGCGTGTTACAGCTGATTTTGATTAGTTTGCGCCGCACACGGGCGCGTGTACGTAACATTATTTTCTGGCACGACATGGATGCGTCCCCAGCGTTCCCCACAGGCTGCTGAGTGACCATTATAGGTTCTCTTGATGGGAAATAACGCATTTTATATTGAGGGACACAAGCGTCCAGCCGTGTGTACATACATTTTTACCAGCAGGCGAGGAGAGCATACAAAATGCATAAAAAACGAGTAATTTTGTTACCTCTTGACCTTTCACTGCTCTGTTTTTAACAGCTCCTGGGTTTTTTCTTTCAGGTTCTGCAAGAGGAAACTGTGCTTTTGAAACCGGAGCGTTTTATTCTGAGGGTGGCGTGTTACAGCTGATTTTGGTGACTTTGTGCCGCACACGGGCGCGTGTACGTAACATTATTTTCTGGCACGACATCGATGTGTCCCCAGCGTTCCCCACTGGCTGCTGAGTGACCATTACAAGTTCCCTTGATGGAAAATATGGCGTTTCATATTGAGGGAGAGAAGCGTCCAGCCGTGTGTACATACGTTTTTACCAGCAGGCGAGGAGAGCACACAAAATGCATAAAAAACGGGTAATTTTGCTACCTCTTGGTCTTTCACTGTTCTGTTTTCAACAGCTCCTGGGTGCTTTCTTTCAGGTTCTGCAAGAGAAAACTGTGGTTTTGAAGGCCTTTAAGAAACCGAAGCGTTTTACTCTGAGGCTGGCGTGTTACAGCTGATTTTGATGACTTTGCGCCGCACACGGTGGCGTGTACGTAACATTATTTTCTGTCACGACATCGACGCGTCCCCAGCGTTCCCCACAGCCTGCTGAGTGACCATTATAGATTTCCTTGATGGGAAATATCGCGTTTTATATTGAGGGACAGAAGCGTCCAGCCGTGTGTACATATATTTTTACCAGCAGGCGAGGAGAGCACACAAAATGCATAAAAAACGAGTAATTTTGTTACTGCTTGGTCTTTCACTGTTCTGTTTTCAACAGCTCCTGGGTGCTTTCTTTCAGATTCTGCAAGAGGAAACTGTGCATTTGAAGGCCGTTATAAAACCGAAGCGTTTTACTCTGAGGGCGGCGTGTTACAGCTGATTTTGGTGACTTTGTGCCGCACACGGGCGCGTGTACGTAACATTATTTTCTGGCACGACATCGATGTGTCCCCAGCGTTCCCCACTGGCTGCTGAGTGACCATTACAAGTTCCCTTGATGGAAAATATTGCATTTTATACTGAGGGACACAAGCGTCCAGCCGTGTGTACATATATTTTTACCAGCAGGCGAGGAGAGCACACAAAATGCATAAAAAACGAGTAATTTTGTTCCCTCTTGGTTTTTCACTGTTCTGCTTCCAACAGCTCCTGGGTGCTTTCTTTCAGGTTCTGCAAGAGGAAACTGTGCTTTTGAAGGCCCTTAGGAAACCGAAGCGTTTTACTCTGAGGCTGGCGTGTTACAGCTGATATTGATGACTTTGCGCCGCACACGGGGGCGTGTACGTAACATTATTTTCTCTCACGACATCGACGCGTCCCCAGCGTTCCCCACAGCCTGCTGAGTGACCATTATAGGTTCCCTTGATGGGAAATATCGCGTTTTATATTCAGGGACACAAGCATCCAGCCGGGTGTACATATATTTTTACCAGCAGGCGAGGAGAGCACACAAAATGCATGAAAAACGAGTAATTTTGTTACTGCTTTGTCTTTCACTGTTCTGTTTTCAACAGCTCCTGGGTACTTTCGTTCAGGTACTGCAAGAAGAAACTGTGCTTTTGAAGGCCTTTAAGAAACCGAAGCGTTTTACTCTGAGGGTGGCGTGTTACAGCTGATTTTGATGACCTTGCGCCGCACACGGGCGCGTGTACGTAACATTAATTTCTGGCACGACATGGATGCTTCCCCAGCGTTCCTCACAGGCTGCTAAGTGACCATTAGAGGTTCTCTTGATGGGAAATAACGCATTTTATATTGAGGGACACAAGCGTCCAGCCGTGTGTACATACATTTTTACCAGCAGGCGAGGAGAGCACACAAAATGCATAAAAAACGAGTAATTTTGTTATCTCTTGGTTTTTCACTGTTCTATTTTCAACAGCTTTTGGGTGCTTTCTTTCATTTACTGCAAGAGGAAACTGTGCTTTTGAAGGCCCTTAAGAAACCGAAGCGTTTTACTCTGAGGGTGGTGTAGGTGAAATAAATAAGACTAAAAAAAGAGAAAAAAAACTTTTGCACGCTACTGTATTATAGAGTACACTAGGTGCATTATCATCACTAATCACACTATCGTACCGTTGGATCGGTTAATCATTCCGAAAGGTCTCCACTTTGGCTTTTCCAGTAATACATGTATATATAACATCATTGTTCACAGTTCAAATATAACATTAATAAACGATACGCCGAGAGAATCAAACGTGCAGCCTTTAATTTCCACTCTTGCCTCCTACACATTTCAGAAGTGGGATAGTGTCCTTTTAATTTGCCAAGTCAGTTAAAGTAAAATTGAATCGCGTTTCTTAAAATCGGAAAAGTGTGCCTTGTGTTATAGTTGGTACTTATATACTCGTACAATGGAAGATTGGAGTGTGTTCTTGGAATCAGCGACTGTGCAGAAGCTGAAAGAAATCCTTCGATTGCTCAAGTTGCAGACCACTGGTACAAAGGCTGAATTAAGGTTCCGAGCACAAGAAGCGGCACAGGATTTAACGGAAGACGAGCTTCGTAAGTTAATTCAAGATGCTTCAAATGACAGAGAACATGGAGTAGGAGATGGTAGCGCAATTGCAAACGATGGCGAGATCAGTAGTTATGAAGAGGAGCAGCTCAACGAGGAACTGGCGAAGCTACGAAGAATCTACAAGAAAAAAGAAGAAATAGCCAAGCTGAGGAGACAACTTCGAGAACTGCAAGTGGAAGATTCACCCTCTACTTCAAGAACTACTGCACCATGCAGTTTCAAGGATGTGGAAGATTCCATGACAGCATTTAGTGGCGATGACAGTTTTCCAGTCGAACGGTGGCTAGAACAATTTGAAGAATTTTCCGAAATTATTAATTTAGACGAAAGGGCTAAGTTCATATATTGTAAACGACTTCTTGCGGGCACAGCGAAACTTTTCGTCAGAACAATCAATCCCAGAGGATGGACAGATCTTAGAGTTGCACTACTAAACGAATTCCGGAAGGTGGTAACAAAATCGGATGTCTTCATTGAACTTGGTGAGCGGAAGAAACGACGTGATGAGACCACACAACAATACTTATTGCACATGCAGGAAATCGCATCCCACACTGAAGTTGATGAAGAAGATTTGGTCCAATTCATCATAAAAGGGATTCAAGACTCTGAGATAAACAAGACCATTTTATACAACGCGAACAACCTTGTGGAATTAAAAGTGGCTTTGCGCAAATACGAAAAGCAAAAAAACAACTCCCGACACGTCAACCAAGTTAAGACATTTAAGGCTAAGACATCTGACTTTGCAACGCGGTCGAATCCTTCACATAAAGTCAAAACGTCAGAAGAGGCTACCACAACTCAACGAAATATTCACCATTCAAAACAAACCAAGAAAGATGTCACTTGCTACAAATGTGGAAAAACTGGACATATATCAACCAATTGCTCTTATCAAAGTCCAGTTATGGTATTAGACAACATCATCTGCGACCAACTTCAATCAACTGGGAAAAGCTATCAAGAATTGTCAAATGCAGAAATCGTGCCAAAACCATATCAACCGAAGGTAAATGAGTTTGAGAGCAGTGTACGGTTGCAGTGGAAGAATAATCAACTCGAGAGTTCGACAGTGCTTCTGGCGCTTTTGGATTCCGGCAGCCCGATCAGTTTCGTGCAGGAGCAATTTCTTCCGTCGATTTTGCTGTCAACGATGGGTAACATACAATCAACATATTACGGAGTCAACGGCAGCTTACTTGATACATTGGGAAGTATATATACGTGTGTTATGTATGAACAAATATCAATTAATTTGGAATTAATCGTTGTTAGAAACTTTTCAATGAACTATCCACTTGTTTTAGGTCGAGATTTCTTCCGAAAAACGGGTTTGGCACTTCAATTAACCACGAGATCAATAATCGATGAAAATCAAGATCTTCCCAGAATGTGTAACGGCCACCCACATTCGTCCGTAAGTCTGCGCACCTTGGAAGATACAGATAGTCAAAACTTCATACAGCAAATTCTCAATATTGTTATTGGTGAGGTAACAGGTGAGTTACAGCTAAATATAAGTGCACATGTGTCAGGTGTAGTTAGGGAACAAGTGAGGGAAATAGTGAAGCCAGCTTATGTGTCAAACGGTGAAATGTGTGACGTGAAGAGTGATTTTCGGATGCATATAGTGTTATCTAAAGATACCCCTTTTCATTGCCCACCGAGGAGACTACCATATGCACATAAGCTAGAACTCCAAAAGATATTAGATGGTCTGCTTAAACAGGGAATAATTCGCGAATCAAATTCTCCATATGTGTCGCCGATTGTGTTAGTTCGGAAAAAGAATAAGGAGTTGAGACTCTGCGTCGACTTTCGAGAATTAAACAAGGTGACTATTCGCGATAATTACCCTCTACCATTGGTCGAAGACCACTTAGATCGTCTAAAGGATAAAAAGTTCTTCACGACCTTAGATTTGAAGAACGGCTTTCACCACGTTCAGTTGTCCGATGAATCCATGAAGTACACATCCTTCACGACTCCTTTAGGGCAATATGAGTACACGAAAATGCCTTTTGGCCTTAAAAATGCCCCTTCTGTTTTTGAAAGGTTCATGAAGCATGTCTTCGAAAAATTGATATCTGCAGGAAAGATTCTCACATATTTAGATGACATTCTTATCGCGACACAAAATATTGAAGAGCATTTAAATATTTTAAAAGACGTTATAGGTGTTATTGTGGAAAAGGGTCTTTGTTTACGATTCGATAAGTGTACTTTTCTTGAACAGGAGATAGTGTATTTAGGTTACAAAATTACGGAAAGAGGCATAAGGCCAAATGATACCAATTTGAATGCAATTCAAAATTTCCCAATACCTTCTAATGTGAAAGAATTGCAAAGCTTTTTGGGGTTGTGCTCCTACTTTCGCAAATTCATAAAAAACTTCGCGAATATCGCGAAACCCTTATATGATTTGTTAAGGAAGAATGTTCCATTTACATTTGGTCCTAAGGAAATGGAAACGTTTGAGTTCTTAAAAGAAAAGCTTGTTGCATCGCCGGTGCTAGCAATCTATAGTCCCCATAGTGTTACGGAACTTCATTGTGATGCAAGTAGCGTTGGTTTCGGGGCAGTATTACTGCAAAAACAATCGGATGGAAAGTTCCATCCCGTACTGTATTTTTCAAAAAGAGCAACAGAGCCAGAGGCTCAATATCATAGTTACGAATTGGAAACCCTATCAATTATTTATGCTCTTAGAAGGTTCAGAATTTATTTGATAGGTATATCTTTCAAAATAGTAACAGATTGCCAGGCTCTAACTCTGACCTTGAAGAAAAAATGTCTAAATCCGCGCATATCGCGCTGGGCTTTGGAGATGCAAAGTTACGACTTTGTGATTGAGCATAAAAAAGGTGGTCGAATGACGCATGTTGACGCCTTGAGTCGTTCGTTTAATATTTTATATGTGGAAGATGAATCTTTTGAGTTTGTGCTCGCAGCTGCACAAAGGCAAGATCCGAAAATAATATCAATTGCTTCGGGCTTGGAAAAGGCTGAAAGTCCACACTTCGATATGATTGATGGGTTGATATATCGAAAGCACAAGGACAAAGTTCGGTTTTATGTTCCATCTCATATGGAGGAACAGGTAATACGTACCCACCACGAGGCTATGTGCCATTTGGGTGTAGAAAAATGCTTTGAGCACTTATCGAGAACTTATTGGTTTCCAAGTATGAAAGATAAGATTAAAGCCTATGTAGGGAAATGTCTTAAATGCATTTACTTTTCACCTCAGTCAGGTAAAGTGGAAGGAGTATTACACCCTATTCCAAAAGGTAATGTTCCGTTTGACGTTTTGCATGTTGATCATCTGGGTCCATTGTCGAATTCTCAGTCTAGAAAGAAACACATTTTTCTAATAATCGACGGATTCACTAAATTCGTTAAATTATATCCTGTAAAGTCGACACAAACTAAAGAAGCAGTAGAATGTTTAAAATCATTTTTTGATAACTATTCAAGGCCGAATAAGATAGTATCAGATCGCGGAACTTGTTTCACTTCTAAAGAGTTCTCTAGCTTTTTACAAGATAATGATGTCATCCATATAAAGGTCGCGACACATTCACCCCAATCAAATGGACAGGTGGAACGTGTTAATCGTATCCTTATTCCCATGTTGGCTAAGGAGTGCGAACCAGACACTACGAGTAGTTGGGATAAGCGATTGACTCAAATCGAATTTGCGATAAACAATACCGTGAACAGAAGCACAGGTTTCACTCCTAGTATTCTTTTGTTCGGGAAAAATCAGAAAGGTCAGGTATGTGATCGAGTCAGGGAATATCTTGAAGATAGTTTAAACAAGAGAAGGCTTAATATTGACGAAATTAGAAGAGAAGCTAGTAAGAACATCCAAAAGGGACAAGCAAGTAACAAGATTTATTATGACAGTCGTCACAAGAAGCCTAGGAAATATAAGAAGGGAGAGTATGTAATGATAAAAAACGTCATCACTACTCCAGGGGTTACTAAAAAGTTAGCGGCCAAATATCGTGGCCCATATGAAATTAAGAATATTTTGCCTAAAGACAGGTATGTTATAGGAGATATAGAAGGTCTTCAGTTAACTCGCTTACCCTACAAAGGAATATCGTCACCTAGTAATATGAAACCCTATCATGTAGAACCAGCAGTTGTCGTCGAGGTGGCCGGACTACAATCAGAGGATCTTGATTCGTCAGATTAAGTTAAAAAATATTACATTGTTTTCTTTTACTACACCTTTTAAAGTTGCACCTGTTTTTCGGACATCTCATTGTATGTGTATAATATACTTTATATATTATTCTTTTTATATTATTCTTTTATATTATTTTCTTACTATGTTACATACTTACTAGATATATATTGGATACATTTTGATTATTGAATTAACCGGTTGTTATTATTTATTATGTACATTATTACAATCGATGTAAATTAGATTAAGAACTATGAGGAGACAGTGTAATCGGGGCGATTAATCGTTCAGGACGGCCGAACTGTAGGTGAAATAAATAAGACTAAAAAAAGAGAAAAAAAACTTTTGCACGCTACTGTATTATAGAGTACACTAGGTGCATTATCATCACTAATCACACTATCGTACCGTTGGATCGGTTAATCATTCCGAAAGGTCTCCACTTTGGCTTTTCCAGTAATACATGTATATATAACATCATTGTTCACAGTTCAAATATAACATTAATAAACGATACGCCGAGAGAATCAAACGTGCAGCCTTTGATTTCCACTTTTGCCTCCTACAGTGGCGTGTTACAGCTGATTTTGATTACTTTGCGCCGCACACGGGCGCGTGTACGTAACATTATTTTCTGGCACGACATGGATGCGTCCCCAGCGTTCCCCACAGGCTGCTGAGTGACCATTATAGGTTTTCTTGATGGGAAATAACGCATTTTATATTGAGGGACACAAGCGTCCAGCCGTGTGTATATATATTTTTACCAGCAGGCGAGGAGAGCACACAAATTGCATAAAAAACGAGTAATTTTGTTACTGCTTGGTCTTTCACTGTTCTCACAGCTCCTGGGTGCTTTCTTTCAGGTTCTGCAAGAGGAAACTGTGCTTTTGAAACCAGAGCGTTTTATTCTGAGGGTGGCGTGTTACAGCTGATTTTGGTGACTTTGTGCCGCACACGGGCGCGTGTACGTAACATTATTTTCTGGCTCGACATCGATGCGTCCCCAGCGTTCCCCACTGGCTGCTGGGTGATCGTTAAAGGTTCATTTGATGGGAAATATCGGGTTTTATATTCAGGGACACAAGCATCCAGCCGGGTGTACATATATTTTTACCAGTAGGCGAGGAGAGCACACAAATTGCATAAAAAACGAGTAATTTTGTTACTGCTTGGTCTTTCACTGTTCTGTTTTCAACAGCTCCTGGGTGCTTTCTTTCAGATTCTGCAAGAGGGAACTATGCTTTTGAAGGCCTTTAAGAAACCGAAGCGTTTACCTCTGAGGGTGGGGTGTTACAGCTGATTCTGATTACTTTGCGCCGCACGCGGGCGCGTGTACGTAACCTTATTTTCTGGCACGACATCGATGTGTCCCCAGCGTTCCCCACTGGCTGCTGAGTGACCATTACAGGTTCCCTTGATGGGAAATATCGCATTTTATATTGGGGGACTTAAGCATCCAGCCTTGTGTACATACGGTTTTACCAGCAGGCGGGGAGAGCACACAAAATGCATAAAAAACGAGTAATTTTGTTACCTCTTGGTCTTTCACTGTTCTCACAGCTCCTGGGTGCTTTCTTTCAGGTTCTGCAAGAGGAAACTGTGCTTTTGAAGGCCGTTATGAAACCGAAGCGTTTTACTCTAAGGCTGGCGTGTTACAGCTGATATTGATGACTTTGCGCCGCACACGGGGGCGTGTACGTAACATTATTTCCTGTCACGACATCGATGCGTCCCCAGCGTTCCCCACAGGCTGCTGAGTGACCATTATAGGTTCACTTGATGGGAAATATCGCGTTTTATATTGAGGGACAGAAGCGTCCAGCCGTGTGTACATACGGTTTTACCAGCAGGCGGGGAGAGCACACAAAATGCATAAAAAAAAAACTGGCCAAGTGCGAGTCGGACTCGCGCACGAAGAGTTCCGTACTATTATGTATAAAAACGGCAAAAAAAGCATGTCTGTTGTACGGGGCCCCATTTATACATATATTTATTATATTCTGTCTAAGTATTTGTTGTTAAGGCATCAACAGAAATACATAATCAGTGACATTTTATTCTCACTTTTCGGATAGTTAAAATCTAGAATGTTGTAATTTTTAGAAAATACTCATTTTTTGAGTGATTGCCAATTTGGGTTTAGACCTGGCAAATGGACTGAAACTGCTTTATTGAAATTAACTGGTGAAATATATAATAGTCTAAACACTTCTCAAACACCATCAACATTATTTGTTGATATCAGTAAGGTCTTTGATATGGTTAATCATACTTTGCTACTCGATAAACTTTACAAAGCGGGTTTCAGAGGCTCCATTTATAAATGGTTTTCTTCTTATTTATTCAACCGTTATCAAGTTGTGAAAATGAGAAATGTTTACAGTTCTATAGACTTCTTAAATATGGGTGTTCCCCAAGGAGCAGTATTGGGCCCAATCCTTTTTCTAATTTATGTTAATACGTTTTTCATACAACCTTTTAAAGGCAAAATAACTGCCTTTGCTGATGAAACATCTCTTTTCCACTCAAACACTAACTTAATTGATAGTTTTGCAGATGTTAACTGTGACCTAGATATGTTAAGGAGATGGTTTAATTATCATAAACTAATAAATAGCAACAAAACGAAGTACATGATATTTAATATCAATGGTAGGGTTTTCAGAGACCTTCCCTTATATTATCATGCACCATTGTGTAATCGATTTGTTCTTGAAGATATAGTATTCAACAATCAAGAATGTTTGAAAATTGCTTCTTGATTGAACACGTGGACAGTTTTAAATATTTAGGTGTTACATTGGACCAACAACTTTGTTGGAAAGACCATTCAATATATTTGAAACATTATCTAGGTAAATGGGGTTATAAGATAATTATTCCATCTCAGTATGCACTTTAATCTCTACCCGTTTTAAAATACTAAATGTATACTCGCACCGATATGGAACTAGCAAAAACATGTCCATGTCCGGAACTAAATGTATTATCGCACCGATATGGAACTAGCAAACCATGTCCATGTCCGGACCTGAATGCATACATACACATGTATGACATTCGTTCACGAAAGGCGGTGCGGGCATTATATTCTTTCATTTCAGTTCAAGTGTGCTGTACAGTGTACACCAACTGTTCGAGCTTTATCGCCACATCTCCATACTTTTGGGTTTCGTGAAAACTTCGGGGTATAACTCATACCGTATGAGAAGCATGTTCGTTGCATTTATGTTTTTTTTTTCGTTTTGTACATATGTGATTGATGAATAAGGGTTGAATGGAACTATGGAACTCTTTTCGTTCAATTTGCGGAGCGAGAGGACATGTGTCCGAGAGAGGACATAGTTCCGTGAACTATACATGTCCGGAATTACCCAACTGTACTTCGTAATGTACATATGTATGTATGTATGTATGTATGTATACTTATACATAGCGTAGAGATGTGTGAGTGTATGCACGTATGTGATGCGTATGCACGTATGTGATGCGTATGCACGTATGTACGTATCGGTTCGTTTGTGTGCAAGATCGCTTGCTCCTCTTGCTCACTTGCTCCTCTCCACCTGCCGCGACGTCGTGCTAAAGGGATGCTAGGCCAGCTGCGAGGACTGGTCGTGAGCAATGGCACCACGCGATTGCCCTCACGCCGACTTACCCGCAGCAAGAATCGCGAATTTGCTACGAGACTCGCGAAATATCTCACGCAAAAGAAAAAAAAAAACACCGTTGTATAGTAAAAAAGATGTTCAACCGTTGCCTTCAGTGTCAAAATTAATAATGACTTTATTTTCCACCTTGCGTAGGTACAACGCATAATTATCACTCGATGAGCTACTGTGAGAACAATTGATGTTTGCGGTTCACTAGACGTAATCCGAGCAATCGTCGTTGCTTACAAAACAATTCCCACGATAAAGGGGATTCGAATAATCTCTGTCCCACAGTAGCTCCCGTTACAAAGATTGAAATAAAATATGTACAATGTAAACTTAAAAATTAGGAAAGTATTTACAAGTTCGTACATACACCCCTCCTTGGAGGTTCTTAACCTTCAATTCAAATATTGGCTTCAAAGCGAGGAACTGTTCTTCGTTGAGCTGGAATCGGCCCTTTCTGATGTCGGCGTCGGCAATAATATACTATTATTCCAATGGTAATCGACAGCAGCAGGTAGCTCAAACTGTAGTGATGGTAATCGTGTATGTTCAATTGCGGTTCTTCGGGTGCTCTCATGTCTTTCTTAAGGTCTTCTATTTCCTGTGTAATATTTTTAAATTGATCATGTTCAATGGTGCTTACCTTCAATGGGGGGACAAGGTCTTTTGTGAAGTTATGGTTTTCGATCCAGTTGTTGATTTTTGCACTCGGAACGAACGAGTTAGATATAACTGTTTTTAAGTTTGAGCGTCCGGTTATAATCGTGTTTCCAACTTTAAGAGTGCACATCTCTTTGAATTCTATCACTCCATTGCCTGCTAAGGCGATGCTGCTTGTAACTCCATTGCAAATGAGTAGACCTGTGGAATTAGTAATCAATGAAAATAGCCAGCTGTTAGTTTCTTTGAGTGCGATCCAACGATTTTGAGATGGTATTTCGTTTAAGATGCAATCGGCCAATGCATTATTTTCATGATTCATCAAGGCCATTTCACATACTTGCAAATTGTGTTGATGGATATTAGTTGGAACAATCTGAGTACAGAGATGGGTTCTCGCAGCTATAAGCTTGCAAGATGAGAATTCAAACTCTGTTAATCTAAAAAATTTGTCTCTTGCTAATGTAACTGCAAGGTATGGTTTAGGTATATCCACTAGGAGGCTGATGTTGTAGTGAATGATGGGTAATGGAATTAGATTGAACATCTGGAATTCTTGGTCGTCAGCTAATGGTATGAGCATTTCAAAAACGATTGAATCATGAAGTGTCCGTCCCCTGACTGTTATTATTTTAAACATGTCCAAAACTGAAACATTAGGTAATCTCAAAGTTGATGGGAGGTTTCCTTGAATAAGCTGCAGCTGGTCATTGAGTTGCCTTGGTGTGATAAGCTGAGGGTTAATTTTTGCATGATTCAAGTCAAGTATAACATCAAGTAGAATATCTTGAGTGCGCTGAAAGTTGGATAAAATCATAATTAAATAAGACGTAAGCGATACAAAGTGTTGGTTTGTGCCAATGTTGTCTTGCTGTTTTTCGATTACATTAAACGTCCTGGCCAAATATGTGTTCAGTGTCTGGAATTGCCTTTTGACTTCCAATGAATTTTGCCTCAAAATATTAACAGTGGAATCTGAAATGGAACTTTGTTTTTCAATGAGAGCAGCTAAGTGAGTTTCATGTTTATTCGCCAAGTTGATCTGATTTTGAATGTGTTGAGCCTCTTCTTGATCAAGGATGCCAAACAAACTATGTGCTACACTACCAACAAAATCGAATGGAGACCTGCGATGTCGAATCGCTGCCCGACTTGAAGTATTAAACCCGTGAATGAATTCGTTATTTTGATCAATGATAGCTACTCTTTGTCGAAAAATGTCAACCGTCGAATGACAGTAGTAAATCTTGTCCGTTTTATCTGTCGTGCAAGCTTTTTCCAGTTCATTTATATACGTTTTAATTTCATTTAACTCAA
The DNA here is from genome assembly GCA_951905685.1 of Eumerus sabulonum. NCBI lineage: Eukaryota > Metazoa > Arthropoda > Insecta > Diptera > Syrphidae > Eumerus > Eumerus sabulonum. Next base: position 45,143,137 of record OX645062.1, on the reverse strand, counting down.
ACCAATAATTGGTAAGATTGTAAAAAACATAAAGGCTCCAAAAATTGTTGACGATTCGAAGAGTTCCAATGTCTTCAAAGTAGATTCCGACTGCATTATCGAGCTGATTTGTAAGGACGTGGTTGTCTGTGTATGTTGTGTTAACTGGTCCAACCAACATTGCAATCAAAAATGACACCAATAAAGTTCCCGATCTAACCTTGCCGTTTCTGAGTTTCCGTGATGTTGGTTCTCGTTCATTTCTTAGATATGGCTCTTTCTCATGCTCATCTGCTGGAGACTCCGCCTCAGCTGTTTCTTCTAACGGCAGAGGACACAAGTTATGAATAGCTCGCTGGAGAACTCCTCCTTGGGTCTTAATGTTAGCAACACGAACCAATCCATCGTTTCCTTTGATAACTTCTAGTACACGTCCCAACTTCCATCTTGTTGGTGGCATATTAGATTCCTTTAATAAAACAAGAGTGTTTGGCTTCAAGTTTTGGGATTCAGTTTTCCACTTAGTTCGTTGTTGTAAGTTATGTAAGTACTCACTCGACCATCTCTTCCAAAAAGACTGTTGAACATGCTGGATTTGTCGATATTTATTTAGAGAACTTACCCTTTTATCAGTGACATCGGGCTCAGCTATTGAAAGGAGTGGCGCTCCTATCAGAAAATGTCCAGGGGTAAGAGCTTCTAAATCATTTGGATCCGATGAAATTGGCGTCAAGGGTCTTGAATTGAGTATAGCTTCTATTTGAATTGTGATCGTGGTGAGCTCTTCATATGTTAACGAAGCCTCACCCAGGTGTTTAACCAACAATCCCTTAGCAGAATTTACAGCTGACTCCCAGAGTCCCCCGAAGTGCGGAGAACGGGGAGGAATAAATTGCCAATTAATTCCCGCCTGAATACATGATGATTGAATGGCTGACTCCATTCTCTTTGACTGCATAACTTCTTTAAGCTCCTTAAGTTTATTGTTTGCACCAACAAAATTAGTTGCATTATCGCAGAAGATAGTGTGGCACAATCCTCGTCTGCCTACAAACCTCTTAAGGTAGTTTATGAACGATTCAGTGGAGAGATCTCCAACAACTTCTATATGGATTGCCTTCGTTGAAAAGCACACAAAAATTGGTAAATAAGATTTTGAAGGAGTCTTACCCAAATTAAATCCAAATTCAAATTGATCCAGCGTTGGATCCCAAATCAGTCCCAGGGTTTTGATTACGTCAGACTGATGGAATCTTACTAACCTTTCTTTGTGCGTGTCAGGAATGTTCTTGAGAATATTGTTATCATTTGCACAGAATTTTCTTAGCTCAAATTTAGCCTTTCCTAGAAGATGCGTTATTTCTTCCAGCAGTTCTCTGGCTTCTGAAACTGTGTCCATTCCAGTAAGTAGATCATCGACGTAAATATTTTCACGGATAGTTTGGGATGCTCTTTCATGAAGTTGTTGATAATTGTCTGCAAGTTGAACAAGACATTTTGTTGCTAAATATGGAGCACATGCTGAACCGTAAGTCAACGTGTTAAGCTTATATGCCTTCAGAGGTTGATTGCTGTGAAATCTCCAAAGAATTAGTTGAAAGGCTCTATCTTCTGGCCTTACCAATACCTGTCGGTACATTTTGCTTACGTCTGCTGTAAATGCATACCTTTCTAACCTGAAATTAATAATTATTGCAAACAAGTCATTCTGGACTGTTGGCCCTACGCCAAGAACATCATTGAGAGAAACTCCAGATGTCGTTTTTGCTGAACAATCAAAGACCACACGCAATGCTGTTGAGGAGCTTTCTGGCTTCAGCACACAATGATGCGGAATGAAATAATGATTTTGAGGAATCTCATCGTTCTCGATCGGACTCATGTGGCCTAATTCCTCGTATTCTAGCAGGAACTGAGAATAAAGTTCACGCAATTCATTATCTCCTTCAAATCGGCGTTCTAATGAAAGAAATCTTTTCCGTGCCTTTTCGAGAGATGCACCTAAACAAGTCGGATTCCTTTTGAAAGGAAGACTTACCATAAATCTTCCATTTGACAAAGTTTTTGTGTTCGATTTAAAATGTTCCTCACAGTTATGTTCTTCATTACTCATACGTTTCACTTCCGTCTCATGGGTTTCGTACTCCCAGAATCTACTCACCAGTTTCTCTAATGAAGATAGAGATGGCTTCGTGGCAATGGTGCAAACAACATTTGAGTTTGTAGCCTGTATGCCACCCGCGACAATCCATCCTAGTTTTGTGTTACGGAGTTTAGGAAGCTGAGGTCCAATAGTTATTTCCCCTGGGAGAAGAAGATCGAAAAACAACTCAGCACCAATAAGCATATCTATTTTTTGATTAGACATGAATCCTGGATCAGCCAATTGAATGTGGATAGGGATATTCCAATTTCCTGATTGAACCTCACGTAGCTGGTAATCTGTAATCCTAGCCATTATGTTTGCTTCAATACTTGCCTTGAAACTTGAATTGTGTGCTTGAAAAGTGAGTCCTATTGCAAATTGTGTTTTTGTGCCATGTCCTCCTATGCCGCTTATTGAATTTTCTGATTGATACTTTGGAAGACCCAGTGCTTGTGCAAAAGCTGCAGTCACAAAATGGATTTGCGATCCTGAGTCTAACAAAGCACGACAAGTAAGCCATGTTCCGCATGCGGACTTGACATTAATTAAGGCTGTTGCTAGATAAACTTGGCGTGATTTATTTCTCGAATAGCTAGCTGCATTGGCTGCTTGAGCTTCTCTTCTTTGAACTAGCTGATGCTGCTGATTACTTATGGAATTCGTATAATGGTTGGTTGATTGACCTTCCCCCCTTTGAGCTGATTGCACCAATGGTTGAGCTAGTTGCTGCTGTTGACCACCTATGGAATGATTATGGTTATTAATTGGTTTTGTTTTCAAAGATTGCCTTGAATCTTTTTGATAGTGTAGGAGAGTATTATGTTTGCCATTACAACTTTGGCATCCTCTCGAGTGACATGTGTTGGAGGCATGTCCCGACCTAAGACAGTTTCGGCAAATTCCAAGACGTTGAACAGCTCTCTCACGATCGCCACCTGAAAGAGATAAAAATGTCTTACAGTTAAATATTTTATGGTTACCTGAGCTGCACATTAGGCAGCCATCAACTTTAGCTGCTATAACTGTTGTGGGCTTCCTTCTATCGTCTGCACTATTAATTGTTTCAAGTGTCTGAAACCGGGATTCAATGAACTTCAGCAATTCTGTTAGCGAAGGACTGCATCTCGGATCAATCAACGATTGCTCAAACAGCGTTCTGCTTTCCTTATCCAGTTTCTTCAGTATTAGATGAACTACTATGGGGTCCCAGTCATGAGCTTGATATCCCAGATTAGTAAGTGCCTGGATACCTTCCTTTGTATTGTCGTGAAGTTTCCGTAAGCTTGATGCAGTTCCTGATGCTGATGGTTGCTGTAGTAGCTTATCCAACTGTGCTGACAATAGAAGCCGTTTATTGTCGTATCTATCAATCAGAGTCTTCCAAGCTGTTTCAAAGTTGTTGTCTGTAGCCGGAAATCCTTGTATTAAGCTTAGCGCTTCTCCTATTAGATTAGCACGGAGAAAATAAAGTTTTTGAGCAAGTGGTATAGGTTGTTCAAGGATCATTGGTTTAAAAAGATCGTGAAATTGGCGCCACTTAAGGTAATTTCCGTCGAACTTGGGCAACTCAATTTTCGGTAGCTTTAACGTAGTACTTGATGGTTGATCCTGTGTAACTCTTACTAGAACCTCACTTAATCGCAACTCCAACTGCTCTTGAAGATGGAAATATGTTTCGATATCTTCTTCTTTTAATTCACCATCCATTCGCCGATACATAATTTTTAATTCTTCAAAATTCTCCTTGATATTGTTTACCTTAACGTTGAACATCTGGGGGTTGGTGTCTTTCAAATTTGGTGCACACTTATCCAATGATGTTTGGAAATATTTTGAAAGCACCTTAAATCTTTCTCTAGTGGAAAGTGTGTTTGTCTTTGAAGATTTAATGTCCTGATGCCTTTGTTTCGCTTCAGGTGGATTCATCTTTGTTGCTGTTGATGATGGTGTGACCGATGATCCTGATGTTGCTGTGACTCCTCCTGGATCTGGTCTGCGTCCCGTCCTTGCAAATTCATTAATCGAGTGATAATGTCTGACTTCATGTTTTCGTACACCTTCTGAATCTCGTCGTAGTACCCCTTAGCGAAGTATTCATGTTGTATCGAGTCCGCATACTTATCTCGAATTTCACTGTCGTTGGTGTCGAAACAGTCCCACAAGTTTTCTAATTTTTCCCTCCTTTCATGTAATTTTTTCATGGTTTTGCGGCTGTCACTATCCTTCCCATAGTTTCGAGCGAGGATGCAGATCTCCTTTCCTACTTGCTCTTGCAGGTCAGTTAATTCCTCTAGTGTTCGAACCATGATGATTGATAATTTGTATGAAGCGTCTATGTATATTAAGGTCTATTTTTGTTAGGGCTTAACACTGTGCACTAGAATTCAGTTAGTTAATGAGCACTGAAAATTGAATACACGACACAACAAATGATTTGGTATATCTTTGATTGAGAAGATAAATGTTTGTTAAAGACCAGACACTCAAGTTAATGTATGATTGATTATAATTTTAAACACACTGCTTTTCTGTTAATATTCAGGCACACTAAATTCTTTTAGTAGTGTCCTGTCACGGTCGCCAAAAAATGTATAGTAAAAAAGATGTTCAACCGTTGCCTTCAGTGTCAAAATTAATAATGACTTTATTTTCCACCTTGCGTAGGTACAACGCATAATTATCACTCGATGAGCTACTGTGAGAACAATTGATGTTTGCGGTTCACTAGACGTAATCCGAGCAATCGTCGTTGCTTACAAAACAATTCCCACGATAAAGGGGATTCGAATAATCTCTGTCCCACAGTAGCTCCCGTTACAAAGATTGAAATAAAATATGTACAATGTAAACTTAAAAATTAGGAAAGTATTTACAAGTTCGTACAACCGTCATCGTTTCCAATTCAATATGTCACAAATTTCATTTCCTTAACCTAACTTTATCTAGGTTTACAATTAATCCTTAAAACTACCCTACACCGTATGTCAATAAAAAAAGTCGAAATAAATAAAAAAAATATATGTAAACTAAAAAAAAAAAGGAATTCACTGTTCAAAAAAGTAAACAAACCGCAGCTTGAGTATTCGAACAGTCGTACCGAAACTCCTCTGACCAACGACTTAGCCCGCATCACCAATCACACGCAAATTTGTGATTTCAATACCTTATACAATGAACGTGATATCCGCGACCAACGTAGGCAATAGGACACACGGTACGGCCGCGTACCGGGAACTGCTTAAAACCGTACCGGAGTTCTTCCCCGAAGATCACTCTCCGAGTACTTCGCCGAAGATTTCTCCCCGAGTTCTTCGCCCACTCTCTCTCATGTGCTACTAGGAACAAAAAAAAAAAAAAACAAAAATGCTGACCTTCTGCGGATTGAACTCCACTCGTTCGCGTGTCAAGCGCTGATCGTACCCTCGGGCTATCCGCTTTCTTTGAGTTTGGTTTCCCAAAATGGATGACTACGAGCCGCTCACAAATGGGAACTGACCGAAAGATGACAACGAAAACCTTTCGAAACAATTTATTATTGGTTGTTTGTAATTATGTATATGTATAATTAATTTTGTTCTGTTTTTAGTATTTGTCGTGGTAGCGGCAACAGAATTACATCATTCTGTGAAAATTTCAACTGTCTAACTATCACGGTTCATGAGATACAGCCTGGTGACAGACGGACGGACGGACGGACGGACGGACGGACAGCGAAGTCTTAGTAATAGGGTTCCGTTTTACCTTTGGGTACGGAACCCTAAAAAACGAGTAATTTTGTTACCTCTTGGCCTTTCACTGTTCTATTTTCAACAGCTCCTGGGTGCTTTCTTTCAGATTCTGCAAGAGGAAACTGTGCTTTTGAAGGCCGTTATGAAACCGAAGCGTTTTACTCTGAGGCTGGCGTGTTACAGCTGATTTTGATGACTTTGCGCCGCACACGGGGGGGTGTACGTAACAATATTTTCTGTCACGACATCGATGCGTCCCCAGCGTTCCCCACAGGCTGCTGAGTGACCATTATAGGTTCCCTTGATGGGAAATATCGCGTTTTATATTCAGGGACACAAGCATCCAGCCGGGTGTACATATATTTTTACCAGCAGGCGAGGAGAGCACACTAAATGCATCAAAAACGAGTAATTCTGTTACTGCTTGGCCTTTCACTGTTCTGTTTTCTACAGCTCCTGGATCCTTTCTTTCAGATTCTACAAGAGGAAACTGTGCTTTTGAAGGCCGTTATGAAACCGAAGCATTTTACTCTGAGGCTGGCGTGTTACAGCTGATATTGATGACTTTGCGCCGCACACGGGGGGGTGTACGTAACATTATTTTCTGTGACGACATCGATGCGTCCCCAGCGTTCCCCACAGGCTGCTGAGTGACCATTATAGGTTCCCTTGATGGGAAATATCGCGTTTTATATTGAGGGACAGAAGCGTCCAGCCGTGTGTACATACGTTTTTACCAGCAGGCGAGGAGAGCACACAAAATGCATCAAAAACGAGTAATTTTGTTACTGCTTGGTCTTTCACTGTTCTGTTTCAACAGCTCCTGGGTGCTTTCTTTCAGATTCTGCAAGAGGAAACTGTGCTTTTGAATGCCGTTATGAAACCGAAGCGTTTTACTCTGTGGCTGGCGTGTTACAGCTGAATATGATGACTTTGCGCCGCACACGGGGGCGCGTACGTAACATTATTTTCTGTCACGACATCGGTGCGTCCCCAGCGTTACCCACAGGCTGCTGAGTGACCGTTATAGATTCCCTTTATGGGAAATATCGCGTTTTATATTGAGGGACAGAAGCGTCATGCCGTGTGTACATACGTTTTTACCAGCAGGCGAGGAGAGCACACAAATTGCATCAAAAACGAGTATTTTTGTTACCTCTTGGTCTTTCACTGTTCTGTTTTCAACAGCTCCTGGGTGCTTACTTTCAGGTTCTGCAAGAGGAAACTGTGCTTTTGAAGGCCTGATTTTGATGACCTTGCGCCGCACACGGGCGCGTGTACGTAACATTATTTTCTGGCACGACATCGATGTGTCGATGTGTGTTGATGGGAAATATCGCATTTTATATTGAGGGACTTAAGCGTCCAGCCGTGTGTACATACGGTTTTACCAGCAGGCGGTGAGAGCACACAAAATGCATAAAAAACGAGTAATTTTGTTATTGCTTCGTCCTTCACTGTTCTGTTTTCAACTGCTCCTGTGTGCTTTCTTTCAGATTCTGCAAGAGGGAACTGTGCTTTTGAAGGCCTTTAAGAAACTGAAGCGTTTTACTCTGACGGTGGCGTGTTACAGCTGATTTTGATGACTTTGCGCCGCACACGGGGGGGTGTACGTAACATTATTTTCTGTCACGACATCGATGCGTCCCCAGCGTTCCCCACAGGCTGCTGAGTGACCATTATAGGTTCCCTTGATGGGAAATATCGCGTTTTATATTGAGGGACAGAAGCGTCCAGCCGTGTGTACATACGTTTTTACCAGCAGGCGAGGAGAGCACACAAAATGCATCAAAAACGAGTAATTTTGTTACTGCTTGGTCTTTCACTGTTCTGTTTCAACAGCTCCTGGGTGCTTTCTTTCAGATTCTGCAAGAGGAAACTGTGCTTTTGAATGCCGTTATGAAACCGAAGCGTTTTACTCTGTGGCTGGCGTGTTACAGCTGAATATGATGACTTTGCGCCGCACACGGGGGCGCGTACGTAACATTATTTTCTGTCACGACATCGGTGCGTCCCCAGCGTTACCCACAGGCTGCTGAGTGACGGTTATAGATTCCCTTTATGGGAAATATCGCGTTTTATATTGAGGGACAGAAGCGTCAAGCCGTGTGTACATACGTTTTTACCAGCAGGCGAGGAGAGCACACAAAGTGCATCAAGAACGAGTATTTTTGTTACCTCTTGGTCTTTCACTGTTCTGTTTTCGACAGCTCCTGGGTGCTTACTTTCAGGTTCTGCAAGAGGAAACTGTGCTTTTGAAGGCCTGATTTTGATGACCTTGCGCCGCACACGGGCGCGTGTACGTAACATTATTTTCTGGCACGACATCGATGTGTCGATGTGTGTTGATGGGAAATATCGCATTTTATATTGAGGGACTTAAGCGACCAGCCGTGTGTACATACGGTTTTACCAGCAGGCGGTGAGAGCACACAAAATGCATAAAAAACGAGTAATTTTGTTATTGCTTCGTCCTTCACTGTTCTGTTTTCAACAGCTCCTGTGTGCTTTCTTTCAGATTCTGCAAGAGGGAACTGTGCTTTTGAAGGCCTTTAAGAAACTGAAGCGTCTTACTCTGACGGTGGCGTGTTACAGCTGATTTTGATGACTTCGCGCCGCACACGGGGGCGTGTACGTAACATTATTTTCTGTCACGACATCGATGCGTCCCCAGCGTTCCCCACAGGTTGCTGAGTGACCATTTTAGGTTCCCTTGATGGGAAATATCGCGTTTTATATTGAGGGACAGGAGCGTCCAGCCGTGTGTACATACGTTTTTACCAGCAGGCGAGGAGAGCACACAAAGTGCATCAAAAACGAGTAGTTTTGTTACCTCTTGGTCTTTCACTGTTCTGTTTTCAACAGCTCCTGGGTGCTTACTTTCAGGTTCTGCAAGAGCAAACTGTGCTTTTGAAGGCCTGATTTTGATGAATTTGCGCCGCACTCGGGCGCGTGTACGTAACATTATTTTCTGGCACGACATCGATGTGTCGATGTGTGTTGATGGGAAATATCGCATTTTATATTGAGGGACACAAGCGTCTAGCCGTGTGTATATACATTTTTACCAGCAGGCGAGGAGAGCGCACAAAATGCATAAAAAACGAATAATTTTGTTACCTCTTGGTCTTTCAATGTTCTATTTTCAACAGCTCCTGGGTGCGCTCTTTTAGGTTCTGCAAGAGGAAACTGTGCTTTTGAAGGCCTGATTTTGATGAATTTGCGCCGCACACGGGCGCGTGTACGTTACATTATTTTCTGGCACGACATCGATGTGTCGATGTTTGTTGATGGGAAATATCGCATTTTATATTGAGGGACACAAGCGTCCAGCCGTGTGTACATAAATTTTTACCAGCCAGCGAGGAGTGCACACAAAGTGCATCAAAAACGAGTAGTTTTGTTACCTCTTGGTCTTTCACTGTTCTGTTTTCAAAAGCTCCTGGGAACTTTCTTTCAGGTACTGCAAGAGGAAGCTCTGCTTTTGAAGGCCTTTAAGAAACCGAAACGTTTTACTCTGAGGGTGGCGTGTTACAGCTGATTTTGATGACTTTGCGCCGCACACGGGCGCGTGTACGTAACATTATTTTCTGGCACGACATCGATGCGTCCCCAGCGTTCCCCACAGGCTGCTGAGTGACCATTATAGGTTCCCTTGATGGGAAATATCGCGTTTTATATTGAGGGACAGGAGCGTCCAGCCGTGTGTACATACGTTTTTACCAGCAGGCGAGGAGAGCACACAAAGTGCATCAAAAACGAGTAGTTTTGCTACCTCTTGGTCTTTCACTGTTCTGTTTTCAAAAGCTCCTGGGAACTTTCTTTCAGGTACTGCAAGAGGAAGCTCTGCTTTTGAAGGCCTTTAAGAAACCGAAACGTTTTACTCTGAGGGTGGCGTGTTACAGCTGATTTTGATGACTTTGCGCCGCACACGGGCGCGTGTACGTAACATTATTTTCTGGCACGACATCGATGCGTCCCCAGCGTTCCCCACAGGCTGCTGAGTGACCATTATAGGTTCCCCTGATGGGAAATATCGCGTTTTATATCGAGGGACAGAAGCGTCCAGCCGTGTGTACATACGTTTTTACCAGCAGGCGAGGAGAGCACACAAAATGCAAAAAAACGAGTAATTTTGTTATTGTTTGGTCTTTCACTGTTCTATTTTTAACAGCTCCTGTGTGCTTTCTTTCAGGTTCTGAAAGAGGAAACTGTGCTTTTGAAGGCCCTTAAGAAACCGAAGCGTTTCACTCTGAGGCTGGCGTGTTACAGCTGATATTGATGACTTTGCGCCGCACACGGTGGCGTGTACGTAACACTATTTTCTGGCACGACATGGATGCGTCCCCAGCGTTCCCCACAGGCTGCTGAGTGACCATTACAGGTTCTCTTGAAGGGAAATAACGCATTTTATATTGAGGGACACAAGCGTCCAGCCGTGTGTACATACATTTTTACCAGCAGGCGAGGTGAGCATACAAAATGCATAAAAAACGAGTAATTTTGTTACCTCTTGGCCTTTCACTGTTCTATTTTTATCAGCTCCTGTGTGCTTTCTTTCAGGTTCTGCAAGAGGAAACTGTGCTTTTGAAGGCCCTTAGGAAACCGGAGCGTTTTCCTCTAAGGGTGGCGTGTTGCAGCTGATTTTGATGACTTTGCGCCGCACACGATCGCGTGTACGTAACATTATTTTCTGACTCGACATCGATGCGTCCCCAGCGTCCCCCACTGGCTGCCGAGTGACCATTATAGGTTCCCTTGATGGGAAATATCGTGTTCTATATTGAGGGACACAAGCCTCCAGCCGTGTGTACATACATTTTTACCAGCAGGCGAGGTGAGCATACAAAATGCATAAAAAACGAGTAATTTTGTTACCTCTTGGCCTTTCACTGTTCTATTTTTAACAGCTCCTGTGTGCTTTCTTTCAGGTTCTGAAAGAGGAAGCTGTGCTTTTGAAGGCCCTTAAGAAACCGAAGCGTTTCACTCTGAGGCTGGCGTGTTACAGCTGATATTGATGACTTTGCGCCGCACACGGTGGCGTGTACGTAACACTATTTTCTGGCACGACATGGATGCGTCCCCAGCGTTCCCCACAGGCTGCTGAGTGACCATTATAGGTTCCCCTGATGGGAAATATCGCGTTTTATATCGAGGGACAGAAGCGTCCAGCCGTGTGTACATACGTTTTTACCAGCAGGCGAGGAGAGCACACAAAATGCAAAAAAACGAGTAATTTTGTTATTGTTTGGTCTTTCACTGTTCTGTTTTCAACAGCTCCTGGATGCTTTCTTTCAGATTCAGCATGAGGAAACTGTGCTTTTGAAGGCCATTAAGAAACCGAAGCGTTTACCTCTGATGGTGGCGCGTTACAGCTGATATTGATGACTTTGCGCCGCACACGGGGGCGTGTACGTAACATTATTTTCTGTCACGACATCGATGCGTCCCCAGCGTTCCCCACAGGCTGCTGAGTGACCATTATAGGTTCCCTTGATGGGAAATATCGCGTTTTATATTGAGGGACAGAAGCGTCCAGCCGTGTGTACATACGGTTTTACCAGCAGGCGGGGAGAGCACACAAAATGCATAAAAAACGAGTAATTTTGTTATTGCTTGGTACTTCACTGTTCTGTTTTCAACAGCTCCTGGGTGCTTTCTTTCAGATTCTGCAAGGGGGAACTGGGCTTTTGAAGGCCTTTAAGAAACCGAAGTGTTTTACTCTGAAGGTGGCGTGTTACAGCTGATTTTGATGACTTTGCGCCGCACACGGGCGCGTGTACGTAACATTATTTTCTGACTCAACATCGATGCGTCCCCAGCGTTCCCCACTGGCTTGTGAGTGACCATTACAAATTCCCCTGATGGGAAATATCGCACGCAAAATGCATAAAAAACGAGTAATTTTGTTACTGCTTGGTCTTTCACTGTTCTGTTTTCAACAGCTCCTGGGTGCTTTCTTTTAGATTCTCCAAGAGGAAACTGTGCTTTTGAAGGCCATTAAGAAACCGAAGCGTTTACCTCTGAGGGTGGGGTGTTACAGCTGATTCTGATTACTTTGCGCCGCACGCGGGCGCGTGTACGTAACCTTATTTTCTGGCACGACATCGATGTGTCCCCAGCGTTCCCCACTGGCTGCTGAGTGACCATTACAGGTTCCCTTGATGGGAAATATCGCATTTTATATTGGGGGACTTAAGCATCCAGCCTTGTGTACATACGGTTTTACCAGCAGGCGGGGAGAGCACACAAAATAATAAAAAACGAGTAATTTTGTTACCTCTTGGTCTTTCACTGTTCTCACAGCTCCTGGGTGCTTTCTTTCAGGTTCTGCAAGAGGAAACTGTGCTTTTGAAGGCCGTTATGAAACCGAAGCGTTTTACTCTAAGGCTGGCGTGTTACAGCTGATATTGATGACTTTGCGCCGTACACGGGGGCGTGTACGTAACATTATTTCCTGTCACGACATCGATGCGTCCCCAGCGTTCCCCACAGGCTGCTGAGTGACCATTATAGGTTCACTTGATGGGAAATATCGCGTTTTATATTGAGGGACAGAAGCGTCCAGCCGTGTGTACATACGGTTTTACCAGCAGGCGGGGAGAGCACACAAAATGCATAAAAAAAAAACTGGCCAAGTGCGAGTCGGACTCGCGCACGAAGAGTTCCGTACTATTATGTATAAAAACGGCAAAAAAAGCATGTCTGTTGTACGGGGCCCCATTTATACATATATTTATTATATTCTGTCTAAGTATTTGTTGTTAAGGCATCAACAGAAATACATAATCAGTGACATTTTATTCTCACTTTTCGGATAGTTAAAATCTAGAATGTTGTAATTTTTAGAAAATACTCATTTTTTGAGTGATTGCCAATTTGGGTTTAGATGTGGCGAATCGACTGAAACTGCTTTATTGAAATTAACTGGTGAAATATGTAATAGTCTAAACACTTCTCAAACACCATCAACATTATTTGTTGATATCAGTAAGGTCTTTGATATGGTTAATCATACTTTGCTACTCGATAAACTTTACAAAGCGGGTTTCAGAGGCTCCATTTATAAATGGTTTTCTTCTTATTTATTCAACCGTTATCAAGTTGTGAAAATTAGGAATGTTTACAGTTCTATAGACTTCTTAAATATGGGTGTTCCCCAAGGAGCAGTATTGGGCCCAATCCTTTTTCTAATTTATGTTAATACGTTTTTCATACAACCTTTTAAAGGCAAAATAACTGCCTTTGCTGATGAAACATCTCTTTTCCACTCAAACACTAACTTAATTGATAGTTTTGCAGATGTTAACTGTGACCTAGATATGTTAAGGAGATGGTTTAATTATCATAAACTAATAATTAGCAACATGAGAGCACCGTGGCGCAGTGGGTAGTGTGTTGGCCTCTGACGCCGATGACTCGGGATCGAATCCCGACACAGCCATGTCATCGAACGTGTTTTTCACGGTGTTTCTCCTCAGTGGGGTTCTGACAAAACCCCCTGTAGTAAAATTGTCATGAAAAGCTTCTCGAAATTCGCCGTTCGGAACCGGCAATAAAACTGTAGGTCCCTTTCACCTATGTGAAAATGAAATCACACACAACATGGGTGATTGAGAGAAGCTCGGCTCAGGTTCTTCATGGACTGTAACGCCAACATACATACAATAATTAGCAACAAAACGAAGTACATGATATTTAATATCAATGGTAGAGTTTTCAGAGACCTTCCCTTATATTATCATGCACCATTGTGTAATCGATTTGTTCTTGAAGATATAGTATTCAACAATCAAGAATGTTTGAAAATTGCTTCTTGATTGAACACGTGGACAGTTTTAAATATTTAGGTGTTATATTGGACCAACAACTTTGTTGGAAAGACCATTCAATATATTTGAAACAGGGGGTGGCCGTGGTGCAGTGGTTAACATCATCGACCGCCGATCGGAAGGTCTATAGTTCAAATTCGCTTCATAGCCAAGTAAAAGTATTTCCTAAACGGATGATAAAAAGTATGCAACGCATTTGTGAATGGAAAGTGACCAGACGTACTGCCTGCAAGCATAACACTCACAGTATATGGTCAGCCGAAATTCATCCTCTGCGTATGCAATACTAAAGTGCTTGAAGGAATTACTACGGACTATAACCAACGCGGACATTGGTCGGCTCTCGTCCTATCTAGGCCTAGGACAACCACCCCTGAGAGTAGTGAACGAACATCACCGACCCCAATCACTGCACTCCGTTGTGTGTGTCAACACATCATAAGAGAATATAAAAACTCTTGAACCTGCGCGAGTCTCTAAAAAAAAAAAAAAAAAAAAAAAAAAAAAAAAAAAAAAAAGTATCTAAATGGGGTTATAAGATAATTATTCCATCTCAGTATGCACTGCAATCTCTACCCGTTCTAAAATACTAAATGTATACTCGCACCGATATGGAACTAGCAAACCATGTCCATATCCGGACCTGAATGCATACATACACATGTATAACATTCGTTCACCAAAAGCGGTGCGGGCATTATATTCTTTCATTTCTTTTCTTCATTTCAGTTCAAGTGTGCTGTACAGTGTACACCAACTGTTCGAGCTTTATCGCCACATCTCCATATTTTTGGGTTTCTTGAAAACTACGGGGTATAACTCATACCGTATGAGAAGCATGTTCGTTGCATTTATGTCTTTTTTTTTTTCGTTTTGTACATACTTATGTGATTGATGAATAAGGGTTGAATGGAACTCTTTTCGTTCAATTTGCGGAACGAGAGGACATGTGTCCGAGAGAGGACATAGTTCCGTGAACTATACATGTCCGGAACTACCCAACTCTACTTCGTAATATACATATGTATACTTAAACATAGCGTACAGATGTGTGAGTGTATGCACGTATGTGATGCGTATGGACGTATGTACGTATCGGTTCGTATGTGTGCAAGATCGCTTGCTCCTCTTGCTCACTTGCTCCTCTCCACCTGCCGCGACGTCGTGCGAAAGGGATGCTAGGCCAGCTGCGAGGACTGGTCGTGAGCAATGGCGCCACGCGATTGCCCTCACGCCGACTTACCCGCAGCAAGAATCGCGAATTTGCTACGAGACTCGCGAAATATCTCACGCAAAAGAAAAAAAAAACACCGTCATCGTTTCCAATTCAATATGTCACAAATTTCATTTCCTTAACCTAACTTTATCTAGGTTTACAATTAATCCTTAAAACTACCCTACACCGTATGTCAATAAAAAAAGTCGAAATAAATAAAAAAAATATATGTAAACTAAAAAAAAAAAGGAATTCACTGTTCAAAAAAGTAAACAAACCGCAGCTTGAGTATTCGAACAGTCGTACCGAAACTCCTCTGACCAACGACTTAGCCCGCATCACCAATCACACGCAAATTTGTGATTTCAATACCTTATACAATGAACGTGATATCCGCGACCAACGTAGGCAATAGGACACACGGTACGGCCGCGTACCGGGAACTGCTTAAAACCGTACCGGAGTTCTTCCCCGAAGATCACTCTCCGAGTACTTCGCCGAAGATTTCTCCCCGAGTTCTTCGCCCACTCTCTCTCATGTGCTACTAGGAACAAAAAAAAAAAAAACAAAAATGCTGACCTTCTGCGGATTGAACTCCACTCGTTCGCGTGTCAAGCGCTGATCGTACCCTCGGGCTATCCGCTTTCTTTGAGTTTGGTTTCCCAAAATGGATGACTACGAGCCGCTCACAAATGGGAACTGACCGAAAGATGACAACGAAAACCTTTCGAAACAATTTATTATTGGTTGTTTGTAATTATGTATATGTATAATTAATTTTGTTCTGTTTTTAGTATTTGTCGTGGTAGCGGCAACAGAATTACATCATTCTGTGAAAATTTCAACTGTCTAACTATCACGGTTCATGAGATACAGCCTGGTGACAGACGGACGGACGGACGGACGGACGGACGGACAGCGAAGTCTTAGTAATAGGGTTCCGTTTTACCTTTGGGTACGGAACCCCAAAAAACGAGTAATTTTGTTACCTCTTGGCCTTTCACTGTTCTATTTTTAACAGCTCCTGTGTGCTTTCTTTCAGGTACTGCAAGCGGAAACTGTGCTTTTGAAGGCCCTTAAGAAACCGAAACGTTTTACTCTGAGGGTGGCGTGTTACAGCTGATTTTGATGACTTTGCGCCGCACACGGGCGCGTGTACGTAACATTATTTTCTGGCACGACATCGATGCGTCCCCAGCGTTCCCCACAGGCTGCTGAGTGACCATTATAGGTTCTCTTGAGGGGAAATAACGCATTTTATATTGAGGGACAGAAGCGTCCAGCCGTGTGTACATAAATTTTTACCAGCAGGCGAGGAGAGCACACAAAATGCATTAAAAACGAGCAATTTTGTTATTGCTTGGTTTTCCACTGTTCTGTTTTCAACAGCTCCTGGGTGCTTTCTTTTAGGTTCTGCAAGAGGAAACTGTGGTTTTTGAAGGCCATTAAGAAACTGAAGCGTTTTACTCTGAGGGTGGCGAGTTACAGCTGATTTTGATGACTTTGCGCCGCACACGGGCGCGTGTACGTAACATTATTTTCTGGCTCGACATCGATGCGTCCCCAGCGTTCCCCACTGGCTGCTGAGTGACCGTTAGAGGTTCCCTTGATGGGAAATATCGTGCTTTATATTGAGGGGCACAAGCGTCCAGCCGTGTGTACATACATTTTTACCAGCAGGCGAGGAGAGCGCACAAAATACATAAAAAACGAGTAAATTTGTTACCTCTTTTACTTTCACTGTTCTGTTTTCAACAGCTCCTGGGAACTTTCTTTCAGGTACTGCAAGAGGAAACTGTGCTTTTGAAGGCCTTTAAGAAACCGAAACGTAACGAAAATTATTTTCTGGCACGACATCGATGTGTCCCCAGCGTTCCCCACAGGCTGCTGAGTGACCATTACAGGTTCCCTTGATGGGAAATATCGTGCTTTATATCGAGGGACAGAAGCGTCCAGCCGTGTGTACATACGTTTTTACCAGCAGGCGAGGAGAGCACACAAAATGCAAAAAAACGAGTAATTTTGTTATTGTTTGGTCTTTCACTGTTCTGTTTTCAATAGCTCCTGGGTGCTTTCTTTCAGATTCAGCATGAGGAAACTGTGCTTTGGAAGGCCTTTAAGAAACCGAAGCGTTTTACTCTGAGGGTGGCGTGTTACAGCTGATTTTGATTACTTTGCGACGCACACGGGCGCGTGTACGTAACATTATTTTCTGGCTCGACATCGATGCGTCCCCAGCGTTCCCCACTGGCTGCTGAGTGACCGTTATAGGTTCCCTTGATGGGAAATATCGTGCTTTATATTGAGGGACACAAGCGTCCAGCCGTGTGTACATACATATTTACCAGCAGGCGAGGAGGGCACACAAAATACATAAAAAACGAGTAATTTTGTTACCTCTTGGTCTTTCACTGTTCTGTTTTCAACAGCTCCTGGGTGCTTTCTTTCAGGTTCTGAAAGAGGAAACTGTGCTTTTGAAGGCTCTTAAGAAACCGAAGCGTTTCACTCTGAGGCTGGCGTGTTACAGCTGATATTGATGACTTTGCGCCGCACACGGTGGCGTGTACGTAACACTATTTTCTGGCACGACATCGATGCGTCCCCAGCGTTCCCCACAGGCTGCTGAGTGACCATTATAGGTTCTCGTGATGGGAAATAACTCATTTTATATTGAGGGACACAAGCGTCCAGCCGTGTGTACATACATTTTTACCAGCAGGCGAGGTGAGCATACAAAATGCATAAAAAACGAGTAATTTAGTTACCTCTTGGCCTTTCACTGTTCTATTTTCAACAGCTCCTGTGTGCTTTCTTTCAGATTCGTCATGAGGAAACTGTGCTTTTGAAGGCCTTTAAGAAACCGAGGCGTTTTACGCTGAGGGTGGCGTGTTACAGCTGATTTTGATTACTTTGCGACGCACACGGGCGCGTGTACGTAACATTATTTTCTGGCTCGACATCGATGCGTCCACAGCGTTCCCACCTGGCTGCTGAGTGACCGTTATAGGTTCCCTTGATGGGAAATATCGTGCCTTATATTGAGGGATACAAGCGTACAGCCGTGTGTACATACATTTTTACCAGCAGGCGAGGAGAGCACACAAAATGCATGAAAAACGAGTAATTTTGTTACTGCTTGGTTTTTCACTGTTCTGTTTTCAACAGCTCCTGGGAACTTTCTTTCAGGTACTGCAAGAGGAAACTGTGCTTTTGAAGGCCTTTAAGAAACCGAAGCGTTTTACTCTGCGGGTGGCGTGTTACAGCTGATTTTGATGACTTTGCGCCGCACACGGGCGCGCGTACGTAACATTATTTTCTGGCACGACATCGATATTTCCCCAGCGTTCCCCACAGGCTGCTGAGTGACCATTACAGGTTTCTTGGTGTGAAATATCGTGCTTTATATTGAGGGACACAAGCGTCCAGCCGTGTGTACATACATTTTTACCAGCAGGCGAGGAGAGCACACAAAATGCATGAAAAACGAGTAATTTTGTTACTGCATGGTCTTCCCTGCACCGTTCCCTTTTCAACAGCTCCTGTGTGCTTTCTTTCAGGTACTGCAAGAGGAAACTGTGCTTTTGAAGGCCTTTAAGAAACCGAAAAGTTTTACTCTGAGGGTGGCGTATTACAGCTGATTTTGATTACTTTGCGACGCACACGGGGGCGTGTACGTAACATTATTTTCTGGCTCGACATCGATGTGTCCCCAGCGTTCCCCATAGGCTGCTGAGTGACCATTACAGGTTCCCTTGATGGGAAATATCGTGCTTTATATTGAGGGACACAAGCGTCCAGCCGCGTGTACATACATTTTTACCAGCAGGCGAGGAGAGCACACAAAATGCATGAAAAACGAGTAATTTTGTTACTGCTTGGTCTTTCACTGTTCTGTTTTCAACAGCTCCTGGGAACTTTCTTTCAGGTACTGCGAGAGGAAACTGTGCTTTTGAAGGCCCTTAAGAAACCGAAGCGCTTTACTTTGAGGGTGGCGTGTTACAGCTGATTTTGATGACTTTGCGCCGCACACGGGCGCGTGTACGTAACATTATTTTCTGGCACGACATCGATGCGTCCCCAGCGTTCCCCACAGGCTGCTGAGTGACCATTATAGGTTCCCCTGATGGGAAATATCGCGTTTTATATCGAGGGACAGAAGCGTCCAGCCGTGTGTACATACGTTTTTACCAGCAGGCGAGGAGAGCACACAAAATGCAAAAAAACGAGTAATTTTGTTATTGTTTGGTCTTTCACTGTTCTGTTTTCAATAGCTCCTGGGTGCTTTCTTTCAGATTCAGCATGAGGAAACTGTGCTTTTGAAGGCCTTTAAGAAACCGAAGCGTTTCACTCTGAGGCTGGCGTGTTACAGCTGATATTGATGACTTTGCGCCGCACACGGTGGCGTGTACGTAACACTATTTTCTGGCACGACATCGATGCGTCCCCAGCGTTCCCCACAGCCTGCTGAGTGACCATTATAGGTTCTCGTGATGGGAAATAACGCATTTTATATTGAGGGACACAAGCGTCCAGCCGTGTGTACATACATTTGTACCAGCAGGCGAGGTGAGCATACAAAATGCATAAAAAACGAGTAATTTTGTTACCTCTTGGCCTTTCACTGTTCTATTTTCAACAGCTCCCGTGTGCTTTCTTTCAGGTTCTTCATGAGGAAACTGTGCTTTTGAAGGCCCATAAGAAACCGAGGCGTTTTACTCTGAGGGTGGCGTGTTACAGCTGATTTTGATGACTTTGCGCCGCACACGGGCGCGTGTACGTAACATTATTTTCTGGCACGACATCGATGCGTCCCCAGCGTTCCCCACAGGCTGCTGAGTGACCATTATAGGTTCCCTTGATGCGAAATATCGCGTTTTATGTCGAGGGACAGAAGCGTCCAGCCGTGTGTACATAAATTTTTACCAGCAGGCGAGGAGAGCACACAAAATGCATTAAAAACGAGCAATTTTGTTATTGCTTGGTTTTCCACTGTTCTGTTTTCAACAGCTCCTGGGTGCTTTCTTTTAGGTTCTGCAGAGGAAACTGTGGTTTTTGAAGGCCATTAAGAAACTGAAGCGTTTTACTCTGAGGGTGGCGAGTTACAGCTGATTTTGATGACTTTGCGCCGCACACGGGCGCGTGTACGTAACATTATTTTCTGGCTCGACATCGATGCGTCCCCAGCGTTCCCCACTGGCTGCTGAGTGACCGTTATAGGTTCCCTTGATGGGAAACATCGTGCTTTATATTGAGGGACACAAGCGTTCAGCCGTGTGTACATACATTTTTACCAGCAGGCGAGGAGAGCACACAGATTGCATGAAAAACGAGTAATTTTGTTACCTCTTGGTCTTTCACTGTTCTGTTTTCAACAGCTCCTGGGTGCTTTCTTTCAGGTTCTGTAAGTGTAGACTGTGCTTTTGAAGGCCCTTAAGAAACCGAAGCGTTTCACTCTGAGGCTGGCGTGTTACAGCTAATATTGATGACTTTGCGCCGCACACGGTGGCGTGTACGTAACACTATTTTCTGGCACGACATCGATGCGTCCCCAGCGTTCCCCACAGGCTGCTGAGTGACCATTATAGGTTCTCGTGATGGGAAATAACGCATTTTATATTGAGGGACACAAGCGTCCAGCCGTGTGTACATACATTTTTACCAGCAGGCGAGGTGAGCATACAAAATGCATAAAAAACGAGTAATTTTGTTACCTCTTGGCCTTTCTCTGTTCTATTTTCAACAGCTCCTGTGTGCTTTCTTTCAGGTTCGTCATGAGGAAACTGTGCTTTTGAAGGCCTTTAAGAAACCGGAGCGTTTTACTCTGAGGGTGGCGTGTTACAGCTGATTTTGATTACTTTGCGACGCACACGGGCGCGTGTACGTAACATTATTTTCTGGCTCGACATCGATGCGTCCCCAGCGTTCCCCACTGGCTGCTGAGTGACCGTTATAGGTTCCCTTGATGGGAAATATCGTGCTTTATATTGAGGGACACAAGCGTCCAGCCGTGTGTACATACATTTTTACCAGCAGGCGAGGAGAGCACACAAAATACATAAAAAACGAGTAATTTTGTTACCTCTTGGTCTTTCACTGTTCTGTTTTCAACAGCTCCTGGGTGCTTTCTTTCAGGTTCTGAAAGAGGAAACTGTGCTTTTGAAGGCTCTTAAGAAACCGAAGCGTTTCACTCTGAGGCTGGCGTGTTACAGCTGATTTTGATGACTTTGCGCCGCACACGGGCGCGCGTACGTAACATTATTTTCTGGCACGACATCGATATTTCCCCAGCGTTCCCCACAGGCTGCTGAGTGACCATTACAGGTTTCTTGATGTGAAATATCGTGCTTTATATTGAGGGACACAAGCGTCCAGCCGTGTGTACATACATTTTTACCAGCAAGCGAGGAGAGCACACAAAATGCATGAAAAACGAGTAATTTTGTTACTGCTTGGTCTTTCACTGTTCTGTTTTCAACAGCTCCTGGGAACTTTCTTTCAGGTACTGCGAGAGGAAACTGTGCTTTTGAAGGCCCTAAAGAAACCGAAGCGCTTTACTTTGAGGGTGGCGTGTTACAGCTGATTTTGATGACTTTGCGCCGCACACGGGCGCGTGTACGTAACATTATTTTCTGGCACGACATCGATGCGTCCCCAGCGTTCCCCACAGGCTGCTGAGTGACCATTATAGGTTCCCCTGATGGGAAATATCGTGCTTTATATTGAGGGACACAAGCGTCCAGCCGCGTGTACATACATTTTTACCAGCAGGCGAGGAGAGCACACAAAATGCATGAAAAACGAGTAATTTTGTTACTGCTTGGTCTTTCACTGTTCTGTTTTCAACAGCTCCTGGGAACTTTCTTTCAGGTACTGCGAGAGGAAACTGTGCTTTTGAAGGCCTTTAAGAAACCGAAACGTTTTACTCTGAGGGTGGCGCATTACAGCTGATTTCGATTACTTTGCGACGCACACGGGGGCGTGTACGTAACATTATTTTCTGGCACGACATCGATGTGTCCCCAGCGTTCCCCATAGGCTGCTGAGTGACCATTACAGGTTCCCTTGATGGGAAATATCGTGCTTTATATTGAGGGACACAAGCGTCCAGCCGCGTGTACATACATTTTTACCAGCAGGCGAGGAGAGCACACAAAATGCATGAAAAACGAGTAATTTTGTTACTGCTTGGTCTTTCACTGTTCTGTTTTCAACAGCTCCTGGGAACTTTCTTTCAGGTACTGCGAGAGGAAACTGTGCTTTTGAAGGCCCTTAAGAAACCGAAGCGCTTTACTTTGAGGGTGGCGTGTTACAGCTGATTTTGATGACTTTGCGCCGCACACGGGCGCGTGTACGTAACATTATTTTCTGGCACGACATCGATGCGTCCCCAGCGTTCCCCACAGGCTGCTGAGTGACCATTATAGGTTCCCCTGATGGGAAATATTGCGTTTTATATCGAGGGACAGAAGCGTCCAGCCGTGTGTACATACGTTTTTACCAGCAGGCGAGGAGAGCACACAAAATGCAAAAAAACGAGTAATTTTGTTATTGTTTGGTCTTTCACTGTTCTGTTTTCAATAGCTCCTGGGTGCTTTCTTTCAGATTCAGCATGAGGAAACTGTGCTTTTGAAGGCCTTTAAGAAACCGAAGCGTTTCACTCTGAGGCTGGCGTGTTACAGCTGATATTGATGACTTTGCGCCGCACACGGTGGCGTGTACGTAACACTATTTTCTGGCACGACATCGATGCGTCCCCAGCGTTCCCCACAGCCTGCTGAGTGACCATTATAGGTTCTCGTGATGGGAAATAACGCATTTTATATTGAGGGACACAAGCGTCCAGCCGTGTGTACATACATTTGTACCAGCAGGCGAGGTGAGCATACAAAATGCATAAAAAACGAGTAATTTTGTTACCTCTTGGCCTTTCACTGTTCTATTTTCAACAGCTCCCGTGTGCTTTCTTTCAGGTTCTTCATGAGGAAACTGTGCTTTTGAAGGCCCATAAGAAACCGAGGCGTTTTACTCTGAGGGTGGCGTGTTACAGCTGATTTTGATGACTTTGCGCCGCACACGGGCGCGTGTACGTAACATTATTTTCTGGCACGACATCGATGCGTCCCCAGCGTTCCCCACAGGCTGCTGAGTGACCATTATAGGTTCCCTTGATGCGAAATATCGCGTTTTATGTCGAGGGACAGAAGCGTCCAGCCGTGTGTACATAAATTTTTACCAGCAGGCGAGGAGAGCACACAAAATGCATTAAAAACGAGCAATTTTGTTATTGCTTGGTTTTCCACTGTTCTGTTTTCAACAGCTCCTGGGTGCTTTCTTTTAGGTTCTGCAGAGGAAACTGTGGTTTTTGAAGGCCATTAAGAAACTGAAGCGTTTTACTCTGAGGGTGGCGAGTTACAGCTGATTTTGATGACTTTGCGCCGCACACGGGCGCGTGTACGTAACATTATTTTCTGGCTCGACATCGATGCGTCCCCAGCGTTCCCCACTGGCTGCTGAGTGACCGTTATAGGTTCCCTTGATGGGAAACATCGTGCTTTATATTGAGGGACACAAGCGTTCAGCCGTGTGTACATACATTTTTACCAGCAGGCGAGGAGAGCACACAGATTGCATGAAAATCGAGTAATTTTGTTACCTCTTGGTCTTTCACTGTTCTGTTTTCAACAGCTCCTGGGTGCTTTCTTTCAGGTTCTGTAAGTGTAGACTGTGCTTTTGAAGGCCCTTAAGAAACCGAAGCGTTTCACTCTGAGGCTGGCGTGTTACAGCTAATATTGATGACTTTGCGCCGCACACGGTGGCGTGTACGTAACACTATTTTCTGGCACGACATCGATGCGTCCCCAGCGTTCCCCACAGGCTGCTGAGTGACCATTATAGGTTCTCGTGATGGGAAATAACGCATTTTACATTGAGGGACACAAGCGTCCAGCCGTGTGTACATACATTTTTACCAGCAGGCGAGGTGAGCATACAAAATGCATAAAAAACGAGTAATTTTGTTACCTCTTGGCCTTTCTCTGTTCTATTTTCAACAGCTCCTGTGTGCTTTCTTTCAGGTTCGTCATGAGGAAACTGTGCTTTTGAAGGCCTTTAAGAAACCGGAGCGTTTTACTCTGAGGGTGGCGTGTTACAGCTGATTTTGATTACTTTGCGACGCACACGGGCGCGTGTACGTAACATTATTTTCTGGCTCGACATCGATGCGTCCCCAGCGTTCCCCACTGGCTGCTGAGTGACCGTTATAGGTTCCCTTGATGGGAAATATCGTGCTTTATATTGAGGGACACAAGCGTCCAGCCGTGTGTACATACATTTTTACCAGCAGGCGAGGAGAGCACACAAAATACATAAAAAACGAGTAATTTTGTTACCTCTTGGTCTTTCACTGTTCTGTTTTCAACAGCTCCTGGGTGCTTTCTTTCAGGTTCTGAAAGAGGAAACTGTGCTTTTGAAGGCTCTTAAGAAACCGAAGCGTTTCACTCTGAGGCTGGCGTGTTACAGCTGATTTTGATGACTTTGCGCCGCACACGGGCGCGCGTACGTAACATTATTTTCTGGCACGACATCGATATTTCCCCAGCGTTCCCCACAGGCTGCTGAGTGACCATTACAGGTTTCTTGATGTGAAATATCGTGCTTTATATTGAGGGACACAAGCGTCCAGCCGTGTGTACATACATTTTTACCAGCAAGCGAGGAGAGCACACAAAATGCATGAAAAACGAGTAATTTTGTTACTGCTTGGTCTTTCACTGTTCTGTTTTCAACAGCTCCTGGGAACTTTCTTTCAGGTACTGCGAGAGGAAACTGTGCTTTTGAAGGCCCTAAAGAAACCGAAGCGCTTTACTTTGAGGGTGGCGTGTTACAGCTGATTTTGATGACTTTGCGCCGCACACGGGCGCGTGTACGTAACATTATTTTCTGGCACGACATCGATGCGTCCCCAGCGTTCCCCACAGGCTGCTGAGTGACCATTATAGGTTCCCCTGATGGGAAATATCGTGCTTTATATTGAGGGACACAAGCGTCCAGCCGCGTGTACATACATTTTTACCAGCAGGCGAGGAGAGCACACAAAATGCATGAAAAACGAGTAATTTTGTTACTGCTTGGTCTTTCACTGTTCTGTTTTCAACAGCTCCTGGGAACTTTCTTTCAGGTACTGCGAGAGGAAACTGTGCTTTTGAAGGCCTTTAAGAAACCGAAACGTTTTACTCTGAGGGTGGCGTATTACAGCTGATTTCGATTACTTTGCGACGCACACGGGGGCGTGTACGTAACATTATTTTCTGGCACGACATCGATGTGTCCCCAGCGTTCCCCATAGGCTGCTGAGTGACCATTACAGGTTCCCTTGATGGGAAATATCGTGCTTTATATTGAGGGACACAAGCGTCCAGCCGCGTGTACATACATTTTTACCAGCAGGCGAGGAGAGCACACAAAATGCATGAAAAACGAGTAATTTTGTTACTGCTTGGTCTTTCACTGTTCTGTTTTCAACAGCTCCTGGGAACTTTCTTTCAGGTACTGCGAGAGGAAACTGTGCTTTTGAAGGCCCTTAAGAAACCGAAGCGCTTTACTTTGAGGGTGGCGTGTTACAGCTGATTTTGATGACTTTGCGCCGCACACGGGCGCGTGTACGTAACATTATTTTCTGGCACGACATCGATGCGTCCCCAGCGTTCCCCACAGGCTGCTGAGTGACCATTATAGGTTCCCCTGATGGGAAATATCGTGCTTTATATTGAGGGACACAAGCGTCCAGCCGCGTGTACATACATTTTTACCAGCAGGCGAGGAGAGCACACAAAATGCATGAAAAACGAGTAATTTTGTTACTGCTTGGTCTTTCACTGTTCTGTTTTCAACAGCTCCTGGGAACTTTCTTTCAGGTACTGCGAGAGGAAACTGTGCTTTTGAAGGCCTTTAAGAAACCGAAACGTTTTACTCTGAGGGTGGCGTATTACAGCTGATTTCGATTACTTTGCGACGCACACGGGGGCGTGTACGTAACATTATTTTCTGGCACGACATCGATGTGTCCCCAGCGTTCCCCATAGGCTGCTGAGTGACCATTACAGGTTCCCTTGATGGGAAATATCGTGCTTTATATTGAGGGACACAAGCGTCCAGCCGCGTGTACATACATTTTTACCAGCAGGCGAGGAGAGCACACAAAATGCATGAAAAACGAGTAATTTTGTTACTGCTTGGTCTTTCACTGTTCTGTTTTCAACAGCTCCTGGGAACTTTCTTTCAGGTACTGCGAGAGAAAACTGTGCTTTTGAAGGCCCTTAAGAAACCGAAGCGCTTTACTTTGAGGGTGGCGTGTTACAGCTGATTTTGATGACTTTGCGCCGCACACGGGCGCGTGTACGTAACATTATTTTCTGGCACGACATCGATGCGTCCCCAGCGTTCCCCACAGGCTGCTGAGTGACCATTATAGGTTCCCCTGATGGGAAATATCGTGCTTTATATTGAGGGACACAAGCGTCCAGCCGCGTGTACATACATTTTTACCAGCAGGCGAGGAGAGCACACAAAATGCATGAAAAACGAGTAATTTTGTTACTGCTTGGTCTTTCACTGTTCTGTTTTCAACAGCTCCTGGGAACTTTCTTTCAGGTACTGCGAGAGGAAACTGTGCTTTTGAAGGCCTTTAAGAAACCGAAGCGTTTCACTCTGAGGCTGGCGTGTTACAGCTGATATTGATGACTTTGCGCCGAACACGGTGGCGTGTACGTAACACTATTTTCTGGCACGACATCGATGCGTCCCCAGCGTTCCCCACAGCCTGCTGAGTGACCATTATAGGTTCTCGTGATGGGAAATAACGCATTTTATATTTAGCGACACAAGCGTCCAGCCGTGTGTACATACATTTGTACCAGCAGGCGAGGTGAGCATACAAAATGCATAAAAAACGAGTAATTTTGTTACCTCTTGGCCTTTCACTGTTCTATTTTCAACAGCTCCTGTGTGCTTTCTTTCAGGTTCTTCATGAGGAAACTGTGCTTTTGAAGGCCCTTAAGAAACCGAGGCGTTTTACTCTGAGGGTGGCGTGTTACAGCTGATTTTGATGACTTTGCGCCGCACACGGGCGCGTGTACGTAACATTATTTTCTGGCACGACATCGATGCGTCCCCAGCGTTCCCCACAGGCTGCTGAGTGACCATTATAGGTTCCCTTGATGCGAAATATCGCGTTTTATGTCGAGGGACAGAAGCGTCCAGCCGTGTGTACATAAAGTTTTACCAGCAGGCGAGGAGAGCACACAAAATGCATTAAAAACGAGCAATTTTATTATTGCTTGGTTTTCCACTGTTCTGTTTTCAACAGCTCCTGGGTGCTTTCTTTTAGGTTCTGCAAGAGGAAACTGTGGTTTTTGAAGGCCATTAAGAAACTGAAGCGTTTTACTCTGAGGGTGGCGAGTTACAGCTGATTTTGATGACTTTGCGCCGCACACGGGCGCGTGTACGTAACATTATTTTCTGGCTCGACATCGATGCGTCCCCAGCGTTCCCCACTGGCTGCTGAGTGACCGTCATAGGTTCCCTTGATGGGAAATATCGTGCTTTATATTGAGGGACACAAGCGTTCAGCCGTGTGTACATACATTTTTACCAGCAGGCGAGGAGAGCATACAGATTGCATGAAAAACGAGTAATTTTGTTACCTCTTGGTCTTTCACTGTTCTGTTTTCAACAGCTCCTGGGTGCTTTCTTTCAGGTTCTGAAAGTGTAGACTGTGCTTTTGAAGGCCCTTAAGAAACCGAAGCGTTTCACTCTGAGGCTGGCGTGTTACAGCTAATATTGATGACTTTGCGCCGCACACGGTGGCGTGTACGTAACACTATTTTCTGGCACGACATCGATGCGTCCCCAGCGTTCCCCACAGGCTGCTGAGTGACCATTATAGGTTCTCGTGATGGGAAATAACGCATTTTATATTGAGGGACACAAGCGTCCAGCCGTGTGTACATACATTTTTACCAGCAAGCGAGGTGAGCATACAAAATGCATAAAAAACGAGTAATTTTGTTACCTCTTGGCCTTTCTCTGTTCTATTTTCAACAGCTCCTGTGTGCTTTCTTTCAGGTTCGTCATGAGGAAACTGTGCTTTTGAAGGCCTTTAAGAAACCGGAGCGTTTTACTCTGAGGGTGGCGTGTTACAGATAATTTTGATTACTTTGCGACGCACACGGGCGCGTGTACGTAACATTATTTTCTGACTCGACATCGATGCGTCCCCAGCGTTCCCCACTGGCTGCTGAGTGACCGTTAGAGGTTCCCTTGATGGGAAATATCGTGCTTTATATTGAGGGGCACAAGCGTCCAGCCGTGTGTACATACATTTTTACCAGCAGGCGAGGAGAACACACAAAATACATAAAAAACGAGTAATTTTGTAACCTCTTTTACTTTCACTGTTCTGTTTTCAACAGCTCCTGGGAACTTTCTTTCAGGTACTGCAAGAGGAAACTGTGCTTTTGAAGGCCTTTAAGAAACCGAAACGTAACGAAAATTATTTTCTGGCACGACATCGATGTGTCCCCAGCGTTCCCCACAGGCTGCTGAGTGACCATTACAGGTTCCCTTGATGGGAAATATCGTGCTTTATATCGAGGGACAGAAGCGTCCAGCCGTGTGTACATACATTTTTACCAGCAGGCGAGGAGAGCACACAAAATGCAAAAAAACGAGTAATTTTGTTATTGTTTGGTCTTTCACTGTTCTGTTTTCAATAGCTCCTGGGTGCTTTCTTTCAGATTCAGCATGAGGAAACTGTTCTTTTGAAGGCCTTTAAGAAACCGAAGCGTTTCACTCTGAGGCTGGCGTGTTACAGCTGATATTGATGACTTTGCGCCGCACACGGTGGCGTGTACGTAACACTATTTTCTGGCACGACATCGATGCGTCCCCAGCGTTCCCGACAGCCTGCTGAGTGACTATTATAGTTTCTCGTGATGGGAAATAACGCATTTTATATTGAGGGACACAAGCGTCCAGCCGTGTGTACATACATTTGTACCAGCAGGCGAGGTGAGCATACAAAATGCATAAAAAACGAGTAATTTTGTTACCTCTTGGCCTTTCACTGTTCTATTTTCAACAGCTCCTGTGTGCTTTCTTTCAGGTTCTTCATGAGGAAACTGTGCTTTTGAAGGCCCTTAAGAAACCGAGGCGTTTTACTCTGAGGGTGGCGTGTTACAGCTGATTTTGATTACTTTGCAACGCACACGGGCGCGTGTACGTAACATTATTTTCTGGCTCGACATCGATGCGTCCCCAGCGTTCCCACCTGGCTGCTGAGTGATCGTTATAGGTTCCCTTGATGGAAAATATCGTGCCTTATATTGAGGGACACAAGCGTCCAGCCGTGTGTACATACATTTTTACCAGCAGGCGAGGAGAGCACACAAAATGCATGAAAAACGAGTAATTTTGTTACTGCTTGGTCTTTCACTGTTCTGTTTTCAACAGCTCCTGGGTGCTTTCTTTCAGATTCTGCATGAGGAAACTGTGCTTTTGAAGGCCTTTAAGAAACCGAAGCGTTTTGCTCTGAGGGTGGCGTGTTACAGCTGATTTTGATTACTTTGCGACGCACACGGGCGCGTGTACGTAACATTATTTTCTGGCTCGACATCGATGCGTCCCCAGCGTTCCCCACAGGCTGCTGAGTGACCATTATAGGTTCTCGTGATGGAAAATAACGCATTTTATATTGAGGGACACAAGCGTCCAGCCGTGTGTACATACATTTGTACCAGCAGGCGAGGTGAGCATACAAAATGCATAAAAAACGAGTAATTTTGTTACCTCTTGGCCTTTCACTGTTCTATTTTCAACAGCTCCTGTGTGCTTTCTTTCAGGTTCTTCATGAGGAAACTGTGCTTTTGAAGGCCCTTAAGAAACCGAGGCGTTTTACTCTGAGGGTGGCGTGTTACAGCTGATTTTGATTACCTCGCGACGCACACGGGCGCGTGTACGTAACATTATTTTCTGGCTCGACATCGATGCGTCCCCAGCGTTCCCCACTGGCTGCTGAGTGACCGTTATAGGTTCCCTTGATGGAAAATATCGCGTTTTATATTCAGAGACACAAGCATCCAGCCGTGTGTACATATATTTTTACCAGCAGGCGAGGAGAGCACACAAAATGCATAAAAAACGAGTAATTTTGTTACTTCATGGTCTTTCACCGTTCCCTTTTCAACAGCTCCTGTGTGCTTTCCTTCAGATTCTGCAAGAGGAAACTGCGCTTTTGAAGGCCCTTAAGAAACCGAAGCGTTTTATTCTGAGGGTGGCGTGTTACAGCTGATTTTGGTGACTTTGTGCCGCACACGGGCGCGTGTACGTAACATTATTTTCTGGCTCGACATCGATGCGTCCCCAGCGTTCCCCACAGGCTGCTGAGTGACCATTATAGGTTCTCGTGATGGGAAATAACGCATTTTATATTGAGGGACACAAGCGTCCAGCCGTGTGTACTTACATTTGTACCAGCAGGCGAGGTGAGCATACAAAATGCATAAAAAACGAGTAATTTTGTTACCTCTTGGCCTTTCACTGTTCTATTTTCAACAGCTCCTGTGTGCTTTCTTTCAGGTTCTTCATGAGGAAACTGCGCTTTTGAAGGCCCTTAAGAAACCGAAGCGTTTTATTCTGAGGGTGGCGTGTTACAGCTGATTTTGGTGACTTTGTGCCGCACACGGGCGCGTGTACGTAACATTATTTTCTGGCTCGACATCGATGCGTCCCCAGCGTTCCCCACAGGCTGCTGAGTGACCATTATAGGTTCTCGTGATGGGAAATAACGCATTTTATATTGAGGGACACAAGCGTCCAGCCGTGTGTACATACATTTTTACCAGCAGGCGAGGTGAGCATACAAAATGCATAAAAAACGAGTAATTTTGTTATTGCTTGGTCTTTCACTGTTCTGCTTTCAACAGCTCCTGGGTACTTTCTTTCAGGTACTGCAAAAGGAAACTGTGCTTTTGAAGGCCCTTAAGAAACCGAAGCGTTTTACTCTGAGGGTGGCGTGTTACAGCTGATTTTGATGACTTTGCGCCGCACACGGGCGCGTGTACGTAACAATATTTTCTGGCACGACATCGATGCGTCCCCAGCGTTCCCGACAGGCTGCTGAGTGACCATTATAGGTTCCCTTGATGGGAAATATCGCGTTTTATGTCGAGGGACAGAAGTGTCCAGCCGTGTGTACATACATTTTTACCAGCAGGCGAGGAGAGCACACAACATGCATAAAAATCGAGCAATTTTGTTATTGCTTGGTTTTCCACTGTTCTGTTTTCAACAGCTCGTGGGTTCTTTCTTCTAGGTTCTGCAAGAGGAAACTGTGCTTTTGAAGGCCATTAAGAAACTGAAGCGTTTTACTCTGAGGGTGGCGTGTTACAGCTGATTTTGATGACTTTGCGCCGCACACGGGCGCGTGTACGTAACATTTTTTTCAGGCTCGACATCGATGCGTCCCCAGCGTTCCCCACTGACTGCTGAGTGACCATTATAGGTTCTCTTGATGAGAAATAACGCATTTTATATTGAGGGACACAAGCATCCAGCCGTGTGTACATACGTTTTTACCAGCAGGCGAGGAGAGCACACAAAATGCATAAAAAAGAGTAATTTTCTTATTGCTTGGTCTTCCACTGTTCTGTTTTCAACAGCTCCAGGGTGCTTTCTTTCAGGTTCTGCAAGAGAAAACTGTGCTTCTGAAGGCTATTAAGAAACCGAAGCGTTTTACTCTGAGGGTGGCGTGTTACAGCTGATTTTGATGACTTTGCGCCGCACACGGGCGCGTGTACGTAACATTATTTTCTGGCACGACATCGATGTGTCCCCAGCGTTCCCCACTGTCTGCCGAGTGACCATTACAGGTTCCCTTGATGGGAAATATCGCGTTTTATATTGAGGGACACAAGCGTCAAGCCGTGTGTACATACATTTTTACCAGCAGGCAAGGAGAGCACACAAAATGCATAAAAAACGGGTAATTTCGTTACCTCTTGGCCTTTCACTGTTCTATTTTCAACAGCTCCTGTGTGCTTTCTTTCAGGTTCGTCATGAGGAAACTGTGCTTTTGAAGGCCTTTAAGAAACCGAAACGTTTTACTCTGAGGGTGGCGTATTACAGCTGATTTTGATTACTTTGCGACGCACACGGGGGCGTGTACGTAACATTATTTTCTGGCACGACATCGATGTGTCCCCAGCGTTCCCCATAGGCTGCTGAGTGACCATTACAGGTTCCCTTGATGGGAAATATCGTGCTTTATATTGAGGGACACAAGCGTCCAGCCGCGTGTACATACATTTTTACCAGCAGGCGAGGAGAGCACACAAAATGCATGAAAAACGAGTAATTTTGTTACTGCTTGGTCTTTCACTGTTCTGTTTTCAACAGCTCCTGGGAACTTTCTTTCAGGTACTGCGAGAGGAAACTGTGCTTTTGAAGGCCCTTAAGAAACCGAAGCGCTTTACTTTGAGGGTGGCGTGTTACAGCTGATTTTGGTGACTTTGCGCCGCACACGGGCGCGTGTACGTAACATTATTTTCTGGCACGACATCGATGCGTCCCCAGCGTTCCCCACAGGCTGCTGAGTGACCATTATAGGTTCCCCTGATGGGAAATATCGCGTTTTATATCGAGGGATAGAAGCGTCCAGCCGTGTGTACATACGTTTTTACCAGCAGGCGAGGAGAGCACACAAAATGCAAAAAAACGAGTAATTTTGTTATTGTTTGGTCTTTTACTGTTCTGTTTTCAATAGCTCCTGGGTGCTTTCTGTCAGATTCAGCATGAGGAAACTGTGCTTTTGAAGGCCTTTAAGAAACCGAAGCGTTTTACTCTGAGGGTGGCGTGTTACAGCTGATTTTGATTACTTTGCGACACACACATGCGCGTGTACGTAACATTATTTTCTGGCTCGACATCGATGCGTCCCCAGCGTTCCCCACTGGCTGCTGAGTGACCGTTATAGGTTCCCTAGATGCGAAATATCGTGCTTTATATTGAGGAACACAAGCGTCCAGCCGTGTGTATATACATTTTTACCAGCAGGCGAGGAGAGCACACAAAATACATAAAAAACGAGTAATTTTGTTACCTCTTGGTCTTTCACTGTTCTGTTTTCAACAGCTCCTGGGTGCTTTCTTTCAGGTTCTGAAAGAGGAAACTGTGCTTTTGAAGGC
The DNA here is from genome assembly GCA_951905685.1 of Eumerus sabulonum. Lineage (NCBI taxonomy): Eukaryota > Metazoa > Arthropoda > Insecta > Diptera > Syrphidae > Eumerus > Eumerus sabulonum. The sequence goes on along the minus strand of OX645062.1, from coordinate 45,109,997 downwards.
CCTTAAGAAACCGAAGCGTTTCACTCTGAGGCTGGCGTGTTACAGCTGATATTGATGACTTTGCGCCGCACACGGTGGCGTGTACGTAACACTATTTTCTGGCATGACATCGATGCGTCCCCAGCGTTCCCCACAGCCTGCTGAGTGACCGTTATAGGTTCCCTTGATGGGAAATATCGTGCTTTATATTGAGGGACACAAGCGTCCAGCCGTGTGTACATATATTTGTACCAGCAGGCGAGGTGAGCATACAAAATGCATAAAAAACGAGTAATTTTGTTACCTCTTGGCCTTTCACTGTTCTATTTTCAACAGCTCCTGTGTGCTTTCTTTCAGGTTCTTCATGAGGAAACTGTGCTTTTGAAGGCCCTTAAGAAACCGAGGCGTTTTACTCTGAGGGTGGCGTGTTACAGCTGATTTTGATTACTTTGCAACGCACACGGGCGCGTGTACGAAACATTATTTTCTGGCTCGACATCGATGCGTCCCCAGCGTTCCCACCTGGCTGCTGAGTGATCGTTATAGGTTCCCTTGATGGGAAATATCGTGCCTTATATTGAGGGACACAAGCGTCCAGCCGTGTGTACATACATTTTTACCAGCAGGCGAGGAGAGCACACAAAATGCATGAAAAACGAGTAATTTTGTTACTGCTTGGTCTTTCACTGTTCTGTTTTCAACAGCTCCTGGGAACTTTCTTTCAGGTACTGCAAGAGGAAACTGTGCTTTTGAAGGCCTTTAAGAAACCGAAGAGTTTTACTCTGCGGGTGGCGTGTTACAGCTGATTTTGTTAACTTTGCGCCGCACACGGGCGCGTGTACGTAACATTATTTTCTGGCACGACATCGATATTTCCCCAGCGTTCCCCACAGGCTGCTGATTGACCATTACAGGTTCCCTTGATGGGAAATATCGTGTTTTATATTGAGGGACACAAGCGTCCAGCCGTGTGTACATACATTTGTACCAGCAGGCGAGGTGAGCATACAAAATGCATAAAAAACGAGCAATTTTGTTACCTCTTGGCCTTTCACTGTTCTATTTTCAACAGCTCCTGTGTGCTTTCTTTCAGGTTCTGCATGAGGAAACTGTGCTTTTGAAGGCCTTTAAGAAACCGAAGCGTTTTACTCTGAGGGTGGCGTGTTACAGCTGATTTTGATTACTTTGCGACGCACACGGGCGCGTGTACGTAACATTATTTTCTGGCTCGACATCGATGCGTCCCCAGCGTTCCCCACAGGCTGCTGAGTGACCATTATAGGTTCTCGTGATGGGAAATAACGCATTTTATATTGAGGGACACAAGCGTCCAGCCGTGTGTACATACATTTGTACCAGCAGGCGAGGTGAGCATACAAAATGCATAAAAAACGAGCAATTTTGTTACCTCTTGGCCTTTCACTGTTCTATTTTCAACAGCTCCTGTGTGCTTTCTTTCAGGTTCTTCATGAGGAAACTGTGCTTTTGAAGGCCCTTATGAAACCGAGGCGTTTTACTCTGAGGGTGGCGTGTTACAGATGATTTTGATTACTTTGCGACGCACACGGGCGCGTGTACGTAACATTATTTTCTGGCTCGACATCGATGCGTCCCCAGCGTTCCCCACTGGCTGCTGAGTGACCGTTATAGGTTCCCTTGATGGAAAATATCGCGTTTTATATTCAGAGACACAAGCATCCAGCCGTGTGTACATATATTTTTACCAGCAGGCGAGGAGAGCACACAAAATGCATAAAAAACGAGTAATTTTGTTACTGCATGGTCTTTCACCGTTCCCTTTTCAACAGCTCCTGTGTGCTTTCTTTCAGATTCTGCAAGAGGAAACTGCGCTTTTGAAGGCCTTTAAGAAACCGAAGCGTTTTATTCTGAGGGTGGCGTGTTACAGCTGATTTTGGTGACTTTGTGCCGCACACGGGCGCGTGTACGTAACATTATTTTCTGGCACGACATGGATGCGTCCCCAGCGTTCCCCACAGGCTGCTGAGTGACCATTATAGGTTCTCTTGATGGAAAATAACGCATTTTATATTGAGGGACACAAGCGTCCAGCCGTGTGCACATACATTTTTACCAGCAGGCGAGGTGAGCATACAAAATGCATAAAAAACGAGTAATTTTGTTACCTCTTGGCCTTTCACTGTTCTATTTTTAACAGCTCCTGTGTGCTTTCTTTCAGGTTCTGCAAGAGGAAACTGTGCTTTTGAAGGCCTTTAGGAAACCGGAGCGTTTTCCTCTGAGGGTGGTGTGTTGCAGCTGATTTTGTTGACTTTGCGCCGCACACGGGCGCGTGTACGTAACATTATTTTCTGGCACGACATGGATGCGTCCCCAGCGTTCCCCACAGGCTGCTGAGTGACCATTATAGGTTCTCTTGATGGGAAATAAGGCATTTTATATTGAGGGACACAAGCGTCCAGCCGTGTGCACATACATTTTTACCAGCAGGCGAGGAGAGCACACAACATGCATAAAAATCGAGCAATTTTGTTATTGCTTGGTTTTCCACTGTTCTGTTTTCAACAGCTCGTGGGTGCTTTCTTTTAGGTTCTGCAAGAGGAAACTGTGCTTTTGAAGGCCATTAAGAAACTGAAGCGTTTTACTCTGAGGGTGGCGAGTTACAGCTGATTTTGATGACTTTGCGCCGCACACGGGCGCGTGTACGTAACATTTTTTTCAGGCTCGACATCGATGCGTCCCCAGCGTTCCCCACTGACTGCTGGGTGACCGTTATAGGTTCCCTTGATGGGAAATATTGCGTTTTATATTGAGGGTCACAAGCGTCCAGCCGTTTGTACATACATTTTTACCAGCAGGCGAGGAGAGCACACAAAATGCATGAAAAACGAGTAATTCTGTTATTGCTTGGTCTTTCACTGTTCTGTTTTCAACAGCTCCTGGGTGCTTTCTTTCAGGTACTGCAACAAGAAACTGTGTTTTTGAAGGCCCTTGAAACCGAAGCGTTTTACTCAGAGGGTGGCGTGTTACAGCTGATTTTGATAACTTTGCGCCGCACACGGGCGCGTGTACGTAACATTATTTTCTGGCACGACATCGATGCGTCCCCAGCGTTCCCCACAGGCTGCTGAGTGACCATTTTAGGTTCACTTGATGGGAAATATTGCGCTTTATATCGACCATTATAGGTTCCCTTGATGGGAAATATCGCGTTTTATGTCGAGGGACAGAAGCGTCCACCCGTCGTACATATGATTTTACCAGCAAGCGAGGAGACCACACAAAATGCATAAAAAACGAGTAATTTCGTTACCTCTTGGTCTTTCACTGGTCTGTTTTCAACAACTCCTGGGTGCTTTCCTTCAGGTACTGCAGGAGGAAACTGTGCTGTTGAAGGCCTTTAAGAAACCGAAGCGTTTTACTCTGAGGGTGGCGTGTTACAGCTGATTTTGATAACTTTGCGCCGCACACGGGCGCGTGTACGTAACATTATTTTCTGGCACGACATCGATGTGTCTCCAGCGTTCCCCATTGGCTGCCGAGTGACCATTACAGGTTCCCTTGATGGGAAATATCGCATTTTACATTGAGGGACACAAGCGTCCAGCCGTGTGTACATACATTTTTACCAGCAGGCGAGGAGAGCACACAAAATGCATGAAAAACGAGTAATTCTGTTACTGCTTGGTCTTTCACTGTTCTGTTTTCAACAGCTCCTGGGTGCTTTCTTTCAGGAACTGCAACAGGAAACTGTGTTTTTGAAGGCCCTTAAGAAACCGAAGCGCTTTACTCTGAGGGTGTCGTGTTACAGCTGATCTTGATGACTTTGCGCCGCACACGGGCGCGTATACGTAACATTATTTTCTGGCACGACATCGGTGCGTCCCCAGCGTTCCCCACAGGCTGCTGATTGACCATTATAGGTTCCCTTGATGGGAAATATCGCGTTTTATGTCGAGGGACAGAAGCGTCCACCCGTCGTACATATGATTTTACCAGCAGGCTAGGAGAGCACACAAAATGCATGAAAAACGAGTAATTTTGTTACTGCTTGGTCTTTCACTGTTCTGTTTTCAACAGCTCCTGGGAACTTTCTTTCAGGTACTGCAAGAGGAAACTGTGCTTTTGAAGGCCCTTAAGGAACCGAGGCGTCTTACTCTGAGGGTGGCGTGTTACAGCTGATTTTGATTACCTCGCGACGCACACGGGCGCGTGTACGTAACATTATTTTCTGGCTCGACATCGATGCGTCCCCAGCGTTCCCCACTGGCTGCTGAGTGACCGTTATAGGTTCCCTTGATGGAAAATATCGTGCCTTATATTGAGGGACACAAGCGTCCAGCCGTGTGTACATACATTTTTACCAGCAGGCGAGGAGAGCACACAAAATGCATGAAAAACGAGTAATTTTGTTACTGCTTGGTCTTTCACTGTTCTGTTTTCAACAGCTCCTGGGAACTTTCTTTCAGGTACTGCAAGAGGAAGCTGTGCTTTTGAAGGCCTTTAAGATACCGAAGCGTTTTACTCTGCGGGTGGCGTGTTACAGCTGATTTTGATAACTTTGCGCCGCACACGGGCGCGTGTACGTAACATTATTTTCTGGCACGACATCGATATTTCCCCAGCGTTCCCCACAGGCTGCTGATTGACCATTATAGGTTCCCTTGATGGGAAATATCGCGTTTTATGTCGAGGGACAGAAGCGTCCACCCGTCGTACATATGATTTTACCAGCAGGCGAGGAGAGCACACAAAATGCATGAAAAACGAGTAATTTTGTTACTGCTTGGTCTTTCACTGTTCTGTTTTCAACAGCTCCTGGGTGCTTTCTTTCAGGTACTGCAACAAGAAACTGTGTTTTTGAAGGCCCTTGAAACCGAAGCGTTTTACTCTGAGGGTGGCGTGTTACAGCTGATTTTGATAATTTTGCAACGCACACGGGCGCGTGTACGTAACATTATTTTCTGGCTCGACATCGATGCGTCCCCAGCGTTCCCACCTGGCTGCTGAGTGATCGTTATAGGTTCCCTTGATGGAAAATATCGTGCCTTATATTGAGGGACACAAGCGTCCAGCCGTGTGTACATACATTTTTACCAGCAGGCGAGGAGAGCACACAAAATGCATGAAAAACGAGTAATTTTGTTACTGCTTGGTCTTTCACTGTTCTGTTTTCAACAGCTCCTGGGAACTTTCTTTCAGGTACTGCAAGAGGAAGCTGTGCTTTTGAAGGCCTTTAAGATACCGAAGCGTTTTACTCTGCGGGTGGCGTGTTACAGCTGATTTTGATAACTTTGCGCCGCACACGGGCGCGTGTACGTAACATTATTTTCTGGCACGACATCGATATTTCCCCAGCGTTCCCCACAGGCTGCTGAGTGACCATTACAGGTTCCCTTGATGGGAAATATCGTGTTCTATATTGAGGGACACAAGCGTCCAGCCGTGTGTACATACATTTTTACCAGCAGGCGAGGAGAGCACACAAAATGCATGAAAAACGAGTAATTTTGTTACTGCTTGGTCTTTCACTGTTCTGTTTTCAACAGCTCCTGGGTGCTTTCTTTCAGATTCTGCATGAGGAAACTGTGCTTTTGAAGGCCTTTAAGAAACCGAAGCGTTTTACTCTGAGGGTGGCGTGTTACAGCTGATTTTGATTACTTTGCGACGCACACGGGCGCGTGTACGTAACATTATTTTCTGGCTCGACATCGATGCGTCCCCAGCGTTCCCCACAGGCTGCTGAGTGACCATTATAGGTTCTCGTGATGGGAAATAACGCATTTTATATTGAGGGACACAAGCGTCCAGCCGTGTGTACATACATTTGTACCAGCAGGCGAGGTGAGCATACAAAATGCATAAAAAACGAGTAATTTTGTTACCTCTTGGCCTTTCACTGTTCTATTTTCAACAGCTCCTGGGTGCTTTCTTTCAGGTTCTTCATGAGGAAACTGTGCTTTTGAAGGCCCTTAAGAAACCGAGGCGTTTTACTCTGAGGGTGGCGTGTTACAGCTGATTTTGATTACCTCGCGACGCACACGGGCGCGTGTACGTAACATTATTTTCTGGCTCGACATCGATGCGTCCCCAGCGTTCCCCACTGGCTGCTGAGTGACCGTTATAGGTTCCCTTGATGGAAAATATCGCGTTTTATATTCAGAGACACAAGCATCCAGCCGTGTGTACATATATTTTTACCAGCAGGCGAGGAGAGCACACAAAATGCATAAAAAACGAGTAATTTTGTTACTTCATGGTCTTTCACCGTTCCCTTTTCAACAGCTCCTGTGTGCTTTCCTTCAGATTCTGCAAGAGGAAACTGCGCTTTTGAAGGCCCTTAAGAAACCGAAGCGTTTTATTCTGAGGGTGGCGTGTTACAGCTGATTTTGGTGACTTTGTGCCGCACACGGGCGCGTGTACGTAACATTATTTTCTGGCTCGACATCGATGCGTCCCCAGCGTTCCCCACAGGCTGCTGAGTGACCATTATAGGTTCTCGTGATGGGAAATAACGCATTTTATATTGAGGGACACAAGCGTCCAGCCGTGTGTACATACATTTTTACCAGCAGGCGAGGTGAGCATACAAAATGCATAAAAAACGAGTAATTTTGTTATTGCTTGGTCTTTCACTGTTCTGCTTTCAACAGCTCCTGGGTACTTTCTTTCAGGTACTGCAAGAGGAAACTGTGCTTTTGAAGGCCCTTAAGAAACCGAAGCGTTTTACTCTGAGGGTGGCGTGTTACAGCTGATTTTGATGACTTTGCGCCGCACACGGGCGCGTGTACGTAACAATATTTTCTGGCACGACATCGATGCGTCCCCAGCGTTCCCGACAGGCTGCTGAGTGACCATTATAGGTTCCCTTGATGGGAAATATCGCGTTTTATGTCGAGGGACAGAAGTGTCCAGCCGTGTGTACATACATTTTTACCAGCAGGCGAGGAGAGCACACAACATGCATAAAAATCGAGCAATTTTGTTATTGCTTGGTTTTCCACTGTTCTGTTTTCAACAGCTCGTGGGTTCTTTCTTCTAGGTTCTGCAAGAGGAAACTGTGCTTTTGAAGGCCATTAAGAAACTGAAGCGTTTTACTCTGAGGGTGGCGAGTTACAGCTGATTTTGATGACTTTGCGCCGCACACGGGCGCGTGTACGTAACATTTTTTTCAGGCTCGACATCCATGCGTCCCCAGCGTTCCCCACTGACTGCTGAGTGACCATTATAGGTTCTCTTGATGGGAAATAACGCATTTTATATTGAGGGACACAAGCATCCAGCCGTGTGTACATACGTTTTTACCAGCAGGCGAGGAGAGCACACAAAATGCATAAAAAAGAGTAATTTTCTTATTGCTTGGTCTTCCACTGTTCTGTTTTCAACAGCTCCAGGGTGCTTTCTTTCAGGTTCTGCAAGAGGAAACTGTGCTTCTGAAGGCTATTAAGAAACCGAAGCGTTTTACTCTGAGGGTGGCGTGTTACAGCTGATTTTGATGACTTTGCGCCGCACACGGGCGCGTGTACGTAACATTATTTTCTGGCACGACATCGATGTGTCCCCAGCGTTCCCCACTGGCTGCCGAGTGACCATTACAGGTTCCCTTGATGGGAAATATCGCGTTTTATATTGAGGGACACAAGCGTCAAGCCGTGTGTACATACATTTTTACCAGCAGGCAAGGAGAGCACACAAAATGCATAAAAAACGGGTAATTTCGTTACCTCTTGGCCTTTCACTGTTCTATTTTCAACAGCTCCTGTGTGCTTTCTTTCAGGTTCGTCATGAGGAAACTGTGCTTTTGAAGGCCTTTAAGAAACCGAGGCGTTTTACTCTGAGGGTGGCGTGTTACAGCTGATTTTGATTACTTTGCGACGCACACGGGCGCGTGTACGTAACATTATTTTCTGGCTCGACATCGATGCGTCCCCAGCGTTCCCACCTGGCTGCTGAGTGACCGTTATAGGTTCCCTTGATGGGAAATATCGTGCTTTATATTGAGGGACACAAGCGTCAAGCCGTGTGTACATACATTTTTACCAGCAGGCGAGGAGAGCACACAAAATGCATGAAAAACGAGTAATTTTGTTACTGCATGGTCTTCCCTGCACCGCTCCCTTTTCAACAGCTCCTGTGTGCTTTCTTTCAGGTACTGCAAGAGGAAACTGTGCTTTTGAAGGCCTTTAAGAAACCGAAACGTTTTACTCTGAGGGTGGCGTATTACAGCTGATTTTGATTACTTTGCGACGCACACGGGCGCGTGTACGTAACATTATTTTCTGGCACGACATCGATGCGTCCCCAGCGTTCCCCACAGGCTGCTGAGTGACCATTTTAGGTTCACTTGATGGGAAATATTGCGCTTTATATCGACCATTATAGGTTCCCTTGATGGGAAATATCGCGTTTTATGTCGAGGGACAGAAGCGTCCACCCGTCGTACATATGATTTTACCAGCAAGCGAGGAGACCACACAAAATGCATAAAAAACGAGTAATTTCGTTACCTCTTGGTCTTTCACTGGTCTGTTTTCAACAACTCCTGGGTGCTTTCCTTCAGGTACTGCAGGAGGAAACTGTGCTGTTGAAGGCCTTTAAGAAACCGAAGCGTTTTACTCTGAGGGTGGCGTGTTACAGCTGATTTTGATAACTTTGCGCCGCACACGGGCGCGTGTACGTAACATTATTTTCTGGCACGACATCGATGTGTCTCCAGCGTTCCCCATTGGCTGCCGAGTGACCATTACAGGTTCCCTTGATGGGAAATATCGCATTTTACATTGAGGGACACAAGCGTCCAGCCGTGTGTACATACATTTTTACCAGCAGGCGAGGAGAGCACACAAAATGCATGAAAAACGAGTAATTCTGTTACTGCTTGGTCTTTCACTGTTCTGTTTTCAACAGCTCCTGGGTGCTTTCTTTCAGGAACTGCAACAGGAAACTGTGTTTTTGAAGGCCCTTAAGAAACCGAAGCGCTTTACTTTGAGGGTGGCGTGTTACAGCTGATTTTGGTGACTTTGCGCCGCACACGGGCGCGTGTACGTAACATTATTTTCTGGCACGACATCGATGCGTCCCCAGCGTTCCCCACAGGCTGCTGAGTGACCATTATAGGTTCCCCTGATGGGAAATATCGCGTTTTATATCGAGGGATAGAAGCGTCCAGCCGTGTGTACATACGTTTTTACCAGCAGGCGAGGAGAGCACACAAAATGCAAAAAAACGAGTAATTTTGTTATCTCTTGGTCTTTCACTGTTCTGTTTTCAACAGCTCCTGGGTGCTTTCTTTCAGATTCAGCATGAGGAAACTGTGCTTTTGAAGGCCTTTAAGAAACCGAAGCGTTTTACTCTGAGGGTGGCGTGTTACATCTGATTTTGATTACTTTGCGACACACACATGCGCGTGTACGTAACATTATTTTCTGGCTCGACATCGATGCGTCCCCAGCGTTCCCCACTGGCTGCTGAGTGACCGTTATAGGTTCCCTTGATGGGCAATATCGTGCTTTATATTGAGGAACACAAGCGTCCAGCCGTGTGTATATACATTTTTACCAGCAGGCGAGGAGAGCACACAAAATACATAAAAAACGAGTAATTTTGTTTCCTCTTGGTCTTTCACTGTTCTGTTTTCAACAGCTCCTGGGTGCTTTCTTTCAGGTTCTGAAAGAGGAAACTGTGCTTTTGAAGGCCCTTAAGAAACCGAAGCGTTTCACTCTGAGGCTGGCGTGTTACAGCTGATATTGATGACTTTGCGCCGCACACGGTGGCGTGTACGTAACACTATTTTCTGGCATGACATCGATGCGTCCCCAGCGTTCCCCACAGCCTGCTGAGTGACCGTTATAGGTTCCCTTGATGGGAAATATCGTGCTTTATATTGAGGGACACAAGCGTCCAGCCGTGTGTACATATATTTGTACCAGCAGGCGAGGTGAGCATACAAAATGCATAAAAAACGAGTAATTTTGTTACCTCTTGGCCTTTCACTGTTCTATTTTCAACAGCTCCTGTGTGCTTTCTTTCAGGTTCTTCATGAGGAAACTGTGCTTTTGAAGGCCCTTAAGAAACCGAGGCGTTTTACTCTGAGGGTGGCGTGTTACAGCTGATTTTGATTACTTTGCAACGCACACGGGCGCGTGTACGTAACATTATTTTCTGGCTCGACATCGATGCGTCCCCAGCGTTCCCACCTGGCTGCTGAGTGATCGTTATAGGTTCCCTTGATGGGAAATATCGTGCCTTATATTGAGGGACACAAGCGTCCAGCCGTGTGTACATACATTTTTACCAGCAGGCGAGGAGAGCACACAAAATGCATGAAAAACGAGTAATTTTGTTACTGCTTGGTCTTTCACTGTTCTGTTTTCAACAGCTCCTGGGTGCTTTCTTTCAGATTCTGCATGAGGAAACTGTGCTTTTGAAGGCCTTTAAGAAACCGAAGCGTTTTACTCTGAGGGTGGCGTGTTACAGCTGATTTTGATTACTTTGCGACGCACACGGGCGCGTGTACGTAACATTATTTTCTGGCTCGACATCGATGCGTCCCCAGCGTTCCCCACAGGCTGCTGAGTGACCATTATAGGTTCTCGTGATGGGAAATAACGCATTTTATATTGAGGGACACAAGCGTCCAGCCGTGTGTACATACATTTGTACCAGCAGGCGAGGTGAGCATACAAAATGCATAAAAAACGAGCAATTTTGTTACCTCTTGGCCTTTCACTGTTCTATTTTCAACAGCTCCTGTGTGCTTTCTTTCAGGTTCTTCATGAGGAAACTGTGCTTTTGAAGGCCCTTATGAAACCGAGGCGTTTTACTCTGAGGGTGGCGTGTTACAGCTGATTTTGTTTACTTTGCGACGCACACGGGCGCGTGTACGTAACATTATTTTCTGGCTCGACATCGATGCGTCCCCAGCGTTCCCCACTGGCTGCTGAGTGACCGTTATAGGTTCCCTTGATGGAAAATATCGCGTTTTATATTCAGAGACACAAGCATTCAGCCGTGTGTACATATATTTTTACCAGCAGGCGAGGAGAGCACACAAAATGCATAAAAAACGAGTAATTTTGTTACTGCATGGTCTTTCACCGTTCCCTTTTCAACAGCTCCTGTGTGCTTTCTTTCAGATTCTGCAAGAGGAAACTGCGCTTTTGAAGGCCTTTAAGAAACCGAAGCGTTTTATTCTGAGGGTGGCGTGTTACAGCTGATTTTGGTGACTTTGTGCCGCACACGGGCGCGTGTACGTAACATTATTTTCTGGCACGACATGGATGCGTCCCCAGCGTTCCCCACAGGCTGCTGAGTGACCATTATAGGTTCTCTTGATGGGAAATAACGCATTTTATATTGAGGGACACAAGCGTCCAGCCGTGTGCACATACATTTTTACCAGCAGGCGAGGTGAGCATACAAAATGCATAAAAAACGAGTAATTTTGTTACCTCTTGGCCTTTCACTGTTCTATTTTTAACAGCTCCTGTGTGCTTTCTTTCAGGTTCTGCAAGAGGAAACTGTGCTTTTGAAGGCCTTTAGGAAACCGGAGCGTTTTCCTCTGAGGGTGGTGTGTTGCAGCTGATTTTGTTGACTTTGTGCCGCACACGGGCGCGTGTACGTAACATTATTTTCTGGCACGACATGGATGCGTCCCCAGCGTTCCCCACAGGCTGCTGAGTGACCATTATAGGTTCTCTTGATGGGAAATATCGCGTTTTATGTCGAGGGACAGAAGCGTCCACCCGTCGTACATATGATTTTACCAGCAGGCGAGGAGAGCACACAAAATGCATAAAAAACGAGTAATTTTGTTATCTCTTGGTCTTTCACCGTTCTGTTTTCAACAGCTCCTGTGTGCTTTCTTTCAGATTCTGCAAGAGGAAACTGCGCTTTTGAAGGCCTTTAAGAAACCGAAGCGTTTTACTCTGAGGGTGGCGTGTTACAGCTGATTTTGATAACTTTGCGCCTCACACGGGCGCGTGTACGTAACATTATTTTCTGGCACGACATCGATGGGTCCCCAGCGTTCCCCACTGACTGCTGGGTGACCGTTATAGGTTCCCTTGATGGGAAATATTGCGTTTTATATTGAGGGTCACAAGCGTCCAGCCGTTTGTACATACATTTTTACCAGCAGGCGAGGAGAGCACACAAAATGCATGAAAAACGAGTAATTCTGTTACTGCTTGGTCTTTCACTGTTCTGTTTTCAACAGCTCCTGGGTGCTTTCTTTCAGGTACTGCAACAGGAAACTGTGTTTTTGAAGGCCCTTAAGAAACCGAAGCGTTTTACTCTGAGGGCGGCGTGTTACAGCTGATTTTGATGACTTTGCGCTGCACACGGGTGCGTGTACGTAACATTATTTTCTGGCACGACATCGATGCGTCCCCAGCGTTCCCCACAGGCTGCTGAGTGACCATTATAGGTTCTCTTGATGGGAAATAACGCATTTTATATTGAGGGACACAAGCGTCCAGCCGTGTGCACATACATTTTTACCAGCAGGCGAGGTGAGCATACAAAATGCATAAAAAACGAGTAATTTTGTTACCTCTTGGCCTTTCACTGTTCTATTTTTAACAGCTCCTGTGTGCTTTCTTTCAGGTTCTGCAAGAGGAAACTGTGCTTTTGAAGGCCTTTAGGAAACCGGAGCGTTTTCCTCTGAGGGTGGTGTGTTGCAGCTGATTTTGTTGACTTTGCGCCGCACACGGGCGCGTGTACGTAACATTATTTTCTGGCACGACATGGATGCGTCCCCAGCGTCCCCCACAGGCTGCTGAGTGACCATTATAGGTTCTCTTGATGGGAAATAAGGCATTTTATATTGAGGGACACAAGCGTCCAGCCGTGTGCACATACATTTTTACCAGCAGGCGAGGAGAGCACACAACATGCATAAAAATCGAGCAATTTTGTTATTGCTTGGTTTTCCACTGTTCTGTTTTCAACAGCTCGTGGGTGCTTTCTTTTAGGTTCTGCAAGAGGAAACTGTGCTTTTGAAGGCCATTAAGAAACTGAAGCGTTTTACTCTGAGGGTGGCGAGTTACAGCTGATTTTGATGACTTTGCGCCGCACACGGGCGCGTGTACGTAACATTTTTTTCAGGCTCGACATCGATGCGTCCCCAGCGTTCCCCACTGACTGCTGGGTGACCGTTATAGGTTCCCTTGATGGGAAATATTGCGTTTTATATTGAGGGTCACAAGCGTCCAGCCATTTGTACATACATTTTTACCAGCAGGCGAGGAGAGCACACTAAATGCATGAAAAACGAGTAATTCTGTTATTGTTTGGTCTTTCACTGTTCTGTTTTCAACAGCTCCTGGGTGCTTTCTTTCAGGTACTGCAACAAGAAACTGTGTTTTTGAAGGCCCTTAAGAAACCGAAGCGTTTTACTCTGAGGGTGGCGTGTTACAGCTGATTTTGATAATTTTGCGCCTCACACGGGCGCGTGTACGTAACATTATTTTCTGGCACGACATCGATGGGTCCCCAGCGTTCCCCACAGGCTGCTGAGTGACCATTATAGGTTCCCTTGATGGGAAATATCGCGTTTTATGTCGAGGGACAGAAGCGTCCACCCGTCGTACATATGATTTTACCAGCAGGCGAGGAGAGCACACAAAATGCATAAAAAACGAGTAATTTTGTTATCTCTTGGTCTTTCACCGTTCTGTTTTCAACAGCTCCTGTGTGCTTTCTTTCAGATTCTGCAAGAGGAAACTGCGCTTTTGAAGGCCTTTAAGAAACCGAAGCGTTTTACTCTGAGGGTGGCGTGTTACAGCTGATTTTGATAACTTTGCGCCGCACACGGGCGCGTGTACGTAACATTATTTTCTGGCACGACATCGATGCGTCCCCAGCGTTCCCCACAGGCTGCTGAGTGACCATTTTAGGTTCACTTGATGGGAAATATTGCGCTTTATATCGACCATTATAGGTTCCCTTGATGGGAAATATCGCGTTTTATGTCGAGGGACAGAAGCGTCCACCCGTCGTACATATGATTTTACCAGCAAGCGAGGAGACCACACAAAATGCATAAAAAACGAGTAATTTCGTTACCTCTTGGTCTTTCACTGGTCTGTTTTCAACAACTCCTGGGTGCTTTCCTTCAGGTACTGCAGGAGGAAACTGTGCTGTTGAAGGCCTTTAAGAAACCGAAGCGTTTTACTCTGAGGGTGGCGTGTTACAGCTGACTTTGATAACTTTGCGCCGCACACGGGCGCGTGTACGTAACATTATTTTCTGGCACGACATCGATGTGTCTCCAGCGTTCCCCATTGGCTGCCGAGTGACCATTACAGGTTCCCTTGATGGGAAATATCGCATTTTACATTGAGGGTCACAAGCGTCCTGCCGTGTGTACATACATTTTTACCAGCAGGCGAGGAGAGCACACAAAATGCATGAAAAACGAGTAATTCTGTTACTGCTTGGTCTTTCACTGTTCTGTTTTCAACAGCTCCTGGGTGCTCTCTTTCAGGAACTGCAAAAGGAAACTGTGTTTTTGAAGGCCCTTAAGAAACCGAAGCGCTTTACTCTGAGGGTGTCGTGTTACAGCTGATCTTGATGACTTTGCGCCGCACACGGGCGCGTATACGTAACATTATTTTCTGGCACGACATCGGTGCGTCCCCAGCGTTCCCCACAGGCTGCTGATTGACCATTATAGGTTCCCTTGATGGGAAATATCGCGTTTTATGTCGAGGGACAGAAGCGTCCACCCGTCGTACATATGATTTTACCAGCAGGCAAGGAGAGCACACAAAATGCATAAAAAACGAGTAATTTTGTTATCTCTTGGTCTTTCACCGTTCTGTTTTCAACAGCTACTGTGTGCTTTCTTTCAGATTCTGCAAGAGGAAACTGTTCTTTTGAAGGCCTTTAAGAAACCGAAGGGTTTTACTCTGAGGGCGGCGTGTTACAGCTGATTTTGATAACTTTGCGCCGCACACGGGCGCGTGTACGTAACATTATTTTCTGGCTCGACATCGATGCGTCCCCAGCGTTCCCCACAGGCTGCTGAGTGACCATTATAGGTTCTCGTGATGGGAAATAACGCATTTTATATTGAGGGACACAAGCGTCCAGCCGTGTGCACATACATTTTTACCAGCAGGCGAGGTGAGCATACAAAATGCATAAAAAACGAGTAATTTTGTTACCTCTTGGCCTTTCACTGTTCTATTTTTAACAGCTCCTGTGTGCTTTCTTTCAGGAACTGCAAAAGGAAACTGTGTTTTTGAAGGCCCTTAAGAAACCGAAGCGCTTTACTCTGAGGGTGTCGTGTTACAGCTGATCTTGATGACTTTGCGCCGCACACGGGCGCGTATACGTAACATTATTTTCTGGCACGACATCGGTGCGTCCCCAGCGTTCCCCACAGGCTGCTGATTGACCATTATAGGTTCCCTTGATGGGAAATATCGCGTTTTATGTCGAGGGACAGAAGCGTCCACCCGTCGTACATATGATTTTACCAGCAGGCGAGGAGAGCACACAAAATGCATGAAAAACGAGTAAGTCTGTTACTGCTTGGTCTTTCACTGTTCTGCTTTCAACAGCTCCTGGGTGCTTTCTTTCAGGTACTGCAACAGGAAACTGTGTTTTTGAAGGCCCTTAAGAAACCGAAGCGCTTTACTCTGAGGGTGGCGTGTTACAGTTGATTTTGATGACTTTGCGCCGCACACGGGCGCGTGTACGTAACATTATTTTCAGGCTCTACATCGATGCGTCCCCAGCGTTCCCCACTGGCTGCTGGGTGACCGTTATAGGTTCCCTTGATGGGAAACAACGCATTTTATATGGAGGGACACAAGCGTCCAGCCGTGTGTACATACATTTTTACCAGCAGGCGAGGTGAGCTTACAAAATCCATAAAAACGAGTAATTTTGTTACCTCTTGGTCTTTCACTGTTCTATTTTCAACAGCTCCTGTGTGTATACGGGCGCGTATACGTAACATTTTTTTCAGGCTCGACATCGATGCGTCCCCAGCGTTCCCCACTGACTGCTGGGTGACCGTTATAGGTTCCCTTGATGGGAAATATCGCGTTTTATGTTCGGGGACACAAGCATCCAGCCGTGTGTACATACGTTTTTACCAGCAGGCGAGGAGAGCACACAAAATGCATAAAAAAGAGTAATTTTCTTATTGCTTGGTCGTCTGTTCTGGTTCTGTTCTGTTTTCAACAGCTTCTGTGTGCTTTCTTTCAGATTCTGCAAGAGGAAACTGTGCTTTTGAAGGCCCTTATGAAACCGAAGAGTTTTACTCTGAGGGTGGCGTGTTGCAGCTGATTTTGTCGACTTTGCGCCGCACACGGGCGCGTGTACGTAACATAATTTTCTGACTCGACATCGATGCGTCCCCAGCGTTCCCCACTGGCTGCTGAGTGACCATTATAGCAGGCGAGGTGGGCATACAAAATGCATAAAAAACGAGTAATTTTGTTATTGCTTGGTCTTTCACTGTTCTGCTTTCAACAGCTCCTGGGTACTTTCTTTCAGGTACTGCAAGAGGAAACTGTGCTTTTGAAGGCCCTTAAGAAACCGAAGCGCTTTACTCTGAGGGTGGCGTGTTACAGCTGATTTTGATGACTTTGCTCCGCACACGGGCGCGTGTACGTAACATTATTTTCTGGCACGACATCGATGCGTCCCCAGCGTTCCCCACAGGCTGCTAAGTGACCATTATAGGTTCCCTTGATGGGAAATATCGCGTTTTATGTCGAGGGACAGAAGCGTCCAGCCGTGTGTACATAAATTTTAACCAGCAGGCGAGGTGAGCACACAACATGCATAAAAAACGAGTAATTTTGTTACCTCTTGGTCTTTCACTGTTCTGTTTTCAACAGCTCCTGGGTGCTATCTTTCAGGTTCTGCAAGAGGAAACTGTGCTTTCGAAGGCCGTTAAGAAACCGAAGCGTTTTACTCTCAGGGTGGCGTGTTACAGCTGATTTTGATGACTTTGCGCCGCACACGGGCGCGTGTACGTAACATTATTTTCTGGCACGACATCGATGTGTCCCCAGCGTTCCGCACTGGCTGCTGAGTGACCATTACAGGTTCCCTTGATGGGAAATATCGCGTTTTATATTCAGGGACACAAGCATCCAGCCGTGTGTACATACGTTTGTACCAGCAGTCGAGGAGAGCACACAAAATTCATAAAAAACGAGTAATTTTGTTATTGCTTGGTCTTTCACTGTTCTGTTTTCAACAGCTCCAGGGTGCTTTCTTTCAGGTTCTGCAAGAGGAAACTGTGCTTTTGAAGGCTATTAAGAAACTGAAGCGTTTTGCTCTGAGGGTGGCGTGTTACAGCTGATTTTGATGACTTTGCGCCGCACACGGGCGCGTGTACGTAACATTATTTTCTGGCACGACATCGATGTGTCCCCAGCGTTCCGCACTGGCTGCTGAGTGACCATTACAGGTTCCCTTGATGGGAAATATTGCGTTTTATATCGAGGGACAGAAGCGTCCAGCCGTGTGTACATACGTTTTTACCAGCAAGCGAGGAGAGCAAACAAAATGCATGAAAAACGAGTAATTTTGTTACCTCTTGGTCTTTCACTGTTCTGTTTTCAACAGCTCCTGGGTGCTTTCTTTCAGGTTCTGCAAGAGGAAACTGTGCTTTTGAAGGCTATTAAGAAACCGAAGCGCTTTGCTCTGAGGATGGCGTGTTACAGCTGATTTTGATGACTTTGCGCCGCACGCGGGCGCGTGTACGTAACATTATTTTCTGGCACGACATCGATGCGTCCCCAGCGTTCCCCACAGGCTGCTGAGTGACCATTATGGGTTCACTTGATGGGAAATATTGCGTTTTATATCGAGGGACAGAAGCGTCCAGCCGTGTGTACATACGTTTTTACCAGCAAGCGAGGAGAGCAAACAAAATGCATGAAAAACGAGTAATTTTGTTACCTCTTGGTCTTTCACTGTTCTGTTTTCAACAGCTCCTGGGTGCTTTCTTTCAGGTTCTGCAAGAGGAAACTGTGCTTTCGAAGGCCGTTAAGAAACCGAAGCGTTTTACCCTCAGGGTGGCGTGTTACAGCTGATTTTGATGACTTTGCGCCGCACACGGGCGCGTGTACGTAACATTATTTTCTGGCACGAAATCGATGCGTCCCCAGCGTTCCCCACAGGCTGCTGAGTGACCATTTAGGGTTCACTTTGTGGGAAATATTGCGTTTTATATCGAGGGACAGAAGCGTCCAGCCGTGTGTACATACGTTTTTACCAGCAAGCGAGGAGAGCAAACAAAATGCATGAAAAACGAGTAATTTTGTTACTGCTTGGTCTTTCACTGGTCTGTTTTCAACAGCTCCTGGGTGCTTTCTTTCGGATTCTGCAAGAGAAAACTGTGCTTTTGAAGGCCATTAAGAAACCGAAGCGTTTTACTCTGAGGGTGGCGCGTTACAGCTGATTTTGGTGACTTTGTGCCGCACACGGGCGCGTGTACGTAACATTATTTTCTGGCACGATATCGATGTGTCCCCAGCGTTCCCCACTGGCTGCTGAGTGACCATTACAGGTTCCCTTGATGGAAAATATCGCGTTTTATGTCGAGGGACAGAAGCGTCCACCCGTCGTACATATGATTTTACCAGCAGGCGAGGAGAGCACACAAAATGCATTAAAAACGAGTTATTTTGTTATTGCTTGGTCTTTCACTGTTCTATTTTCAACAGCTCCTGGGTGCTTTCTTTCAGGTTCTGCAAGAGGTAACTGTGCTTTTTAAGGCCTTTAAGAAACCGAAGCGTTTTATTCTGAGGGTGGCGTGTTACAGCTGATTTTGGTGACTTTGTGCCGCACACGGGCGCGTGTACGTAACATTATTTACTGGCACGACATGTATGCGTCCCCAGCGTTCCCCACATGGTGCTGAGTGACCAATATAGGTTCCCTTGATGGGAAATAACGCATTTTATATTGAGGGACACAAGCGTCCAGCCGTGTGTACATACATTTTTATGAGCAGGCGAGGTGAGCATACAAAATGCATAAAAAACGAGTAATTTTGTTACCTCTTGGTCTTTCACTGTTCTGTTTTCAACAGCTCCTATGTGCTTTCTTTCAGGTACTAGAAGAGGAAACTGTGCTTTTGAAGGCCCTTAAGAAGCCGAAGCGCTTTACTCTGAGGGTGGCGTGTTACAGCTGATTTTCATGACTTTGCGCCGCACACGGGCGCGTGTACGTAACATTATTTTCTGGCACGACATGTTTGCGTCCTCAGCGTTCCCCACATGGTGCTGAGTGAGCAATATATGTTCCCTTGATGGTAAATAACGCATTTTGTATTGAGGGACACAAGCGTCCAGCCGTGTGTACATACATTTTTATGAGCAGGCGAGGTGAGCATACAAAATGCATAAAAAACGAGTAATTTTGTTACCTCTTGGTCTTTCACTGTTCTATTTTCAACAGCTCCTGGGGGCTTCCTTTCAGGCTCTGCAAGAGCAAACTGTGCTTTTGAAGGCCCTTAAGAAACCGAAGCGTTTTATTCTGAGGGTGGCGTGTTACAGCTGATTTTGGTGACTTTGTGCCGCACACGGGCGCGTGTACGTAACATTATTTTCTGGCACGACATGGATGCGTCCCCAGCGTTCCCCACAGGCTGCTGAGTGACCGTTATAGGTTCTCTTGATGGGAAATAACGCATTTTATATAGAGGGATACAAGCGTCTAGCCGTGTGTTCATACATTTTTACCAGCAGGCGAGGTGAGCACACAACATGCATAAAAAACGAGTAATTTTGTTACCTCTTGGTCTTTCACTGTTCTGTTTTCAACAGCTCCTGGGTGCTTTCTTTCAGGTTCTGCAAGAGGAAACTGTGCTTTCGAAGGCCGTTAAGAAACCGAAGCGTTTTACTCTCAGGGTGGCGTGTTACAGCTGATTTTGATGACTTTGCGCCGCACACGGGCGCGTGTACGTAACATTATTTTCTGGCACGACATCGATGTGTCCCCAGCGTTCCGCACTGGCTGCTGAGTGACCATTACAGGTTCCCTTGATGGGAAATATCGCGTTTTATATTCAGGGACACAAGCATCCAGCCGTGTGTACATACGTTTGTACCAGCAGTCGAGGAGAGCACACAAAATTCATAAAAAACGAGTAATTTTGTTATTGCTTGGTCTTTCACTGTTCTGTTTTCAACAGCTCCAGGGTGCTTTCTTTCAGGTTCTGCAAGAGGAAACTGTGCTTTTGAAGGCTGTTAAGAAACTGAAGCGTTTTGCTCTGAGGGTGGCGTGTTACAGCTGATTTTGATGACTTTGCGCCGCACACGGGCGCGTGTACGTAACATTATTTTCTGGCACGACATCGATGCGTCCCCAGCGTTCCCCACAGGCTGCTGAGTGACCATTATAGATTCACTTGATGGGAAATATTGCGTTTTATATCGATGGACAGAAGCGTCCAGCCGTGTGTACATACGTTTTTACCAGCAAGCGAGGAGAGCAAACAAAATGCATGAAAAACGAGTAATTTTGTTACCTCTTGGTCTTTCACTGTTCTGTTTTCAACAGCTCCTGGGTGCTTTCTTTCAGGTTCTGCAAGAGGAAACTGTGCTTTCGAAGGCCGTTAAGAAACCGAAGCGCTTTACTCTGAGGGTGGCGTGTTACAGCTGATTTTGATGACTTTGCTCCGCACACGGGCGCGTGTACGTAACATTATTTTCTGGCACGACATCGATGCGTCACCAGCGTTCCCCACAGGCTGCTAAGTGACCATTATAGATTCCCTTGATGGGAATTATCGCGTTTTATGTCGAGGGACAGAAGCGTCCAGCCGTGTGTACATAAATTTTAACCAGCAGGCGAGGTGAGCACACAACATGCATAAAAAACGAGTAATTTTGTTACCTCTTGGTCTTTCACTGTTCTGTTTTCAACAGCTCCTGGGTGCTTTCTTTCAGGTTCTGCAAGAGGAAACTGTGCTTTCGAAGGCCGTTAAGAAACCGAAGCGTTTTACTCTCAGGGTGGCGTGTTACAGCTGATTTTGATGACTTTGCGCCGCACACGGGCGCGTGTACGTAACATTATTTTCTGGCACGACATCGATGTGTCCCCAGCGTTCCGCACTGGCTGCTGAGTGACCATTACAGGTTCCCTTGATGGGAAATATTGCGTTTTATATTCAGGGACACAAGCATCCAGCCGTGTGTACATACGTTTGTACCAGCAGTCGAGGAGAGCACACAAAATTCATAAAAAACGAGTAATTTTGTTATTGCTTGGTCTTTCACTGTTCTGTTTTCAACAGCTCCAGGGTGCTTTCTTTCAGGTTCTGCAAGAGGAAACTGTGCTTTCGAAGGCCGTTAAGAAACCGAAGCGTTTTACTCTCAGGGTGGCGTGTTACAGCTGATTTTGATGACTTTGCGCCGCACACGGGCGCGTGTACGTAACATTATTTTCTGGCACGACATCGATGTGTCCCCAGCGTTCCGCACTGGCTGCTGAGTGACCATTACAGGTTCCCTTGATGGGAAATATCGCGTTTTATATTCAGGGACACAAGCATCCAGCCGTGTGTACATACGTTTGTACCAGCAGTCGAGGAGAGCACACAAAATTCATAAAAAACGAGTAATTTTGTTATTGCTTGGTCTTTCACTGTTCTGTTTTCAACAGCTCCAGGGTGCTTTCTTTCAGGTTCTGCAAGAGGAAACTGTGCTTTTGAAGGCCCTTAAGAAGCCGAAGCGCTTTACTCTGAGGGTGGCGTGTTACAGCTGATTTTCATGACTTTGCGCCGCACACGGGCGCGTGTACGTAACATTATTTTCTGGCACGACATGTTTGCGTCCTCAGCGTTCCCCACATGGTGCTGAGTGAGCAATATATGTTCCCTTGATGGTAGATAACGCATTTTGTATTGAGGGACACAAGCGTCCAGCCGTGTGTACATACATTTTTATGAGCAGGCGAGGTGAGCACACAACATGCATAAAAAACGAGTAATTTTGTTACCTCTTGGTCTTTCACTGTTCTATTTTCAACAGCTCCTGGGGGCTTCCTTTCAGGCTCTGCAAGAGCAAACTGTGCTTTTGAAGGCCCTTAAGAAACCGAAGCGTTTTATTCTGAGGGTGGCGTGTTACAGCTGATTTTGGTGACTTTGTGCCGCACACGGGCGCGTGTACGTAACATTATTTTCTGGCACGACATGGATGCGTCCCCAGCGTTCCCCACAGGCTGCTGAGTGACCGTTATAGGTTCTCTTGATGGGAAATAACGCATTTTATATAGAGGGATACAAGCGTCTAGCCGTGTGTTCATACATTTTTACCAGCAGGCGAGGTGAGCACACAACATGCATAAAAAACGAGTAATTTTGTTACCTCTTGGTCTTTCACTGTTCTGTTTTCAACAGCTCCTGGGTGCTTTCTTTCAGGTTCTGCAAGAGGAAACTGTGCTTTCGAAGGCCGTTAAGAAACCGAAGCGTTTTACTCTCAGGGTGGCGTGTTACAGCTGATTTTGATGACTTTGCGCCGCACACGGGCGCGTGTACGTAACATTATTTTCTGGCACGACATCGATGTGTCCCCAGCGTTCCGCACTGGCTGCTGAGTGACCATTACAGGTTCCCTTGATGGGAAATATCGCGTTTTATATTCAGGGACACAAGCATCCAGCCGTGTGTACATACGTTTGTACCAGCAGTCGAGGAGAGCACACAAAATTCATAAAAAACGAGTAATTTTGTTATTGCTTGGTCTTTCACTGTTCTGTTTTCAACAGCTCCAGGGTGCTTTCTTTCAGGTTCTGCAAGAGGAAACTGTGCTTTTGAAGGCTATTAAGAAACTGAAGCGTTTTGCTCTGAGGGTGGCGTGTTACAGCTGATTTTGATGACTTTGCGCCGCACACGGGCGCGTGTACGTAACATTATTTTCTGGCACGACATCGATGCGTCCCCAGCGTTCCCCACAGGCTGCTGAGTGACCATTATAGATTCACTTGATGGGAAATATTGCGTTTTATATCGATGGACAGAAGCGTCCAGCCGTGTGTACATACGTTTTTACCAGCAAGCGAGGAGAGCAAACAAAATGCATGAAAAACGAGTAATTTTGTTACCTCTTGGTCTTTCACTGTTCTGTTTTCAACAGCTCCTGGGTGCTTTCTTTCAGGTTCTGCAAGAGGAAACTGTGCTTTCGAAGGCCGTTAAGAAACCGAAGCGCTTTACTCTGAGGGTGGCGTGTTACAGCTGATTTTGATGACTTTGCTCCGCACACGGGCGCGTGTACGTAACATTATTTTCTGGCACGACATCGATGCGTCACCAGCGTTCCCCACAGGCTGCTAAGTGACCATTATAGATTCCCTTGATGGGAATTATCGCGTTTTATGTCGAGGGACAGAAGCGTCCAGCCGTGTGTACATAAATTTTAACCAGCAGGCGAGGTGAGCACACAACATGCATAAAAAACGAGTAATTTTGTTACCTCTTGGTCTTTCACTGTTCTGTTTTCAACAGCTCCTGGGTGCTTTCTTTCAGGTTCTGCAAGAGGAAACTGTGCTTTCGAAGGCCGTTAAGAAACCGAAGCGTTTTACTCTCAGGGTGGCGTGTTACAGCTGATTTTGATGACTTTGCGCCGCACACGGGCGCGTGTACGTAACATTATTTTCTGGCACGACATCGATGTGTCCCCAGCGTTCCGCACTGGCTGCTGAGTGACCATTACAGGTTCCCTTGATGGGAAATATTGCGTTTTATATTCAGGGACACAAGCATCCAGCCGTGTGTACATACGTTTGTACCAGCAGTCGAGGAGAGCACACAAAATTCATAAAAAACGAGTAATTTTGTTATTGCTTGGTCTTTCACTGTTCTGTTTTCAACAGCTCCAGGGTGCTTTCTTTCAGGTTCTGCAAGAGGAAACTGTGCTTTTGAAGGCTATTAAGAAACTGAAGCGTTTTGCTCTGAGGGTGGCGTGTTACAGCTGATTTTGATGACTTTGCGCCGCACACGGGCGCGTGTACGTAACATTATTTTCTGGCACGACATCGATGTGTCCCCAGCGTTCCGCACTGGCTGCTGAGTGACCATTACAGGTTCCCTTGATGGGAAATATTGCGTTTTATATCGAGGGACAGAAGCGTCCAGCCGTGTGTACATACGTTTTTACCAGCAAGCGAGGAGAGCAAACAAAATGCATGAAAAACGAGTAATTTTGTTACCTCTTGGTCTTTCACTGTTCTGTTTTCAACAGCTCCTGGGCGCTTTCTTTCAGGTTCTGCAAGAGGAAACTGTGCTTTTGAAGGCTATTAAGAAACCGAAGCGCTTTGCTCTGAGGGTGGCGTGTTACAGCTGATTTTGATGACTTTGCGCCGCACGCGGGCGCGTGTACGTAACATTATTTTCTGGCACGACATCGATGCGTCCCCAGCGTTCCCCACAGGCTGCTGAGTGACCATTATGGGTTCACTTGATGGGAAATATTGCGTTTTATATCGAGGGACAGAAGCGTCCAGCCGTGTGTACATACGTTTTTACCAGCAAGCGAGGAGAGCAAACAAAATGCATGAAAAACGAGTAATTTTGTTACCTCTTGGTCTTTCACTGTTCTGTTTTCAACAGCTCCTGGGTGCTTTCTTTCAGGTTCTGCAAGAGGAAACTGTGCTTTCGAAGGCCGTTAAGAAACCGAAGCGTTTTACTCTCAGGGTGGCGTGTTACAGCTGATTTTGATGACTTTGCGCCGCACACGGGCGCGTGTACGTAACATTATTTTCTGGCACGAAATCGATGCGTCCCCAGCGTTCCCCACAGGCTGCTGAGTGACCATTTAGGGTTCACTTTGTGGGAAATATTGCGTTTTATATCGAGGGACAGAAGCGTCCAGCCGTGTGTACATACGTTTTTACCAGCAAGCGAGGAGAGCAAACAAAATGCATGAAAAACGAGTAATTTTGTTACTGCTTGGTCTTTCACTGGTCTGTTTTCAACAGCTCCTGGGTGCTTTCTTTCGGATTCTGCAAGAGAAAACTGTGCTTTTGAAGGCCATTAAGAAACCGAAGCGTTTTACTCTGAGGGTGGCGCGTTACAGCTGATTTTGGTGACTTTGTGCCGCACACGGGCGCGTGTACGTAACATTATTTTCTGGCACGATATCGATGTGTCCCCAGCGTTCCCCACTGGCTGCTGAGTGACCATTACAGGTTCCCTTGATGGGAAATATCGCGTTTTATGTCGAGGGACAGAAGCGTCCACCCGTCGTACATATGATTTTACCAGCAGGCGAGGAGAGCACACAAAATGCATTAAAAACGAGTCATTTTGTTATTGCTTGGTCTTTCACTGTTCTATTTTCAACAGCTCCTGGGTGCTTTCTTTCAGGTTCTGCAAGAGGTAACTGTGCTTTTTAAGGCCTTTAAGAAACCGAAGCGTTTTATTCTGAGTGTGGCGTGTTACAGCTGATTTTGGTGACTTTGTGCCGCACACGGGCGCGTGTACGTAACATTATTTACTGGCACGACATGTTTGCGTCCCCAGCGTTCCCCACATGGTGCTGAGTGACCAATATAGGTTCCCTTGATGGGAAATAACGCATTTTATATTGAGGGACACAAGCGTCCAGCCGTGTGTACATACATTTTTATGAGCAGGCGAGGTGAGCATACAAAATGCATAAAAAACGAGTAATTTTGTTACCTCTTGGTCTTTCACTGTTCTATTTTCAACAGTTCCTGGGGGCTTTCTTTCAGGTTCTGCAAGAGCAAACTGTGCTTTTGAAGGCCCTTAAGAAACCGAAGCGTTTTATTCTGAGGGTGGCGTGTTACAGCTGATTTTGGTGACTTTGTGCCGCACACGGGCGCGTGTACGTAACATTATTTTCTGGCACGACATGGATGCGTCCCCAGCGTTCCCCACAGGCTGCTGAGTGACCGTTATAGGTTCTCTTGATGGGAAATAACGCATTTTATATAGAGGGATACAAGCGTCTAGCCGTGTGTTCATACATTTTTACCAGCAGGCGAGGAGAGCACGCAAAATGCATGAAAAACGAGTAATTTTGTTACTGCTTGGTCTATCACTGTTCTGTTTTCAGCAGCTCCTGTGTGCTTTCTTTCAGGTACTGCAAGAGGAAACTGTGCTTTTGAAGGCCCTTAAGAAACCGAAGCGCTTTACTCTGAAGGTGGCGTGTTTCAGCTGATTTTGATGACTTTGCGCCGCACACGGGCGCGTGTACGTAACATTATTTTCTGGCACGACATGGATGCGTCCCCGGCGTTCCCCACAGGCTGCTGAGTGACCATTATAGGTTCTCTTGATGGAAAATAACGCATTTTATATTGAGGGACACAAGCGTGCAGCCGTGTGTACATACATTTTTATGAGCAGGCGAGGTGAGCATACAAAATGCATAAAAAACGAGTAATTTTGTTACCTCTTGGTCTTTCACTGTTCTATTTTCAACAGCTCCTGGGGGCTTTCTTTCAGGTACGGCAAGAGGAAACTGTGCTTTTGAGGGCCCTTAAGAAACCGAAGCGCTTTACTCTGAGGGTGGCGTGTTACAGCTGATTTTGATTACTTTGCGCCGCACACGGGCGCGTGTACGTAACATTATTTTCTGGCTCGACATCGATGTGTCCCCAGCGTTCCGTACTGGCTGCTGAGTGACCATTACAGGTTCCCTTGATGGGAAATATCGCACTTTATATTAAGGGACACAAGCGTCCAGCCGTGTGTACATACATTTTTACCAGCAGGCAATTAGAGCACACAAAATGCATAAAAAACAAGTAATTTCGTTACCTCTTGGTCTTTCAAAGTTCTGTTTTCAACAGCTCCTGGGTGCTTTCTTTCAGGTTCTGCAAGAGGAAACTGTGCTTTTTAAGGCCCTTAAGAAACCGAAGCGTTTTATTCTGAGGGTGGCGTGTTACAGCTGATTTTGGTGACTTTGTGCCGCACACGGGCGCGTGTACGTAACATTATTTTCTGGCACGACATGTTTGCGTCCTCAGCGTTCCCCACATGGTGCTGAGTGAGCAATATATGTTCCCTTGATGGTAAATAACGCATTTTGTATTGAGGGACACAAGCGTCCAGCCGTGTGTACATACATTTTTATGAGCAGGCGAGGTGAGCATACAAAATGCATAAAAAACGAGTAATTTTGTTACCTCTTGGTCTTTCACTGTTCTATTTTCAACAGCTCCTGGGGGCTTCCTTTCAGGCTCTGCAAGAGCAAACTGTGCTTTTGAAGGCCCTTAAGAAACCGAAGCGTTTTATTCTGAGGGTGGCGTGTTACAGCTGATTTTGGTGACTTTGTGCCGCACACGGGCGCGTGTACGTAACATTATTTTCTGGCACGACATGGATGCGTCCCCAGCGTTCCCCACAGGCTGCTGAGTGACCGTTATAGGTTTTCTTGATGGGAAATATCGCGTTTTATATTGAGGGACACAAGCGTCAAGCCGTGTGTACATACATTTTTACCAGCAGGCGAGGAGAGCACACAAAATGCATATAAAACGAGTTATTTTGTTATTGCTTGGTCTTTCACTGTTCTATTTTCAACAGCTCCTGGGTGCTTTCTTTCAGGTTCTACAAGAGGAAACTGTGCTTTCGAAGGCCATTAAGAAACCGAAGCGTTTTACTTTAAGGGTGGCGTGTTACAGCTGATTTTGATGACCTTTGCGCCACACACGGGCGCGTGTACGTAACATTATTTTCTGGCACGTCATCGATGTGTCCCCAGCGTTCCGCACTGGCTGCTGAGTGACCATTACAGGTTCCCTTGATGGGAAATATCGCGTTTTATATTCAGGGACACAAGCATCCAGCCGTGTGTACATACGTTTGTACCAGCAGTCGAGGAGAGCACACAAAATTCATAAAAAACGAGTAATTTTGTTATTGCTTGGTCTTTCACTGTTCTGTTTTCAACAGCTCCAGGGTGCTTTCTTTCAGGTTCTGCAAGAGGAAACTGTGCTTTTGAAGGCTATTAAGAAACTGAAGCGTTTTGCTCTGAGGGTGGCGTGTTACAGCTGATTTTGATGAATTTGCGCCGCACACGGGCGCGTGTACGTAACATTATTTTCTGGCACGACATCGATGCGTCCCCAGCGTTCCCCACAGGCTACAGCTGATTTTGGTGACTTTGTGCCGCACACGGGCGCGTGTACGTAACATTATTTTCTGGCACGACATCGATGTGTCCCCAGCGTTCCGCACTGGCTGCTGAGTGACCATTACAGGTTCCCTTGATGGGAAATATCGCGTTTTATATTCAGGGACACAAGCATCCAGCCGTGTGTACATACGTTTGTACCAGCAGTCGAGGAGAGCACACAAAATTCATAAAAAACGAGTAATTTTGTTATTGCTTGGTCTTTCACTGTTCTGTTTTCAACAGCTCCAGGGTGCTTTCTTTCAGGTTCTGCAAGAGGAAACTGTGCTTTTGAAGGCTATTAAGAAACTGAAGCGTTTTGCTCTGAGGGTGGCGTGTTACAGCTGATTTTGATGAATTTGCGCCGCACACGGGCGCGTGTACGTAACATTATTTTCTGGCACGACATCGATGCGTCCCCAGCGTTCCCCACAGGCTACAGCTGATTTTGGTGACTTTGTGCCGCACACGGGCGCGTGTACGTAACATTATTTTCTGGCACGACATGGATGCGTCCCCAGCGTTCCCCACAGGCTGCTGAGTGACCGTTATAGGTTCTCTTGATGGGAAATATCGCGTTTTATATTGAGGGACACAAGCGTCAAGCCGTGTGTACATACATTTTTACCAGCAGGCAAGGAGAACACACAAAATGCATAAAAAACGGGTAATTTCGTTACCTCTTGGTCTTTCACTGTTCTGTTTTCAACAGCTCCTGGGTGCTTTCTTTCAGGTTCTGCAAGAGGAAACCGTGCTTTCTAAGGCCTTTAAGAAACCGAAGCGTTTTATTCTGAGGGTGGCGTGTTACAGCTGAGTTTGGTGACTTTGTGCCGCACACGGGCGCGTGTACGTAACATTATTTTCTGGCACGACATCGATGTGTCCCCAGCGTTCCCCACTGGCTGCTGAGTGACCATTACAGGTTCCCTTGATGGGAAATATCGCATTTTATATTGAGGGACACAAGCGTCCAGCCGTGTGTGCATACAGTTTTACCAGCAGGCGTGGAGAGCACACAAAATGCATGAAAAACGAGTAATTTTGTTACCTCTTGGTCTTTCACTGTTCTATTTTCAACAGCTCCTGGGGCTTTCTTTCAGGTTCTGCAAGAGCAAACTGTGCTTTTGAAGGCCCTTAAGAAACCGAAGCGTTTTATTCTGAGGGTGGCGTGTTACAGCTGATTTTGGTGACTTTGCGCCGCACACGGGAGCGTGTACGTAACATTATTTTCTGGCACGACATGTTTGCGTCCCTAGCGTTCCCCACAGGCTGCTGAGTGGCCATTATAGGTTCCCTTGATGGGAAATATCGCGTTTTATGTCGAGGGACAGAAGCGTCCAGCCGTGTGTACATATATTTTTACCAGCAGGCGAGGAGAGCACACAAAATGCATATAAAACGAGTTATTTTGTTATTGCTTGGTCTTTCACTGTTCTATTTTCAACAGCTCCTGGGTGCTTTCTTTCAGGTTCTACAAGAGGAAACTGTGCTTTCGAAGGCCATTAAGAAACCGAAGCGTTTTACTTTAAGGGTGGCGTGTTACAGCTGATTTTGATGACCTTTGCGCCACACACGGGCGCGTGTACGTAACATTATTTTCTGGCACGTCATCGATGTGTCCCCAGCGTTCCCCACAGGCTGCTGAGTGACCATTATAGGTTCCCTTGATGGGAAATAACGCACTTTATATTGAGGGACACAAGCGTCCAGCCGTGTGTACATACATTTTTGCCAGCAGGCGAGGTGAGCATACAAAATCCATAAAAACGAGTAATTTTGTTACCTCTTGGTCTTTCACTGTTCTATTTTCAACAGCTCCTGTGTGCTTTCTTTCAAGTTCTGCAAGAGGAAACTGTGCTTTTGAAGGCCTTAAAGAAACCGAAGCGTTTTATTCTGAGGGTGGCGTGTTGCAGCTGATTTTGTTGACTTTGCGCCGCACACGGGCGCGTGTACGTAACATTTTTTTCTGACTCGACATCGATGCGTCCTATTTTTAACAGCTCCTGTGTGATTTCTTTCAAGTTCTGCAAGAGGAAACTGTGCTCTTGAAGGCCTTAAAGAAACCGAAGCGTTTTATTCTGAGGGTGGCGTGTTGCAGCTGATTTTGTTGACTTTGCGCCGCACACGGGCGCGTGTACGTAACATTATTTTCTGACTCGACATCGATGCGTCCCCAGCGTCCCCCACTGGCTGCTGAGTGACCATTATAGGTTCCCTTGATGGGAGATATCGTGTTTTATATTGAGGGACACAAGCGTCCAGCCGTGTGTACATACATTTTTACCAGCAGGCAAGGAGAGCACACAAAATGCATAAAAAACGGGTAATTTCGCTACCTCTTGGTCTTTCACTGTTCTGTTTTCAACAGCTCCTGGGTGCTTTCTTTCAGGTTCTGCAAGAGGAAACCGTGCTTTCTAAGGCCTTTAAGAAACCGAAGCGTTTTATTCTGAGGGTGGCGTGTTACAGCTGATTTTGGTGACTTTGTGTCGCACACGGGCGCGTGTACGTATAATTATTTTCTGGCACGACATGGATGCGTCCCCAGCGTTCCCCACAGGCTGCTGAGTGAACATTATAGGTTCTCTTGATGGGAAAGAACGCATTTTATATAGAGGGATACAAGCGTCTAGCCGTGTGTACATACATTTTTACCAGCAGGCGAGGAGAGCACACAAAATGCATGAAAAACGAGTAATTTTGTTACTGCTTGGTCTTTCACTGTTCTGTTTTCAACAGCTCCTGAGTACTCTCTTTCAGGTACGGCAAGAGGAAACTGTGCTTTTGAGGGCCCTTAAGAAACCGAAGCGCTTTACTCTGAGGGTGGCGTGTTACAGCTGATTTTGATTACTTTGCCCGCACACGGGCGCGTGTACGTAACATTATTTTCTGGCACGACATCGATGTGTCCCCAGCGTTCCCTACTGGCTGCTGAGTGACCATTACAGGTTCCCTTGATGGGAAATATCGCATTTTATATGGGGGGACACAAGCGTCCAGCCGTGTGTACATACATTTTTACCAGCAGGCGAGGTGAGCATACAAAATGCATAAAAAACGAGTAATTTTGTAACTGCTTGGTCTTTCACTGTTCTGTTTTCAACAGCTCCTGGGTGCTTTCTTTCAGATTCTGCAAGAGGAAACTGTGCTTTTGAAGGCCGTTATGAAACCGAAGTGTTTCACTCTGAGGCTGGCGTGTTACAGCTGATATTGATGACTTTGCGTCGCACACGGGGGCGTGTACGTAACATTATTTTCGGGCACGACATCGATGCGTCCCCAGCGATCCCCACAGGCTGCTGAGTGACCATTATAGGTTCCCTTGATGGGAAATATCGCGTTTTATGTCGAGGGACAGAAGCGTCCAGCCGCGTGTACATATATTTTTACCAGCAGGCGAGGAGAGCACACAAAATGCATATAAAACGAGTTATTTTGTTATTGCTTGGTCTTTCACTGTTCTATTTTCAACAGCTCCTGGGTGCTTTCTTTCAGGTTCTACAAGAGGAAACTGTGCTTTCGAAGGCCATTAAGAAACCGAAGCGTTTTACTTTAAGGGTGGCGTGTTACAGCTGATTTGGATGACTTTGCGCCGCACACGGGCGCGTGTACGTAACATTATTTTCTGGCACGACATCGATGTGTCCCCAGCGTTCCCCACTGGCTGCTGAGTGACCATTACAGGTTCCCTTGATGGGAAATATCGCATTTTATATTGAGGGACACAAGCGTCCAGCCGTGTGTGCATACAGTTTTACCAGCAGGCGTGGAGAGCACACAAAATGCATGAAAAACGAGTAATTTTGTTACCTCTTGGTCTTTCACTGTTCTATTTTCAACAGCTCCTGGGGCTTTCTTTCAGGTTCTGCAAGAGCAAACTGTGCTTTTGAAGGCCCTTAAGAAACCGAAGCGTTTTATTCTGAGGGTGGCGTGTTACAGCAGAGTTTGGTGACTTTGTGCCGCACACGGGCGCGTGTACGTAACATTATTTTCTGGCACGACATCGATGTGTCCCCAGCGTTCCCCACTGGCTGCTGAGTGACCATTACAGGTTCCCTTGATGGGAAATATCGCGTTTTATGTCGAGGGACAGAAGCGTCCAGCCGTGTGTACATATATTTTTACCAGCAGGCGAGGAGAGCACACAAAATGCATATAAAACGAGTTATTTTGTTATTGCTTGGTCTTTCACTGTTCTATTTTCAACAGCTCCTGGGTGCTTTCTTTCAGGTTCTGCAAGAGCAAACTGTGCTTTTGAAGGCCCTTAAGAAACCGAAGCGTTTTATTCTGAGGGTGGCGTGTTACAGCTGATTTTGGTGACTTTGCGCCGCACACGGGAGCGTGTACGTAACATTATTTTCTGGCACGACATGTTTGCGTCCCTAGCGTTCCCCACAGGCTGCTGAGTGACCATTATAGGTTCCCTTGATGGGAAATATCGCGTTTTATGTCGAGGGACAGAAGCGTCCAGCCGTGTGTACATATATTTTTACCAGCAGGCGAGGAGAGCACACAAAATGCATATAAAACGAGTTATTTTGTTATTGCTTGGTCTTTCACTGTTCTATTTTCAACAGCTCCTGGGTGCTTTCTTTCAGGTTCTACAAGAGGAAACTGTGCTTTCGAAGGCCATTAAGAAACCGAAGCGTTTTACTTTAAGGGTGGCGTGTTACAGCTGATTTTGATGACCTTTGCGCCACACACGGGCGCGTGTACGTAACATTATTTTCTGGCACGTCATCGATGTGTCCCCAGCGTTCCCCACAGGCTGCTGAGTGACCATTATAGGTTCCCTTGATGGGAAATAACGCACTTTATATTGAGGGACACAAGCGTCCAGCCGTGTGTACATACATTTTTACCAGCAGGCGAGGTGAGCATACAAAATCCATAAAAACGAGTAATTTTGTTACCTCTTGGTCTTTCACTGTTCTATTTTCAACAGCTCCTGTGTGCTTTCTTTCAAGTTCTGCAAGAGGAAACTGTGCTTTTGAAGGCCTTAAAGAAACCGAAGCGTTTTATTCTGAGGGTGGCGTGTTGCAGCTGATTTTGTTGACTTTGCGCCGCACACGGGCGCGTGTACGTAACATTATTTTCTGACTCGACATCGATGCGTCCTATTTTCAACAGCTCCTGTGTGATTTCTTTCAAGTTCTGCAAGAGGAAGCTGTGCTTTTGAAGGCCTTAAAGAAACCGAAGCGTTTTATTCTGAGGGTGGCGTGTTGCAGCTGATTTTGTTGACTTTGCGCCGCACACGGGCGCGTGTACGTAACATTATTTTCTGACTCGACATCGATGCGTCCCCAGCGTCCCCCACTGGCTGCTGAGTGACCATTATAGGTTCCCTTGATGGGAGATATCGTGTTTTATATTGAGGGACACAAGCGTCCAGCCGTGTGTACATACATTTTTACCAGCAGGCAAGGAGAGCACACAAAATGCATAAAAAACGGGTAATTTCGTTACCTCTTGGTCTTTCACTGTTCTGTTTTCAACAGCTCCTGGGTGCTTTCTTTCAGGTTCTGCAAGAGGAAACCGTGCTTTCTAAGGCCTTTAAGAAACCGAAGCGTTTTATTCTGAGGGTGGCGTGTTACAGCTGATTTTGGTGACTTTGTGCCGCACACGGGCGCGTGTACGTATAATTATTTTCTGGCACGACATGGATGCGTCCCCAGCGTTCCCCACAGGCTGCTGAGTGAACATTATAGGTTCTCTTGATGGGAAAGAACGCATTTTATATAGAGGGATACAAGCGTCTAGCCGTGTGTACATACATTTTTACCAGCAGGCGAGGAGAGCACACAAAATGCATGAAAAACGAGTAATTTTGTTACTGCTTGGTCTTTCACTGTTCTGTTTTCAACAGCTCCTGAGTACTTTCTTTCAGGTACGGCAAGAGGAAACTGTGCTTTTGAGGGCCCTTAAGAAACCGAAGCGCTTTACTCTGAGGGTGGCGTGTTACAGCTGATTTTGATTACTTTGCCCGCACACGGGCGCGTGTACGTAACATTATTTTCTGGCACGACATCAATGTGTCCCCAGCGTTCCCTACTGGCTGCTGAGTGACCATTACAGGTTCCCTTGATGGGAAATATCGCATTTTATATGGGGGGACACAAGCGTCCAGCCGTGTGTACATACATTTTTACCAGCAGGCGAGGTGAGCATACAAAATGCATAAAAAACGAGTAATTTTGTAACTGCTTGGTCTTTCACTGTTCTGTTTTCAACAGCTCCTGGGTGCTTTCTTTCAGATTCTGCAAGAGGAAACTGTGCTTTTGAAGGCCGCTATGAAACCGAAGTGTTTCACTCTGAGGCTGGCGTGTTACAGCTGATATTGATGACTTTGCGTCGCACACGGGGGCGTGTACGTAACATTATTTTCGGGCACGACATCGATGCGTCCCCAGCGATCCCCACAGGCTGCTGAGTGACCATTATAGGTTCCCTTGATGGGAAATATCGCGTTTTATGTCGAGGGACAGAAGCGTCCAGCCGCGTGTACATATATTTTTACCAGCAGGCGAGGAGAGCACACAAAATGCATATAAAACGAGTTATTTTGTTATTGCTTGGTCTTTCACTGTTCTATTTTCAACAGCTCCTGGGTGCTTCCTTTCAGGTTCTACAAGAGGAAACTGTGCTTTCGAAGGCCATTAAGAAACCGAAGCGTTTTACTTTAAGGGTGGCGTGTTACAGCTGATTTGGATGACTTTGCGCCGCACACGGGCGCGTGTACGTAACATTACTTTCTGGCACGACATCGATGTGTCCCCAGCGTTCCCCACTGGCTGCTGAGTGACCATTACAGGTTCCCTGGATGGGAAATATCGCGTTTTATATTGAGGGACACAAGCGTCAAGCCGTGTGTACATACATTTTTACCAGCAGGCAAGGAGAGCACACAAAATGCATAAAAAACGGGTAATTTCGTTACCTCTTGGTCTTTCACTGTTCTGTTTTCAACAGCTCCTGGGTGCTTTCTTTCAGGTTCTGCAAGAGGAAACCGTGCTTTCTAAGGCCTTTAAGAAACCGAAGCGTTTTATTCTGAGGGTGGCGTGTTACAGCTGAGTTTGGTGACTTTGTGCCGCACACGGGCGCGTGTACGTAACATTATTTTCTGGCACGACATCGATGTGTCCCCAGCGTTCCCCACTGGCTGCTGAGTGACCATTACAGGTTCCCTTGATTGGAAATATCGCATTTTATATTGAGGGACACAAGCGTCCAGCCGTGTGTGCATACAGTTTTACCAGCAGGCGTGGAGAGCACACAAAATGCATGAAAAACGAGTAATTTTGTTACCTCTTGGTCTTTCACTGTTCTATTTTCAACAGCTCCTGGGGGCTTTCTTTCAGGTTCTGCAAGAGCAAACTGTGCTTTTGAAGGCCCTTAAGAAACCGAAGCGTTTTATTCTGAGGGTGGCGTGTTACAGCTGATTTTGGTGACTTTGCGCCGCACACGGGCGCGTGTACGTAACATTATTTTCTGGCACGACATGTTTGCGTCCCTAGCGTTCCCCACAGGCTGCTGAGTGACCATTATAGGTTCCCTTGATGGGAAATATCGTGTTTTATATTGAGGGACACAAGCGTCCAGCCGTGTGTACATACATTTTTACCAGCAGGCAAGGAGAGCACACAAAATGCATAAAAAACGAGTAATTTCGTTACCTCTTGGTCTTTCACTGTTCTATTTTCAACAGCTCCTGGGTGCTTTCTTTCAGGTTCTACAATAGGAAACTGTGCTTTCGAAGGCCATTAAGAAACCGAAGCGTTTTATTCTGAGGGTGGCGTGTTACAGCTGATTTTGGTGACTTTGCGCCGCACACGGGCGCGTGTACGTAACATTATTTTCTGGCACGACATTGATGTGTCCCCAGCGTTCCCCACAGGCTGCTGAGTGACCGTTACAGGTTCCCTTGATGGGAAATATCGCATTTTATATTGAGGGACACAAGCGTCCAGCCGTGTGTGCATACAATTTTACCAGCAGGCGTGGAGAGCACACAAAATGCATGAAAAACGAGTAATCCTGGGGGCTTTCTTTCAGGTTCTGCAGGAGCAAACTGTGCTTTTGAAGGCCCTTAAGAAACCGAAGCGCTTTACTCTGAGGGTGGCGTGTTACAGCTGATTTTGATGACTTTGCGCCGCACACGGGCGCGTGTACGTAACATTATTTTCTGGCACGACATGTTTGCGTCCCTAGCGTTCCCCACAGGCTGCTGAGTGACCATTATAGGTTCCCTTGATGGGAAATATCGCGTTTTATGTCGAGGGACAGAAGCGTCAAGCCGTGTGTACATACATTTTTACCAGCAGGCAAGGAGAGCACACAAAATGCATGAAAAACGAGTAATTCTGTTACTGCTTGGTCTTTCACTGTTCTGTTTTCAACAGCTCCTGGGTGCTTTCTTTCAGGTTCTGCAAGAGGAAACCGTGCTTTCTAAGGCCTTCAGGAAACCGAAGCGTTTTACTTTAAGGGTGGCGTGTTACACCTGATTTTGATGACTTTGCGCCGCACACGGGCGCGTGTACGTAACATTATTTTCTGGCACGACATCGATGTGTCCCCAGCGTTCCCCACAGGCTGCTGAGTGACCATTACAGGTTCCCTTGATGGAAAATATTGCGTTTTATATTGAGGGACACAAGCGTCAAGCCGTGTGTACATACATTTTTACCAGCAGGCAAGGAGAGCACACAAAATGCATAAAAAACGGGTAATTTCGTTACCTCTTGGTCTTTCACTGTTCTGTTTTCAACAGCTCCTGGGTGCTTTCCTTCAGGTTCTGCAAGAGGAAACCGTGCTTTCTAAGGCCTTTAAGAAACCGAAGCGTTTTATTCTGAGGGTGGCGTGTTACAGCTGAGTTTGGTGACTTTGTGCCGCACACGGGCGCGTGTACGTAACATTATTTTCTGGCACGACATCGATGTGTCCCCAGCGTTCCCCACAGGCTGCTGAGTGACCGTTACAGGTTCCTTTGATGGGAAATATCGCATTTTATATTGAGGGACACAAGCGTCCAGCCGTGTGTGCATACAGTTTTACCAGCAGGCGTGGAGAGCACACAAAATGCATAAAAAACGGGTAATTTCGTTACCTCTTGGTCTTTCACTGTTCTATTTTCAACAGCTCCTGGGTACTTTCTTTCAGGTACTGCAAGAGGAAACTGTGCTTTTGAAGGCCCTTAAGAAATCGAAGCGCTTTACTCTGAGGGTGGCGTGTTACAGCTGATTTTGGTGACTTTGCGCCGCACACGGGCGCGTGTACGTAACATTATTTTCTGGCACGACATCGATGTGTCCCCAGCGTTCCCCACTGGCTGCTGAGTGACCATTACAGGTTCCCTTGATTGGAAATATCGCATTTTATATTGAGGGACACAAGCGTCCCGCCGTGTGTGCATACAGTTTTACCAGCAGGCGTGGAGAGCACACAAAATGCATGAAAAACGAGTAATTTTGTTACCTCTTGGTCTTTCACTGTTCTATTTTCAACAGCTCCTGGGTACTTTCTTTCAGGTACTGCAAGAGGAAACTGTGCTTTTGAAGGCCCTTAAGAAACCGAAGCGCTTTACTCTGAGGGTGGCGTGTTACAGCTGATTTTGGTGACTTTGCGCCGCACACGGGCGCGTGTACGTAACATTATTTTCTGGCACGACATGTTTGCGTCCCTAGCGTTCCCCATTGGCTGCTGAACGACCATTACAGGTTTCCTTGATGGGAAATATCGCATTTTATATTGAGGGACACAAGCGTCAAGCCGTGTGTACATACATTTTTACCAGCAGGCAAGGAGAGCACACAAAATGCATAAAAAACGGGTAATTTCGTTACCTCTTGGTCTTTCACTGTTCTGTTTTCAACAGCTCCTGGGTGCTTTCTTTCAGATTCTGCAAGAGGAAACTGTGCCTTTGAAGGCCGTTATGAAACCGAAGCGTTTTACTCTGAGGCTGGCGTGTTACAGCTGATATTGATGACTTTGCGCCGCACACGGGGGCATGTACGTAACATTATTTTCTGTCACGATATCGATGCGTCCCCAGCGTTCCCCACAGGCTGCTGAGTGACCATTATAGGTTCCCTTGATGGGAAATATCGCGTTTTATATTCAGGGACACAAGCATCCAGCCGTGTGTACATACGTTTTTACCAGCAGGCGAGGAGAGCACACAAAGTGCATAAAAAAGAGTAATTTTCTTATTGCTTGGTCTTTCACTGTTCTGTTTTCAACAGCTTCTGTGTGCTTTCTTACAGATTCTGCAAGAGGAAACTGTGCTTTTGAAGGCCCTTAAGAAACCGAAGCGTTTTACTCTGAGGGTGGCGTGTTACAGCTGATTTTGATGACTTTGCGCCGCACACGGGCGCGTGTACGTAACATTATTTTCTGGCACGACATGGATGCGTCCCCGGCGTTCCCCACAGGCTGCTGAGTGACCATTATAGGTTCTCTTGATGGAAAATAACGCATTTTATATTGAGGGACACAAGCGTGCAGCCGTGTGTACAATCATTTTTAGGAGCAGGCGAGGTGAGCATACAAAATGCATAAAAAACGAGTAATTTTGTTACCTCTTGGTCTTTCACTGTTCTATTTTCAACAGCTCCTGGGGGCTTTCTTTCAGGTTCTGCAAGAGGAAACTGTGCTTTTGAAGGCCCTTAAGAAACCGAAGCGTTTTATTCTGAGGGTGGCGTGTTACAGCTGATTTTGGTGACTTTGTGCCGCACACGGGCGCGTGTACGTATAATTATTTTCTGGCACGACATGGATGCGTCCCCAGCGTTCCCCACAGGCTGCTGAGTGACCATTATAGGTTCTCTTGATGGGAAATAACGCATTTTATATAGAGGGATACAAGCGTCTAGCCGTGTGTACATACATTTTTACCAGCAGGCGAGGAGAGCACACAAAATGCATGAAAAACGAGTAATTTTGTTACTGCTTGGTCTTTCACTGTTCTGTTTTCAACAGCTCCTGGGTACTTTCTTTTAGGTACGGCAAGAGGAAACTGTGCTTTTGAGGGCCCTTAAGAAACCGAAGCGCTTTACTCTGAGGGTGGCGTGTTACAGCTGATTTTGATTACTTTGCGCCGCACACGGGCGCTTGTACGTAACATTATTTTCTGGCACGACATCGATGTGTCCCCAGCGTTCCCCACTGGCTGCTGAGTGACCATTACAGGTTCCCTTGATGGGAAATATCGCATTTTATATTGGGGGACACAAGCGTCCAGCCGTGTGTACATACATTTTTACCAGCAGGCGAGGTGAGCATACAAAATGCATAAAAAACGAGTAATTTTGTAACTGCTTGGTCTTTCACTGTTCTGTTTTCAACAGCTCCTGGGTGCTTTCTTTCAGATTCTGCAAGAGGAAACTGTGCTTTTGAAGGCCGTTATGAAACCAAGTGTTTCACTCTGAGGCTGGCGTGTTACAGCTGATATTGATGACTTTGCGTCGCACACGGGGGCGTGTACGTAACATTATTTTCGGGCACGACATCGATGCGTCCCCAGCGATCCCCACATGCTGCTGAGTGACCATTATAGGTTCCCTTGATGGGAAATATCGCGTTTTATGTCGAGGGACAGAAGCGTCCAGCCGTGTGTACATCCATTTTTACCAGCAGGCAAGGAGAGCACACAAAATGCATAAAAAACGAGTAATTTCGTTACCTCTTGGTCTTTCACTGTTCTGTTTTCAACAGCTCCTGGGTGCTTTCTTTCAGGTTCTGCAAGAGGAAACTGTGCTTTTTAAGGCCTTTAAGAAACCGAAGCGTTTTATTCTGAGGGTGGCGTGTTACAGCTTATTTTGGTGACTTTGTGCCGCACACGGGCGCGTGTACGTAACATTATTTTCTTGCACGACATGGATGCGTCCTCAGCGTTCTTCACAGGCTGCGGAGTGACCATTTTAGGTTCCCTTGATGGGAAATATCGCGTTTTATGTCGAGGGACAGAAGCATCCAGCCGCGTGTACATATATTTTTACCAGCAGGCGAGGAGAGCACACAAAATGCATATAAAACGAGTTATTTTGTTATTGCTTGGTCTTTCACTGTTCTATTTTCAACAGCTCCTGGGTGCTTTCTTTCAGGTTCTACAAGAGGAAACTGTGCTTTCGAAGGCCATTAAGAAACCGAAGCGTTTTACTTTAAGGGTGGCGTGTTACAGCTGATTTGGATGACTTTGCGCCGCACACGGGCGCGTGTACGTAACATTATTTTCTGGCACGACATCGATGTGTCCCCAGCGTTCCCCACTGGCTGCTGAGTGACCATTACAGGTTCCCTTGATGGGAAATATCGCGTTTTATATTGAGGGACACAAGCGTCAAGCCGTGTGTACATACATTTTTACCAGCAGGCAAGGAGAGCACACAAAATGCATAAAAAACGGGTAATTTCGTTACCTCTTGGTCTTTCACTGTTCTGTTTTCAACAGCTCCTGGGTGCTTTCTTTCAGGTTCTGCAAGAGGAAACCGTGCTTTCTAAGGCCTTTAAGAAACCGAAGCGTTTTATTCTGAGGGTGGCGTGATACAGCTGAGTTTGGTGACTTTGTGCCGCACACGGGCGCGTGTACGTAACATTATTTTCTGGCACGACATCGATGTGTCCCCAGCGTTCCCCACTGGCTGCTGAGTGACCATTACAGGTTCCCTTGATGGGAAATATCGCATTTTATATTGAGGGACACAAGCGTCCAGCCGTGTGTGCATACAGTTTTACCAGCAGGCGTAGAGAGCACACAAAATGCATGAAAAACGAGTAATTTTGTTACCTCTTGGTCTTTCACTGTTCTATTTTCAACAGCTCCTGGGGGCTTTCTTTCAGGTTCTGCAAGAGCAAACTGTGCTTTTGAAGGCCCTTAAGAAACCGAAGCGTTTTATTCTGAGGGTGGCGTGTTACAGCTGATTTTGGTGACTTTGCGCCGCACACGGGAGCGTGTACGTAACATTATTTTCTGGCACGACATGTTTGCGTCCCTAGCGTTCCCCACAGGCTGCTGAGTGACCATTATAGGTTCCCTTGATGGGAAATATCGCGTTTTATGTCGAGGGACAGAAGCGTCCAGCCGTGTGTACATATATTTTTACCAGCAGGCGAGGAGAGCACACAAAATGCATATAAAACGAGTTATTTTGTTATTGCTTGGTCTTTCACTGTTCTATTTTCAACAGCTCCTGGGTGCTTTCTTTCAGGTTCTACAAGAGGAAACTGTGCTTTCGAAGGCCATTAAGAAACCGAAGCGTTTTACTTTAAGGGTGGCGTGTTACAGCTGATTTTGATGACCTTTGCGCCGCACACGGGCGCGTGTACGTAACATTATTTTCTGGCACGTCATCGATGTGTCCCCAGCGTTCCCCACAGGCTGCTGAGTGACCATTATAGGTTCCCTTGATGGGAAATAACGCATTTTATATTGAGGGACACAAGCGTACAGCCGTGTGTACATACATTTTTACCAGCAGGCAAGGAGAGCACACAAAATGCATGAAAAACGAGTAATTTTGTTACCTCTTGGTCTTTCACTGTTCTATTTTCAACAGCTCCTGGGGGCTTTCTTTCAGGTTCTGCAAGAGCAAACTGTGCTTTTGAAGGCCCTTAAGAAACCGAAGCGTTTTATTCTGAGGGTGGCGTGTTGCAGCTGATTTTGTTGACTTTGCGCCGCACACGGGCGCGTGTACGTAACATTATTTTCTGACTCGACATCGATGCGTCCTATTTTCAACAGCTCCTGTGTGCTTTCTTTCAAGTTCTGCAAGAGGAAACTGTGCTTTTGAAGGCCTTAAAGAAACCGAAGCGTTTTATTCTGAGGGTGGCGTGTTGCAGCTGATTTTGCTGACTTTGCGCCGCACACGGGCGCGTGTACGTAACATTATTTTCTGACTCGACATCGATGCGTCCCCAGCGTCCCCCACTGGCTGCTGAGTGACCATTATAGGTTCCCTTGATGGGAAATATCGTGTTTTATATTGAGGGACACAAGCGTCCAGCCGTGTGTACATACATTTTTACCAGCAGGCAAGGAGAGCACACAAAATGCATAAAAAACGGGTAATTTCGTTACCTCTTGGTCTTTCACTGTTCTGTTTTCAACAGCTCCTGGGTGCTTTCTTTCAGGTTCTGCAAGAGGAAACCGTGCTTTCTAAGGCCTTTAAGAAACCGAAGCGTTTTATTCTGAGGGTGGCGTGTTACAGCTGATTTTGGTGACTTTGTGCCGCACACGGGCGCGTGTACGTATAATTATTTTCTGGCACGACATGGATGCGTCCCCAGCGTTCCCCACAGGCTGCTGAGTGAACATTATAGGTTCTCTTGATGGGAAAGAACGCATTTTATATAGAGGGATACAAGCGTCTAGCCGTGTGTACATACATTTTTACCAGCAGGCGAGGAGAGCACACAAAATGCATGAAAAACGAGTAATTTTGTTACTGCTTGGTCTTTCACTGTTCTGTTTTCAACAGCTCCTGGGTACTTTCTTTCAGGTACGGCAAGAGGAAACTGTGCTTTTGAGGGCCCTTAAGAAACCGAAGCGCTTTACTCTGAGGGTGGCGTGTTACAGCTGATTTTGATTACTTTGCCCGCACACGGGCGCGTGTACGTAACATTATTTTCTGGCACGACATCGATGTGTCCCCAGCGTTCCCTACTGGCTGCTGAGTGACCATTACAGGTTCCCTTGATGGGAAATATCGCATTTTATATTGGGGGACACAAGCGTCCAGCCGTGTGTACATACATTTTTACCAGCAGGCGAGGTGAGCATACAAAATGCATAAAAAACGAGTAATTTTGTAACTGCTTGGTCTTTCACTGTTCTGTTTTCAACAGCTCCTGGGTGCTTTCTTTCAGATTCTGCAAGAGGAAACTGTGCTTTTGAAGGCCGTTATGAAACCGAAGTGATTCACTCTGAGGCTGGCGTGTTACAGCTGATATTGATGACTTTGCGTCGCACACGGGGGCGTGTACGTAACATTATTTTCGGGCACGACATCGATGCGTCCCCAGCGATCCCCACAGGCTGCTGAGTGACCATTATAGGTTCCCTTGATGGGAAATATCGCGTTTTATGTCGAGGGACAGAAGCGTCCAGCCGCGTGTACATATATTTTTACCAGCAGGCGAGGAGAGCACACAAAATGCATATAAAACGAGTTATTTTGTTATTGCTTGGTCTTTCACTGTTCTATTTTCAACAGCTCCTGGGTGCTTTCTTTCAGGTTCTACAAGAGGAAACTGTGCTTTCGAAGGCCATTAAGAAACCGAAGCGTTTTACTTTAAGGGTGGCGTGTTACAGCTGATTTTGATGACCTTTGCGCCGCACACGGGCGCGTGTACGTAACATTATTTTCTGGCACGTCATCGATGTGTCCCCAGCGTTCCCCACAGGCTGCAGAGTGACCATTATAGGTTCCCTTGATGGGAAATATCGCGTTTTATGTCGAGGGACAGAAGCGTCCAGCCGTGTGTACACATATTTTTACCAGCAGGCGAGGAGAGCACACAAAATGCATATAAAACGAGTTATTTTGTTATTGCTTGGTCTTTCACTGTTCTATTTTCAACAGCTCCTGGGTGCTTTCTTTCATGTTCTACAAGAGGAAACTGTGCTTTCGAAGGCCATTAAGAAACCGAAGCGTTTTACTTTAAGGGTGGCGTGTTACAGCTGATTTTGATGACCTTTGCGCCGCACACGGGCGCGTGTACGTAACATTATTTTCTGGCACGTCATCGATGTGTCCCCAGCGTTCCCTACTGGCTGCTGAGTGACCATTACAGGTTCCCTTGATGGGAAATATCGCATTTTATATTGGGGGACACAAGCGTCAAGCCGTGTGTACATACATTTTTACCAGCAGGCGAGGTGAGCATACAAAATGCATAAAAAACGAGTAATTTTGTAACTGCTTGGTCTTTCACTGTTCTATTTTCAACAGCTCCTGGGGGCTTTCTTTCAGGTTCTGCAAGAGCAAACTGTGCTTTTGAAGGCCCTTAAGAAACCGAAGCGTTTTATTCTGAGGGTGGCGTGTTACAGCTGATTTTGGTGAATTTGCGCCGCACACGGGCGCGTGTACGTAACATTATTTTCTGGCACGACATGTTTGCGTCCCTAGCGTTCCCCACAGGCTGCTGAGTGACCATTATAGGTTCCCTTGATGGGAAATATCGCGTTTTATGTCGAGGGACAGAAGCGTCCAGCCGTGTGTACATATATTTTTACCAGAAGGCGAGGTGAGCATACAAAATGCATAAAAAACGAGTAATTTTGTAACTTCTTGGTCTTTCACTGTTCTATTTTCAACAGCTCCTGGGTGCTTTCTTTCAGGTTCTACAAGAGGAAACTGTGCTTTCGAAGGCCATTAAGAAACCGAAGCGTTTTACTTTAAGGGTGGCGTGTTACAGCTGATTTTGATGACCTTTGCGCCGCACACGGGCGCGTGTACGTAACATTATTTTCTGGCACGTCATCGATGTGTCCCCAGCGTTCCCCACTGGCTGCTGAGTGACCATTACAGGTTCCCTTGATGGGAAATATCGCGTTTTATATTGAGGGACACAAGCGTTCAGCCGTGTGTACATACATTTTTACCAGTAGGCAAGGAGAGCACACAAAATGCATAAAAAACGGGTAATTTCGTTACCTCTTGGTCTTTCACTGTTCTGTTTTCAACAGCTCCTGGGTGCTTTCTCTCAGGTTCTGCAAGAGGAAACCGTGCTTTCTAAGGCCTTTAAGAAACCGAAGCGTTTTATTCTGAGGGTGGCGTGTTACAGCTGAGTTTGGTGACTTTGTGCCGCAC
Source organism: Eumerus sabulonum (assembly GCA_951905685.1). Lineage (NCBI taxonomy): Eukaryota > Metazoa > Arthropoda > Insecta > Diptera > Syrphidae > Eumerus > Eumerus sabulonum. Next base: position 45,065,122 of record OX645062.1, on the reverse strand, counting down.
ACGGGCGCGTGTACGTAACATTATTTTCTGGCACGACATCGATGTGTCCCCAGCGTTCCCCACAGGCTGCTGAGTGACCGTTACAGGTTCCCTTGATGGGAAATATCGCATTTTATATTGAGGGACACAAGCGTCCAGCCGTGTGTGCATACAGTTTTACCAGCAGGCGTGGAGAGCACACAAAATGCATGAAAAACGAGTAATCCTGGGGGCTTTCTTTCAGGTTCTGCAGGAGCAAACTGTGCTTTTGAAGGCCCTTAAGAAACCAAAGCGCTTTACTCTGAGGGTGGCGTGTTACAGCTGATTTTGGTGACTTTGCGCCGCACACGGGCGCGTGTACGTAACATTTTTTTCTGGCACGACATGTTTGCGTCCCTAGCGTTCCCCACAGGCTGCTGAGTGACCATTATAGGTTCCCTTGATGGGAAATATCGCGTTTTATGTCGAGGGACAGAAGCGTCCAGCCGTGTGTACACATATTTTTACCAGCAGGCGAGGAGAGCACACAAAATGCATATAAAACGAGTTATTTTGTTATTGCTTGGTCTTTCACTGTTCTATTTTCAACAGCTCCTGGGTGCTTTCTTTCATGTTCTACAAGAGGAAACTGTGCTTTCGAAGGCCATTAAGAAACCGAAGCGTTTTACTTTAAGGGTGGCGTGATACAGCTGATTTTGATGACCTTTGCGCCGCACACGGGCGCGTGTACGTAACATTATTTTCTGGCACGTCATCGATGTGTCCCCAGCGTTCCCTACTGGCTGCTGAGTGACCATTACAGGTTCCCTTGATGGGAAATATCGCATTTTATATTGGGGGACACAAGCGTCCAGCCGTGTGTACATACATTTTTACCAGCAGGCGAGGTGAGCATACAAAATGCATAAAAAACGAGTAATTTTGTAACTGCTTGGTCTTTCACTGTTCTATTTTCAACAGCTCCTGGGGGCTTTCTTTCAGGTTCTGCAAGAGCAAACTGTGCTTTTGAAGGCCCTTAAGAAACCGAAGCGTTTTATTCTGAGGGTGGCGTGTTACAGCTGATTTTGGTGACTTTGCGCCGCACACGGGCGCGTGTACGTAACATTATTTTCTGGCACGACATGTTTGCGTCCCTAGCGTTCCCCACAGGCTGCTGAGTGACCATTATAGGTTCCCTTGATGGGAAATATCGCGTTTTATGTCGAGGGACAGAAGCGTCCAGCCGTGTGTACATATATTTTTACCAGCAGGCGAGGAGAGCACACAAAATGCATATAAAACGAGTTATTTTGTTATTGCTTGGTCTTTCACTGTTCTATTTTCAACAGCTCCTGGGTGCTTTCTTTCAGGTTCTACAAGAGGAAACTGTGCTTTCGAAGGCCATTAAGAAACCGAAGCGTTTTACTTTAAGGGTGGCGTGTTACAGCTGATTTTGATGACCTTTGCGCCGCACACGGGCGCGTGTACGTAACATTATTTTCTGGCACGTCATCGATGTGTCCCCAGCGTTCCCCACAGGCTGCAGAGTGACCATTATAGGTTCTCTTGATGGGAAATAACGCATTTTATATAGAGGGATACAAGCGTCTAGCCGTGTGTACATACATTTTTACCAGCAGGCGAGGAGAGCACACAAAATGCATGAAAAACGAGTAATTTTGTTACTGCTTGGTCTTTCACTGTTCTGTTTTCAACAGCTCCTGGGTACTTTCTTTCAGGTACTCTGAGGGTGGCGTGTTACAGCTGATTTTGATTACTTTGCGCCGCACACGGGCGCGTGTACGTAACATTATTTTCTGGCACGACATCGATGTGTCCCCCGCGTTCCCCACTGGCTGCTGAGTGACCATTACAGGTTCCCTTGATGGGAAATATCGCATTTTATATTGGGGGACACAAGCGTCCAGCCGTGTGTGCATACATTTTTACCAGCAAGCGAGGTGAGCATACAAAATGCATAAAAAACGAGTAATTTTGTAACTGCTTGGCCTTTCACTGTTCTGTTTTCAACAGCTCCTGGGTGCTTTCTTTCAGATTCTGCAAGAGGAAACTGTGCTTTTGAAGGCCGTTATGAAACCGAAGTGCTTCACTCTGAGGCTGGCGTGTTACAGCTGATATTGATGACTTTGCGTCGCACACGGGGGCGTGTACGTAACATTATTTTCGGGCACGACATCGATGCGTCCCCAGCGTTCCCCACAGGCTGCTGAGTGACCATTATAGGTTCCCTTGATGGGAAATATCGCGTTTTATGTCGAGGGACTGAAGCGTCCAGCCGTGTGTACATCCATTTTTACCAGCAGGCAAGGAGAGCACACAAAATGCATAAAAAACGAGTAATTTCGTTACCTCTTGGTCTTTCACTGTTCTATTTTCAACAGCTCCTGGGTGCTTTCTTTCAGGTTCTACAATAGGAAACTGTGCGTTCGAAGGCCATTAAGAAACCGAAGCGTTTTATTCTGAGGGTGGCGTGTTACAGCTGATTTTGGTGACTTTGCGCCGCACACGGGCGCGTGTACGTAACATTATTTTCTGGCACGACATCGATGTGTCCCCAGCGTTCCCCACTGGCTGCTGAGTGACCATTACAGGTTCCCTTGATGGGAAATATCGCGTTTTATATTGAGGGACACAAGCGTTCAGCCGTGTGTACATACATTTTTACCAGTAGGCAAGGAGAGCACACAAAATGCATAAAAAACGGGTAATTTCGTTACCTCTTGGTCTTTCACTGTTCTGTTTTCAACAGCTCCTGGGTGCTTTCTCTCAGGTTCTGCAAGAGGAAACCGTGCTTTCTAAGGCCTTTAAGAAACCGAAGCGTTTTATTCTGAGGGTGGCGTGTTACAGCTGAGTTTGGTGACTTTGTGCCGCACACGGGCGCGTGTACGTAACATTATTTTCTGGCACGACATCGATGTGTCCCCAGCGTTCCCCACAGGCTGCTGAGTGACCGTTACAGGTTCCCTTGATGGGAAATATCGCATTTTATATTGAGGGACACAAGCGTCCAGCCGTATGTGCATACAGTTTTACCAGCAGGCGTGGAGAGCACACAAAATGCATGAAAAACGAGTAATCCTGGGGGCTTTCTTTCAGGTTCTGCAGGAGCAAACTGTGCTTTTGAAGGCCCTTAAGAAACCAAAGCGCTTTACTCTGAGGGTGGCGTGTTACAGCTGATTTTGGTGACTTTGCGCCGCACACGGGCGCGTGTACGTAACATTATTTTCTGGCACGACATGTTTGCGTCCCTAGCGTTCCCCACAGGCTGCTGAGTGACCATTATAGGTTCCCTTGATGGGAAATATCGCGTTTTATGTCGAGGGACAGAAGCGTCCAGCCGTGTGTACACATTTTTTTACCAGCAGGCGAGGAGAGCACACAAAATGCATATAAAACGAGCTATTTTGTTATTGCTTGGTCTTTCACTGTTCTATTTTCAACAGCTCCTGGGTGCTTTCTTTCATGTTCTACAAGAGGAAACTGTGCTTTCGAAGGCCATTAAGAAACCGAAGCGTTTTACTTTAAGGGTGGCGTGTTACAGCTGATTTTGATGACCTTTGCGCCGCACACGGGCGCGTGTACGTAACATTATTTTCTGGCACGTCATCGATGTGTCCCCAGCGTTCCCTACTGGCTGCTGAGTGACCATTACAGGTTCCCTTGATGGGAAATATCGCATTTTATATTGGGGGACACAAGCGTCCAGCCGTGTGTACATACATTTTTACCAGCAGGCGAGGTGAGCATACAAAATGCATAAAAAACGAGTAATTTTGTAACTGCTTGGTCTTTCACTGTTCTATTTTCAACAGCTCCTGGGGGCTTTCTTTCAGGTTCTGCAAGAGCAAACTGTGCTTTTGAAGGCCCTTAAGAAACCGAAGCGTTTTATTCTGAGGGTGGCGTGTTACAGCTGATTTTGGTGACTTTGCGCCGCACACGGGCGCGTGTACGTAACATTATTTTCTGGCACGACATGTTTGCGTCCCTAGCGTTCCCCACAGGCTGCTGAGTGACCATTATAGGTTCCCTTGATGGGAAATATCGCGTTTTATGTCGAGGGACAGAAGCGTCCAGCCGTGTGTACATATATTTTTACCAGCAGGCGAGGAGAGCACACAAAATGCATGAAAAACGAGTAATTTTGTTACTGCTTGGTCTTTCACTGTTCTGTTTTCAACAGCTCCTGGGTACTTTCTTTCAGGTACTCTGAGGGTGGCGTGTTACAGCTGATTTTGATTACTTTGCGCCGCACACGGGCGCGTGTACGTAGCATTATTTTCTGGCACGACATCGATGTGTCCCCCGCGTTCCCCACTGGCTGCTGAGTGACCATTACAGGTTCCCTTGATGGGAAATATCGCATTTTATATTGGGGGACACAAGCGTCCAGCCGTGTGTGCATACATTTTTACCAGCAGGCGAGGTGAGCATACAAAATGCATAAAAAACGGGTAATTTCGTTACCTCTTGGTCTTTCACTGTTCTGTTTTCAACAGCTCCTGGGTGCTTTCTTTCAGGTACTGCAAAGGGAATCTGTGCTTTTGAAGGCCCTTAAGAAACCGAAGCGCTTTATTCTGAGGGTGGCGTGTTACAGCTGATTTTGATGACTTTGTGCCGCACACGGGCGCGTGTACGTAACATTATTTTCTGGCACGACATGGAGGCGTCCCCAGCGTTCCCCACAGGCTGCTGAGTGACCATTATGGGTTCTCTTGATGGGAAATAACGCGTTTTATATTCAGGGACACAAGCGTCCAGCCGTGTGTACATAAGTTTATACCAGCAGGCGAGGAGAGCACACAAAATGCATAAAAAACGAGTTATTTTGTTATTGCTTGGTCTTTCACTGTTCTATTTTCAACAGCTCCTGGGTGCTTGCATTCAGGATCTGCAAGAGGAAACTGTGCTTTTGAAGGCCTTTAAGAAACCGAAGCGTTTTATTCTGAGGGTGGCGTGTTACAGCTGATTTTGTTGACTTTGTGCCGCACACGGGCGCGTGTACGTAACATTATTTTCTGGCACGACATCGATGCGTCCCCAGCGTTCCCCACAGGCTGCTGAGTGACCATTATAGGTTCTCTTGATGGGAAATATCGCGTTTTATGTCGAGGGACAGAAGTGTCCAGCCGTGTGTACATACGTTTTTACCAGCGGACGAGAAGAGCATACAAAATGCATCAAAAACGAGTAATTTTGTTACTGCTTGGTTTTTCACTGGTCTGTTTTCAACAACTCCTGGGTGCTTTCTTTCAGGTACTCCAAAAGGAAACTGTGCTTTTTAAGGCCTTTAAGAAACCGAGCCGTTTTATTCTGAGGGTGGCGTGTTACAGCTGATTTTGGTGACTTTGTGCCGCACACGGGCGCGTGTACGTAACATTATTTTCTGCCACGACATGGATGCGTCCCCAGCGTTCCCCACAGGCTGCTGAGTGACCATTAAAGGTTCCCTTGATGGAAAATATCGCATTTTATATTGAGGGACACAAGCGTCCAGCCGTGTGTACATACGCTTTTACCAGCAGGCGAGGAGAGCACACAAAATGCATAAAAAACGAGTTATTTTGTTATTGCTTGGTCTTTCACTGTTCTATTTTCAACAGCTCCTGGGTGCTTTCTTTCGGGTTCTGCAAGAGGAAACTGTGCTTTTGAAGGCCGTTAAGAAACCGAAGCGTTTTATTCTGAGGGTGGCGCGTTACAGCTGATTTTGATGACCTTGCGCCGCACACGGGCGCGTGTACGTAACATTATTTTCTGGCACGACATCGATGTGTCCCCAGCGTTCCCCACTGGCTGCTGAGTGACCATTACAGATTCCCCTGATGGGAAATATCGCATTTTATATTGAGGGACACAAGCGTCCAGCCGTGTGTACATACGTTTTTACCAGCAGGCGAGGAGAACACACAAAATGCATAAAAAACGAGTAATTTCGTTACCTCTTGGTTTTTCACTGTTCTGTTTTCAACAGCTCCTGGGTGCTTTCTTTCAGGTTCTGCAAGAGGAAGCTGTGCTTTTGAAGGCCTTTAAGAAACCGAAGCGTTTTATTCTGAGGGTGGCGTGTTACAGCTGATTTTGTTGACTTTGTGCCGCACACGAGCGCGTGTACGTAACATTATATTCTGGCACGACATCGATGTGTCCCCAGCGTTCCCCACTGGCTGCTGAGTGACCACGACAGGTTCCCTTGATGGAAAATATCGCATTTTATATTGAGAGACACAAGCGTCCAGCCGTGTGTACATACATTTTTACCAGCGAGCATACAAAATGCATCAAAAACGAGTAATTTTGTTATTGCTTGGTCTTTCACTGTTCTGTTTTCAACAGCTCCTGGGTGCTTTCTTCCAGGTACTGCAAGAGGAAACTGTGCTTTTGAAGGCCCTTAAGAAACCGAAGCGCTTTACTCTGAGGGTGGCGTGTTACAACTGATTTTGTTGACTTTGTGCCGCACACGGGCGGGTGTACGTAACATTATTTTCTGCCACGACATGGATGCGTCCCCAGCGTTCCCCACAGGCTGCTGAGTGACCACGACAGATTCCCCTGATGGGAAATATTGCATTCTATGTTGAGGGACACAAGCGTCCAGCCGTGTGTACATACGTTTTTACCAGCAGGCGAGGAGAGCACACAAAATGCATGAAAAACGAGTAATTTTGTAACTGCTTGGCCTTTCACTGTTCTGTTTTCAACAGCTCCTGGGTGCTTTCTTTCAGATTCTGCAAGAGGAAACTGTGCTTTTGAAGGCCGTTATGAAACCGAAGTGCTTCACTCTGAGGCTGGCGTGTTACAGCTGATATTGATGACTTTGCGTCGCACACGGGGGCGTGTACGTAACATTATTTTCGGGCACGACATCGATGCGTCCCCAGCGTTCCCCACAGGCTGCTGAGTGACCATTATAGGTTCCCTTGATGGGAAATATCGCGTTTTATGTCGAGGGACAGAAGCGTCCAGCCGTGTGTACATCCATTTTTACCAGCAGGCAAGGAGAGCACACAAAATGCATAAAAAACGAGTAATTTCGTTACCTCTTGGTCTTTCACTGTTCTATTTTCAACAGCTCCTGGGTGCTTTCTTTCAGGTTCTACAATAGGAAACTGTGCTTTCGAAGGCCATTAAGAAACCGAAGCGTTTTATTCTGAGGGTGGCGTGTTACAGCTAATTTTGTTGACTTTGTGCCGCACACGAGCGCGTGTACGTAACATTATTTTCTGGCACGACATGGATGCGTCCCCAGCGTTCCCCACAGGCTGCTGAGTGACCATTATAGGTTCTCTTGATGGGAAATAACGCATTTTATATTGAGGGACACAAGCGTCCAGCCGTGGGTACAAACATTTTTACCAGCAGGCGAGGAGAGCACGCAAAGTGCATGAAAAACGAGTAATTTTGTTACCTCTTGGTCTTTAACGTTTCTATTTTCAACAGCTCCTGGGGGCTTTCTTTAAGGTTCTGGAAGAAAAAACTATGCTTTTGAAGGCCTTTAAGAAACCGAAGCATTTTATTCTGAGGGTGGCGTGTTACAGCTGATATTGGTGACTTTGCGCCGCACACGGGCGCGTGTACGTAACATTATTTTCTGGCACGACATGGATGCGTCCCCAGCGTTCTCCACAGGCTGCTGAGTGACCATTATAGGTTCTCTTGATGGGAAATAACGCATTTTATTTTGAGGGATACAAGCGTCCAGCCGTGTGTACATACATTTTTACCAGCAGGCGAGGAGAGCACACAAAATGCATGAAAAACGAGTAATTTTGTTACTGCTTGGTTTTTCACTGTTCTGTTTTCAACAGCTCCTGGGTGCTTTCTTTCAGGTACTGCAAGAGGAAACTGGGCTTTTGAAGGTCCTTAAGAAACCGAAGCGCGTTACTCTGAGGGTGGCGTGTTCCAGCTGATTTTGGTGACTTTGTGCCGCACACGGTCGCGTGTACGTAACATTATTTTCTGGCACGACATGGATGCGTCCCCAGCGTTCCCCGCAGGCTGCTGAGTGACCGTTATTGGTTCTCTTGATGGGAAATAACGCATTTTATATTAAGGGACACAAGCGTGCAGCCGTGTGTACATACATTTTTATGAGCAGGTGAGGTGAGCATACAAAATGCTTAAAAAACGAGTAATTTTGTTACCTCTTGGTCTTTAACGTTTCTATTTTCAACAGCTCCTGGGGGCTTTCTTTCAGGTTCTGCAAGAGGAAACTATGCTTTTGAAGGCCTTTAAGAAACCGAAGCGTTTTATTCTGAGGGTGGCGTGTTACAGCTGATATTGGTGACTTTGCGCCGCACACGGGCGCGTGTACGTAACATTATTTTCTGGCACGACATGGATGCGTCCCCAGTGTTCCCCACAGGCTGCTGAGTGACCGTTATAGGTTCCCTTCATGGGAAATAACGCATTTAATATTGAGGGACACAAGCGTCCAGCCGTGTGTACATACATTTTTACCAGCAGGCGAGGAGAGCACACAAAATGCATGAAAAACGAGTAATTTTGTTACTGCTTGGTCTTTCACTGTTCTGTTTTCAACAGCTCCTGGGTGCTTTCTTCCAGGTACTGCAAGAGGAAACTGTGCTTTTGAAGGTCCTTAAGAAACCGAAGCGCGTTACTCTAAGGGTGGCGTGTTCCAGCTGATTTTGGTGACTTTGTGCCGCACACGGGCGCGTGTACGTAACATTATTTTCTGGCACGACATCGATGTGTCCCCAGCCTTCCCCACTGGCTGCTGAGTGACCATTACAGGTTCTCTTGATGGGAAATATCGCATTTTATATTGAGGGACACAAGCGTCCAGCCGTGTGTACATACATTTTTACCAGCAGGCGAGGAGAGCACACAAAATGCATGAAAAACGAGTAATTTTGTTACTGCTTGGTCTTTCACTGTTCTGTTTTCAACAGCTCCTGGGTGCTTTCTTCCAGGTACTGCAAGAGGAAACTGTGCTTTTGAAGGCCCTTAAGAAACCGAAGCGCTTTACTCTGAGGGTGGCGTGTTACAACTGATTTTGATGACTTTGCGCCGCACACGGGCGCGTGTACGTAACATTATTTTCTGGAACGACATGGATGCGTCCCCAGTGTTCCCCACAGGCTGCTGAGTGACCGTTATAGGTTCCCTTGATGGGAAATAACGCATATTATATTGAGGGACACAAGCGTCCAGCCGTGTGTACATACATTTTTACCAGCAGGCGAGGAGAGCACACAAAATGCATAAAAAACGAGTAATTTTGTTACTGCTTGGTCTTTCACTGATCTGTTTTCAACAGCTCCAGGGTGCTATCTTTCAGGTCCGGCAATAGTAACCTTTGCTTTTGACGGCCTTTGAGAAAGTGAAGCGTTTTACTCCGAGTGTGGCGTGTTACAGCTGATTTTGCTGACTTTGCGCCGCACACGGGCGCGTGTACGTAACATTATTTTCTGGCACGACATCGATGTGTCCCCAGCGTTCCCCACTGGCTGCTGAGTGACCATTACAGGTTCCCTTGATGGGAAATATCGCATTTTATATTGGGGGACACAAGTGTCCAGCCGTGTGTACATACATTTTTACCAGCAGGCGAGGTGAGCATACAAAATGCATAAAAAACGAGTAATTTCGTTACTGCTTGGTCTTTCACTGTTCTGTTTTCAACAGCTCCTGGGTGCTTTCTTTCAGATTTTGCAAGAGGAATCTGGGCTTTTGAAGGCCGTTATGAAACCGAAGCGTTTTACTCTGAGGCCGGCTTTGCGCCGCACACGGGGGCGTGTACGTAACATTATTTTCTGGCACGACATGGATGCGTCCCCAGTGTTCCCCACAGGCTGCTGAGTGACCATTATAGGTTCCCTTGATGGGAATTAACGCATTTTATATTAAGGGACACAAGCGTGCAGCCGTGTGTACATACATTTTTATGAGCAGGTGAGGTGAGCATACAAAATGCTTAAAAAACGAGTAATTTTGTTACCTCTTGGTCTTTTACGTTTCTATTTTCAACAGCTCCTGGGGGCTTTCTTTCAGGTTCTGCAAGAGGAAACTATGCTTTTGAAGGCCTTTAAGAAACCGAAGCGTTTTATTCTGAGGGTGGCGTGTTACAGCTGATATTGGTGACTTTGCGCCGCACACGGGCGCGTGTACGTAACATTATTTTCTGGCACGACATGGATGCGTCCCCAGCGTTCTCCGCAGGCTGCTGAGTGACCATTATAGGTTCTCTTGATGGGAAATAACGCATTTTATTTTGAGGGATACAAGCGTCCAGCCGTGTGTACATACATTTTTAACAGCAGGCGAGGAGAGCACACAAAATGCATGAAAAACGAATAATTTTGTTACTGCTTGGTCTTTCACTGTTCTGTTTTCAATAGCTCCTGGGTGCTTTCTTCCAGGTACTGCAAGAGGAAACTGTGCTTTTGAAGGCCCTTAAGAAACCGAAGCGTTTTACTCTGAGGCTGGCGTGTTACAGCTGATATTGATGACTTTGCGCCGCACACGGGGGCGTGTACGTAACATTATTTTCTGGCACGACATCGATGCGTCCCCAGCGTTCTCCACAGGCTGCTGAGTGACCATTATAGGTTCCCTTGATGGGAAATAACGCATTTTATATTGAGGGACACAAGCGTCCAGCCGTGTGTACATACATTTTTACCAGCAGGCGAGGAGAGCACACAAAATGCATGAAAAACGAGTAATTTTGTTACTGCTTGGTCTTTCACTGTTCTGTTTTCAACAGCTCCTGGGTGCTTTCTTTCAGGTACTGCAAGAGGAAACTGGGCTTTTGAAGGCCCTTAAGAAACCGAAGCGCTTTACTCTGAGGGTGGCGTGTTACAGCTGATTTTGATTACCTTGCGCCGCACACGGGTGCGTGTACGTAACATTATTTTCTGGCACGACATGGATGCGTCCCCAGCGTTCCCCGCAGGCTGCTGAGTGACCATTATAGGTTCTCCTGATGGGAAATAACGCATTTTATATTGAGGGACACAAGCGTCCAGCCCTGTGTACATACATTTTTACCAGCAGGCGAGGAGAGCATACAAAATGCATAAAAAACGAGTAATTTTGTTAACACTTGGTCTTTCACTGCTCTATTTTTAACAGCTCCTGGGTTTTTTCTTTCAGGTTCTGCAAGAGAAAACTGTGCTTTTGAAACCGGAGCGTTTTATTGTTAGGGAGGGACACAAGCGTCCAGCCGCGTGTACATATATTTTTACCAGTAGGCGAGGAGAGCACACAAAATGCATTAAAAACGAGTAATTTTGTTTCTGCTTGGTTTTTCACTGTTCTGTTTTCAACTGCTCCTAGGTGCTTTCTTTCAGGTTCTGCAAGAGGAAACTGTGCTTTTGAAGGCCTTTAACAAACCGAAGCATTTCACTCTGAGGGTGGCGTGTTACAGCTGAATTTGATGACTTTGCGCCGCACACGGGCGCGTGTACGTAACATTATTTTCTGGCTCGACATCGATGCGTCCCCAGCGTACCCCACTGGCTGCTGAGTGACCATTATAGGTTCTCTGGATGGGAATTAACGCATTTTATACTGAGGGACACAAGCGTCCAGCCGTGTGTACATACATTTTTACCAGCAGGCGAGGAGAGCACACAAAATGCATAAAAAAAGAGTAATTTTGTTATTGCTTGGTCTTTCACTGTTCTGTTTTCAACAGCTCCTGGGTGCTTTCTTTCAGATTCTGCAAAGAGAAACTGTGCTTTTGAAGGCCTTTAAGAAACCGAAGCATTTCACTCTGAGGGTGGCGTGTTACAGCTGAATTTGATGACTTTGCGCCGCACACGGGCGCGTGTACGTAACATTATTTTCTGGCTCGACATCGATGCGTCCCCAGCGTACCCCACTGGCTGCTGAGTGACCATTATAGGTTCTCTGGATGGGAATTAACGCATTTTATACTGAGGGACACAAGCGTCCAGCCGTGTGTACATACATTTTTACCAGCAGGCGAGGAGAGCACACAAAATGCATAAAAAACGAGTAATTTTGTTACTGCTTGGTCTTTCACTGTTCTGTTTTCAACAGCTCCTGGGTGCTTTCTTTCAGATTTTGCAAGAGGAATCTGGGCTTTTGAAGGCCGTTATGAAACCGAAGCGTTTTACTCTGAGGCTGGCGTGTTACAGCTGATATTGATGACTTTGCGCCGCACACGGGGGCGTGTACGTAACATTATTTTCTGTCACGACATCGATGCGTCCCCAGCGTACCCCACTGGCTGCTGAGTGACCGTTATAGGTTCTCTTGATGGGAATTAACGCATTTTATACTGAGGGACACAAGCGTCCAGCCGTGTGTACATACATTTTTACCAGCAGGCGAGGAGAGCACACAAAATGCATAAAAAACGAGTAATTTTGTTAACTCTTGGTCTTTCACTGTTCTATTTTCAACAGCTCCTGGGTGCTTTCATTCAGGATCTGCAAGAGGAAACTGTGCTTTTGAAGGCCTTTAAGAAACCGAAGCGTTTTATTCTGAGGGTGGCGTGTTACAGCTGATTTTGTTGACTTTGTGCCGCACACGGGCGCGTGTACGTAACATTATTTTCTGGCACGACATCGATGCGTCCCCAGCGTTCCCCACAGGCTGCTGAGTGACCATTAAAGGTTCCCTTGATGGAAAATATCGCATTTTATATTGAGGGACACAAGCGTCCAGCCGTGTGTACATACGTTTTTACCAGCAGGCGAGGAGAGCACACAAAATGCATAAAAAACGAGTTATTTTGTTATTGCTTGGTCTTTCACTGTTCTATTTTCAACAGCTCCTGGGTGCTTTCTTTCGGGTTCTGCAAGAGGAAACTGTGCTTTTGAAGGCCGTTAAGAAACCGAAGCGTTTTATTCTGAGGGTGGCGCGTTACAGCTGATTTTGATGACCTTGCGCCGCACACGGGCGCGTGTACGTAACATTATTTTCTGGCACGACATCGATGTGTCCCCAGCGTTCCCCACTGGCTGCTGAGTGACCATTACAGATTCCCTTGATGGGAAATATCGCATTTTATATTGAGGGACACAAGCGTCCAGCCGTGTGTACATACGTTTTTACCAGCAGGCGAGGAGAACACACAAAATGCATAAAAAACGAGTAATTTCGTTACCTCTTGGTCTTTCACTGTTCTATTTTCAACAGCTCCTGTGTGCTATCTTTCAGGTTCTGCAAGAGGAAACTGTGCTCTTGAAGGCCTTTAAGAAACCGAAGGGTTTTATTCTGAGGGTGGCGTGTTACAGCTGATTTTGTTGACTTTGTGCCGCACACGGGCGCGTGTACGTAACATTATTTTCTGCCACGACATGGATGCGTCCCCAGCGTTCCCCACAGGCTGCTGAGTGACCACGACAGATTCCCCTGATGGGAAATATTGCATTCTATGTTGAGGGACACAAGCGTCCAGCCGTGTGTACATACGTTTTTACCAGCAGGCGAGGAGAGCACACAAAATGCATAAAAAACGAGTTATTTTGTTATTGCTTGGTCTTTCACTGTTCTATTTTCAACAGCTCCTGGGTGCCTTCTTTCGGGTTCTGCAAGAGGAAACTGTGCTTCTGAAGGCCATTAAGAAACCGAAGCGTTTTATTCTGAGGGTGGCGCGTTACAGCTGATTTTGATGACCTTGCGCCGCACACGGGCGCGTGTACGTAACATTATTTTCTGGCACGACATCGATGTGTCCCCAGCGTTCCCCACTGGCTGCTGAGTGACCATTACAGATTCCCTTGATGGGAAATATCGCATTTTATATTGAGGGACACAAGCGTCCAGCCGTGTGTACATACGTTTTTACCAGCAGGCGAGGAGAACACACAAAATGCATAAAAAACGAGTAATTTCGTTACCTCTTGGTTTTTCACTGTTCTGTTTTCAACAGCTCCTGGGTGCTTTCTTTCAGGTTCTGCAAGAGGAAGCTGTGCTTTTGAAGGCCTTTAAGAAACCGAAGCGTTTTATTCTGAGGGTGGCGTGTTACAGCTAATTTTGTTGACTTTGTGCCGCACACGAGCGCGTGTACGTAACATTATTTTCTGGCACGACATGGATGCGTGCCCAGCGTTCCCCACAGGCTGCTGAGTGACCATTATAGGTTCTCTTGATGGGAAATAACGCATTTTATATTGAGGGACACAAGCGTCCAGCCGTGTGTACAAACATTTTTACCAGCAGGCGAGGAGAGCACGCAAAGTGCATGAAAAACGAGTAATTTTGTTACCTCTTGGTCTTTAACGTTTTTATTTTCAACAGCTCCTGGGGGCTTTCTTTCAGGTTCTGCAAGAGAAAACTATGCTTTTGAGGGCTTTAAGAAACCGAAGCGTTTTATTCTGAGGGTGGCGTGTTACAGCTGATATTGGTGACTTTGCGCCGCACACGGGCGCGTGTACGTAACATTATTTTCTGGCACGACATGGGTGCGTCCCCAGCGTTCTCCACAGGCTGCTGAGTGACCATTATAGGTTCTCTTGATGGGAAATAACGCATTTTATTTTGAGGGATACAAGCGTCCAGCCGTGTGTACATACATTTTTACCAGCAGGCGAGGAGAGCACACAAAATGCATGAAAAACGAGTAATTTTGTTACTGCTTGGTCTTTCACTGTACTGTTTTCAACAGCTCCTGGGTACTTTCTTTCAGGTACTGCAAGAGGAAACTGTGCTTTTGAAGGTCCTTAAGAAACCGAAGCGCTTTACTCTGAGGGTGGCGTGTTACAGCTAATTTTTATGACTTTGCGCCGCACTCGGGCGCGTGTACGTATCATTATTTTCTGGCACGACATGGATGCGTCCCCAGCGTTCCCCACAGGCTGCTGAGTGACCATTATAGGTTCTCTTGATGGGAAATAACGCATTTTATATTGAGGGACACAAGCGTCCAGCCGTGTGTACATACATTTTTACCAGCAGGCGAGGAGAGCACACAAAATGCATGAAAAACGAGTAATTTTGTTACTGCTTGGTCTTTCACTGTTCTGTTTTCAACAGCTCCTGGGTACTTTCTTTCAGGTACTGCAAGAAGAAACTGTGCTTTTGAAGGTCCTTAAGAAACCGAAGCGCTTTACTCTGAGGGTGGCGTGTTACAGCTAATTTTTATGACTTTGCGCCGCACTCGGGCGCGTGTACGTATCATTATTTTCTGGCACGACATGGATGCGTCCCCAGCGTTCCCCACAGGCCGCTGAGTGACCATTATAGGTTCTCTTGATGGGAAATAACGCATTTTATATTGAGGGACACAAGCGTCTAGCCGTGTGTACATACATTTTTACCAGCAGGCGAGGAGAGCACGCAAAGTGCATGAAAAACGAGTAATTTTGTTACTGCTTGGTCTTTCACTGTTCTTTTTTCAACAGCTCCTGGGTACTTTCTTTCAGGTACTGCAAGAAGAAACTGTGCTTTTGAAGGTCCTTAAGAAACCGAAGCGCTTTACTCTGAGGGTGGCGTGTTACAGCTAATTTTTATGACTTTGCGCCGCACTCGGGCGCGTGTACGTATCATTATTTTCTGGCACGACATGGATGCGTCCCCAGCGTTCCCCACAGGCTGCTGAGTGACCATTATAGGTTCTCTTGATGGGAAATAACGCATTTTATATTGAGGGACACAAGCGTCCAGCCGTGTGTACATACATTTTTACCAGCAGGCGAGGAGAGCACGCAAAGTGCATGAAAAACGAGTAATTTTGTTACTGCTTGGTCTTTCACTGTTCTTTTTTCAACAGCTCCTGGGTACTTTCTTTCAGGTACTGCAAGAGGAAACTGTGCTTTTGAAGGCCCTTAAGAAACCGAAGCGCGTTACTCTGAGGGTGGCGTGTTCCAGCTGATTTTGTTGACTTTGTGCCGCACACGGGCGCGTGTACGTAACATTATTTTCTGGCACGACATCGATGTGTCCCCAGCGTTCCCCACTGGCTGCTGAGTGACCATTACAGGTTCTCTTGATGGAAAATATCGCATTTTATATTGAGGGCACAAGCGTCCAGCCGTGTGTACATACATTTTTACCAGCAGGCGAGGAGAGCACACAAAATGCATGAAAAACGAGTAATTTTGTTACTGCTTGGTCTTTCACTGTTCTGTTTTCAACAGCTCCTGGGTGCTTTCTTCCAGGTACTGCAAGAGGAAACTGTGCTTTTGAAGGCCCTTAAGAAACCGAAGCGCTTTACTCTGAGGGTGGCGTGTTACAACTGATTTTGATGACTTTGCGCCGCACACGGGCGCGTGTACGTAACATTATTTTCTGGAACGACATGGATGCGTCCCCAGTGTTCCCCACAGGCTGCTGAGTGACCATTATAGGTTCCCTTGATGGGAAATAACGCATTTTATATTGAGGGACACAAGCGTCCAGCCGTGTGTACATACATTTTTACCAGCAGGCGAGGAGAGCACACAAAATGCATAAAAAACGAGTAATTTTGTTACTGCTTGGTCTTTCACTGATATGTTTTCAACAGCTCCAGGGTGCTATCTTTTAGGTCCGGCAATAGTAACCTTTGCTTTTGACGGCCTTTGAGAAAGTGAAGCGTTTTACTCCGAGTGTGGCGTGTTACAGCTGATTTTGCTGACTTTGCGCCGCACACGGGCGCGTGTACGTAACATTATTTTCTGGCACGACATCGATGTGTCCCCAGCGTTCCCCACTGGCTGCTGAGTGACCATTACAGGTTCCCTTGATGGGAAATATCGCATTTTTTATTGGGGGACACAAGTGTCCAGCCGTGTGTACATACATTTTTACCAGCAGGCGAGGTGAGCATACAAAATGCATAAAAAACGAGTAATTTCGTTACTGCTTGGTCTTTCACTGTTCTGTTTTCAACAGCTCCTGGGTGCTTTCTTTCAGATTTTGCAAGAGGAATCTGGGCTTTTGAAGGCCGTTATGAAACCGAAGCGTCTTACTCTGAGGCCGGCTTTGCGCCGCACACGGGGGCGTGTACGTAACATTATTTTCTGGCACGACATGGATGCGTCCCCAGTGTTCCCCACAGGCTGCTGAGTGACCATTATAGGTTCCCTTGATGGGAATTAACGCATTTTATATTAAGGGACACAAGCGTGCAGCCGTGTGTACATACATTTTTATGAGCGGGTGAGGTGAGCATACAAAATGCTTAAAAAACGAGTAATTTTGTTACCTCTTGGTCTTTAACGTTTCTATTTTCAACAGCTCCTGGGGGCTTTCTTTCAGGTTCTGCAAGAGGAAACTATGCTTTTGAAGGCCTTTAAGAAACCGAAGCGTTTTATTCTGAGGGTGGCGTGTTACAGCTGATATTGGTGACTTTGCGCCGCACACGGGCGCGTGTACGTAACATTATTTTCTGGCACGACATGGATGCGTCCCCAGCGTTCTCCGCAGGCTGCTGAGTGACCATTATAGGTTCTCTTGATGGGAAATAACGCATTTTATTTTGAGGGATACAAGCGTCCAGCCGTGTGTACATACATTTTTAACAGCAGGCGAGGAGAGCACACAAAATGCATGAAAAACGAGTAATTTTGTTACTGCTTGGTCTTTCACTGTTCTGTTTTCAATAGCTCCTGGGTGCTTTCTTCCAGGTACTGCAAGAGGAAACTGTGCTTTTGAAGGCCCTTAAGAAACCGAAGCGTTTTACTCTGAGGCTGGCGTGTTACAGCTGATATTGATGACTTTGCGCCGCACACGGGGGCGTGTACGTAACATTATTTTCTGGCACGACATCGATGCGTCCCCAGCGTTCTCCACAGGCTGCTGAGTGACCATTATAGGTTCCCTTGATGGGAAATAACGCATTTTATATTGAGGGACACAAGCGTCCAGCCGTGTGTACATACATTTTTACCAGCAGGCGAGGAGAGCACACAAAATGCATGAAAAACGAGTAATTTTGTTACTGCTTGGTCTTTCACTGATCTGTTTTCAACAGCTCCTGGGTGCTTTCTTTCAGGTACTGCAAGAGGAAACTGGGCTTTTGAAGGCCCTTAAGAAACCGAAGCGCTTTACTCTGAGGGTGGCGTGTTACAGCTGATTTGCGCCGCACACGGGCGCGTGTACGTAACATTATTTTCTGGCACGACATGGATGCGTCCCCAGCGTTCCCCACAGTCTGCTGAGGTTCTGCAAGAGGAAACTGTGCTTTTGAAGGCCTTTAAGAAACCGGAGCGTTTTGTTCTGAGGGTGGCGTGTTACAGCTGATTTTGGTGACTTTGTGCCGCACACGGGTGCGTGTACGTAACATTATTTTCTGCCACGACATGGATGCGTCCCCAGCGTTCCCCACAGGCTGCTGAGTGACCATTACAGGTTCCCTCGATGGAAAATATCGCATTTTATATTGAGGGACACAAGCGTCCAGCCGTGTGTACATACGTTTTTACCAGCAGGCGAGGAGAGCACACAAAATGCATAAAAAACGAGTAATTTCGTTACCTCTTGGTCTTTCATTGTTCTGTTTTCAACAGCTCCTAGGTGCTTTCTTTCAGGTTCTGCAAGAGGAAGCTGTGCTTTTGAAGGTCTTTGAGAAACCGAAGCGTTTTATTCTGAGGGTGGCGTGTTACAGCTGATTTTGTTGACTTTGTGCCGCACACGGGCGCGTGTACGTAACATTATTTTCTGGCACGACATGGATGCGTCCCCAGCGTTCCCCACAGGCTGCTGAGTGACCATTATAGGTTCCCTTGATGGGAAATAACGCATTTTATATTGAGGGACACAAGCGTCCAACCGTGTGTTCATACATTTTTACCAGCAGGCGAGGTGAGTATACAAAATGCATCAAAAACGAGTAATTTTGTTATTGCTTGGTCTTTCACTGTTCTATTTTCAACAGCTCCTGGGTGCTTTCATTCAGGTTCTGCAAGAAGAAACTGTGCTTTTGAAGCCCTTTAAGAAACCGAAGAGTTTTATTCTGAGGGTGGCGAGTTACAGCTGATTTTGGTGACTTTGTTCCGCACACGGGCGCGTGTACGTAACATTATTTTCTGGCACGACGTGGATGCGTCCCCAGCGTTCCCCACTGGCTGCTGAGTGACCATTATAGGTTCCCTTGATGGGAAATATAGCACTTTATATTGAGGGACACAAGCGTCCAGCCGTGTGTACATACATTTTTACCAGCAGGCGAGGAGAGCACACAAAATGCATAAAAAAAAGAGTAATTTTGTTATTGCTTGGTCTTTCACTGTTCTGATTTCAACAGCTCCTGGGTGCTTTCTTTCAGGTACTGCAAGAGGAAACTGTGCTTTTGAAGGCCCTTAAGAAACCGAAGCGCTTTACTCTGAGGGTGGCGTGTTACAGCTGATTTTGATTACCTTGCGCCGCACACGGGTGCGTGTACGTAACATTATTTTCTGGCACGACATGGATGCGTCCCCAGCGTTCCCCGCAGGCTGCTGAGTGACCATTATAGGTTCTCTTGATGGGAAATAACGCATTTTATATTGAGGGACACAAGCGTCCAGCCCTGTGTACATACATTTTTACCAGCAGGCGAGGAGAGCATACAAAATGCATAAAAAACGAGTAATTTTGTTAACACTTGGTCTTTCACTGCTCTATTTTTAACAGCTCCTGGGTTTTTTCTTTCAGGTTCTGCAAGAGAAAACTGTGCTTTTGAAACCGGAGCGTTTTATTGTTAGGGAGGGACACAAGCGTCCAGCCGCGTGTACATATATTTTTACCAGTAGGCGAGGAGAGCACACAAAATGCATTAAAAACGAGTAATTTTGTTTCTGCTTGGTTTTTCACTGTTCTGTTTTCAACTGCTCCTAGGTGCTTTCTTTCAGGTTCTGCAAGAGGAAACTGTGCTTTTGAAGGCCTTTAAGAAACCGAAGCATTTCACTCTGACGGTGGCGTGTTACAGCTGAATTTGATGACTTTGCGCCGCACACGGGCGCGTGTACGTAACATTATTTTCTGGCTCGACATCGATGCGTCCCCAGCGTACCCCACTGGCTGCTGAGTGACCATTATAGGTTCTCTGGATGGGAATTAACGCATTTTATACTGAGGGACACAAGCGTCCAGCCGTGTGTACATACATTTTTACCAGCAGGCGAGGAGAGCACACAAAATGCATAAAAAACGAGTAATTTTGTTAACTCTTGGTCTTTCACTGTTCTATTTTCAACAGCTCCTGGGTGCTTTCCTTCAGGTTCTGCAAGAGGAAGCTGTGCTTTTGGAGGCCGTTATGAAACCGAAGCATTTTACTCTGAGGCTGGCGTGTTACAGCTGAAATTGATGACTTTGCGCCGCTCACAGGGGCGTGTACGTAACATTATTTTCTGTCACGACATCGATACGTCCCCAGCGTTCCCCACAGGCTGCTGAGTGACCATTATAGGTTCCCTTGATGGGAAATATCGCGTCTTATATTGAGGGACAGAAGCGTCCAGCCGTGTGTACATACGTTTTTACCAGCAGGCGAGGAGAGCACACAAAATGCATCAAAAACGAGTAATTTCGTTACTGCTTGGTCTTCCACTGATCTGTTTTCAACAGCTCCTGGGTGCTATCTTTCAGGTCCGGCAATAGTGACCCTTGCTTTTGACGGCCTGTGAGAAACTGAAGCGTTTTACTAAGAGTGTGGCGTGTTACAGCTGATTTTGCTGACTTTGCGCCGCACACGGGCGCGTGTACGTAACATTATTTTCTGCCACGACATTGATGCGTCCCCAGCGTTCCCCACAGGCTGCTGAGTGACCATTAAAGGTTCCCTTGATGGAAAATGTCGCATTTTATATTGAGGGACACAAGCGTCCAGCCGTGTGTACAAACGTTTTTACCAGCAGGCGAGGAGAGCACACAAAATGCATAAAAAATGAGTAATTTTGTTACTGCTTGGTCTTTCACTGTTCTGTTTTCAACAGCTCCTGGGTGCTTTCTTCCAGGTACTGCAAGAGGAAACTGTGCTTTTGAAGGCCCTTAAGAAACCGAAGCGTTTTACTCTGAGGCTGGCGTCTTACAGCCAATATTGATGACTTTGCGCCGCACACGGGCGCGTGTACGTAACATTATTTTCTGGCACGACATCGGTGTGTCCCCAGCGTTCCCCACTGGCTGCTGAGTGACCATTACAGGTTCCCTTGATGGAAAATATCGTATTTTACATTGAAAGACTTAAGCGTCCAGCCGTGTGTACATACGTTTTTACCAGCAGGCGAGGAGAGCATA
Source organism: Eumerus sabulonum (assembly GCA_951905685.1). Taxonomy (NCBI): domain Eukaryota; kingdom Metazoa; phylum Arthropoda; class Insecta; order Diptera; family Syrphidae; genus Eumerus; species Eumerus sabulonum. The sequence continues at coordinate 45,044,014 of OX645062.1, read as the reverse complement.
CAAAATGCATAAAAAACGAGTAATTTTGTTACCTCTTGGTCTTTCACTGTTCTATTTTCAACAGCTCCTGGGTGCTTTCTTTCAGGTTCTGCAAGAGGAAACTGTGCTTTTGAAGGCCCTTATGAAACCGAAGCGCTTTACTCTGAGGGTGGCGTGTTACAGCTGATTTTGATGACTTTGCGCCGCACACGGGCGCGTGTACGTAACATTATTTTCTGGCACGACATGGATGCGTCCCCAGCGTTCCCCACAGGCTGCTGAGTGACCACTATAGGTTCTCTTGATGGGAAATAACGCATTTTATATTGAGGGACACAAGCGTCCAGCCGTGTGTACTTACATTTTTACCAGCAGGCGAGGTGAGCATACAAGATGCATAAAAAACGAGAAATTTTGTTACTGCTTGGTCTTTCACTGTTCCGCTTTCAACAGCTCCTGGGTGCTTTCTTTCAGGTTCTGCAGAAGGAAACTGTGGTTTTGGGGGCTCTTACGAAACCGAAGCGCTTTACTCTGAGGCTGGCGTGTTACAGCTGATATTGATGACTTTGCGCCGCACACGGGGGTGTGTACGTAACATTATTTTCTGTCACGACATCGATGCGTCCCCAGCGTTCCCCACTGGCTGCTGAGTGACCATTATAGGTTCCCTTGATGGGAAATATCGCGTTTTATATTGAGGGACAGAAGCGTCCAGCCGTGTCTACATACGTTTTTACCAGCAGGCGAGGAGAGCACACAAAATGCATCAAAAACGAGTAATTTTGTTACTGCTTGGTCCTTCACTGTTCTGTTTTCAACAGCTCCTGGGTGCTTTCTTTCAGATTCTGCATGGGGGAACTGTGCTTTTGAAGGCCGTTATGAAACCGAAGCGTTTTACTCTGAGGCTGGCGTGCTACAGCTGATATTGATGATTTAGCGCCGCACACGGGGGCGTGTACGTAACATTATTTTCTGTCACGACATCGATGCGTCTCCAGCGTTCCCCACAGGCTGCTGAGTGACCATTATAGGTTCCCTTGATGGGAAATATCGCGTTTTATATTGAGGGACAGAAGCGTCCAGCCGTGTGTACATACGTTTTTACCAGCAGGCGAGGAGAGCACACAAAATGCATAAAAAACGAGTAAATTTGTTACCTCTTGGTCTTTCACTGTTCTATTTTCAACAGCTCCTGGGTTTTTTCTTTCAGATTCTGCATGAGGAAACTGTTCTTTTGAAGGCCTTTAAGAAACCGAAGCGTTTTATTCTGAGGGTGGCGTGTTACAGCTGATTTTGGTGACTTTATGCCGCACACGGGCTCGTGTACGTAACATTATTTTCTGGCTCGACATCGATGCGTCCCCAGCGTACCCCACTGGCTGCTGAGTGACCATTATAGGTTCTCTTGATGGTAAATAACGCATTTTATATTGAGGGTCACAAGCCTTGTGTACATACATTTTAACCAGCAGGCGAGGAGAGCACACAAAATGCATAAAAAACGAGTAATTCTGTTACCTCTTGGTCTTTCACTGATCTATTTTCAACAGCCCCTGGGTGCTTTCTTTCAGGTTCTGCAAGAGGAGACTGTGCTTTTGAAGGCCTTTATGAAACCGAAGCGCTTTACTCTGAGGGTGGCGTGTTACAGCTGATTTTGATGACTTTGCGCCGCACACGGGGGCGTGTACGTAACATTATTTTCTGGCTCGACATCGATGCGTCCCCAGCGTACCCCACTGGCTGCTGAGTGACCATTATAGGTTCTCTTGATGGTAAATAACGCATTTTATATTGAGGGTCACAAGCCTTGTGTACATACATTTTTACCAGCAGGCGAGGAGAGCACACAAAATGCATAAAAAACGAGTAATTCTGTTACCTCTTGGTCTTTCACTGTTCTATTTTCAACAGCCCCTGGGTGCTTTCTTTCAGGTTCTGCAAAAGGAAACTGTGCTTTTGAAGGCCTTTATGAAACCGAGGCGCTCTACTCTGAGGGTGGCGTGGTACAGCTGATTTTGATGACTTTGCGCCGCACACGGGCGCGTGTAAGTATCAATATTTTCTGGCACGACATGGATGCGTCCCCAGCGTTCCCCACAGGCTGCTGAGTGACCATTATAGGTTCCCTTGATGGGAAATATCGCGTTTTATATTGAGGGACACAAGCGTCCAGCCGTGTGTACATACATTTTTACCAGCAGGCGAGGAGAGCACACAAAATGCATGAAAAACGGGTAATTTTGTTACTGCTTGGTCTTTCACTGATCTATTTTCAACAGCCCCTGGGTGCTTTCTTTCAGGTTCTGCAAGAGGAGACTGTGCTTTTGAAGGCCTTTATGAAACCGAAGCGCTTTACTCTGAGGGTGGCGTGTTACAGCTGATTTTGATGACTTTGCGCCGCACACGGGCGCGTGTAAGTATCAATATTTTCTGGCACGACATGGATGCGTCCCCAGCGTTCCCCACAGGCTGCTGAGTGACCATTATAGGTTCCCTTGATGGGAAATATCGCGTTTTATATTGAGGGACACAAGCGTCCAGCCGTGTGTACATACATTTTTACCAGCAGGCGAGGAGAGCACACAAAATGCATAAAAAACGAGTAATTTTGTTACCTCTTGGTCTTTCACTGTTCTGTTTTCAACAGCTCCTGGGTGCTTTCTTTCAGGTTCTGAAAGAGAAAACTGTTCTTTTGAAGGCCCTTAAGAAACCGAAGCGTTTTGCTCTGAGGGTGGCGTGTTACAGCTGATTTAGGTTACTTTGCGCCGCACAAGGGCGTGTGTACGTAACATTATTTTCTGGCACGACATGGATGCGTCCCCAGCGTTCCCCACAGGCTGCTGAGTTGCCATTATAGGTTCTCTTGATGGGAATTAACGCATTTTATATTGAGGGACACAAGCGTCCAGCCGTGTGTACATACATTTTTACCAGCAGGCGAGGAGAGCACACAAAATGCATGAAAAACGAGTAATTTCGTTACCTCTTGGTCTTTCACTGTTCTGTTTTCAACAGCTCCTGGGTGCTTTCTTTCAGGTTCTGAAAGGAAAAACTGTTCTTTTGAAGGCCTTTAAGAAACCGAAGCGTTTTGCTCTGAGGGTGGCGTGGTACAGCTGATTTTGGTGACTTTATGCCGCACACGGGCGCGTGTACGTAACATTATTTTCTGTCACGACATCGATGCGTCCCCAGCGTTCCCCACAGGCTGCTGAGTGACCATTATAGGTTCTCTTGATGGTAAATAACGCATTTTATATTGAGGGTCACAAGCCTTGTGTACATACATTTTTACCAGCAGGCGAGGAGAGCACACAAAATGCATAAAAAACGAGTAAATTTGTTACCTCTTGGTCTTTCACTGTTCTGTTTTCAACAGCTCCTGGGCGCTTTCTTTCAGGTTCTGAAAGAGAAAACTGTTCTTTTGAAGGCCTTTAAGAAACCGAAGCGTTTTGCTCTGAGGGTGGCGTGTTACAGCTGATTTTGGTGACTTTATGCCGCACACGGGCGCGTGTACGTAACATTATTTTCTGGCACGACATCGATGTGTCCCCAGCGTTCCCCACTGGCTGCTGAGTGACCATTACAGGTTCCCTTGATGGAAAATATCGCGTTTTATATTGAGGGACACAAGCGTCCACCCGTGTGTACATTCACTTTTACCAGCAGGCGAGGAGAGCATACAAAATGCATAAAAAACGAGTAATTTTGTTACTGCTTGGTCTTTCACTGTTCGGTTTTCAACAGCTCCTGGGTGCTTTCTTTCAGATTCTCCAAGAGGGAACTGTGCTTTTGAAGGCCGTTATGAAACCGAAGCGTTTTGCTCTGAGGCTGGCGTGTTACAGCGGATATTGATGACTTTGCGCCGCACACGGGGGCGTGTACGTAACATTATTTTCTGTCACAACATCGATGCGTCCCCAGCGTTCCCCACAGGCTGCTGAGTGACCGTTATAGGTTCCCTTGATGGGAAATATCGCGTTTTATATTGAGGGACAGAAGCGTCCAGCCGTGTGTACATACGATTTTACCAGCAGGCGGGGAGAGCACACAAAATGCATGAAAAACGAGTAATTTTGTTACCTCTTGGTTTTTCACTGTTCTGTTTTCAACAGCTCCTGGGTGCTTTCTTTCAGATTCTGCAAGAGGGAACTGTGCTTTTGAAGGCCTTTAAGAAACTGAAGCGTTTTACTCTGAGGGTGGCGTGTTACAGCTGATTTTGTTGACTTTGCGCCGCACACGGTCGCGTGTACGTAACATTATTTTCTGGCACGACATGGATGCGCCCCCAGCGTTCCCCACAGGCTGCTGAGTGACCATTATAGGTTCCCTTGATGGGAAATAACGCATTTTATATTGAGGGACACAAGCGTCCAGCCGAGTGTACATACATTTTTACCAGCAGGCGAGGAGAGCACACAAAATGCATAAAAAACGAGTAATTTCGTTACCTCTTGGTCTTTCACTGTTCTGTTTTCAACAGCTCCTGGGTGCTTTCTTTCAGGTTCTGCAAGAGGAAACTGTGCTTTTTAAGGCCTTTAAGAAACCGAAGCGTTTTATTCTGAGGGTGGCGTGTTACAGCTGATTTTGGTGACTTTGTGCCGCACACGGGCGCGTGTACGTAACATTATTTTCTGGCACGACATCGATGTGTCCCCAGCGTTCCCCACTGGCTGCTGGGTGACCATTACAGGTTCCCTTGATGGGAAATATCGCATTTTATATTCAGGGACACAAGCGTCCAGCCGAGTGTACATACATTTTTACCAGCAGGCAAGGAGTGCACACAAAATGCATAAAAAACGAGTAATTTTGTTACCTCTTTGTCTTTCACTGTTCTATTTTCAACAGCTCCTGGGTGTTTTCTTTGAGGTTCTGCAAGAGGAAACTGTGCTTTTGAAGGCCTTTAAGAAACTGAAGCGTTTTACTCTGAGGGTGGCATGTTACAGCTGATTTTGATGACTTTGCGCCGCTCGCGGGCGCGTGTACCTAACATTATTTTCTGGCACGACATGGATGCGTCCCCAGCGTTCCCCACTGGCTGCTGAGTGACCATTATAGGTTCTTTTGATGTGAAATATCGCATTTTATATTGAGGGACACAAGCGTCCAGCCGAGTGTACATACATTTTCACCAGCAGGCGAGGAGAGCACACAAAATGCATAAAAAATGTTTTACTCTGAGGGTGGCGTGTTACAGCTGATTTTGATGACTTTGCGCCGCACACGGGCGCGTGTACGTAACATTATTTTCTGGCACGACATCGATGTGTCCCCAGCGTTCCCCACTGGCTGCTGAGTGACCATTACAGGTTCCCTTGATGGAAAATATCGCATTTTATATTGAGGGACACAAGCGTCCAGCCGTGTGTACATTCATTTTTACCAGCAGGCAAGGAGAGCACACAAAATGCATAAAAAAACCGGCCAAGTGCGAGTCGGACTCGCGCACGAAGGGTTCCGTACTATTATGTATAAAAACTCCAAAAAAAGCATGTCTGTTGTATGGGAGCCCCATTTATACATATATTTATTATATTCTGTCTAAGTATATACAGAAATACATAATCAGTGACATTTTATTCTCACTTTTCGGATAGTTAAAATCTAGAATGTTGTAATTTTTAGAAAATACTCATTTTTTGAGTAATTGCCAATTTGGGTTTAGACGTGGCAAATCGACTGAAACTGCTTTATTGAAATTAACTGGTGAAATATATAATAGTTTAAACACTTCTCAAATACCATCAACATTATTTGTTGATATCAGTAAGGTCTTTGATATGATTAATCATACTTTGCTACTCGATAAACTTTACAAAGCGGGTTTCAGAGGCTCCATTTATAAATGGTTTTCTTCTTATTTATTCAACCGTTATCAAGTTGTGAAAATTAGGAATGTTTACAGTTCTATAGACTTCTTAAATATGGGTGTTCCCCAAGGAGCAGTATTGGGCCCAATCCTTTTTCTAATTTATGTTAATTCGTTTTTCTTACAACCTTTTAAAGGCAAAATAACTGCCTTTGCTGATGAAACATCTCTTTTCCACTCAAACACTAACTTAATTGATAGTTTTGCAGATGTTAACTGTGACCTAGATATGTTAAGGAGATGGTTTAATTATCATAAACTAATAATTAGCAACAAAACGAAGTACATGATATTTAATATCAATGGTAGAGTTTTCAGAGACCTTCCCTTATATTATCATGCACCATTGTGTAATCGATTTGTTCTTGAAGATATAGTATTCAACAATCAAGAATGTTTGAAAATTGCTTCTTGATTGAACATGTGGACAGTTTTAAATATTTAGGTGTTACATTGGACCAACAACTTTGTTGGAAAGACCATTCAATATATTTGAAACAGTATCTAAATGGGGTTATAAGATAATAGTTCCATCTCAGTATGCACTGCAATCTCTACCCGTTTTAAAATACTAAATGTATACTCGCACCGATATGGAACTAGCAAAAACATGTCCATGGCCGGAACTAAATGTATTATCGCACCGATATGGAACTAGCAAACCATGTCCATGGCCGGACCTGAATGCATACATACACATGTATGACATTCGTTCACGAAATGCGGTGCGGGCATTATATTCTTTCATTTCTTTTCTTCATTTCAGTTCAAGTGTGCTGTACAGTGTACACCAACTGTTCGAGCTTTATCGCCACATCTCCATACTTTTGGGTTTCTTGAAAACTACGGGGTATAACTCATACCGTATGAGAAGCATGTTCGTTGCATTTATGTCTTTTTTTTTTCGTTTTGTACATATGTGCTTGATGAATAAGGGTTGAATGGAACTATGGAACTCTTTTCGTTCAATTTGCGGAACGAGAGGACATGTGTCCGAGAGAGGACATAGTTCCGTGAACTATACATGTCCGGAACTACCCAACTCTACTTCGTAATGTACATATGTATACTTATACATAGCGTACAGATGTGTGAGTGTATGCACGTATGTGATGCGTATGTACGTATCGGTTCGTATGTGTGCAAGATCGCTTGCTCCTCTTGCTCACTTGCTCCTCTCCACCTGCCGCGACGTCGTGCGAAGGGGATGCTAGGCCAGCTGCGAGGACTGGTCGTGAGCAATGGCGCCACGCGATTGCCCTCACGCCGACTTACCCGCAGCAAGAATCGCGAATTTGCTACGAGACTCGCGAAATATCCCACGCAAAAGAAAAAAAAACACCGTAATCGTTCCCAATTCAATATGTCACAAATTTAATTTCCTTAACCTAACTTAATCTAGGTTTAAAATTATTCCTTAAAACTACCCTACACCGTATGTCAATAAAAAAAGTCGAAATAAATAAAAAAAATATATGTAAAAAAAAAAAAAAAAAGGAATTCACTGTCCAAAAAAGTAAATAAACCGCAGCTATAGTATTCGAACAGTCTTACCGAAACTCATTTGACCAACGACTTAGCCCGCATCACCAATCGCGACACGCAAATTTGTGATTTCAATACCTTATACAATGAACGTGATATCCGCGACCAACGTAGGCAATAGGACACACGGTACGGCCGCGTACCGGGAACTGCTTAAAACCGTACCGGAGTTCTTTCCCGAAGATCACTCTCCGAGTACTTCGCCGAAGATTTCTCCCGGAGTTCTTCGCCCACTCTCCCTCATGTGCTATTAGGAACAAAAAAAAAAAAACAAAAATGCTGACCACCTTCTGCGGGTTGAACTCCACTCGTTCGCGTGACAAGCACTGATCGTACCCTCGGGCTATCCGCTTTCTTTGAGTTTGGTTTCCCAAAATGGATGACTACGAGCCGCTCACATATGGGAACTGACCGAAAGATGACAACGAAAACCTTTCGAAACAATTTATTATTGGTTGTTTGTAATTATGTATATGTATAATTAATTTTGTTCTGTTTTTAGTATTTGTCGTGGTAGCGGCAACAGAATTACATCATTCTGTGAAAATTTCAACTGTCTAACTATCACGGTTCATGAGATACAGCCTGGTGACAGACGGACGGACGGACGGACGGACGGACGGACGGACGGACAGCGAAGTCTTAGTAATAGGGTTCCGTTTTACCTTTGGGTACGGAACCCTAAAAACGAGTAATTTTGTTACTGCTTGGTCTTTCACTGATCTGTTTTCAACAGCTCCTGGGTGCTATCTTTCAGGTCCGGCAATAGTAACCTTTGCTTTTGACGGCCTTTGAGAAACTGAAGCGTTTTACTCCGAGTGTGGCGTGTTACAGCTGATTTTGCTGACTTTGCGCCGCACACGGGGGCGTGTACGTAACATTATTTTCTGCCACGACATGGATGCGTCCCCAGCGTTCCCCACAGGCTGCTGAGTGACCATTATAGGTTCCCTTGATGGGAAATAACGCATTTTATATTGAGAACACAAGCGTCCAGCCGTGCGTACATACATTTTTACCAGCAGGCGAGGAGAGCACACAAAATGCATGAAAAACGAGTAATTTTGTTACCGCTTGGTCTTTCACTGTTCTGTTTTCAAGAGCTCCTGAGTGCTTTCTTTCAAGTACTGCAAGAGGAGGCTGTGCTTTTGAAGGCCCTTAAGAAACCGAAGCGCTTTACTCTGAGGGTGGCGTGTTACAGCTGAATTTGATGACTTTGCGCCGCACAAGGGCGCGTGTACGTAACATTATTTTCTGGCACGACATCGATGTGTCCCCAGCGTTCCCCAAAGGCTGCTGAGTGACCATTAAAGGTTCTCTTGATGGGAAATAACGCATTTTATATTGAGGGACACAAGCGTCCAGCCGTGTGTACATACGTTTTTACCAGCAGGCGAGGAGAGCACACAAAATGCATAAAAAACGAGTAATTTTGTTACCTCTTGGTCCTTCAATGTTCTATTTTCAACAGCTCCTGGATGCTTTCTTTTAGGTTCTGCAAGAGGAAACTGTGCATTTGAAGGCCTTTAAGAAACCGAAGCGTTTTACTCTGAGGGTGGCGTGTTACAGCTGATTTTGATGACTTTGCGCCGCACACGGGCGCGTGTACGTAACATTATTTTCTGGCACGACATCGATGTGTCCCCAGCGTTCCCCACTGGCTGCTGAGTGACCATTACAGGTTCCCTTGATGGAAAATATCGCGTTTTATATTGAGGGACACAAGCGTCCACCCGTGTGTACATTTACTTTTACCAGCAGGCGAGGTGAGCATACAAAATGCATAAAAAACGAGTAATTTTGTTACTGCTTGGTCTTTCACTGTTCGGTTTTCAACAGCTCCTGGGTGCTTTCTTCCAGATTCTGCAAGAGGGAACTGTGCTTTTGAAGGCCGTTATGAAACCGAAGCGTTTTGCTCTGAGGCTGGCGTGTTACAGCGGATATTGATGACTTTGCGCCGCACACGGGGGCGTGTACGTAACATTATTTTCTGTCACAACATCGATGCGTCCCCAGCGTTCCCCACAGGCTGCTGAGTGACCATTATAGGTTCCCTTGAGGGGGAATATCGCGTTTTATATTGAGGGACGGAAGCGTCCAGCCGTGTGTACATACGTTTTTACCAGCAGGCGAGGAGAGCACACAAAATGCATCAAAAACGAGTAATTTTGTTACTGCTTGGTCTTTCACTGTTCTGTTTTCAACAGCTCCTGGGTGCTTTCTTTCAGATTCTGCAGGAGGAAACTGTGCTTTTGAAGGCCTTTAAGAGACCGAAGCGTTTTACTCTGAGGGTGGCGTGTTGCAGCTGATTTTGATGACTTTGCCCCGCACACGGGCGCGTCTACGTAACATTATTTTCTGGCACGACATCGATGTGTCCCCAGCGTTCCCCACTGGCTGCTGAGTGACCATTACAGGTTCCCTTGATGGAAAATATCGCATTTTATATTGAGGGACACAAGCGTCCAGCCGTGTGTACATACATTTTAACCAGCAGGCGAGGTGAGCATACAAAATGCATCAAAAACGAGTAAATTTGTTACCCCTTGGTCTTTCACTGTTCTATTTTCAACAGCTCCTGGGTACTTTCTTTCAGGTTCTGCAAGAGGAAACTGTGCTTTTGAAGCCCTTTAAGAAACCGAAGCGTTTTATTCTGAGGGTGGCGTGTTACAGCTGATTTTGGTGACTTTGTGCCGCACACGGGCGCGTGTATGTAACATTATTTTCTGGCACGACATGGATGCGTCCCCAGCGTTCCCCGCAGGCTGTTGAGTGACCATTATAGGTTCTCTTGATGGGAAAAAACGCATTTTATATTGAGAACACAAGCGTCCAGCCGTGCGTACATACATTTTTACCAGCAGGCGAGGAGAGCACGCAAAATGCATGAAAAACGAGTAATTTTGTTACCGCTTGGTCTTTCACTGTTCTGTTTTCAACAGCTCCTGGGTGCTTTCTTTCAAGTACTGCAAGAGGAGGCTGTGCTTTTGAAGGCCCTTAAGAAACCGAAGCGCTTTACTCTGAGGGTGGCGTGTTACAGCTGATTTTGATGACTTTGCGCCGCACAAGGGCGCGTGTACGTAACATTATTTTCTGGCACGACATCGATGTGTCCCCAGCGTTCCCCACTGGCTGCTGAGTGACCATTACAGGTTCTCTTGATGGGAAATATCGCATTTTATATTGAGGGACACAAGCGTCCACCCGTGTGTTTATACATTGTTACCAGCAGGCAAGGTGAGCATACAAAATGCATAAAAAACGAGTAATTTTGTTACCTCTTGGTCTTTCACTGTTCTGTTTTTAACAGCTCCTGGGTGCTTTCTTTCAGGTTCTGCAAAAGGAAACTGTGCTTTTGTAGGCCTTTAAGAAACCGAAGTGTTTTATTCTGAGGGTGGCGTGTTACAGCTGATTTTGTTGACTTTGTGCCGCACACGCGCGCGTGCACGTAACATTATTTTCTGGCACGACATGGATGCGTCCCCAGTGTTCCCCACAGGCTGCTGAGTGACCATTATAGGTTCCCTTGATGGAAAATAACGCATTTTGTAGTGAGGGACACAAGCGTCCAGCCGTGTGTACATACATTTTTACCAGCAGGCGAGGAGAGCACACAAAATGCATGAAAAACGAGTAATTCTGTTACTGCTTGGTATTTCACTGTTCTGTTTTCAACAGCTCCTGGGTGCTTTCTTTCAGGTACTGCAAGAGGAAACTGTGCTTTTGAAGGCCCTTAAGAAACCGAAGCGCTTTATTCTGAGGGTGGCGTGTTACAGCTGATTTTTATGACTTTGCGCCGCACACGGGCGCGTGTACGTAACATTATTTTCTGGCACGACATGGATGCGTCCCCAGCGTTCCCCACAGGCTGCTGAGTGACCATTATAGGTTCCCTTGATGGGAAATAACGCATTTTATATTGAGGGACACAAGCGTCCAACCGTGTGTTCATACATTTTTACCAGCAGGCGAGGAGAGCACACAAAATGCATGAAAAACGAGTAATTCTGTTACTGCTTGGTATTTCACTGTTCTGTTTTCAACAGCTCCTGGGTGCTTTCTTTCAGGTACTGCAAGAAGAAACTGTGCTTTTGAAGGCCCTTAAGAAACCGAAGCGCGTTACTCTGAGGGTGGCGTGCTACAGCTGATATTGATGACTTTGCGCCGCACACGGGGGCGTGTACGTAACATTATTTTCTGGCACGACATGGATGCGTCCCCAGCGTTCCCCACAGGCTGCTGAGTGACCATTATAGGTTCCCTTGATGGGAAATATCGCGTTTTATATTGAGGGACAGAAGCGTTCAGCCTTGTGTACATACGTTTTTACCAGCAGGCGAGGAAAGCACACAAAATGCATCAAAAACGAGTAATTTTGTTATTGCCTGGTCTTTCACTGTTCTGTTTTCAACAGCTCCTGGGTGCTTTCTTTCAGATTCTGCATGGGGGAACTGTGCTTTTGAAGGTCGTTATGAAACCGAAGCGTTTTACTCTGAGGCTGGCGTGCTACAGCTGATATTGATGACTTTGCGCCGGACACGGGGGCGTGTACGTAACATTATTTTCTGTCACGACATCGATGCGTCCCCAGCGTTCCCCACAGGCTGCTGAGTGACCATTATAGGTTCCCTTGATGGGAAATATCGCGTTTTATATTGAGGGACAGAAGCGTCCAGCCCTGTGTACATACGTTTTTACCAGCAGGCGAGGAGAGCACACAAAATGCATGAAAAACGACTAATTTTGTTATTGCCTGGTCTTTCACTGTTCTGTTTTCAACAGCTCCTGGATGCTTTCTTTCAGGTACTGCAAGAAGAAACTGTGCTTTTGAAGGCCCTAAAGAAACCGAAGCGCGTTACTCTGAGGGTGGCGTGCTACAGCTGATATTGATGACTTTGCGCCGGACACGGGGGCGTGTACGTAACATTATTTTCTGTCACGACATCGATGCGTCCCCAGCGTTCCCCACAGGCTGCTGAGTGACCATTATAGGTTCCCTTGATGGGAAATATCGCGTTTTATATTGAGGGACAGGAGCGTCCAGCCCTGTGTACATACGTTTTTACCAGCAGGCGAGGAGAGCACACAAAATGCATGAAAAACGAGTAATTTTGTTACCGCTTGGTCTTTCACTGTTCTGTTTTCAACAGCTCCTGGGTGCTTTCTTTCAGGTACTGCAAGAAGAAACTGTGCTTTTGAAGGCCCTTAAGAAACCGAAGCGCGTTACTCCGAGGGTCGCGTGCTACAGCTGATATTGATGACTTTGCGCCGGACACGGGGGCGTGTACGTAACATTATTTTCTGTCACGACATCGATGCGTCCCCAGCGTTCCCCACAGGCTGCTGAGTGACCATTATAGGTTCCCTTGATGGGAAATATCGCGTTTTATATTGAGGGATACAAGCGTCCAGCCGTGTGTACATACATTATTACCAGCAGGCGAGGAGAGCACACAAAATGCATGAAAAACGAGTAATTTTGTTACCGCTTGGTCTTTCACTGTTCTGTTTTCAACAGCTCCTGGGTGCTTTCTTTCAGGTACTGCAAGAGGAAACTGTGCTTTTGAAGGCCGTTTTGAAACCGAAGCGTTTTACTCTGAGGCTGGCGTGTTACAGCTGATATTGATGACTTTGCGCCGCACACGGGGGCGTGTACGTAACATTATTTTCTGTCACGACATCGATGCGTCCCCAGCGTTCCCCACAGGCTGCTGAGTGACCATTATAGGTTCCCTTGATGGGAAATATCGCGTTTTATATTGAGGCACAGATGGGTCCAGCCGTGTGTACATACGTTTTTACCAGCAGGCGAGGAGAGCATACAAAATGCATAAAAAACGAGTAATTTTGTTACCTCTTGGTCTTTCACTGTTCTATTTTCAACAGCTCCTGGGTGCTTTCTTTCAGGTTCTGCAAGAGGAAACTGTGCTTTTGAAGGCCTTTATGAAACCGAAGCGCTTTACTCTGAGGGTGGCGTGTTACAGCTGATTTTGATGACTTTTCGCCGCACACGGGCGCGTGTACGTAACATTATTTTCTGGCTCGACATCGATGCGTCCCCAGCGTACCCCACTGGCTGCTGAGTGACCATTATAGGTTCCCTTGATGGGAAATATCGCGTTTTATATTGAGGGACACAAGCGTCCAGCCGTGTGTACATACATTTTTACCAGCAGGTGAGGAGAGCACACAGAATGCATAAAAAACGAGTAATTTTGTTACCTCTTGGTCTTTCACTGTTCTATTTTCAACAGCTCCTGGGTGCTTTCTTTCAGGTTCTGCAAGAGGAAACTGTGCTTTTGAAGGCCTTTATGAAACCGAAGCGCTTTACTGTGAGGGTGGCGTGTTACAGCTGATTTTGATGACTTTGCGCCGCACACGGGCGCGTGTACGTAACATTATTTTCTGGCACGACATCGATGTGTCCCCAGCGTTCCCCACTGGCTGCTGAGTGACCATTGCAGGTTCCCTTGATGGGAAATATCGCATTTTATATTGAGGGACTTAAGCGTCCAGCCGTGTGAACGTACGGTTTTACCAGCAGGCGGGGAGAGCACACAAAATGCATAAAAAACGGGTAATTTTGTTACCTCTTGGTCTTTCACTGTTCTGTTTTCAACAGCTCCTGGGTGCTTTCTTTCAGGTTCTGAAAGAGAAAACTGTTCTTTTGAAGGCCTTTAAGAAACCGAAGCGTTTTGCTCTGAGGGTGGCGTGTTACAGCTGATATTGATGACTTTGCGCCGCACACGGGGGTGTGTACGTAACATTATTTTTTGTCACGACATCGATGCGTCCCCAGCGTTCCCCACTGGCTGCTGAGTGACCATTATAGGTTCCCTTGATGGGAAATATCGCGTTTTATATTGAGGCACAGATGCGTCCAGCCGTGTGTACATACGTTTTTACCAGCAGGCGAGGAGAGCACACAAAATGCATCAAAAACGAGTAATTTTGTTACTGCTTGGTCCTTCACTGTTCTGTTTTCAACAGCTCCTAGGTGCTTTCTTTCAGATTCTGCATGGGGGAACTGTGCTTTTGAAGGCCGTTATGAAACCGAAGCGTTTTACTCTGAGGCTGGCGTGTTACAGCTGATATTGATGACTTTGCGCCGCACACGGGGGTGTGTACGTAACATTATTTTTTGTCACGACATCGATGCGTCCCCAGCGTTCCCCACTGGCTGCTGAGTGACCATTATAGGTTCCCTTGATGGGAAATATCGCGTTTTATATTGAGGGACAGAAGCGTCCAGCCGTGTGTACATACGTTTTTACCAGCAGGCGAGGAGAGCACACAAAATGCATCAAAAACGAGTAATTTTGTTACTGCTTGGTCCTTCACTGTTCTGTTTTCAACAGCTCCTGGGTGCTTTCTTTCAGATTCTGCATGGGGGAACTGTGCTTTTGAAGGCCGTTATGAAACCGAAGCGTTTTACTCTGAGGCTGGCGTGCTACAGCTGATATTGATGATTTAGCGCCGCACACGGGGGCGTGTACGTAACATTATTTTCTGTCACGACATCGATGCGTCTCCAGCGTTCCCCACAGGCTGCTGAGTGACCATTATAGGTTCCCTTGATGGGAAATATCGCGTTTTATATTGAGGGACAGAATCGTCCAGCCGTGTGTACATACGTTTTTACCAGCAGGCGAGGAGAGCACACAAAATGCATAAAAAACGAGTAAATTTGTTACCTCTTGGTCTTTCACTGTTCTATTTTCAACAGCTCCTGGGTTTTTTCTTTCAGGTTCTGCAAGAGGAAACTGTTCTTTTGAAGGCCTTTAAGAAACCGAAGCGTTTTATTCTGAGGGTGGCGTGTTACAGCTGATTTTGGTGACTTTATGCCGCACATGGGCTCGTGTACGTAACATTATTTTCTGGCTCGACAT
This sequence comes from Eumerus sabulonum, assembly GCA_951905685.1. Lineage (NCBI taxonomy): Eukaryota > Metazoa > Arthropoda > Insecta > Diptera > Syrphidae > Eumerus > Eumerus sabulonum. Next base: position 45,028,732 of record OX645062.1, on the reverse strand, counting down.
CGATGCGTCCCCAGCGTACCCCACTGGCTGCTGAGTGACCATTATAGGTTCTCTTGATGGTAAATAACGCATTTTATATTGAGGGACACAAGCCTTGTGTACATACATTTTTACCAGCAGGCGAGGAGAGCACACAAAATGCATAAAAAATGAGTAATTCTGTTACCTCTTGGTCTTTCACTGTTCTATTTTCAACAGCCCCTGGGTGCTTTCTTTCAGGTTCTGCAAGAGGAGACTGTGCTTTTGAAGGCCTTTGTGAAACCGAAGCGCTTTACTCTGAGGGTGGCGTGTTCCAGCTGATTTTGATGACTTTGCGCCGCACACGGGCGCGTGTACGTAACATTATTTTCTGGCACGACATGGATGCGTCCCCAGCGTTCCCCACAGGCTGCTGAGTGACCATTATAGGTTCCCTGTATGGGAAATATCGCGTTTTATATTGAGGGACACAAGCGTCCAGCCGTGTGTACATACATTTTTACCAGCAGGCGAGGAGAGCACACAAAATGCATGAAAAACGAGTAATTTTGTTACTGCTTGGTCTTTCACTGTTCTGTTTTCAACAGCTCCTGGGTACTTTCGTTCAGGTACTGCAAGAAGAAACTGTGCTTTTGAAGGCCTTTAAGAAACCGAAGCGCTTTACTCTGAGGGTGGTGTGTTACAGCTGATTTTGATGACTTTGCGCCGCACACGGGCGCGTGTACGTAACATTATTTTCTGGCACGACATGGATGCGTCCCCAGCGTTCCCCACAGGCTGCTGAGTGACCATTATAGGTTCTCTTGATGGGAAATAACGCATTTTATATTGAGGGACACAAGCGTCCAGCCGTGTGTACATACATTTTTACCAGCAGGCGAGGAGAGCACACAAAATGCATAAAAAACGAGTAGTTTTGTTACCTCTTGGTCTTTCACTGTTCTATTTTCAACAGCTCCTGGGTGCTTTCTTTCAGGTTCTGCAAGAGGAAACTGTGCTTTTGAAGAACTTTATGAAACCGAAGCGTTTTACTCTGAGGGTGGCGTGTTACAGCTGATTTTGATTACTTTGCGCCGCACACTGGCGCGTGTACGTAACATTATTTTCTGGCACGACATCGATGTGTCCCCAGCATTCCCCACTGGCTGCTGAGTGACCATTGCAGGTTCCCTTGATGGGAAATATCGCATTTTATATTGGGGGACTTAAGCGTCCAGCCGTGTGAACATACGGTTTTACCAGCAGGCGGGGAGAGCACACAAAATGCATAAAAAACGGGTAATTTTGTTACCTCTTGGTCTTTCACTGTTCTGTTTTCAACAGCTCCTGGGTGCTTTCTTTCAGGTTCTGAAAGAGAAAACTGTTCTTTTGAAGGCCCTTAAGAAACCGAAGCGTTTTGCTCTGAGGGTGGCGTGTTACAGCTGATTTTGGTGACTTTATGCCGCACACGGGCGCGTGTACGTAACATTATTTTCTGTCACGACATCGATGCGTCCCCAGCGTTCCCCACAAGCTGCTGAGTGACCATTATAGGTTCCCTTGTTGGGAAATATCGCGTTTCATATTGAGGGACAGAAGCGTCCAGCCGTGTGTACATACATTTTTACCAGCAGGCGAGGAGAGCACACAAAATGCATAAAAAACGAGTAAATTTGTTACCTCTTGGTCTTTCACTGTTCTGTTTTCAACAGCTCCTGGGTGCTTTCTTTCAGGTTCTGAAAGAGAAAACTGTTCTTTCCTTTAAGAAACCGAAGCGTTTTGCTCTGAGGGTGGCGTGCTACAGCTGATATTGATGACTTTGCGCCGGACACGGGGGCGTGTACGTAACATTATTTTCTGTCACGACATCGATGCGTCCCCAGCGTTCCCCACAGGCTGCTGAGTGACCATTATAGGTTCCCTTGATGGGAAATATCGCGTTTTATATTGAGGGATACAAGCGTCCAGCCGTGTGTACATACATTTTTACCAGCAGGCGAGGAGAGCACACAAAATGCATGAAAAACGAGTAATTTTGTTACCGCTTGGTCTTTCACTGTTCTGTTTTCAACAGCTCCTGGGTGCTTTCTTTCAGGTACTGCAAGAGGAAACTGTGCTTTTGAAGGCCGTTTTGAAACCGAAGCGTTTTACTCTGAGGCTGGCGTGTTACAGCTGATATTGATGACTTTGCGCCGCACACGGGGGCGTGTACGTAACATTATTTTCTGTCACGACATCGATGCGTCCCCAGCGTTCCCCACAGGCTGCTGAGTGACCATTATAGGTTCCCTTGATGGGAAATATCGCGTTTTATATTGAGGCACAGATGCGTCCAGCCGTGTGTACATACGTTTTTACCAGCAGGCGAGGAGAGCATACAAAATGCATAAAAAACGAGTAATTTTGTTACCTCTTGGTCTTTCACTGTTCTATTTTCAACAGCTCCTGGGTGCTTTCTTTCAGGTTCTGCAAGAGGAAACTGTGCTTTTGAAGGCCTTTATGAAACCGAAGCGCTTTACTCTGAGGGTGGCGTGTTACAGCTGATTTTGATGACTTTTCGCCGCACACGGGCGCGTGTACGTAACATTATTTTCTGGCTCGACATCGATGCGTCCCCAGCGTACCCCACTGGCTGCTGAGTGACCATTATAGGTTCTCTTGATGGGAAATAACGCATTTTATATTGAGGGACACAAGCGTCCAGCCGTGTGAACATACATTTTTACCAGCAGGTGAGGAGAGCACACAGAATGCATAAAAAACGAGTAATTTTGTTACCTCTTGGTCTTTCACTGTTCTATTTTCAACAGCTCCTGGGTGCTTTCTTTCAGGTTCTGCAAGAGGAAACTGTGCTCTTGAAGGCCTTTATGAAACCGAAGCGCTTTACTGTGAGGGTGGCGTATTACAGCTGATTTTGATGACTTTGCGCCGCACACGGGCGCGTGTACGTAACATTATTTTCTGGCACGACATCGATGTGTCCCCAGCGTTCCCCACTGGCTGCTGAGTGACCATTGCAGGTTCCCTTGATGGGAAATATCGCATTTTATATTGAGGGACTTAAGCGTCCAGCCGTGTGAACGTACGGTTTTACCAGCAGGCGGGGAGAGCACACAAAATGCATAAAAAACGGGTAATTTTGTTACCTCTTGGTCTTTCACTGTTCTGTTTTCAACAGCTCCTGGGTGCTTTCTTTCAGGTTCTGAAAGAGAAAACTGTTCTTTTGAAGGCCATTAAGAAACCGAAGCGTTTTGCTCTGAGGGTGGCGTGTTACAGCTGATATTGATGACTTTGCGCCGCACACGGGGGTGTGTACGTAACATTATTTTTTGTCACGACATCGATGCGTCCCCAGCGTTCCCCACTGGCTGCTGAGTGACCATTATAGGTTCCCTTGATGGGAAATATCGCGTTTTATATTGAGGCACAGATGCGTCCAGCCGTGTGTACATACGTTTTTACCAGCAGGCGAGGAGAGCACACAAAATGCATCAAAAACGAGTAATTTTGTTACTGCTTGGTCCTTCACTGTTCTGTTTTCAACAGCTCCTGGGTGCTTTCTTTCAGATTCTGCATGGGGGAACTGTGCTTTTGAAGGCCGTTATGAAACCGAAGCGTTTTACTCTGAGGCTGGCGTGTTACAGCTGATATTGATGACTTTGCGCCGCACACGGGGGTGTGTACGTAACATTATTTTTTGTCACGACATCGATGCGTCCCCAGCGTTCCCCACTGGCTGCTGAGTGACCATTATAGGTTCCCTTGATTGGAAATATCGCGTTTTATATTGAGGGACAGAAGCGTCCAGCCGTGTGTACATACGTTTTTACCAGCAGGCGAGGAGAGCACACAAAATGCATCAAAAACGAGTAATTTTGTTACTGCTTGGTCCTTCACTGTTCTGTTTTCAACAGCTCCTGGGTGCTTTCTTTCAGATTCTGCATGGGGGAACTGTACTTTTGAAGGCCGTTATGAAATCGAAGCGTTTTACTCTGAGGCTGGCGTGCTACAGCTGATATTGATGATTTAGCGCCGCACACGGGGGCGTGTACGTAACATTATTTTCTGTCACGACATCGATGCGTCTCCAGCGTTCCCCACAGGCTGCTGAGTGACCATTATAGGTTCCCTTGATGGGAAATATCGCGTTTTATATTGAGGGACAGAATCGTCCAGCCGTGTGTACATACGTTTTTACCAGCAGGCGAGGAGAGCACACAAAATGCATAAAAAACGAGTAAATTTGTTACCTCGTGGTCTTTCACTGTTCTATTTTCAACAGCTCCTGGGTTTTTTCTTTCAGGTTCTGCAAGAGGAAACTGTTCTTTTGAAGGCCTTTAAGAAACCGAAGCGTTTTATTCTGAGGGTGGCGTGTTACAGCTGATTTTGGTGACTTTATGCCGCACATGGGCTCGTGTACGTAACATTATTTTCTGGCTCGACATCGATGCGTCCCCAGCGTACCCCACTGGCTGCTGAGTGACCATTATAGGTTCTCTTGATGGTAAATAACGCATTTTATATTGAGGGACACAAGCCTTGTGTACATACATTTTTACCAGCAGGCGAGGAGAGCACACAAAATGCATAAAAAACGAGTAATTCTGTTACCTCTTGGTCTTTCACTGTTCTATTTTCAACAGCCCCTGGGTGCTTTCTTTCAGGTTCTGCAAGAGGAGACTGTGCTTTTGAAGGCCTTTGTGAAACCGAAGCGCTTTACTCTGAGGGTGGCGTGTTCCAGCTGATTTTGATGACTTTGCGCCGCACACGGGCGCGTGTACGTAACATTATTTTCTGTCACGACATCGATGCGTCCCCAGCGTTCCCCACAAGCTGCTGAGTGACCATTATAGGTTCCCTTGTTGGGAAATATCGCGTTTTATATTGAGGGACAGAAGCGTCCAGCCGTGTGTACATACATTTTTACCAGCAGGCGAGGAGAGCACACAAAATGCATAAAAACGAGTAAATTTGTTACCTCTTGGTCTTTCACTGTTCTGTTTTCAACAGCTCCTGGGTGCTTTCTTTCAGGTTCTGAAAGAGAAAACTGTTCTTTTGAAGGCCTTTAAGAAACCGAAGCGTTTTGCTCTGAGGGTGGCGTGTTACAGCTGATATTGATGACCTTGCGCCGCACACGGGGGTGTGTACGTAACATTATTTTCTGGCACGACATCGATGCGTCCCCAGCGTTCCCCACAGGCTGCTGAGTGACCATTATAGGTTCCCTTGATGGGAAATATCGCGTTTTATATTGAGGGACACAAGCGTCCAGCCGTGTGTACATACATTTTTACCAGCAGGCGAGGAGAGCACACAAAATGCATCAAAAACGAGTAATTTTGTTACTGCTTGGTCTTTCACTGTTCTGTTTTCAACAGCTCCTGGGTACTTTCGTTCAGGTACTGCAAGAAGAAACTGTGCTTTTGAAGGCCTTTAAGAAACCGAAGCGCTTTACTCTGAGGGTGGTGTGTTACAGCTGATTTTGATGACTTTGCGCCGCACACGGGCGCGTGTACGTAACATTATTTTCTGGCACGACATGGATGCGTCCCCAGCGTTCCCCACAGGCTGCTGAGTGACCATTATAGGTTCTCTTGATGGGAAATAACGCATTTTATATTGAGGGACACAAGCGTCCAGCCGTGTGTACATACATTTTTACCAGCAGGCGAGGAGAGCACACAAAATGCATAAAAAACGAGTAGTTTTGTTACCTCTTGGTCTTTCACTGTTCTATTTTCAACAGCTCCTGGGTGCTTTCTTTCAGGTTCTGCAAGAGGAAACTGTGCTTTTGAAGAACTTTATGAAACCGAAGCGTTTTACTCTGAGGGTGGCGTGTTACAGCTGATTTTGATTACTTTGCGCCGCACACTGTCGCGTGTACGTAACATTATTTTCTGGCACGACATCGATGTGTCCCCAGCATTCCCCACTGGCTGCTGAGTGACCATTGCAGGTTCCCTTGATGGGAAATATCGCATTTTATATTGGGGGACTTAAGCGTCCAGCCGTGTGAACATACGGTTTTACCAGCAGGCGGGGAGAGCACACAAAATGCATAAAAAACGGGTAATTTTGTTACCTCTTGGTCTTTCACTGTTCTGTTTTCAACAGCTCCTGGGTGCTTTCTTTCAGGTTCTGAAAGAGAAAACTGTTCTTTTGAAGGCCCTTAAGAAACCGAAGCGTTTTGCTCTGAGGGTGGCGTGTTACAGCTGATTTTGGTGACTTTATGCCGCACACGGGCGCGTGTACGTAACATTATTTTCTGTCACGACATCGATGCGTCCCCAGCGTTCCCCACAAGCTGCTGAGTGACCATTATAGGTTCCCTTGTTGGGAAATATCGCGTTTTATATTGAGGGACAGAAGCGTCCAGCCGTGTGTACATACATTTTTACCAGCAGGCGAGGAGAGCACACAAAATGCATAAAAACGAGTAAATTTGTTACCTCTTGGTCTTTCACTGTTCTGTTTTCAACAGCTCCTGGGTGCTTTCTTTCAGGTTCTGAAAGAGAAAACTGTTCTTTTGAAGGCCTTTAAGAAACCGAAGCGTTTTGCTCTGAGGGTGGCGTGTTACAGCTGATATTGATGACCTTGCGCCGCACACGGGGGTGTGTACGTAACATTATTTTCTGTCACGACATCGATGCGTCCCCAGCGTTCCCCACTGGCTGCTGAGTGACCATTATAGGTTCCCTTGATGGGAAAAATCGCGTTTTATATTGAGGGACAGAAGCGTCCAGCCGTGTGTACATACGTTTTTACCAGCAGGCGAGGAGAGCACACAAAATGCATCAAAAACGAGTAATTTTGTTACTGCTTGGTCTTTCACTGTTCTGTTTTCAACAGCTCCTGGGTGCTTTCTTTCAGATTCTGCATGGGGGAACTGTGCTTTTGAAGGCCGTTATGAAACCGAAGCGTTTTACTCTGAGGCTGGCGTGTTACAGCTGATATTGATGACTTTGCGCCGCACACGGGGGTGTGTACGTAACATTATTTTCTGTCACGACATCGATGCGTCCCCAGCGTTCCCCACTGGCTGCTGAGTGGCCATTATAGGTTCCCTTGATGGGAAATATCGCGTTTTATATTGAGGGACAGAAGCGTCCAGCCGTGTGTACATACGTTTTTACCAGCAGGCGAGGAGAGCACACAAAATGCATCAAAAACGAGTAATTTTGTTACTGCTTGGTCCTTCACTGTTCTGTTTTCAACAGCTCCTGGGTGCTTTCTTTCAGATTCTGCATGGGGGAACTGTGCTTTTGAAGGCCGTTATGAAACCGAAGCGTTTTACTCTGAGGCTGGCGTGCTACAGCTGATATTGATGATTTAGCGCCGCACACGGGGGCGTGTACGTAACATTATTTTCTGTCACGACATCGATGCGTCTCCAGCGTTCCCCACAGGCTGCTGAGTGACCATTATAGGTTCCCTTGATGGGAAATATCGCGTTTTATATTGAGGGACAGAAGTTTTTACCAGCAGGCGAGGAGAGCACACAAAATGCATAAAAAACGAGTAAATTTGTTACCTCTTGGTCTTTCACTGTTCTATTTTCAACAGCTCCTGGGTTTTTTCTTTCAGGTTCTGCAAGAGGAAACTGTTCTTTTGAAGGCCTTTAAGAAACCGAAGCGTTTTATTCTGAGGGTGGCGTGTTACAGCTGATTTTGGTGACTTTATGCCGCACACGGGCTCGTGTACGTAACATTATTTTCTGGCTCGACATCGATGCGTCCCCAGCGTACCCCACTGGCTGCTGAGTGACCATTATAGGTTCTCTTGATGGTAAATAACGCATTTTATATTGAGGGACACAAGCGTCCAGCCGTGTGTACATACATTTTTACCAGCAGGCGAGGAGAGCACACAAAATGCATAAAAAACGAGTAGTTTTGTTACCTCTTGGTCTTTCACTGTTCTATTTTCAACAGCTCCTGGGTGCTTTCTTTCAGGTTCTGCAAGAGGAAACTGTGCTTTTGAAGAACTTTATGAAACCGAAGCGTTTTACTCTGAGGGTGGCGTGTTACAGCTGATTTTGTTTACTTTGCGCCGCACACTGGCGCGTGTACGTAACATTATTTTCTGGCACGACATCGATGTGTCCCCAGCATTCCCCACTGGCTGCTGAGTGACCATTGCAGGTTCCCTTGATGGGAAATATCGCATTTTATATTGAGGGACTTAAGCGTCCAGCCGTGTGAACATACGGTTTTACCAGCAGGCGGGGAGAGCACACAAAATGCATAAAAAACGGGTAATTTTGTTACCTCTTGGTCTTTCACTGTTCTGTTTTCAACAGCTCACGGGTGCTTTCTTTCAGGTTCTGAAAGAGAAAACTGTTCTTTTGAAGGCCTTTGAGAAACCGAAGCGTTTTGCTCTGAGGGTGGCGTGTTACAGCTGATTTTGGTTACTTTGCGCCGCACACGGGCGCGTGTACGTAACATTATTTTCTGGCACGACATGGATGCGTCCCCAGCGTTCCCACAGGCTACTGAGTGACCATTAAAGGTTCTCTTGATGGGAAATAACGCATTTTATATTGAGGGACACAAGCGTCCAGCCGTGTGTACATACATTTTTACCAGCAGGCGAGGAGAGCACACAAAATGCATAAAAAACGAGTAATTTTGTTACCTCTTGGTCTTTCACTGTTCTATTTTCAACAGCCCCTGGGTGCTTTCTTTCAGGTTCTGCAAGAGGAAACTGTGCTTTTGAAGGCCTTTAAGAAACTGAAGCGTTTTACTCTGAGGGTGGCATGTTACAGCTGATTTTGATGACTTTGCGCCGCTCACGGGCGCGTGTACCTAACATTATTTTCTGGCACGACATGGATGCGTCCCCAGCGTTCCACACTGGCTGCTGAGTGACCATTATAGGTTCTTTTGATGTGAAATATCGCATTTTATATTGAGGGACACAAGCGTCCAGCCGAGTGTACATACATTTTTACCAGCAGGCGAGGAGAGCACACAAAATGCATAAAAAACGAGTAATTTTGTTATTGCTTGGTCTTTCACTGTTCTATTTTCAACAGCTCCTGGGTGCTTTCTTTCAGATTCTGCAAGGGGAAACTGTGCTTTTGAAGGCCTTTAAGAAACCGAAGCGTTTTACTCTGAGGGTGGCGTGTTACAGCTGATTTTGATGACTTGCCGCCGCACACGGGCGCGTGTACGTAACATTATTTTCTGGCACGACATGGATGCGTCCCCAGCGTTCCCCACAGGCTGCTGAGTGACCATTATAGGTTCTCTTGATGGGAAATAACGCATTTTGTATTGATGTACACAAGCGTCCAGCCGTGTGTACATACATTTTTACCAGCAGGCGAGGAGAGCACACAAAATGCATAAAAAACGAGTAAATTTGTTACCTCTTGGTCTTTCACTGTTCTGTTTTCAACAGCTCCTGGGTGCTTTCTTTCAGGTTCTGAAAGAGAAAACTGTTCTTTTGAAGGCCTTTAAGAAACCGAAGCGTTTTGCTCTGAGGGTGGCGTGTTACAGCTGATTTTGGTGACTTTATGCCGCACACGGGCGCGTGTACGTAACATTATTTTCTGGCACGACATCGATGTGTCCCCAGCGTTCCCCACTGGCTGCTGAGTGACCATTACAGGTTCCCTTGATGGAAAATATCGCGTTTTATATTGAGGGACACAAGCGTCCACCCGTGTGTACATTCACTTTTACCAGCAGGCGAGGAGAGCACACAAAATGCATAAAAAACGAGTAAATTTGTTACCTCTTGGTCTTTCACTGTTCTGTTTTCAACAGCTCCTGGGTGCTTTCTTTCAGGTTCTGAAAGAGAAAACTGTTCTTTTGAAGGCCTTTAAGAAACTGAAGCGTTTTACTCTGAGGGTGGCATGTTACAGCTGATTTTGATGACTTTGCGCCGCTCACGGGCGCGTGTACCTAACATTATTTTCTGGCACGACATGGATGCGTCCCCAGCGTTCCACACTGGCTGCTGAGTGACCATTATAGGTTCTTTTGATGTGAAATATCGCATTTTATATTGAGGGACACAAGCGTCCAGCCGAGTGTACATACATTTTTACCAGCAGGCGAGGAGAGCACACAAAATGCATAAAAAACGAGTAATTTTGTTATTGCTTGGTCTTTCACTGTTCTATTTTCAACAGCTCCTGGGTGCTTTCTTTCAGATTCTGCAAGGGGAAACTGTGCTTTTGAAGGCCTTTAAGAAACCGAAGCGTTTTACTCTGAGGGTGGCGTGTTACAGCTGATTTTGATGACTTGCCGCCGCACACGGGCGCGTGTACGTAACGTTATTTTCTGGCACGACATCGATGCGTCCCCAGCGTTCCCCACTGGCTGCTGAGTAACCATTATAGGTTCCCTCGATGGGAAATATCGCATTTTGTATTGGGGTACACAAGCGTCCAGCCGTGTGTACATACATTTTTACCAGCAGGCGAGGAGAGCACACAAAATGCATAAAAAACGAGTAATTTCGTTACCTCTTGGTCTTTCACTGTTCTGTTTTCAACAGCTCCTGGGTGCTTTCTTTCAGGTTCTGCAAGACGAAACTGTGCTTTTGAAGGCCTTTAAGAAACCGAAGCGTTTTACTCTGAGGGTGGCATGTTACAGCTGATTTTGATGACTTTGCGCCGCTCACGGGCGCGTGTACGTAACATTATTTTCTGGCACGACATCGATGTGTCCCCAGCGTTCCCCACTGGCTGCTGAGTGACCATTACAGGTTCCCTTGATGGAAAATATCGCGTTTTATATTGAGGGACACAAGCGTCCACCCGTGTGTACATTCACTTTTACCAGCAGGCGAGGAGAGCATACAAAATGCATAAAAAACGAGTAATTTTGTTACTGCTTGGTCTTTCACTGTTCGGTTTTCAACAGCTCCTGGGTGCTTTCTTTCAGATTCTCCAAGAGGGAACTGTGCTTTTGAAGGCCGTTATGAAACCGAAGCGTTTTGCTCTGAGGCTGGCGTGTTACAGCTGATTTTGATGACTTTGCGCCGCACACAGGGCGTGTACGTAACATTATTTTCTGGCACGACATGGATGCGCCCCCAGCGTTCCCCACAGGCTGCTGAGTGACCATTATAGGTTCCCTTGATGGGAAATAACGCATTTTATATTGAGGGACACAAGCGTCCAGCCGAGTGTACATACATTTTTACCAGCAGGCGAGGAGAGCACACAAAATGCATAAAAAACGAGTAATTTCGTTACCTCTTGGTCTTTCACTGTTCTGTTTTCAACAGCTCCTGGGTGCTTTCTTTCAGGTTCTGCAAGAGGAAACTGTGCTTTTTAAGGCCTTTAAGAAACCGAAGCGTTTTACTCTGAGGGTGGCATGTTACAGCTGATTTTGATGACTTTGCGCCGCTCACGGGCGCGTGTACGTAACATTATTTTCTGGCACGACATCGATGTGTCCCCAGCGTTCCCCACTGGCTGCTGAGCAACCATTATAGGTTATTTTGATGGGAAATATCGCATTTTATATTGAGGGACACTAGCGTCCAGCCGAGTCTACATACATTTTTACCAGCAGGCGAGGAGAGCACACAAAATGCATAAAAAACGAGTAATTTCGTTACCTCTTGGTCTTTCACTGTTCTGTTTTCAACAGCTCCTGGGTGCTTTCTTTCAGGTTCTGCAAGAGGAAACTGTGCTTTTTAAGGCCTTTAAGAAACCGAAGCGTTTTATTCTGAGGGTGGCGTGTTACAGCTGATTTTGGTGACTTTGTGCCGCACACGGGCGCGTGTACGTAACATTATTTTCTGGCACGACATCGATGTGTCCCCAGCGTTCCCCACTGGCTGCTGGGTGACCATTACAGGTTCCCTTGATGGGAAATATCGCATTTTATATTGAGGGACACAAGCGTCCAGCCGAGTGTACATACATTTTTACCAGCAGGCAAGGAGTGCACACAAAATGCATAAAAAACGAGTAATTTTGTTACCTCTTGGTCTTTCACTGTTCTACTTTCAACAGCTCCTGGGTGTTTTCTTTCAGGTTCTGCAAGAGGAAACTGTGCTTTTGAAGGCCGTTATGAAACCGAAGCATTTTACTTTGAGGCTGGCGTGTTACAGCTGATATTGATGACTTTGCGCCGCACACGGGGGCGTGTACGTAACATTATTCTCTGTCACGACATCGATGCGTCCCCAGCGTTCCCCACAGGCTGCTGAGTGACCATTATAGGTTCCCTTTGAGGGGTAATATCGCGTTTTATATTGAGGGACAGAAGCGTCCAGCCGTGTGTACATACGTTTTTACCAGCAGGCGAGGAGAGCACACAAAATGCATCAAAAACGAGTAATTTTGTTACTGCTTGGTCTTTCACTGTTCTGTTTTCAACAGCTCCTGGGTGCTTTCTTTCAGATTCTCTAGGAGGAAACTGTGCTTTTGAAGGCCTTTAAGAAACCGAAGCGTTTTACTCTGAGGGTGGCGTGTTACAGCTGATTTTGATGACTTTGCGCCGCACACGGGCGCGTGTACGTAACATTATTTTCTGGCACGACATCGATGTGTCCCCAGCGTTCCCCACTGGCTGCTGAGTGACCATTACAGGTTCCCTTGATGGAAAATATCGCATTTTATATTGAGGGACACAAGCGTCCAGCCGTGTGTACATTCATTTTTACCAGCAGGCAAGGAGAGCACACAAAATGCATAAAAAACGAGTAATTTCGTTACCTCTTGGTCTTTCACTGTTCTGTTTTCAACAACTCCTGGGTGCTTTCTTTCAGGTTCTGCAAGAGGAAACTGTGCTTTTTAAGGCCTTTAAGAAACCGAAGCGTTTTACTCTGAGGGTGGCGTGTTACAGCTGATTTTGGTGACTTTGTGCCGCACACGGCCGCGTGTACGTAACATTATTTTCTGGCACGACATCGATGTGTCCCCAGCGTTCCCCACTGGCTGCTGAGTGACCATTATAGGTTCCCTTGAGGGGGAATATCGCGTTTTATATTGAGGGACAGAAGCGTCCAGCCGTGTGTACATACGGTTTTGCCAGCAGGCGGGGAGAGCACACAAAATGCATAAAAAACGAGTAATTTTGTTATTGCTTGGTCTTTCACTGTTCTGTTTTCAACAGCTCCTGGGTGCTTTCTTTCAGATTCTGCAGGAGGGAACTGTGCTTTTGAAGGCCTTTAAGAAACCGAAGCGTTTTACTCTGAGGGTGGCGTGTTACAGCTGATTTTGATGACTTTGCGCCACACACGGGCGCGTGTACGTAACATTATTTTCTGGCACGACATGGATGCGTCCCCAGCGTTCCGCACAGGCTGCTGAGTGACCATTATAGGTTCCCTTGATGGGAAATAACGCATTTTATATTGAGGGACACAAGCGTCCAGCCGTGTGTACATACTTTTTTACCAGCGAGCATACAAAATGCATCAAAAACGAGTAATTTTGTTATCTCTTGGTCTTTCACTGTTCTATTTTCAACAGCTCCTGGGTGCTTTCTTTCAGGTTCTGCAAGGGGAAACAGTGCTTTTGAAGCCCTTTAAGAAAGCGAAGCGTTTTATTCTGAGGGTGGCGTGTTACAGGTGATTGTGGTGACTTTGTGCCGCACACGGGCGCGTGTATGTAACATTATTTTCTGGCACGACATGGATGCGTCCCCAGCGTTCCCCGCAGGCTGCTGAGTGACCATTATAGGTTCTCTTGATGGGAAATAACGCACTTTGTATTGAGGGACACAAGCGTCCAGCCGTGTGTACATACATTTTTACCAGCAGGCGAGGAGAGCACGCAAAATACATGTAAAACGAGTAATTTTGTTACTGCTTGGTCTTTCACTGTTCTGTTTTCAACAGCTCCTGAGTGCTTTCTTTCAAGTACTGCAAGAGGAGGCTGTGCTTTTGAAGGCCCTTAAGAAACCGAAGCGCTTTACTCTGAGGGTGGCGTGTTACAGCTGAATTTGATGACTTTGCGCCGCACAAGGGCGCGTGTACGTAACATTATTTTCTGGCACGACATGGATGCGTCCCCAGCGTTCCCCAAAGGGTTCTCTTGATGGGAAATAACGCATTTTATATTGAGGGACACAAGCGTCCAGCCGTGTGTACATACGTTTTTACCAGCAGGCGAGGAGAGCACACAAAATGCATAAAAAACGAGTTATTTTGTTACCTCTTGGTCCTTCAATGTTCTATTTTCAACAGCTCCTGGATGCTTTCTTTTAGGTTCTGCAAGAGGAAACTGTGCTTTTGAAGGCCTTTAAGAAACCGAAGCGTTTTACTCTGAGGGTGACGTGTTACAGCTGATTTTGATTACTTTGCGCCGCACACGGGCGCGTGTATGTAACATTATTTTCTGGCTCGACATCGATGCGTCCCCAGCGTTCCCCACTGGCTGCTGAGTGACCATTACAGGTTCCCTTGATGGAAAATATCGCGTTTTATATTGAGGGACACAAGCGTCCACCCGTGTGTACATTCACTTTTACCAGCAGGCGAGGTGAGCATACAAAATGCATAAAAAACGAGTAATTTTGTTATTGCTTGGTCTTTCACTGTTCGGTTTTCAACAGCTCCTGGGTGCTTTCTTCCAGATTCTGCAAGAGGGAACTGTGCTTTTGAAGGCCGTTATGAAACCGAAGCGTTTTGCTCTGAGGCTGGCGTGTTACAGCGGATATTGATGACTTTGCGCCGCACACGGGGGCGTGTACGTACCATTATTTTCTGTCACAACATCGATGCGTCCCCAGCGTTCCCCACAGGCTGCTGAGTGACCATTATAGGTTCCCTTAATGGGAAATATCGCGTTATATATTTAGGGACAGAAGCGTCCAGCCGTGTGTGCATACGGTTTTACCAGCAGGCGGGGAGAGCACACAAAATGCATAAAAAATGAGTGACGTTGTTATTGCTTGATCTTTCACTGTTCTGTTTTCAACAGCTCCTGGGTGCTTTCTTCCAGATTCTGCAAGAGGGAACTGTGCTTTTGAAGGCCTTTAAGAAACTGAAGCGTTCTACTCTGAGGGTGGCATGTTACAGCCGATTTTGATGACTTTGCGCCGCTCACGGCCGCGTGTACGTAACATTATTTTCTGGCACGACATGGATGCGTCCCCAGCGTTCCCCACTGGCTGCTGAGTGACCATTATAGGTTACCTTGATGGGAAATAACGCATTTTATATTGAGGGACACAAGCGTCCAGCCGTGTGTACATACATTCTTACCAGCAGGCGAGGCGAGCATACAAAATGCACCAAAAACGAGTAATTTCGTTACCTCTTGGTCTTTCACTGTTCTGTTTTCAACAGCTCCTGGGTGCTTTCTTTCAGGTTCTGCAAGAGGAAACTGTGCTTTTTAAGGCCTTTAAGAAACCGAAGCGTTTTATTCTGAGGGTGGCGTGTTACAGCTGATTTTGTTGACTTTGTGCCGCACACGGGCGCGTGTACGTAACATTATTTTCTGGCACGACATCGATGTGTCCCCAGCGTTCCCCACTGGCTGCTGGGTGACCATTACAGGTTCCCTTGATGGGAAATATCGCATTTTATATTGAGGGACACAAGCGTCCAGCCGAGTGTACATACATTTTTACCAGCAGGCAAGGAGAGCACACAATATGCATAAAAACGAGTAATTTTGTTACTGCCTGGTCTTTCACTGTTCTGTTTTCAACAGCTCCTGGGTGCTTTCATTCAGATTCTGCAGGAGGAAACTGTGCTTTTGAAGGCCTTTAAGAAACCGAAGCGTTTTACTCTGAGGGTGGCGTGTTACAGCTGATTTTGATGACTTTGCGCCGCACAGGGGCGCGTGTACGTAACATTATTTTCTGGCACGACATCGATGTGTCCCCAGCGTTCCCCACTGGCTGCTGAGTGACCATTACAGGTTCCCTTGATGGAAAATATCGCATTTTATATTGAGGGACACAAGCGTCCAGCCGTGTGTACATACATTTTAACCAGCAGGCGAGGTGAGCATACAAAATGCATCAAAAACGAGTAATTTTGTTACCCCTTGGTCTTTCACTGTTCTATTTTCAACAGCTCCTGGGTGCTTTCTTTCAGGTTCTGCAAGAGGAAACTGTGCTTTTGAAGCCCTTTAAGAAACCGAAGCGTTTTATTCTGAGGGTGGCATGTTACAGCTGATTTTGGTGACTTTGTGCCGCACACGGGCGCGTGTATGTAACATTATTTTCTGGCACGACATGGATGCGTCCCCAGCGTTCCCCGCAGGCTGTTGAGTGACCATTATAGGTTCTCTTGATGGGAAATAACGCATTTTATATTGAGAACACAAGCGTCCAGCCGTGCGTACATACATTTTTACCAGCAGGCGAGGAGAACACGCAAAATGCATGAAAAACGAGTAATTTTGTTACCGCTTGGTCTTTCACTGTTCTGTTTTCAACAGCTCCTGGGTGCTTTCTTTCAAGTACTGCAAGAGGAGGCTGTGGTTTTGAAGGCCCTTAAGAAACCGAAGCGCTTTACTCTGAGGGTGGCGTGTTACAGCTGATTTTGATGACTTTGCGCCGCACAAGGGCGCGTGTACGTAACATTATTTTCTGGCACGACATGGATGCGTCCCCAGCGTTCCCCACAGGCTGCTGAGTGACCATCATTGGTTCTCTTGATGGGAAAAAACGCATTTTATATTGAGGGACACAAGCGTCCAGCCGCGTGTACATACATTTTTACCAGCAGGCGAGGTGAGCATACAAAATGCATCAAAAACGAGTAATTTTGTTACCTCTTGGTCTTTCACTGTTGTATTTTCAACAGCTCCTGGGTGCTTTCTTTCAGTTTCTGCAAGAGGAAACTGTGCTTTTGAAGGCCTATAAGAAACCGGAGCGTTTTGTTCTGAGGGTGGCGTGTTACAGCTGATTTTGTTGACTTTGTGCCGCACACGGGCGCGTGTACGTAACATTATTTTCTGGCACGACATGGATGCGTCCCCAGCGTTCCCCACAGGCTGCTGAGTGACCATTATAGGTTCCCTCGATGGGAAATAACGCATTTTATATTGAGGGACACAAGCGTCCAACCGTGTGTTCATACATTTTTACCAGCAGGCGAGGTGAGCATACAAAATGCATCAAAAACGAGTAATTTTGTTACCTCTTGGTCTTTCACTGTTCTATTTTCAACAGCTCCTGGGTACTTTCTTTCAGGTACTGCAGGAGGAAACTGTGCTTTTGAAGGCCCTTAAGAAACCGAAGCGCTTTACTCTGAGGGTGGCGTGTTACAGCTGATTTTGTTGACTTTGTGCCGCACACGGGCGCGTGTACGTAACATTATTTTCTGGCACGACATCGATGTGTCCCCAGCGTTCCCCACTGGCTGCTGGGTGACCATTACAGGTTCCCTTGATGGGAAATATCGCATTTTATATTGAGGGACACAAGCGTCCAGCCGAGTGTACATACATTTTTACCAGCAGGCAAGGAGAGCACACAAAATGCATAAAAAACGAGTAATTTCGTTACCTCTTGGTCTTTCACTGTTCTGTTTTGAACAGCTCCTGGGTGCTTTCTTTCAGGTTCTGCAAGAGGAAACTGTGCTTTTTAAGGCCTTTAAGAAACCGAAGCGTTTTACTCTGAGGGTGGCGTGTTACAGCTGATTTTGGTGACTTTGTGCCGCACACGGCCGCGTGTACGTAACATTATTTTCTGGCACGACATCGATGTGTCCCCAGCGTTCCCCACTGGCTGCTGAGTGACCATTATAGGTTCCCTTGAGGGGGAATATCGCGTTTTATATTGAGGGACAGAAGCGTCCAGCCGTGTGTACATACGGTTTTGCCAGCAGGCGGGGAGAGCACACAAAATGCATAAAAAACGAGTAATTTTGTTATTGCTTGGTCTTTCACTGTTCTGTTTTCAACAGCTCCTGGGTGCTTTCTTTCAGATTCTGCAGGAGGGAACTGTGCTTTTGAAGGCCTTTAAGAAACCGAAGCGTTTTACTCTGAGGGTGGCGTGTTACAGCTGATTTTGATGACTTTGCGCCGCACACGGGCGCGTGTACGTAACATTATTTTCTGGCACGACATGGATGCGTCCCCAGCGTTCCGCACAGGCTGCTGAGTGACCATTATAGGTTCCCTTGATGGGAAATAACGCATTTTATATTGAGGGACACAAGCGTCCAGCCGTGTGTACATACTTTTTTACCAGCGAGCATACAAAATGCATCAAAAACGAGTAATTTTGTTATCTCTTGGTCTTTCACTGTTCTATTTTCAACAGCTCCTGGGTGCTTTCTTTCAGGTTCTGCAGGGGAAACAGTGCTTTTGAAGCCCTTTAAGAAAGCGAAGCGTTTTATTCTGAGGGTGGCGTGTTACAGGTGATTGTGGTGACTTTGTGCCGCACACGGGCGCGTGTATGTAACATTATTTTCTGGCACGACATGGATGCGTCCCCAGCGTTCCCCGCAGGCTGCTGAGTGACCATTATAGGTTCTCTTGATGGGAAATAACGCACTTTGTATTGAGGGACACAAGCGTCCAGCCGTGTGTACATACATTTTTACCAGCAGGCGAGGAGAGCACGCAAAATACATGTAAAACGAGTAATTTTGTTACTGCTTGGTCTTTCACTGTTCTGTTTTCAACAGCTCCTGAGTGCTTTCTTTCAAGTACTGCAAGAGGAGGCTGTGCTTTTGAAGGCCCTTAAGAAACCGAAGCGCTTTACTCTGAGGGTGGCGTGTTACAGCTGAATTTGATGACTTTGCGCCGCACAAGGGCGCGTGTACGTAACATTATTTTCTGGCACGACATGGATGCGTCCCCAGCGTTCCCCAAAGGGTTCTCTTGATGGGAAATAACGCATTTTATATTGAGGGACACAAGCGTCCAGCCGTGTGTACATACGTTTTTACCAGCAGGCGAGGAGAGCACACAAAATGCATAAAAAACGAGTTATTTTGTTACCTCTTGGTCCTTCAATGTTCTATTTTCAACAGCTCCTGGATGCTTTCTTTTAGGTTCTGCAAGAGGAAACTGTGCTTTTGAAGGCCTTTAAGAAACCGAAGCGTTTTACTCTGAGGGTGACGTGTTACAGCTGATTTTGATTACTTTGCGCCGCACACGGGCGCGTGTATGTAACATTATTTTCTGGCTCGACATCGATGCGTCCCCAGCGTTCCCCACTGGCTGCTGAGTGACCATTACAGGTTCCCTTGATGGAAAATATCGCGTTTTATATTGAGGGACACAAGCGTCCACCCGTGTGTACATTCACTTTTACCAGCAGGCGAGGTGAGCATACAAAATGCATAAAAAACGAGTAATTTTGTTATTGCTTGGTCTTTCACTGTTCGGTTTTCAACAGCTCCTGGGTGCTTTCTTCCAGATTCTGCAAGAGGGAACTGTGCTTTTGAAGGCCGTTATGAAACCGAAGCGTTTTGCTCTCAGGGTGGCGTGTTACAGCTGATTTTGGTGACTTTGTGCCGCACACGGGCGCGTGTACGTAACATTATTTTCTGGCACGACATGGATGCGTCCCCAGCGTTCCCCACAGGCTGCTGAGTGACCATTATAGGTTCCCTTGATGGGAAATAACGCATTTTATATTGAGGGACACAAGCGTCCAGCCGTGTGTACATACATTTTTACCAGCAGGCGAGGTGAGCATACAAAATGCATAAAAAACGAGTAATTTTGTTACCTCTTGGTCTTTCACTGTTCTATTTTCAACAGCTCCTGGGTACTTTCTTTCAGGTACTGCAGGAGGAAACTGTGCTTTTGAAGGCCCTTAAGAAACCGAAGCGCTTTACTCTGAGGGTGGCGTGTTACAGCTGATTTTGATGACTTTGCGCCGCACACGGTCGCGTGTACGTAACATTATTTTCTGGCACGACATGGATGCGTCCCCAGCGTTCACCACAGGCTGCTGAGTGACCATTATAGGTTCCCTTGATGGGAAATAACGCATTTTATATTGAGGGACACAAGCGTCCAGCCGTGTGTACATACATTTTTACCAGCAGGCGAGGTGAGCATACAAAATGCATAACAAACGAGTAATTTTGTTACCTCTTGGTCTTTCACTGTTCTATTATCAACAGCTCCTGGGTGCTTTCTTTCAGGTTCTGCAAGAGGAAACTGTGCTTTTGAAGGCCTATAAGAAACCGGAGCGTTTCGTTCTGAGGGCGGCGTGTTACAGCTGATTTTGGTGACTTTGTGCCGCACACGGGCGCGTGTACGTAACATTATTTTCTGCCACGACATGGATGCGTCCCCAGCGTTCCCCAGAGGCTGCTGAGTGACCATTATAGGTTCCCTTGATGGGAAATAACGCATTTTATATTGAGGGACACAAGCGTGCAGCCGTGTGTACATACATTTTTATGAGCAGGCGAGGTGAGAATACAAAATGCTTAAAAAACGAGTAATTTTGTTACCTCTTGGTCTTTAACGTTTCTATTTTCAACAGCTCCTGGGTGCTTTCTTTGAGGTACTGCTAAAGGAAACTGTGCTTTTGAAGGCCCTTAAGAAACCGAAGCGCTTTACTCTGAGGGTGGCGTGTTACAGCTGATTTTGATGACTTTGCGCCGCACACGGGCGCGTGTACGTAACATTATTTTCTGGCACGACGTGGATGCGTCCCCAGCGTTCCCCACAGGCTGCTGAGTGACCATTATAGGTTCTCTTGATGTGAAATAACGCATTTTATTTTGAGGGGTACAAGCGTCCAGCCGTGTGTACATACATTTTTACCAGCAGGCGAGGAGAGCACACAAAATGCATGAAAAATGAGTAATTTTGTTACCGCTTGGTCTTTCACTGTTCTGTTTTCAACAGCTCCTGGGTGCTTTCTTTCAGGTTCTGCAAGAGGAAACTGTGCTTTTTAAGGCCTTTAAGAAACCGAAGCGCTTTACTCTGAGGGTGGCGTGTTACAGCTGATTTTGATGACTTTGCGCCGCACACGGTCGCGTGTACGTAACATTATTTTCTGGCACGACATGGATGCGTCCCCAGCGTTCACCACAGGCTGCTGAGTGACCATTATAGGTTCCCTTGATGGGAAATAACGCATTTTATATTGAGGGACACAAGCGTCCAGCCGTGTGTACATACATTTTTACCAGCAGGCGAGGTGAGCATACAAAATGCATAACAAACGAGTAATTTTGTTACCTCTTGGTCTTTCACTGTTCTATTATCAACAGCTCCTGGGTGCTTTCTTTCAGGTTCTGCAAGAGGAAACTGTGCTTTTGAAGGCCTATAAGAAACCGGAGCGTTTTGTTCTGAGGGTGGCGTGTTACAGCTGATTTTGGTGACTTTGTGCCGCACACGGGCGCGTGTACGTAACATTATTTTCTGCCACGACATGGATGCGTCCCCAGCGTTCCCCAGAGGCTGCTGAGTGACCATTATAGGTTCCCTTGATGGGAAATAACGCATTTTATATTGAGGGACACAAGCGTGCAGCCGTGTGTACATACATTTTTATGAGCAGGCGAGGTGAGAATACAAAATGCTTAAAAAACGAGTAATTTTGTTACCTCTTGGTCTTTAACGTTTCTATTTTCAACAGCTCCTGGGTGCTTTCTTTGAGGTACTGCTAGAGGAAACTGTGCTTTTGAAGGCCCTTAAGAAACCGAAGCGCTTTACTCTGAGGGTGGCGTGTTACAGCTGATTTTGATGACTTTGCGCCGCACACGGGCGCGTGTACGTAACATTATTTTCTGGCACGACGTGGATGCGTCCCCAGCGTTCCCCACAGGCTGCTGAGTGACCATTATAGGTTCTCTTGATGTGAAATAACGCATTTTATTTTGAGGGGTACAAGCGTCCAGCCGTGTGTACATACATTTTTACCAGCAGGCGAGGAGAGCACACAAAATGCATGAAAAACGAGTAATTTTGTTACCGCTTGGTCTTTCACTGTTCTGTTTTCAACAGCTCCTGGGTGCTTTCTTTCAGGTACTGCAAGAAGAAACTGTGCTTTTGAAGGCCCTTAAGAAACCGAAGCGCGTTACTCTGAGGGTGGCGTGTTCCAGCTGATTTTGGTGACTTTGTGCCGCACACGGGCGCGTGTACGTAACATTATTTTCTGGCACGACATCGATGTGTCCCCAGCGTTCCCCACAGGCTGCTGAGTGACCATTATAGGTTCCCTTGAGGGGGAATATCGCATTTTATATTGGGGGCGGAAGCGTCCAGCCGTGTGTACATACATTTTTACCAGCAGGCGAGGAGAGCACACAAAGTGCATAAAAAACGAGTAATTTTGTTACTGCTTGGTTTTTCACTGATCTGTTTTCAACAGCTCCTGGGTGCTTTCTTTCAGGTACTGCTAGAGGAAACTGTGCTTTTTAAGGCCTTTAAGAAACCGAAGCGTTTTATTCTGAGGGTGGCGTGTTACAGCTGATTTTGGTGACTTTGTGCCGCACACGGGCGCGTGTACGTAACATTATTTTCTGGCACGACGTGGATGCGTCCCCAGCGTTCCCCAGAGGCTGCTGAGTGACCATTATAGGTTCCCTTGATGGGAAATATCGCATTTTATATTGAGGGACACAAGCGTCCAGCCGAGTGTACATACATTTTTACCAGCAGGCAAGGAGAGCACACAAAATGCATAAAAAACGAGTAATTTTGTTACTGCTTGGTCTTTCACTGATCTGTTTTCAACAGCTCCTGGGTGCTATCTTTCAGGTCCGGCAATAGTAACCTTTGCTTTTGACGGCCTTTGAGAAACTGAAGCGTTTTACTCCGAGTGTGGCGTGTTACAGCTGATTTTGCTGACTTTGCGCCGCACACGGGCGCGTGTACGTAACATTATTTTCTGGCACGACATCGATGTGTCCCCAGCGTTCCCCACTGGCTGCTGGGTGACCATTACAGGTTCCCTTGATGTGAAATATCGCATTTTATATTGAGGGACACAAGCGTCCAGCCGTGTGTACATACATTTTTACCAGCAGGCGAGGTGAGCATACAAAATGCATAAAAAACGAGTAATTTTGTTACCTCTTGGTCTTTCACTGTTCTATTTTCAACAGCTCCTGGGTGCTTTCTTTCAGGTTCTGCAAGAGGAAACTGTGCTTTTTAAGGCCTTTAAGAAACCGAAGCGTTTTATTCTGAGGGTGGCGTGTTACAGCTGATTTTGGTGACTTTGTGCCGCACACGGGCGCGTGTACGTAACATTATTTTCTGGCACGACATCGATGTGTCCCCAGCGTTCCCCACTGGCTGCTGGGTGACCATTACAGGTTCCCTTGATGTGAAATATCGCATTTTATATTGAGGGACACAAGCGTCCAGCCGAGTGTACATACATTTTTACCAGCAGGCAAGGAGTGCACACAAAATGCATAAAAAACGAGTAATTTTGTTACCTCTTGGTCTTTAACGTTTCTATTTTCAACAGCTCCTGGGTGCTTTCTTTGAGGTACTGCTAGAGGAAACTGTGCTTTTGAAGGCCCTTAAGAAACCGAAGCGCTTTACTCTGAGGGTGGCGTGTTACAGCTGATTTTGATGACTTTGCGCCGCACACGGGCGCGTGTACGTAACATTATTTTCTGGCACGACGTGGATGCGTCCCCAGCGTTCCCCAGAGGCTGCTGAGTGACCATTATAGGTTCCCTTGATGGGAAATATCGCATTTTATATTGAGGGACACAAGCGTCCAGCCGAGTGTACATACATTTTTACCAGCAGGCAAGGAGTGCACACAAAATGCATAAAAAACGAGTAATTTTGTTACCTCTTGGTCTTTCACTGTTCTATTTTCAACAGCTCCTGGGTGCTTTCTTTTAGGTTCTGCAAGAGGAAACTGTGCTTTTTAAGGCCTTTAAGAAACCGAAGCGTTTTATTCTGAGGGTGGCGTGTTACAGCTGATTTTGGTGACTTTGTGCCGCACACGGGCGCGTGTACGTAACATTATTTTCTGGCACGACATCGATGTGTCCCCAGCGTTCCCCACTGGCTGCTGGGTGACCATTACAGGTTCCCTTGATGTGAAATATCGCATTTTATATTGAGGGACACAAGCGTCCAGCCGAGTGTACATACATTTTTACCAGCAGGCAAGGAGTGCACACAAAATGCATAAAAAACGAGTAATTTTGTTACCTCTTGGTCTTTCACTGTTCTATTTTCAACAGCTCCTGGGTGTTTTCTTTGAGGTTCTGCAAGAGGAAACTGTGCTTTTGAAGGCCCTTAAGAAACCGAAGCGCTTTACTCTGAGGGTGGCGTGTTACAGCTGATTTTGATGACTTTGCGCCGCACACGGGCGCGTGTACGTAACATTATTTTCTGGCACGACGTGGATGCGTCCCCAGCGTTCCCCAGAGGCTGCTGAGTGACCATTATAGGTTCCCTTGATGGGAAATATCGCATTTTATATTGAGGGACACAAGCGTCCAGCCGAGTGTACATACATTTTTACCAGCAGGCAAGGAGTGCACACAAAATGCATAAAAAACGAGTAATTTTGTTACCTCTTGGTCTTTCACTGTTCTATTTTCAACAGCTCCTGGGTGTTTTCTTTGAGGTTCTGCAAGAGGAAACTGTGCTTTTGAAGGCCTTTAAGAAACTGAAGCGTTTTACTCTGAGGGTGGCATGTTACAGCTGATTTTGATGACTTTGCGCCGCTCACGGGCGCGTGTACCTAACATTATTTTCTGGCACGACATGGATGCGTCCCCAGCGTTCCCCACTGGCTGCTGAGTGACCATTATAGGTTCTTTTGATGTGAAATATCGCATTTTATATTGAGGGACACAAGCGTCCAGCCGAGTGTACATACATTTTTACCAGCAGGCGAGGAGAGCACACAAAATGCATAAAAAACGAGTAATTTTGTTATTGCTTGGTCTTTCACTGTTCTATTTTCAACAGCTCCTGGGTGCTTTCTTTCAGGTTCTGCAAGAGGAAACTGTGCTTTTGAAGGCCTTTAAGAAACCGAAGCGTTTTACTCTGAGGGTGGCGTGTTACAGCTGATTTTGATGACTTGCCGCCGCACACGGGCGCGTGTACGTAACGTTATTTTCTGGCACGACATCGATGCGTCCCCAGCGTTCCCCACTGGCTGCTGGCTGGAGAGCACACAAAATGCATAAAAAACGAGTAATTTTGTTACCTCTTGGTCTTTCACTGTTCTATTTTCAACAGCTCCTGGGTGTTTTCTTTCAGGTTCTGCAAGAGGAAACTGTGCTTTTGAAGGCCGTAATGAAACCGAAGCGATTTACTTTGAGGCTGGCGTGTTACAGCTGATATTGATGACTTTGCGCCGCACACGGGGGCGTGTACGTAACATTATTTTCTGTCACGACATCGATGCGTCCCCAGCGTTCCCCACAGGCTGCTGAGTGACCATTATAGGTTCCCTTGATGGGAAATAACGCATTTTATATTGAGGGACACAAGCGTCCAGCCGTGTGTACATACGTTTTTACCAGCAGGCGAGGAGAGCACACAAAATGCATGAAAAACGAGTAATTTTGTTACTGCTTGGTCTTTCACTGTTCTGTTTTCAACAGCTCCTGGGTGCTTTCTTTCAGGTTCTGCAAAAGGAAACTGTGCTTTTGAAGGCCTATAAGAAACCGGAGCGTTTTACTCTGAGGGTGGCGTGTTACAGCTGATTTTGATGACTTTGCGCCGCACACGGGCGCGTGTACGTAACATTATTTTCTGGCACGACATCGATGTGTCCCCAGCGTTCCCCACTGGCCGCTGAGTGACCATTACAGATTCCCTTGATGGAAAATATCGCATTTTATATTGAGGGACACAAGCGTCCAGCCGAGTGTACATACATTTTTACCAGCAGGCGAGGAGAGCACACAAAATGCATAAAAAACGAGTAATTTCGTTACCTCTTGGTCTTTCACTGTTCTGTTTTCAACAGCTCCTGGGTGCTTTCTTTCAGGTTCTGCAAAAGGAAACTGTGCTTTTGTAGGCCTTTAAGAAACCGAAGTGTTTTATTCTGAGGGTGGCGTGTTACAGCTGATTTTGTTGACTTTGTGCCGCACACGGGCGCGTGTACGTAACATTATTTTCTGGCACGACATGGATGCGTCCCCAGCGTTCCGCACAGGCTGCTGAGTGACCATTAAAGGTTCCCTTGATGGGAAATAACGCATTTTATATTGAGGGACACAAGCGTCCAGCCGTGTGTACATACATTTTTACCAGCGAGCATACAAAATGCATCAAAAACGAGTAATATTGTTACCTCTTGGTCTTTCACTGTTCTATTTTCAACAGCTCCTGGGTGCTTTCTTCCAGATTCTGCAAGAGGGAACTGTGCTTTTGAAGGCCTTTAAGAAACTGAAGCGTTTTACTCTGAGGGTGGCATGTTACAGCTGATTTTGATGACTTTGCGCCGCTCACGGCCGCGTGTACGTAACATTATTTTCTGGCACGACATGGATGCGTCCCCAGCGTTCCCCACTGGCTGCTGAGTGACCATTATAGGTTCTCTTGATGGGTAATAACGCATTTTATATTGAGGGACACAAGCGTCCAGCCGTGTGTACATACATTCTTACCAGCAGGCGAGGTGAGCATACAAAATGCATCAAAAACGAGTAATTTCGTTACCTCTTGGTCTTTCACTGTTCTGTTTTCAACAGCTCCTGGGTGCTTTCTTTCAGGTTCTGCAAGAGGAAACTGTGCTTTTTAAGGGCTTTAAGAAACCGAAGCGTTTTATTCTGAGGGTGGCGTGTTACAGCTGATTTTGGTGACTTTGTCCCGCACACGGGCGCGTGTACGTAACATTATTTTCTGGCACGACATCGATGTGTCCCCAGCGTTCCCCACTGGCTGCTAGGTGACCATTACAGGTTCCCTTGATTGAAAATATCGCGTTTTATATTGAGGGACACAAGCGTCCAGCCGAGTGTACATACATTTTTACCAGCAGGCAAGGAGAGCACACAAAATGCATAAAAAACGAGTAATTTTGTTACCCCTTGGTCTTTCACTGTTCTATTTTCAACAGCTCCTGGGTGCTTTCTTTCAGTTTCTGCAAGAGGAAACTGTGCTTTTGAAGGCCGTTATGAAACCGAAGCGTTTTACTCTGAGGCTGGCGTGTTACAGCTGACATTGATGACTTTGCGCCGCACACGGGGACGTATACGTAACATTATTTTCTGTCAAAACATCGATGCGTCCCCAGCGTTCCCCACAGGCTGCTGAGTGACCATTATAGGTTCCCTTGAGGGGGAATATCGCGTTTTATATTGAGGGACAGAAGCGTCCAGCCGTGTGTACATACGTTTTAACCAGCAGGCGAGGAGAGCACACAAAATGCATCAAAAACGAGTAATTTTGTTACTGCTTGGTCTTTAACTGTTCTGTTTTCAACAGCTCCTGGGTGCTTTCGTTCAGGTACTGCAAGAGGAAACTGTGCTTTTGAAGGCTCTTAAGAAACCGAAGCGCGTTACTCTGAGGGTGGCGTGTTCCAGCTGATTTTGGTGACTTTGTGCCGCACACGGGCGCGTGTACGTAACATTATTTTCTGGCACGACATGGATGCGTCCCCAGCGTTCCCCGCAGGCTGTTGAGTGACCATTATAGGTTCTCTTGATGGGAAATAACGCATTTTATATTGAGAACACAAGCGTCCAGCCGTGTGTACATACATTTTTACCAGCAGGCGAGGAGAGCACGCAAAATGCATGAAAAACGAGTAATTTTGTTACCGCTTGGTCTTTAACTGTTCTGTTTTCAACAGCTCCTGGGTGCTTTCTTTCAGGTTCTACAGGAGGAAACTGTAGAACCGAAGTGTTTTACTCTGAGGGTGGCGTGTTACAGCTGATTTTGATGACTTTGCGCCGCACAAGGGCGCGTGTACGTAGCGTTATTTTCTGGCACGACATTGATGTGTCCCCAGCGTTCCCCACTGGCTGCTGAGTGACCATTACAGGTTCCCTTGATGGGAAATATCGCATTTTATATTGAGGGACACAAGCGTCCAACCGTGTGTTCATACATTTTTACCAG
Organism: Eumerus sabulonum; assembly: GCA_951905685.1. Classification (NCBI taxonomy): domain Eukaryota; kingdom Metazoa; phylum Arthropoda; class Insecta; order Diptera; family Syrphidae; genus Eumerus; species Eumerus sabulonum. Next base: position 45,000,870 of record OX645062.1, on the reverse strand, counting down.
CAGGCGAGGTGAGCATACAAAATGCATCAAAAACGAGTAATTTTGTTATTGCTTGGTCTATCACTGTTCTGTTTTCAACAGCTCCTGGGTGCTTTCTTTCAGGTACTGCTAGAGGAAACTGTGCTTTTGAAGGCTCTTAAGAAACCGAAGCGCTTTACTCTGAGGGTGGCGTGTTACAGCTGATTTTTATGACTTTGCGCCGCACACGGGCGCGTGTACGTAACATTATTTTCTGGCACGACATGGATGCGTCCCCATCGTTCCCACCAGGCTGCTGAGTGACCATTATAGGTTCCCTTGATGGGAAATAACGCATTTTATATTGAGGGACACAAGCGTCCAACCGTGTGTTCATACATTTTTACCAGCAGGCGAGGTGAGCATACAAAATGCATCAAAAACGAGTAATTTTGTTATTGCTTGGTCTATCACTGTTCTGTTTTCAACAGCTCCTGGGTGCTTTCTTTCAGGTACTGCTAGAGGAAACTGTGCTTTTGAAGGCTCTTAAGAAACCGAAGCGCTTTACTCTGAGGGTGGCGTGTTACAGCTGATTTTGATGACTTTGCGCCGCACAAGGGCGCGTGTACGTAACATTATTTTCTGGCACGACATGGATGCGTCCCCAGCGTTCCCCACAGGCTGCTGAGTGACCATTATAGGTTCTCTTGATGTGAAATAACGCATTTTATTTTGAGGGATACAAGCGTCCAGCCGTGTGTACATACATTTTTACCAGCAGGCGAGGAGAGCACACAAAATGCATGAAAAACGAGTAATTTTGTTACCGCTTGGTCTTTCACTGTTCTGTTTTCAACAGCTCCTGGGTGCTTTCTTTCAGGTACTGCAAGAAGAAGCTGTGCTTTTGAAGGCTCTTAAGAAACCGAAGCGCGTTACTCTGAGGGTGGCGTGTTCCAGCTGATTTTGGTGACTTTGTGCCGCACACGGGCGCGTGTACGTAACATTATTTTCTGGCACGACATCGATGTGTCCCCAGCGTTCCCCACTGGCTGCTGAGTGACCGTTACAGGTTCTCTTGATGGGAAATATCGCATTTTATATTGTGGGCGGAAGCGTCCAGCCTTGTGTACATACATTTTTACCAGCAGGCGAGGAGAGCACACAAAGTGCATGAAAAACGAGTAATTTTGTTACTGCTTGGTCTTTCACTGTTCTGTTTTCAACAGCTCCTGGGTGCTTTCGTTCAGGTACTGCAAGAGGAAACTGTGCTTTTGAAGGCTCTTAAGAAACCGAAGCGCGTTACTCTGAGGGTGGCGTGTTCCAGCTGATTTTGGTGACTTTGTGCCGCACACGGGCGCGTGTACGTAACATTATTTTCTGGCACGACATCGATGTGTCCCCAGCGTTCCCCACAGGCTGCTGAGTGACCATTATAGGTTCTCTTGATGGGAAATAACGCATTTTATATTGAGGGACACAAGCGTCCAGCCGTGTGTACATACATTTTTACCAGCAGGCGAGGTGAGCATACAAAATGCATAAAAAACGAGTAATTTTGTTACCTCTTGGTCTTTCACTGTTCTATTTTCAACAGCTCCTGGGTGCTTTCTTTCAGTTTCTGCAAGAGGAAACTGTGCTTTTGAAGGCCTATAAGAAACCGGAGCATTTTGTTCTGAGGGTGGCGTGTTACAGCTGATTTTGTTGACTTTGTGCCGCACACGGGCGCGTGTACGTAACAATATTTTCTGGCACGACATGGTTGCGTCCCCGGCGTTCCCCACAGGCTGCTGACTGACCATTATAGGTTCCCTTGATGGGAAATAATGCATTTTATATTGAGGGACACAAGCGTCCAGCCGTGTGTACATACATTTTTACCAGCAGGCGAGGTGAGCATACAAAATGCATAAAAAACGAGTAATTTTGTTACCTCTTGGTCTTTCACTGTTCTATTTTCAACAGCTCCTGGGTGCTTTCTTTCAGGTTCTGCAAGAGGAAACTATGCTTTTGAAGGCCTATAAGAAACCGGAGCGTTTTGTTCTGAGGGTGGCGTGTTACAGCTGATTTTGGTGACTTTGTGCCGCACACGGGCGCGTGTACGTAACATTATTTTCTGCCACGACATGGATGCGTCCCCAGCGTTCCCCAGAGGCTGCTGAGTGACCATTATAGGTTCCCTTGATGGTAAATAACGCATTTTATATTGAGGGACACAAGCGTCCAGCCGTGTGTACATACATTTTTACCAGCAGGCGAGGTGAGCATACAAAATGCATAACAAACGAGTAATTTTGTTACCTCTTGGTCTTTCACTGTTCTATTTTCAACAGCTCCTGGGTGCTTTCTTTCAGGTTCTGCAAGAGGAAACTGTGCTTTTGAAGGCCTATAAGAAACCGGAGCGTTTTGTTCTGAGGGTGGCGTGTTACAGCTGATTTTGGTGACTTTGTGCCGCACACGGGCGCGTGTACGTAACATTATTTTCTGCCACGACATGGATGCGTCCCCAGCGTTCCCCACAGGCTGCTGAGTGACCATTATAGGTTCCCTTGATGGGAAATAACGCATTTTATATTGAGGGACACAAGCGTCCAGCCGTGTGTACATACATTTTTACCAGCAGGCGAGGTGAGCATACAAAATGCATAAAAAACGAGTAATTTTGTTACCTCTTGGTTTTTCACTGTTCTATTTTCAACAGCTCCTGGGTACTTTCTTTCAGGTACTGCAAGAGGAAACTGTGCTTTTGAAGGCCCTTAAGAAACCGAAGCGCTTTACTCTGAGGGTGGCGTGTTACAGCTGATTTTGATGACTTTGCGCCGCACACGGTCGCGTGTACGTAACATTATTTTCTGGCACGACATGGATGCGTCCCCAGCGTTCCCCACAGGCTGCTGAGTGACCATTATAGGTTCCCTTGATGGGAAATAACGCATTCTATATTGAGGGACACAAGCGTCCAGCCGTGTGTACATACATTTTTACCAGCAGGCGAGGTGAGCATACAAAATGCATAACAAACGAGTAATTTTGTTACCTCTTGGTCTTTCACTGTTCTATTTTCAACAGCTCCTGAGTGCTTTCTTTCAGATTCTGCAAGAGGAAACTGTGCTTTTGAAGGCCTATAAGAAACCGGAGCGTTTTGTTCTGAGAGTGGCGTGTTACAGCTGATTTTGGTGACTTTGTGCCGCACACGGGCGCGTGTACGTAACATTATTTTCTGGCACGACAGGAATGCGTCCCCAGTGTTCCCCACAGGCTGCTGAGTGACCATTATAGGTTCCCTTGATGGGAAATAACGCATTTTATATTGAGGGACACAAGCGTCCAGCCGTGTGTACATACATTTTTACCAGCAGGCGAGGTGAGCATACAAAATGCATAACAAACGAGTAATTTTGTTACCTCTTGGTCTTTCACTGTTCTATTTTCAACAGCTCCTGAGTGCTTTCTTTCAGGTTCTGCAAGAGGAAACTGTGCTTTTGAAGGCCTTTAAGAAACCGAAGCGTTTTATTCTGATGGTGGCGTGTTACAGCTGATTTTGTTGACTTTGTGCCGCACACGGGCGCGTGTACGTAACATTATTTTCTGGCACGACATGAATGCGTCCCCAGTGTTCCCCACAGGCTGCTGAGTGACCATTATAGGTTCCCTTGATGGGAAATAACGCATTTTATATTGAGGGACACAAGCGTCCAGCCGTGTGTACATACATTTTTACCAGCAGGCGACTAGAGCACACAGAATGCATGAAAAACGAGTAATTCTGTTACTGCTTGGTATTTCACTGTTCAGTTTTCAACAGCTCCTGGGTGCTTTCTTTCAGGTACTGCAAGAGGAAACTGTGCTTTTGAAGGTCCTTAAGAAACCGAAGTGCTTCATTCTGAGTGTGGCGTGTTACAGCTGATTTTTATGACTTTGCGCCGCACACGGGCGCGTGTACGTAACATTATTTTCTGCCACGACATGGATGCGTCCCCAGCGTTCCCCACAGGCTGCTGAGTGACCATTATAGGTTCCCTTGATGGGAAATAACGCATTTTATATTGAGGGACACAAGCGTCCAGCCGTGTGTACATACGTTTTTACCAGCAGGCGGGGAGAGCACACAAAATGCATAAAAAAACCGGCCAAGTGCGAGACGGACTCGCGCACGAAGGGTTCCGTACTATTATGTATAAAAACGGCAAAAAAAGCATGTCTGTTGTATGGGAGCCCCATTTATACATATATTTATTATATTCTGTCAAAGTATTTGTTGTTAAAGCAGCAACAGAAATACATAATCAGTGACATTTTATTCTCACACCCTTAAATATGGGTGTTCCCCAAGGAGCAGTATTGGGCCCAATCCTTTTTCTAATTTATGTTAATTCGTTTTTCTTACAACCTTTTAAAGGCAAAATAACTGCCTTTGCTGATGAAACATCTCTTTTCCACTCAAACACTAACTTAATTGATGGTTTTGTTAATAATGACCTAGATATATTAAGGAGATGGTTTAATTATCATAAACTAATAATTAGCAACAAAACGAAGTACATGATATTTAATATCAATGGTACAGTTTTCAGAGACCTTCCCTTATATTATCATGCACCATTGTGTAATCGATTTGTTCTTGAAGATATAGTATTCAACAATCAAGAATGTTTGAAAATTACTTCTTGATTGAACACGTGGACAGTTTTAAATATTTCAATATATTTGAAACAGGGGGTGGCCGTGTTGCAGTGGTTAACATCATCGACCGCCGATCGGAAGGTCTATAGTTCAAATTCGCTTCATAGCCAAGTAAAAGTATTTCCTAAACGGATGATAAAAAGTATGCAACGCAGTTGTGAATGGAAAGTGACCAGACGTACTGCCTGCAAGCATAACACTCACAGTATATGGTCAGCCGAAATTCATCCTCTGCGTATGCAATACTAAAGTGCTTGAAGGAATTACTACGGACTATAACCAACGCGGACTTTGGTCGGCTCTCGTCCTATCTAGGCCTAGGACAACCACCCCTGAGAGTAGTGAACGAACATCACCGACCCCAATCACTGCACTCCGTTCAGGTTGTGTGTGTCAACACATCATAAGAGAATATAAAAACTTTTGAACCTGCGCGAGTCTCTAAAAAAAAAAAAAAAAAAAAGTTTTTAAATGGGGTTATAAGATAATTATTCCATCTCAGTATGCACTGCAAAATCTACCCGTTTTAAAATACTAAATGTATACTCGCACCGATATGGAGCTAGCAAACCATGTCCATGTCCGGACCTGAATGCATACATACACATGTATGACATTCGTTCACGATATGCGGTGCGGGCATTATATTCTTTCATTTCTTTTCTTCATTTCAGTTCAAGTGTGCTGTACAGTGTACACCAACTGTTCGAGCTTTATCGCCACATCTCCATACTCTTGGGTTTCTTGAAAACTACGGGGTACAACTCATACCGTATGAGAAGCATGTTCGTTGCATTTATGTTTTTTTTTTTTCGTTTTGTACATATGTGATTGATGAATAAGGGTTGAATGGAACTATGGAACTCATTTCGTTCAATTTGCGGAACGAGAGGACATGTGTCCGAGAGAGGACATAGTTTCGTGAACTATACATGTCCGGAACTACCCAACTCTACTTCGTAATGTACATATGTATGTATGTATGTATACTTATACATAGCGTACAGATGTGTGAGTGTATGCACGTATGTGATGCGTATGGACGTATGTACGTATCGGTTCGTATGTGTGCAAGATCGCTTGCTCCTCTTGCTCACTTGCTCCTCTCCACCTGCCGCGACGTCGTGCGAAAGGGATGCTAGGCCAGCTGCGAGGACTGGTCGTGAGCAATGGCGCCACGCGATTGCCCTCACGCCGACTTACCCGCAGCATGAATCGCGCATTTGCTACGAGACTCGCGAAATATCCCACGCAAAAGAAAAAAAAAATCACCGTAATCGTTTCCAATTCAATATGTCACAAATTTAATTTCCTTAACCTAACTTAATCTAGGTTTACAATTAATCCTTAAAACTACCCTACACCGTATGTCAATAAAAAAAGTCGAAATAAATAAAAAAAATATATGTAAAATAAAAAAGAAAAGGAATTCACTGTTCAAAAAAGTAAACAAACCGCAGCTTGAGTATTCGAACAGTCGTACCGAAACTCCTCTGACCAACGACTTAGCCCGCATCACCAATCGCGACCAACAAGTTTCTGATTTCAATACCTTATACAATGAACGTGATATCCGCGACCAACGTAGGCAATAGGACACACGGTACGGCCGCGTACCGGGAACTGCTTAAAACCGTACCGGAGTTCTTCCCCGAAGATCACTCTCCGAGTACTTCGCCGAAGATTTCTCTCCGAGTTCTTTGCCCACTCTTCCTCATGTGCTACTAGGAACAGAAAAAAAAAAATTCTGACCTTCTGCGGGTTGAACTCCACTCGTTCGCGTGTCAAGTGCTGATTGTACCCTCGGGCTATCCGCTTTCTCTGAGTTTGCTTTCCCAAAATGGATGACTACAAGCCGTTCACAAATGGGAACTGACTGAAAGATGACAACGAAAACCTTTCGAAACAATTTATTATTGGTTGTTTGTAATTATGTATGTATATGTATAGTTAATTTTGTTCTGTTTTTAGTATTTGTCGTGGTAGCGGCAACAGAAATACATCATCTGTGAAAATTTCAACTGTCTAACTATCACGGTTCATGAGATACAGCCTGGTGACAGACGGACGGACGGACGGACGGACGGACGGACGGACGGACGGACGGACAGCGAAGTCTTAGTAATAGGGTTCCGTTTTACCTTTGGGTACGGAACCCTAAAAACGAGTAATTTTGTTACTGCTTGGTCTTTCACTGATCTGTTTTCAACAGCTCCTGGGTGCTATCTTTCAGGTCCGGCAATAGTAACCTTTGCTTTTGACGGCCTTTGAGAAACTGAAGCGTTTTACTCCGAGTGTGGCGTGTTACAGCTGATTTTGCTGACTTTGCGCCGCACACGGGGGCGTGTACGTAACATTATTTTCTGCCACGACATGGATGCGTCCCCAGCGTTCCCCACAGGCTGCTGAGTGACCATTATAGGTTCCCTTGATGGGAAATAACGCATTTTATATTGAGGGACACAAGCGTCCAGCCGTGTGTACATACGTTTTTACCAGCAGGCGAGGAGAGCACACAAAGTGCATGAAAAACGAGTAATTTTGTTACTGCTTGGTCTTTCACTGTTCTGTTTTCAACAGCTCCTGGGTACTTTCTTTCAGGTACTGCAAGAGGAGGCTGTGCTTTTGAAGGCCCTTAAGAAACCGAAGCGCTTAACTCTGAGGGTGGCGTGTTACAGCTGATTTTGATGACGTTGCGCCGCAAAAGGGCGCGTGTATGTAACATTATTTTCTGGCACGACATGGATGCGTCCCCAGCGTTCCCCACAGGCTGCTGAGTGACCATAATTGGTTCTCTTGATAGGAAATAACGCATTTTACATTGAGGGACACAAGCGTCCAGCCGTGTGTACATACATTTTTACCAGCAGGCGACTAGAGCACACAAAATGCATGAAAAACGAGTAATTCTGTTACTGCTTGGTATTTCACTGTTCAGTTTTCAACAGCTCCTGGGTGCTTTCTTTCAGGTACTGCAAGAGAAAACTGTGCTTTTGAAGGTCCTTAAGAAACCGAAGTGCTTTATTCTGAGTGTGGCGTGTTACAGCTGATTTTTATGACTTTGCGCCGCACACGGGCGCGTGTACGTAACATTATTTTCTGGCACGACATGGATGCGTCCCCAGCCTTCCCCACAGGCTGCTGAGTGACCGTTATAGGTTCCCTTGATGGGAAATAACGCATTTTATATTGAGGGACACAAGCGTCCAGCCGTGTGTACATACGTTTTTACCAGCAGGCGAGGAGAGCACACAAAATGCATAAAAAACGAGTAATTTTGTTACTGCTTGGTCTTTCACTGATCTGTTTTCAACAGCTCCTGGGTGCCATCTTTCAGGTCCGGCAATAGTAACCTTTGCTTTTGACGGCCTTTGAGAAACTGAAGCGTTTTACTCCGAGTGTGGCGTGTTACAGCTGATTTTGCTGACTTTGCGCCGCACACGGGCGCGTGTACGTAACATTATTTTCTGCCACGACATGGATGCGTCCCCAGCGTTCCCCACAGGCTGCTGAGTGACCATTATAGGTTCCCTTGATGGGAAATAACGCATTTTATATTGAGGGACACAAGCGTCCAGCCGTGTGTACATACGTTTTTACCAGCAGGCGAGGAGAGCACACAAAATGCATGAAAAACGATTAATTCTGTTACTGCTTGGTATTTCACTGTTCAGTTTTCAACAGCTCCTGGGTGCTTTCTTTCAGGTACTGCAAGAGGAAACTGTGCTTTTGAAGGCCCTTAAGAAACCGAAGCGTTTTATTCTGAGTGTGGCGTGTTACAGCTGATTTTGCTGACTTTGCGCCGCACACGGGCGCGTGTACGTAACATTATTTTCTGCCACGACATGGATGCGTCCCCAGCGTTCCCCACGGGCTGCTGAGTGACCATTACAGGTTCCCTTGATGGAAAATGCCGCATTTTATATTGAGGGACACAAGCGTCCAGCCGTGTGTACATACATTTTCACCAGCAGGCGAGGAGAGCACACAAAATGCATAAAAATCGAGTTATTTTGTTATTGCTTGGTCTTTCACTGTTCTATTTTCAACAGCTCCTGGGTGCTTTCTTTCACGTTCTGCAATAGGAAACTGCGCTTTTGAAGGCCTTTAAGAAACCGAAGCGTTTTATTCTGAGGGTGGCGGGTTACAGCTGATTTTGTTGACTTTGTGCCGCACACGGGCGCGTGTACGTAACATTATTTTCTGGCACGACATGGATGCGTCCCCAGTGTTCCCCACAGGCTGCTGAGTGACCATTATAGGTTCCCTTGATGGGAAATAACGCATTTTATATTGAGGGACACAAGCGTCCAGCCGTGTGTACATACGTTTTTACCAGCAGGCGAGGAGAGCACACAAAATGCATAAAAAACGAGTAATTTTGTTACTGATTGGTCTCTCACTGTTCTATTTTCAACAGCTCCGGGGTTTTTTCTTTCAGGTTCTGCAAAAGGAAACTGTGCTTTTGAAGGCCTTTTAGAAACCGAAGCGTTTTACTCTGAGGGTGGCGTGTTACAGCTGATTTTGATGACTTTGCGCCGCACACGGGCGCGTGTACGTAATATTATTTTCTGGCACGACATCGATGTGTCCCCAGCGTTCGCCACTGGCTGCTGAGTGACCATTACAGGTTCCCTTGATGGGAAATATCGCATTTAATATTGAGGGACACAAGCGTCCAGCCGTGTGTACATACGTTTTTACCAGCAGGCGAGGAGAGCACACAAAATGCATAAAAAACGAGTAATTTTGTTACTGATTGGTCTATCACTGTTCTATTTTCAACAGCTCCGGGGTTTTTTCTTTCAGGTTCTGCAAATGGAAACTGTGCTTTTGAAGGCCTTTTAGAAACCGAAGCGTTTTACTCTGAGGGTGGCGTGTTACAGCTGCTTTTGATGACTTTGCGCCGCACACGGGCGCGTGTACGTAATATTATTTTCTTGCACGACATCGATGTGTCCCCAGCGTTCCCCACTGGCTGCTGAGTGACCATTATAGGTTCCCTTGATGGGAAATAACGCATTTTATATTGAGGGACACAAGCGTCCAGCCGTGTGTACATACATTTTTACCAGCAGGCGAGGAGAGCACACAAAATGCATAAAAAACGAGTAATTTTGTTACTGCTTGGTCTTTCACTGATCTGTTTTCAACAGCTCCTGGGTGCCATCTTTCAGGTCCGGCAATAGTAACCTTTGCTTTTGACGGCCTTTGAGAAACTGAAGCGTTTTACTCCGAGTGTGGCGTGTTACAGCTGATTTTGCTGACTTTGCGCCGCACACGGGCGCGTGTACGTAACATTATTTTCTGCCACGACATGGATGCGTCCCCAGCGTTCCCCACAGGCTGCTGAGTGACCATTACAGGTTCCCTTGATGGAAAATGCCGCATTTTATATTGAGGGACACAAGCGTCCAGCCGTGTGTACATACGTTTTTACCAGCAGGCGAGGAGAGCACACAAAATGCATGAAAAACGATTAATTCTGTTACTGCTTGGTATTTCACTGTTCAGTTTTCAACAGCTCCTGGGTGCTTTCTTTCAGGTACTGTAAGAGGAAACTGTGCTTTTGAAGGCCCTTAAGAAACCGAAGCGTTTTATTCTGAGTGTGGCGTGTTACAGCTGATTTTGCTGACTTTGCGCCGCACACGGGCGCGTGTACGTAACATTATTTTCTGCCACGACATGGATGCGTCCCCAGCGTTCCCCACGGGCTGCTGAGTGACCATTACAGGTTCCCTTGATGGAAAATGCCGCATTTTATATTGAGGGACACAAGCGTCCAGCCGTGTGTACATACATTTTTACCAGCAGGCGAGGAGAGCACACAAAATGCATAAAAATCGAGTTATTTTGTTATTGCTTGGTCTTACACTGTTCTATTTTCAACAGCTCCTGGGTGCTTTCTTTCACGTTCTGCAATAGGAAACTGTGCTTTTGAAGGCCTTTAAGAAACCGAAGCGTTTTATTCTGAGGGTGGCGGGTTACAGCTGATTTTGTTGACTTTGTGCCGCACACGGGCGCGTGTACGTAACATTATTTTCTGGCACGACATGGATGCGTCCCCAGTGTTCCCCACAGGCTGCTGAGTGACCATTATAGGTTCCCTTGATGGGAAATAACGCATTTTATATTGAGGGACACAAGCGTCCAGCCGTGTGTACATACGTTTTTACCAGCAGGCGAGGAGAGCACACAAAATGCATAAAAAACGAGTAATTTCGTTACCTCTTGGTCTTTCACTGTTCTGTTTTCAACAGCTCCTGGGTGCTTTCTTTCAGGTACTGCAAAGGGAATCTGTGCTTTTGAAGGCCCTTAAGAAACCGAAGCGTTTTACTCTGAGGGTGGCGTGTTACAGCTGATTTTGATGACTTTGCGCCGCACACGGGCGCGTGTACGTAATATTATTTTCTGGCACGACATCGATGTGTCCCCAGCGTTCGCCACTGGCTGCTGAGTGACCATTACAGGTTCCCTTGATGGGAAATATCGCGTTTTATTTTCAGGGACATAAGCATCCAGCCGTGTGTACATATATTTTTACCAGCAGGCGAGGAGAGCACACAAAATGCATAAAAATCAAGTTATTTTGTTAATGCTTGGTCTTTCACTGTTCTGTTTTCAACAGCTCCTGGGTGCTTTCTGTCAGATTCTGCAAGAGGAAACTGTGCTTTTGAAGGCCTTTAAGAAACCGATGCGTTTTACTCTGAGGGTGGCGTGTTACAGCTGATTTTGATGACTTTGCGCCGCACACGGGCGCGTGTACGTAATATTATTTTCTGGCACGACATCGATGTGTCCCCAGCGTTCCCCATTGGCTGCTGAGTGAACATTACAGGTTCCCCTGATGGGAAATATTGCGTTTTATATCGAGGGACAGAAGCGTCCAGCCGTGTGTACATACGTTTTTACCAGCAGGCGAGGAGAGCACACAAAATGCATAAAAAACGAGTAATTTTGTTACTGATTGGTCTATCAATGTTTTATTTTCAACAGCTCCTGGGTGCTTTCTTTCACGTTCTGCAATAGGAAACTGTGCTTTTGAAGGCCTTTTAGAAACCGAAGCGTTTTACTCTGAGGGTGGCATGTTACAGCTGATTTTGATGACTTTGCGCCGCACACGGGCGCGTGTACGTAATATTATTTTCTGGCACGACATCGATGTGTCCCCAGCGTTCCATACTGGCTGCTGAGTGACCATTACAGGTTCCCTTGATGGGAAATATCGCATTTTATATTGAGGGACACAAGCGTCCAGCCGTGTGTACATACATTCTTACCAGCAGGCGAGGTGAGCATACAAAATGCATAAAATCGAGTAATCTGGTTACCGCTTGGTATTTCACTGTTCTGTTTCCAACAGCTCCAGGGTGCTTCCTTTCAGATTCTGCAAGAGGAAACTGTGCTGTTGAAGGCCTTAAAGAAACCGAAGCGTTTAACTCTGAGGGTGGCGTGTTACAGCTGATTTTGATTACTTTGCGCCGCACACGGGCGCGTGTATGTGACATTATTTTCTGGCACGACATGGATGCGTCCCCAGCGTTCCCCATAGGCTGCTGAGTGACCATTATAGGTTCTCTGGATGGGAATTAACGCATTTTATACTGAGGGACACAAGCGTCCAGCCGTGTGTACATACATTTTTACCAGCAGGCGAGGAGAGCACACAGATTGCATGAAAAACGAGTAATTTTGTTACTGCTTGGTCTTTCAGTGTTCTGTTTTCAACAGCTCCTGGGTACTTTCGTTCAGGTTCTGCAAGAGGAAACTGTGTTTTTGTAGGCCTTTGAGAAACTGTAGCGTTTCACTCTGAGGGTGGCGTATTACAGCTGATTTTGGTTACTTTGCGCCGCACACAGGCGCGTGTACGTAACATTATTTTCTGGCACGACATGGATGCGTCCCCAGCGTTCCCCACAGGCTGCTGAGTGACCATTATAGGTTCCCTTGATGGGAAATATCGCGTTTTATATTCAGGGACACAAGCATCCAGCCGTGTGTACATATATTTTTACCAGCAGGCGAGGAGAGCACACAAAATGCATAAAAAACGAGTAATTTTGTTACCTCTTGGTCTTTCACTGTTCTATTTTCGTCAGCTCCTGGGTGCTTTCTTTCAGGTTCTGCAAGAGGAAACTGTGCTTTTGAAGGCCGTTATGAAACCGATGCGTTTTACTCTGAGGCTGGCGTGTTACAGCTGATATTGATGACTTAGCGCCGCACACGGGGGCGTGTACGTAACATTATTTTCTGTCACGACATCGATGCGTCTCCAGCGTTCCCCACAGGCTGCTGAGTGACCATTATAGGTTCCCTTGATGGGAAATATCGCGTTTTATATTGAGGGACAGAAGCGTCCAGCCGTGTGTACCTACGTTTTTACCAGCAGGCGAGGAGAGCACACAAAATGCATCAAAAACGAGTAATTTTGTTACTGCTTGGTCTTTCACTGTTCTGTTTTCAACAGCTCCTGGGTGCTTTCTTTCAGATTCTGCAAGAGGAAACTGTGCTTTTGAAGGCCGTTTTGAAACCGAAGCGTTTTACTCTGATGCTGGCGTGTTACAGCTGATATTGATGACTTTGCGCCGCACACGGGGGCGTGTACGTAACATTATTTTCTGTCACGACATCGATGCGTCCCCAGCGTTCCCCACAGGCTGCTGAGTGACCATTATAGGTTCCCTTGATGGGAAATATCGCGTTTTATATTGAGGCACAGATGCGTCCAGCCGTGTGTACATACGTTTTTACCAGCAGGCAAGGAGAGCATACAAAATGCATAAAAAACGAGTAATTTTGTTACCTCTTGGTCCTTCACTGCTCTATTTTTAACAGCTCCTGGGTTTTTTCTTTCAGGTTCTGCAAGAGGAAACTGTGCTTTTGAAGGCCTTTAAGAAGCCGAAGCGTTTTATTCTGAGGGTGGCGTGTTACAGCTGATTTTGGTGACTTTATGCCGCACACGGGCGCGTGTACGTAACATTATTTTCTGGCTCGACATCGATGCGTCCCCAGCGTACCCCACTGGCTGCTGAGTGACCACTATAGGTTCTCTTGATGGGAAATAACGCATATTATATTGAGGGACACAAGCGTCCAGCCGTGTGTACATACATTTTTACCAGCAGGCGAGGAGAGCACACAAAATGCATGAAAAACGAGTAATTTTGTTACTGCTTGGTCTTTCACTGTTCTGTTTTCAACAGCTCCTGGGTACTTTCGTTCAGGTACTGCAAGAAGAAACTGTGCTTTTGAAGGCCCTTAAGAAACCGAAGTGCTTTACTGTGAGGGTGGCGTGTTACAGCTGATTTTGATGACTTTGCGCCGCACACGGGCGCGTGTACGTAACATTATTTTCTGGCACGACATGGATGCGTCCCCAGCGTTCCCCACAGGCTGCTGAGTGACCATTATAGGTTCTCTTGATGGGAAATAACGCATTTTATATTGAGGGACACAAGCGTCCAGCCGTGTGTACATACATTTTTACCAGCAGGCGAGGAGAGCACACAAAATGCATAAAAAACGAGTAATTTTGTTACTTCTTGGTCTTTCACTGATCTATTTTCAACAGCTCCTGCGTGCTTTCTTTCAGGTTCTGCAAGAGGAAACTGTGCTTTTGAAGGCCATTAAGAAACCGAAGCGTTTACCTCTGAGGGTGGCGCGTTATAGCTGATTTTGTTGACTTTGCGCCGCACACGGGCGCGTGTACGTAACATTATTTTCTGGCTCGACATCGATGCGTCTCCAGCGTTCCCCACTGGGTGCTGGGTGACCGTTAAAGGTTCCCATTATGGGAAATATCGCGTTTTATATTCAGGGACACAAGCATCCAGCCGGGTGTACATATATTTTTACCAGCAGGCGAGGAGAGCACACAAAATGCATCAAATACGAGTAATTTTGTTACCTCTTGGTCTTTCGCTGTTCTATTTTCAACAGCTCCTGGGTGCTTTCTTTCAGATTCTGCAAGGGGGAACTGTGCTTTTGAAGGCCTTTAAGAAACTGAAGCGTTTTACTCTGAGGGTGGCGTGTTACAGCTGGTTTTGATGACTTTGCGCCGCACACGGGCGCGTGTACGCAACACAATTTTCTGGCACGACATGGATGCGTCCCCAGCGTTCCCCACAGGCTGCTGAGTGACCATTATAGGTTCCCTTGATGGGAAATATCGCGTCTTATATTGAGGGACAGGAGCGTCCAGCCGTGTGTACATACGTTTTTACCAGCAGGCGAGGAGAGCACACAAAATGCATAAAAAACGAGTAATTTTGTTACTGCTTGGTCATTCACTGTTCTGTTTTCAACAGGCCCTGGGTGCTTTCTTTCACGTTCTGCAATAGGAAACTGTGCTTTTGAAGGCCTTTTAGAAACCGAAGCGTTTTACTCTGAGGCTGGCGTGTTACAGCTGATATTGATGTCTTTGCGCCGCACACGGGGGCGTGTACGTAACATTATTTTCTGTCACGACATCGATGCGTCCCCAGCGTTCCCCACAGGCTGCTGAGTGACCGTTATAGGTTCCCTTGATGGGAAGTATCGCGTTTTATATTGAGGGACAGAAGCGTCCAGCCGTGTGTACATAAGTTTTTACCAGCAGGCGAGGAGAGCACACAAAATGCATCAAATACGAGTAATTTTGTTACTGCTTGGTTTTTCACTGATCTGTTTTCAACAGCTCCTGGGTGCTTTCTTTCAGATTCTGCAAGAGGAAACTGTGCTTTTGAAGGCCGTTATGAAACCGAAGCGTTTTACTCTGAGGCTGGCGTGTTACAGCTGATATTGATGACTTAGCGCCGCACACGGGGGCGTGTACGTAACATTAATTTCTGTCACGACATCGATGCGTCCCCAGCGTTCCCCACAGGCTGCTGAGTGACCATGATAGGTTCTCTTGATGGGAAATATCGCGTTTTATATTGAGGGACAGAAGCGTCCAGCCGTGTTTACATACGTTTTTACCAGCAGGCGAGGAGAGCACACAAAATGCATCAAAAACGAGTAATTTTGTTACGGCTTGGTCCTTCACTATTCTGTTTTCAACAGCTCCTGGGTGCTTTCTTTCAGATTCTGCAAGAGGAAACTGTGCTTTTGAAGGCCGGTATGAAACCAAAGCGTTTTACTCGGAGGCTGGCGTCTTACAGCTGATATTGATGGCTTTGCGCCGCACACGGGCGCGTGTACGTAACATTATTTTCTGGCACGACATCGATGTGTCCCCAGCGTTCCCCACTGGCTGCTGAGTGACTATTACAGGTTCCCTTGATGGGAAATATCGCATTTTACATTGAGGGACTTAAGCGTCCAGCCGTGTGTACATACGGTTTTACCAGCAGGCGGGGAGAGCACACAAAATGCATAAAAAATGAGTAATATTGTAATTGCTTGGTCTTTCACTGTTCTGTTTTCAACAGCTCCTGGGTGCTTTCTTTCAGATTCTGCATGGGGGAACTGTGCTTTTGAAGGCCGTTATGAAACCGAAGCGTTTTACTCTGAGGCTGGCGTGCTACAGCTGATATTGATGACTTTGCGCCGCACACGGGGGCGTGTACGTAACATTATTTTCTGTCACGACATCGGTGCGTCCCCAGCGTTCCCCACAGGCTGCTGAGTGACCGTTATAGGTTCCCTTGATGGGAAGTATCGCGTTTTATATTGAGGGACAGAAGCGTCCAGCCGTGTGTACATACATTTTTACCAGCAGGCGAGGAGAGCACACAAAATGCATAAAAAACGAGTAATTTTGTTACCTCTTGGTCTTTCACTGTTCTATTTTCAACAGCTCCTGGGTGCTTTCTTTCAGGTTCTGCAAGAGGAAACTGTGCTTTTGAAGGCCTTTATGAAACCGAAGCGCTTTACTCTGAGGGTGGCGTGGTACAGCTGATTTTGATGACTTTGCGCCGCACACGGGGGCGTGTACGTAACATTATTTTCTGTCACGATATCGATGCGTCCCCAGCGTTCCCCACTGGCTGCCGAGTGACCATTATAGGTTCCCTTGATGGGAAATATCGCGTTTTATATTGAGGGACAGAAGCGTCCAGCCGTGTGTACATACGTTTTTACCAGCAGGCGAGGAGAGCACAAAAAATGCATCAAAAACGAGTAATTTTGTTACTGCTTGGTCTTTCACTGTTCTGTTTTCAACAGCTCCTGGGTGCTTTCTTTCAGATTCTGCAAGAGGAAACTGTGCTTTTGAAGGCCGTTATGAAACCGAAGCGTTTTACTCTGAGGCTGGCGTGTTACAGCTGATATTGATGACTTAGCGCCGCACACGGGGGCGTGTACGTAACATTATTTTCTGTCGCGACATCGATGCGTCTCCAGCGTTCCCCACAGGCTGTTGAGTGACCATTATAGGTTCCCTTGATGGGAAATATCGCGTTTTATATTGAGGGACAGAAGCGTCCAGCCGAGTGTACATACGTTTTTACCAGCAGGCGAGGAGAGCACACAAAATGCATCAAAAACGAGTAATTTTGTTACTGCTTGGTCCTTCACTGTTCTGTTTTCAACAGCTCCTGGGTGCTTTCTTTCAGATTCTGCAAGAGGAAACTGTGCTTTTGAAGGCCGTTTTGAAACCGAAGCGTTTTACTCTGATGCTGGCGTGTTACAGCTGATATTGATGACTTTGCGTTGCACACGGGGGCGTGTACGTAACATTATTTTCTGTCACGACATCGATGCGTCCTCAGCGTTCCCCACAGGCTGCTGAGTGACCATTATAGGTTCCCTTGATGGGAAATATCGCGTTTTATATTGAGGCACAGATGCGTCCAGCCGTGTGTACATACGTTTTTACCAGCAGGCGAGGAGAGCATACAAAATGCATAAAAAACGAGTAATTTTGTTACCTCTTGGTCCTTCACTGCTCTATTTTTAACAGCTCCTGGGTTTTTTTCTTTCAGGTTCTCCAAGAGGAAACTGTGCTTTTGAAGGCCTTTAAGAAACCGAAGCGTTTTATTCTGAGGGTGGCGTGTTACAGCTGATTTTGGTGACTTTATGCCGCACACGGGCGCGTGTACGTAACATTATTTTCTGTCACGACATCGATGCGTCCTCAGCGTTCCCCACAGGCTGTTGAGTGACCATTATAGGTTCCCTTGATGGGAAATATCGCGTTTTATATTGAGGGACAGAAGCGTCCAGCCGTGTGTACATACATTTTTACCAGCAGGCGAGGAGAGCACACAGATTGCATGAAAAACGAGTAATTTTGTTACTGCTTGGTCTTTCACTGTTCTGCTTTCAACAGCTCCTGGGTACTTTCGTTCAGGAACTGCATGAAGAAACTGTGCTTTTGAAGGCCTTTTAGAAACCGAAGCGCTATACTCTGAGGGTGGCGTGTTACAGCTGATTTTGATGACTTTGCGCCGCACACGGGTGCGTGTACGTAACATTATTTTCTGGCTCGACATCGATGCGTCCCCAGCGTACCCCACTGTCTGCTGAGTGACCATTATAGGTTCTCTGGATGGGAATTAACGCATTTTATACTGAGGGACACAAGCGTCCAGCCGTGTGTACATACATTTTTACCAGCAGGCGAGGAGAGCACGCAAAATGCATAAAAAAAGAGTAATTTTGTTATTGCTTGGTCTTTCACTGTTCTGTTTTCAACAGCTCCTAGGTGCTTTCTTTCAGATTCTGCAAGAGGAAACTGTGCTTTTGAAGGCCGTTATGAAACCGAAGCGTTTTACTCTGAGGCTGGCGTGTTACAGCTGATATTGATGACTTAGCGCCGCACACGGGGGCGTGTACGTAACATTATTTTCTGTCACGACATCGATGCGTCTCCAGCGTTCCCCACAGGCTGTTGAGTGACCATTATAGGTTCCCTTGATGGGAAATATCGCGTTTTATATTGAGGGACAGAAGCGTCCAGCCGTGTGTACATACGTTTTTACCAGCAGGCGAGGAGAGCACACAAAATGCATCAAAAACGAGTAATTTTGTTACTGCTTGGTCTTTCACTGTTCTGTTTTCAACAGCTCCTGGGTGCTTTCTTTCAGATTCTGCAAGAGGAAACTGTGCTTTTGAAGGCCGTTATGAAACCGAAGCGTTTTACTCTGAGGCTGGCGTGTTACAGCTGATAATGATGACTTAGCGCCGCACACGGGGGCGTGTACGTAACATTATTTTCTGTCACGACATCGATGCGTCTCCAGCGTTCCCCACAGGCTGTTGAGTGACCATTATAGGTTCCCTTGATGGGAAATATCGCGTTTTATATTGAGGGACAGAAGCGTCCAGCCGTGTGTACATACGTTTTTACCAGCAGGCGAGGAGAGCACACAAAATGCATCAAAAACGAGTAATTTTGTTACCTCTTGGTCTTTCACTGTTCTATTTTCAACAGCTCCTAGGTGCTTTCTTTCAGGTTCTGCAAGAGGAAACTGTGCTTTTGAAGGCCTTCAAGAAACCGAAGCATTTCACTCTGAGGGTGGCGTGTTACAGCTGAATTTGATGACTTTGCGCTGCACACGGGCGCGTGTACGTAACATTATTTTCTGGCTCGACATCGATGCGTCCCCAGCGTACCCCACAGGCTGCTGAGTGACCATTATAGGTTCTCTGGATGGGAATTAACGCATTTTATACTGAGGGACACAAGCGTCCAGCCGTGTGTACATACATTTTCACCAGCAGGCGAGGAGAGCACACAAAATGCATCAAAAACGAGTAATTTTGTTACTGCTTGGTCTTTCACTGTTCTGTTTTCAACAGCTCCTGGGTGCTTTCTTTCAGATTCTGCAAGGGGAAACTGTGCCTTTGAAGGCCGTTATGAAACCGAAGCGTTTTACTCTGAGGCTGGCGTGTTACAGCTGATATTAATGACTTTGCGCCGCACACGGGGGCGTGTACGTAACATTATTTTCTGGCACGACATCGATGTGTCCCCAGCGTTCCCCACTGGCTGCTGAGTGACTATTACAGGTTCCCCCGATGGGAAATATCGCATTTTATATTGGGGGACACAAGCGTCCAGCCGTGTGTACATACATTTTTACCAGCAGGCGAGGTGAACATACAAAATGCTTAAAAAACGAGTAATTTTGTTACTGCTTGGTCTTTCACTGTTCTGTTTTCAACAGCTCCTGGGTGCTTTCTTTCAGATTCTGCAAGAGGAAACTGTGCTTTTGAAGGCCATTAAGAAACCGAAGCGTTTACCTCTGAGGGTGACGCGTTATAGCTGATTTTGTTGACTTTGCGCCGCACACGGGCGCGTGTACGTAACATTATTTTCTGGCTCGACATCGATGCGTCTCCAGCGTTCCCCACTGGCTGCTGGGTGACCGTGAAAGGTTCCCATGATGGAAAATATCGCGTTTTATATTCAGGGACACAAGCATCCAGCCGGGTGCACATATATTTTTACCAGCAGGCGAGGAGAGCACGCAAAATGCATCAAATACGAGTAATTTTGTTACCTCTTGGTCTTTCACTGTTCTATTTTCAACAGCTCCTTGGTGCTTTCTTTCAGATTCTGCAAGGGGGAACTGTGCTTTTGAAGGCCTTTAAGAAACTGAAGCGTTTTACTCTGAGGGTGGCGTGTTACAGCTGGTTTTGATGACTTTGCGCCGCACACGGGCGCGTGTACGTAACACTATTTTCTGGCACGACATGGATGCGTCCCCAGCGTTCCCCACAGGCTGCTGAGTGACCATTATAGGTTCTCTTGATGGGAAATATCGCATTTTATATTGAGGGGCACAAGCGTTCAGCCGTGTGAACATACATTTTTACCAGCAGGCGAGGAGAGCACACAAAATGCATAAAAAACGAGTAACTTTGTTACCTCTTGGTCTTTCACTGTTCTATTTTCAACAGCTCCTGGGAGCTTTCTTTCAGGTTTTGCAAGAGGAAACTGTGCTTTTGAAGGCCGTTATGAAACCGAAGCGTTTTAGTCTGAGGGTGGCGTGTTACAGCTGATATTGATGACTTTGCGCCGCACGCGGGTGCGTGTACGTAACATTATTTTCTGGCACGACATCGATGCGTCCCCAGCGTTCCCCACAGTATGCTGAGTGACCATTACAGGTTCCCTTGATGGGAAATATCGCGTTTTATATCGAGGGACAGAAGCGTCCAGCCGTGTGTACATACGTTTTTACCAGCAGGCGAGGGGAGCACACAAAATGCATAAAAAAAAACCGGCCAAGTGCGAGTCGGACTCGCGCACGGAAGGGTTCCGTACTATTATGTATAAAAACGGCAAAAAAAGCATGTCTGTTGTACGGGGCCCCATTTATACATATATTTATTATATTCTGTCTAAGTATTTGTTGTTAAGGCATCAACAGAAATACATAATCAGTGACATTTTATTCTCACTTTTCGGATAGTTAAAATCTAGAATGTTGTAATTTTTAGAAAATACTCATTTTTTGAGTGATTGCCAATTTGGGTTTAGACGTGGCAAATCGACTGAAACTGCTTTATTGAAATTAACTGGTGAAATATATAATAGTTTAAACACTTCTCAAATACCATCAACATTATTTGTTGAAATCAGTAAGGTCTTTGATATGGTTAATCATACTTTGCTACTCGATAAACTTTACAAAGCGGGTTTCAGAGGCTCCATTTATAAATGGTTTTCTTCTTATTTATTCAACCGTTATCAAGTTGTGAAAATTAGGAATGTTTACAGTTCTATAGACATCTTAAATATGGATGTTCCCCAAGGAGCAGTATTGGGCCCAATCCTTTTTCTAATTTATGTTAATACGTTTGTCATACAACCTTTTAAAGGCAAAATAACTGCCTTTGCTGATGAAACATCTCTTTTCCACTCAAACACTAACTTAATTGATAGTTTTGCAGATGTTAATTATGACCTAGATATGTTAAGGAGATGGTTTAATTATCACAAACTAATAATAATCAACGGTAGAGTTTTCAGAGACCTTCCCTTATATTATCATGCACCATTGTGTAATCGATTTGTTCTTGTAGATATAGTATTTGTTCTTATTTCAAAATGATGTCGATAAAATTAAAGGTACTGCATTAAATGAAGAGCAGCATTCCAGTGTTGTTTCCTTGGATTTTGAGCAAATTGTGCTAAGGTGCTTACGCTGTATGCGATGTCAGGTCGGCTGAACACTGCAAGGTGCATCAATGATCCAATTAACTCCTGATACTTTCGTGTCTCAACAGTAGCTCGTTCTCCAATGATAGTTGGTTCCTTTTCAAGTTTTAGCCTAACTTGCATGGGAATACATTTTGGTTTGGCATTTTGTAAATTATATTTTATACAAAGATGATTTATATATCGCATTTGTGAAATTGATAAGGTTTGATTCTTCCTTTCGATTTGAAGTCCTATGCAAAAATTTGGATGTCCAAGATCTCTTATATCAAAACGCTCGGAAAGTGTTTGCTTTATCAGCTTAATGCTTGATTTCGAATTTGAAGCTATTATAATGTCATCCACATATACTCCTATAAAAGTTGTTTCTTCCTTATTTATTTTAAAATAAACACAATGATCATAGTTCGATTGTGATAAGGTCAAAACGTTCAATTGTTCGTTTAAGGTTGTGTGCCATTGTCTACTCGCCTGCTTAAGCTCGTAAAGTGCCTTATTTAAACTACACACCTTTTTCGGGTGGTAAAGATCAACGAAACCCCCAGGTTGATTCATAAAAACCTCCTCGCTAATCTTACCATTCAGGAAAGCAGTTGACACATCTAAATGATGAAGTTCCATGTCATATTCAACAGACAGAGCATAAATAAGACGAAGTGAACTTTGTCTTATAACCGGCGAATAAGTTTCCACATAGTCGATCCCAAACTTTTGACTATAACCTTTAGCGACGAGTCTCGCCTTTCGTCTTTCAATTGTGCCATCTGAATTGTATTTTGTCTTAAAGACCCATCGAGATCCTATAGCTTTTCGATTTGCTGGAAGTTCGCATAGAGTCCAAGTTTTATTTTCCATGAGACTGCGATATTCTTCTTTCATAGCCACAGTCCACTCATTAGCAGCAGGTGAGTTCATGGCTTCTTCAAAGGTGTTTGGGTCCTCGAATAAACTCGTATTGAGGGCTGATTCAACTGCATTTTTCATTTTGTTACGTGGCCTTAACCTCTGCCTTATGTTAGACTCTTCGGTTGGACTTCCTTCTATAATTCCGTCTAGATCTTCTTTTCCGTTGAGTTGGTATCCACCAGCACTAGCTGCATCGTTCCTACTTTTATATTTGTTTACATCTCCATCAGCATTTTTTTCTGTTTCAATTTCCTTTAAAGTTCCCGGAACATTTCCCGTTTCCATTTGGTTTTCTTTGCTGCATTCAAATTCATAGAAATTATTATTTTTGTTTTCACTTTGATTGGTCTCAATATGTTCAATAAAACGAACGTCTCTGCTCTTGATTACTTTTCTCGATCCTCTTTTCCACAAGCGATATGCTTTGGACTCTGCAGAGTATCCAATGAGGACAAATTCATCGCTCTTTGGATCGAGTTTGGATCTACCTAGGGCTTTGTTAAGGGCAAAAGCGCGACAACCGATTTGACGAAAGTGGCTAACATTGGGTATCCTACCTGTCCAAATTTGTTGAGGAGTTTTCTGTTTATTCAACATAGTAGGGCAATGATTCCGTATATAGGCGGCAGTATGAATCAGACAACAATCAGTTATGTCAAAACCCATTTTCAATTACAATTGCCATAGATGTGGAAGGAAAGGGCATATGAAACGAAATTGCCGAGTAAATATTCAAAGGGAAAAATTACGATTTGTGGAAAATATTTCACCAGAGGAAGGTTTCATAGCAACAGAAAATAAAAAGCATGCTCAATTAAAAGAAATTTCACAGAAAGTAAACTCAATAGACAATAACTTAGACAGAACAAAATGGTTCATAGATAGCGGAGCCACCTCACACATGTGTTGTGACAGGAAATTTTTCAAACACTTAGACACCTGCTACTCCGGTGAGGTGCAGGTGGCCAACAAAAAATCAGCAAGTGTTGAGGGTATAGGTACAGTTCAGTTAGAGATTTTAGTAAAAGGAGAACAGAAAACTATATATTTTTACTGCGCCCTCTATGTTCCAACTTTAAGGAGTAATCTTATTTCGACCAGTAAAGCAGTTGACAATGGATGCAGAGTTTTGATACAAGAGGGACACGCACATATTTTTCGAGGTGATAAGCTATTAGTAGAAGCGGTGCAGATTGAGGGACTTTACTCAGTTGTATTAGCATCGGAACTAAATCAATGTAATGAAGTTGAGCAGAAAAATAATATTTTAGAATGCTGGCATAAGAGATATGGTCATTTAAACTGTACATCACTTCGTAAATTAAAAGATCTCTCAATGGTCACAGGGTTGCCAGACCTTGGAAATAATAAAATAGATTGCGTTGCATGCATCAAAGGAAAGCAATCGAGGCTCCCATTCCCTACAAAAACAGAAAAGTCTTCGAAGCAAATCTTAGAAATTGTACACACGGATCTGTGTGGTCCCATCAATATCGAATCAATAAGCGGAAGCCTTTATTTCGCTACATTTATTGACGATTATTCACGTAAGGTGTTTGTTTATTTTTTGCGGCAAAAGAGTCAGTACTTGAACGTTTTTAAGAATTTTAAACAGCTGGTTGAGAATGAAACCAACTTCAGGATTAAAGCTCTTCGGAGTGATAACGCGCGAGAGCTTTTGAGCGATGAATTTTCTAAATGTTTGATAGAAAATGGTATCAGACATCAGTTGACTGTGGAGTACACTCCCCAACAAAACGGCGTTGCGGAGCGCATGAACCGCACGTTAGTTGAGATGGCTCGTTGTTTCATGATTGAGCAAATTGTGCTAAGGTGCTTACGCTGTATGCGATGTCAGGTCGGCTGAACACTGCAAGGTGCATCAATGATCCAATTAACTCCTGATACTTTCGTGTCTCAACAGTAGCTCCTTCTCCAATGATAGTTGGTTCCTTTTCAAGTTTTAGCCTAACTTGCATGGGAATACATTTTGGAAGGAAAGGGCATATGAAACGAAATTGCCGAGTAAATATTCAAGGGGAAAAATTACGATTTGTGGAAAATTATTTCACGTGGAAGCCCCAAATGGAGGCAGTTTTGCACAAGAATCGCTTGTTGAAAACCGTGCAAGGGCTGGAGGTTAGACCCACTGATGCTGATAAAATTAAAGAATTGAAAGACGTCTACTGGATTAGATTTTCTGATATATGTATTTGTAGGAAGGTTAACAACGGAATGAAATAATGAGTTCAGGAAAAGGTAGTCAAAGATGAAGTATGTATGTATGTAATTTAAAAGGTAATAGATTGAATACAATGCAATGTAGTAAATTCAGTTCAATTTCCTTCTTTAAGATCTAATCACATTAAGTAAATAATATAATATAATAGCAATGTTGCTAATTTCAACAGTATTCAACAATCAAGAATGTTTGAAAATTGCTTCTTGTGAACACGTGGACAGTTTTAAATATTTAGGTGTTACATTGGACCAACAACTTTGTTTGGAAAGACCATTCAATATATTTGAAACAGTATCTAAATGGGGTTATAAGATAATTATTCCATCTCAGTATGCACTGCAATCTCTACCCGTTTTAAAATACTAAATGTATACTCGCACCGATATGGAACTAGCAAAAACATGTCCATGGCTGGAACTAAATGTATTATCGCACCGATATGGAACTAGCAAACCATGTCCATGTCCGGACCTGAATGCATAAATACACATGTATGACATTCGTTCTCGAAATGCGATGCGGGCATTATATTCTTTCATTTCTTTTCTTCATTTCAGTTCAAGTGTGCTGTACAGTGTACACCAACTGTTCGAGCTTTATCGCCACATCTCCATACTTTTGGGTTTCTTGAAAACTACGGGGTATAACTCATACCGTATGAGAAGCATGTTCATTGCATTTATGTTTTTTTTTTTTTTTTTCGTTTTGTACATATGTGATTGATGAATAAGGGTTGAATGGAACTCTTTTCGTTCAATTTGCGGAACGAGAGGACATGTGTCCGAGAGAGGACATAGTTCCGTGAACTATACGTGTCCGGAACTACCCAACTCTACTTCGTAATGTACATATGTATGTATGTATGTATACTTATACATAGCGTACAGATGTGTGAGTGTATGCACGTATGTGATGCGTATGTACGTATCGGTTCGTATGTGTGCAAGATCGCTTGCTCCTCTTGCTCACTTGCTCCTCTCCACCTGCCGCGACGTCGTGCGAAAGGGATGCTAGGCCAGCTGCGAGGACTGGTCGTGAGCAATGGCGCCACGCGATTGCCCTCACGCCGACTTACCCGCAGCAAGAATCGCGAATTTGCTACGAGACTCGCGAAATATCCCACGCAAAAGAAAAAAAAAAACACCGTAATCGTTTCCAATTCAATATGTCACAAATTTAATTTCCTTAACCTAACTTAATCTAGGTTTACAATTATTCCTTAAAACTACCCTACACCGTATGTCAATAAAAAAAGCCGAAATAAATAAAAAAAATATATATAAAATAAAAAAAAAAGGAATTCACTGTCCAAAAAAGTAAATAAACCGCAGCTAGAGTATTCGAACAGTCGTACCGGAACTCCTCTGACCAACGACTTAGCCCGCATCACCAATCGCAACACGCAAATTGGTGATTTCAATACCTTATACAACGAACGTCATATTCGCGACCAACGTAGGCAATGGGACACACGGTACGGCCGCGTACCGGGAACTGCTTAAAACCGTACCGCAGTTCTTCCCCGAAGATCACTCTCCGAGTACTTCGCCGAAGATTTCTCCCAGAGTTCTTCGCCCACTCTCCCTCATGTGCTACTAGGAACAAAAAAAAAAAACAAAAATGCTGACCTTCTGCGGGTTGAACTCCACTCGTTCGCGTGTCAAGCGCTGATCGCACCCTCGGGCTATCCGCTTTCTATCAGTTTGGTTTCCCAAAATGGATGACTACGAGCCGCTCACAAATGGGAACTGACCGAAACATGACAACGAAAACCTTTCGAAACAATTTATTATTGGTTGTTTGTAATTATGTATATGTATAATTAATTTTGTTCTGTTTTTAGTATTTGTCGTGGTAGCGGCAACAGAATTACATCATTCTGTGAAAATTTCAACTGTCTAACTATCACGGTTCATGAGATACAGCCTGGTGACAGACGGACGGGCGGACGGACGGACGGACGGACGGACAGCGAAGTCTTAGTAATAGGGTTCCGTTTTACCTTTGGGTACGGAACCCTAAAAAACGAGTTATTTTGTTAATGCTTCGTCTTTCACTGTTCTATTTTCAACAGCTCCTGGGTGCGTTCTTTCAGGTTCTGCAAGAGAAAACTGTGCTTTTGAAGGCCATTAAGAAACCGAAGCGTTTTACTCTGAGGGTGGCGTGTTACAGCTGATTTTGGTGACTTTGTGCCGCACACGGGCGCGTGTACGTAACATTATTTTCTGGCACGACATCGATGCGTCCCCAGCGTTCCGCACAGGCTGCTGAGTGACCATTATAGGTTCCCTTGATGGGAAATAACGCATTTTATATTGAGGGACACAAGCGTGCAGCCGTGTGTACATACATTTTTATGAGCAGGCGAGGTGAGAATACAAAATGCTTAAAAAACGAGTAATTTTGTTACCTCTTGGTCTTTCACTGTTCTATTTTCAACAGCTCCTGGGTACTTTCTTTCAGGTTCTGCAAGAGGAAACTGTGCTTTTGAAGGCCTTTAAGAAACCGAAGCGTTTTGTTCTGGGGGTGGCGTGTTACAGCTGATTTTGTTGACTTTGTGCCGCACACGGGCGCGTGTACGTAACATTATTTTCTGGCACGACATGGATGCGTCCCCAGCGTTCCCCACAGGCTGCTGAGTGACCCTTATAGGTTCTCTTGATGGCAAATAACGCATTTTATATTGAGGGACACAAGCGTGCAGCCGTGTGTACATACATTTTAACCAGCAGGCGAGGTGAGCATACAAAATGCATAAAAAACGAGTAATTTTGTTACCTCTTGGTCTTTCACTGTTCTATTTTCAGCAGCTCCTGGGTGCTTTCTTTCAGGTACTGCAAGAGGAAACTGTGCTTTTGAAGGCCCTTAAGAAACCGAAGTGCTTTACTCTGAGTGTGGCGTGTTACAGCCGATTTTGATGACTTTACGCCGCACACGGGCGCGTGTACGTAACATTTTTTTCTGGCACGACATCGATGCGTCCCCAGCGTTCCCCACTGGCTGCTGAGTGACCGTTATAGGTTCCCTTGATGGGAAATATCGTGCTTTATATTGAGGGACACAAGCGTTCAGCCGTGTGTACATACATTTTTACCAGCAGGCGAGGAGAGCACACAGATTGCATGAAAAACGAGTAATTGTGTTACTGCTTGGTCTTTCACTGTTCTGTTTTCAACAGCTCCTGGATGCTTTCTTTCAGATTCTGCAAGAGGAGACTGTGCTTTTGAAGGCCGTTATGAAACCGAAGCGTTTTACTCCGAGGCTGGCGTGTTACAGCTGATATTGATGACTTTGCGCCGCACACGGGGGCGTGTACGTAACATTATTTTCTGGCACGACATCGATGCGTCCCCAGCGTTCCCCACAGGCTGCTGAGTGACCATTATAGGTTTCTTTGATGGGAAATATCGCGTTTGATATTGAGGGACAGAAGCGTCCAGCCGAGTGTACATACGTTTTTACCAGCAGACGAGGAAAGCACAAAAAATGCATAAAAAACGACTAATTTTTTTACTGCTTGGTCTTTCACTGTTCTGTTTTCAACAGCTCCTGGGAGCTTTCTTTCAGATCCTGCAATGGGGAACTGTGCTTTTGAAGGCCTTTAAGAAACCGAAGCGTTTTATTCTGAGGGTGGCGTGTTACAGCTGATTTTGATGACTTTGCGCCGCACACGGGCGCGTGTACGTAACAGTATTTTCTGGGACGACATCGATGTGTCCCCAGCGTTCCCCATTGGCTGCCGAGTGACCATTACAGATTCCCTTGATGGGAAATATCGCATTTTATATTGGGGCACACAAGCGTCCAGCCGTGTGTACATACATTTTTACCAGCAGGCGAGGAGAGCACACAAAATCCATAAAAAACGAGTAATTTTGTTACCTCTTGGTCCTTCACTGTTCTATTTTCAACAGCTCCTGGGTGCTTTCTTTCAGGTTCTGCAAGAGGAAACTGTGCTTTTGAAGGCCTTTGAGAAACCGAAGCGTTTTATTCTGGGGGTGGAGTGTTACAGCTGATTTTGGTGACTTTGTGCCGCACACGGGCGCGTGTACGTAACGTTATTTTCTGGCACGACATGGATGCGTCCCCAGCGTTCCCCACTGGATGCTGAGTGACCATTGTGGGTTCTCTTGATGGGAAATAACGCGTTTTATATTGGGGGACACAAGCGTCCAACCGTGTGTACATACATTTTTACCAGCAGGCGAGGAGAGCACACAAAATGCATGAAAAACGATTAATTTTGTTACTGCTTGGTCTTTCACTGTTCTGTTTTCAACAGCTCCTGGGTGCTTTCTTTCAGGTGCTGCAAGAGGAAACTGTGCTTCTGAAACCGAAGCGTTTTATTCTGAGGGTGGCGTGTTACAGCCGATTTTGGTGACTTTGTGCCGCACACGGGCGCGTGTACGTAACACTATTTTCTGGCACGACATCGATGTGTCCCCAGCGTTCCCCACTGGATGCTGAGTGACCATTGTGGGTTCTCTTGATGGGAAATAACGCGTTTTATATTGGGGGATACAAGCGTCCAGCCGTGTGTACATACATTTTTACCAGCAGGCGAGTTGAGCATACAAAATGCATAAAAAACGAGTAATTTTGTTACCGCTTGGTCTTTCACTGTTCTGTTTTCAACAGCTCCTGGGTGCTTTCTCTCAGGTACTGCAAGAGGAAACTGTGCTTTTGTAGGCCTTTAAGAAACCAAAGCGTTTTACTCTGAGGGTGGCGTGTTACAGCTGATTTTGATTACTTTGCGCCGCACACGGGCGCGTGTACGTAACATTATTTTCTGGCACGACATCGACGCGTCCCCAGCGTTCCCTACGGGCTGCTAAGTGACCAGTATTGGTTCTCTTGATGGGAAATAATGCATTTTATATTGGGGGACTTAAGCGTCCAGCCGTGTGTACATACATTTTTACCAGCAGGCGAGGAGAGCACACAAAATGCATAAAAAACGGGTAATTTTGCTACCTCTTGGTCTTTCACTGCTCTATTTTTTACAGCTCCTGGGTTTTTTCTATCAGGTTCTGCATGGGGGAACTGTGCTTTTAAAGGCCGTTATGAAACCGAAGCGTTTTACTCTGAGGCTGGCGTGCTACAGCTGATATTGATGACTTTGCGCCGGACACGGGGGCGTGTACGTAACATTATTTTCTGGCACGACATCGACGCGTCCCCAGCGTTCCCTACGGGCTGCTAAGTGACCATTATTGGTTCTCTTGATGGGAAATAATGCATTTTATATTGAGGGACACAAGCGTCCAGCCGTGTGTACATACATTTTTACCAGCAGGCGAGGAGAGCACAAAAATTGCATAAAAAACGAGTAATTTTGATACTGCTTGGTCTTTCACTGTTCTGTTTTCAACAGCTCCTGGGTGCTTTCTTTCATTTACTGCAAGAGGGAACTATGCTTTTGAAGGCCTTTAAGAAACTGAAGCGTTTTACTCTGAGGGTGGCGTGTTACAGCTGATTTTGATGACTTTGCGCCGCACACGGGCGCGTGTACGTAACATTATTTTCTGGCACGACATGGATGCTTCCCCAGCGTTCCCCACAGGCTGCTAAGTGACCATTATAGGTTCTCTTGATGGGAAATAACGCATTTTATATTGAGGGACTAAAGCGTTCAGCCGTGTGTACATACATTTTTACCAGCAGGCGAGGAGAGCACACAAAATGCATAAAAAACGAGTAATTTTGTTACCTCTTGGTCTTTCACTGTTCTATTTTTAACAGCTCCTGGATGCTTTCTTTCATTTACTGCAAGAGGAAACTGTGCTTTTGAAGGCCCTCAAGAAACCGAAGCGCTTTACTCTGAGGGTGGCGTGTTACAGCTGATTTTGATTACTTTGCGCCGCACACGGGCGCGTGTACGTAACATTATTTTCTGGCACGACATGGATGCGTCCCCAGCGTTCCCCACAGGCAGCTGAGTGACCATTATAGGCTCTCTTGATGGGAAACAACGCATTTTATATTGAGGGACACAAGCGTCCAGCCGTGTGTACATACATTTTTACCAGCAGGCGAGGAGAGCATACAAAATGCATAAAAAACGAGTAATTTTGTTACCTCTTGGTCTTTCACTGCTCTATTTTTAACAGCTCCGGGGTTTTTTGCTTTCAGGTTCTGCAAGAGGAACTTGTGCTTTTGAAACCGGAGCGTTTTATTCTGAGGGTGGCGTGTTACAGCTGATTTTGTTGACTTTGTGCCGCACACGGGCGCGTGTACGTAACATTATTTTCTGGCACGACATCGATGTGTCCCCAGCGTTCCCCACTGGCTGCTGAGTGACCATTACAAGTTCCCTTGATGGAAAATATTGCATTTTATATTGAGGGACACAAGCGTCCAGCCGTGTGTACATACATTTTTACCAGCAGGCGAGGAGAGCACACAAATTGCATAAAAAACGAGTAATTTTGTTACTGCTTGGTCTTTCACTGTTCTGTTTTCAACAGCTCCTGGGTGCTTTCTTTCATTTACTGCAAGAGGGAACTATGCTTTTGAAGGCCTCTAAGAAACTGAAGCGTTTTACTATGAGGGTGGCGTGTTACAGCTGATTTTGGTGACTTTGCGCCGCACACGGGCGCGTGTACGTAACATTATTTTCTGGCACGACATGGATGCGTCCCCAGCGTACCCCACTGGCTGCTGAGTGACCATCATAGGTTCTCTTGATGGGAAATAACGCATTTTATATTGAGGGACACAAGCGCCCAGCCGTGTGTACATACATTTTTACCAGCAGGCGAGGAGAGCACACAAAATGCAAGAATAACGAGTAATTTTGTTACTGCTTGGTCTTTCACTGTTCTGTTTTCAACAGCTCCTGGGTGCTTTCTTTCAGATTCTGCAAGAGAAAACTGTGCTTTTGAAGGCCGTCTTGAAACCGAAGCGTTTTACTCTGAGGCTGGCGTGTTACAGCTGATATTGATGACTTTGCGCCGCACACGGGGGCGTGTACGTAACATTATTTTCTGTCACGACATCGATGCGTCCCCAGCGTTCCCCACAGGCTGCTGAGTGACCATTATAGGTTCCCTTTATGGGAAATATCGCGTTTTATATTGAGGGACAGAAGCGTCCAGCCGTGTGTACATACGTTTTTACGAGCAGGCGAGGAGAGCATACAAAATGCATAAAAAACGAGTAATTTTGTTACATCTTGGTCTTTCACTGCTCTATTTTAAACAGCCCCTGGGTTTTTTCTCTCAGGTTCTGCAAGAGGAAACTGTGCTTTTGAAGGTCTTTAGGAAACCGAAGCGTTTTATTCTGAAGGTGGCATGTTACAGCTGATTTTGGTGACTTTGTGCCGCACACGGGCGCGTGTACGTAACATTATTTTCTGGCACGACATCGATGTGTCCCCAGCGTTCCCCACTGGCTGCTGAGTGACCATTACAAGTTCCCTTGATGGAAAATATTGCATTTTATATTGAGGGACACAAGCGTCCAGCCGTGTGTACATACATTTTTACCAGCAGGCGAGGAGAGCACACAAATTGCATAAAAAACGAGTAATTTTGTTACTGCTTGGTCTTTCACTGTTCTGTTTTCAACAGCTCCTGGGTGCTTTCTTTCATTTACTGCAAGAGGGAACTATGCTTTTGAAGGCCTCTAAGAAACTGAAGCGTTTTACTATGAGGGTGGCGTGTTACAGCTGATTTTGGTGACTTTGCGCCGCACACGGGCGCGTGTACGTAACATTATTTTCTGGCACGACATGGATGCGTCCCCAGCGTACCCCACTGGCTGCTGAGTGACCATCATAGGTTCTCTTGATGGGAAATAACGCATTTTATATTGAGGGACACAAGCGCCCAGCCGTGTGTACATACATTTTTACCAGCAGGCGAGGAGAGCACACAAAATGCAAGAATAACGAGTAATTTTGTTAATGCTTGGTCTTTCACTGTTCTGTTTTCAACAGCTCCTGGGTGCTTTCTTTCAGATTCTGCAAGAGAAAACTGTGCTTTTGAAGGCCGTCTTGAAACCGAAGCGTTTTACTCTGAGGCTGGCGTGTTACAGCTGATATTGATGACTTTGCGCCGCACACGGGGGCGTGTACGTAACATTATTTTCTGTCACGACATCGATGCGTCCCCAGCGTTCCCCACAGGCTGCTGAGTGACCATTATAGGTTCCCTTTATGGGAAATATCGCGTTTTATATTGAGGGACAGAAGCGTCCAGCCGTGTGTACATACGTTTTTACGAGCAGGCGAGGAGAGCATACAAAATGCATAAAAAACGAGTAATTTTGTTACATCTTGGTCTTTCACTGCTCTATTTTAAACAGCCCCTGGGTTTTTTCTCTCAGGTTCTGCAAGAGGAAACTGTGCTTTTGAAGGTCTTTAGGAAACCGAAGCGTTTTATTCTGAAGGTGGCATGTTACAGCTGATTTTGGTGACTTTGTGCCGCACACGGGCTCGTGTACGTAACATTATTTTCTGGCTCGACATCGATGCGTCCCCAGCGTACCCCACTGGCTGCTGAGTGACCATTATAAGTTCTCTTGATGGGGAATAACGCATTTTATATTGAGGGACACAAGCGCCCAGCCGTGTGTACATACATTTTTACCAGCAGGCGAGGAGAGCACACAAAATGCATGAAAAACGAGTAATTTTGTTACTGCTTGATCTTTCACTGTTCTGTTTTCAACAGCTCCTGGGTGCTTTCTTTCAGGTTCTGCAAGAGAAAACTGTGCTTTTGAAGGCCTTTAAGAAACCGAAGCGCTTTACTCTGAGGGTGGCGTGTTACAGCTGATTTTGATTACTTTGCGCCGCACACGGGCGCGTGTACGTAACATTATTTTCTGGCTCGACATCGATGCGTCCCCAGCGTACCCCACTGGCTGCTGAGTGACCATTACAGGTTCCCTTGATGGGAAATATCGCATTTTATATTGGGGGACTTAAGCGTCCAGCCGTGTGTACATACATTTTTACCAGCAGGCGAGGAGAGCACACAAAATGCAAGAATAACGAGTAATTTTGTTAACTCTTGGTCTTTCACTGTTCTGTTTTCAACAGCTCCTGGGTGCTTTCTTTCAGGTTCTGCAAGAGAAAACTGTTCTTTTCAAGGCCTTTAAGAAACCGAAGCGTTTTACTCTGAGGGTGGCGTGTTACAGCTGATTTTGATTACTTTGCGCCGCACACGGGCGCGTGTACGTAACATTATTTTCTGGCTCGACATCGATGCCTCCCCAGCGTTCCCCACAGGCTGCCGAGTGACCATTATAGGTTCTTTTGATGGGAAATATCGCATTTTATATTGAGGGACAGAAGCGTCCAGCCGTGTGTACATACGTTTTTACCAGCAGGCGAGGAGAACACACAAAATGCATAAAAAACGAGTAATTTTGTTACTGCTTGATCTTTCACTGTTCTGTTTTCAACAGCTCCTGGGTGCTTTCTTTCAGGTTCTGCAAGAGAAAACTGTGCTTTTGAAGGCCTTTAAGAAACTGAAGCGTTTTACTCTGAGGCTGGCGTGTTACAGCTGATATTGATGACTTTGCGCCGCACACGGTGGCGTGTACGTAACATTATTTTCTGTCACGACATCGACGCGTCCCCAGCGTTCCCCACAGCCTGCTGAGTGACCATTATAGGTTCCCTTGATGGGAAATATCGCGCTTTATATTGAGGGACAGAAGCGTCCAGCCGTGTGTACATATATTTTTACCAGCAGGCGAGGAGAGCACATAAAATGCATAAAAAACGAGTAATTTTGTTACTGCTTGGTCTTTCACTGTTCTGTTTTCAACAGCTCCTGGGTGCTTTCTTTCAGATTCTGCAAGAGGAAACTGTGCCTTTGAAGGCCGTTATGAAACCGAAGCGTTTTACTCTGAGGCTGGCGTGTTACAGCTGATTTTGATGACTTTGCGCCGCACACGGGCGCGTGTACGTAACATTATTTTGTGGCACGACATCGACGCGTCCCCAGCGTTCCCCACAGGCTGCTAAGTGACCATTATTGGTTCTCTTGATGGGAACAAGCGTCCAGCCGTGTGTACATACATTTTTTACAGCAGGCGAGGAGAGCACACAAATTGCATAAAAAACGAGTAATTTTGTTACTGCTTGGTCTTTCACTGTTCTGTTTTCAACAGCTCCTGGGTGCTTTCTTTCAGATTCTGCAAGAGGGAACTATGCTTTTGAAGGCCTTTAAGAAACTTAAGCGTTTTACTCTGAGGGTGGCGTGTTACAGCTGATTTTGATGACTTTGCGCCGCACACGGGCGCGTGTACGTAACATTATTTTCTGGCACGACATGGATGCTTCCCCAGTGTTCCCCACAGGCTGCTAAGTGACCATTATAGGTTCTCTTGATGGGAAATAACGCATTTTATATTGAGGGACTAAAGCGTCCAGCCGTGCGTACATACATTTTTACCAGCAGGCGAGGAGAGCACACAAAATGCATAAAAAACGAGTAATTTTGTTACCTCTTGGTCTTTCACTGTTCTATTTTCAACAGCTCCTGGATGCTTTCTTTCATTTACTGCAAGAGGAAACTGTGCTTTTGAAGGCCCTCAAGAAACCGAAGCGCTTTACTCTGAGGGTGGCGTGTTACAGCTGGTTTTGATTACTTTGCGCCGCACACGGGCGCGTGTACGTAACATTATTTTCTGGCACGACATATATGCATCCCCAGCGTTCCCCACAGGCTGCTGAGTGACCATTATAGGCTCTCTTGATGGAAAATAACGCATTTTATATTGAGGGACACAAGCGTCCAGCCGTGTGTACATACGTTTTTACCAGCAGGCGAGGAGAGCATACAAAATGCATAAAAAACGAGTAATTTTGTTGCCTCTTGGTCTTTCACTGGTCTATTTTTAACAGCTCCGGGGTTTTTTCTTTCAGGTTCTGCAAGAGGAAACTGTGCTTTTGAAGGCCTTTAAGAAACCGAAGCGTTTTACTCTGAGGGTGGCGTGTTACAGCTGATTTTGATTACTTTGCGCCGCACACGGGCGCGTGTACGTAACATTATTTTCTGGCACGACATGGATGCGTCCCCAGCGTTCCCCACTGGCTGCTGAGTGACCATTACAGGTTCCCTTGATGGGAAATATCGCATTTTATATTGAGGGAAAGAAGCGTCCAGCCGTGTGTACATACGGTTTTACCAGCAGGCGGGGAGAGCACACAAGCTGCATAAAAAACGAGTAATTTTGTTATTGCTTGGTCTTTCACTGTTCTGTTTTCAACAGCTCCTGGGTGCTTTCTTTCAGGTTCTGCAAGAGGAAACTGTGCTTTTGAAGGCCTTTAAGAAACCGAAGCGTTTTACTCTGAGGGTGGCGTGTTACAGCTGATTTTGATTACTTTGCGCCGCACACGGGCGCGTGTACGTAACATTATTTTCTGGCACGACATGGATGCGTCCCCAGCGTTCCCCACTGGCTGCTGAGCGACCATTATAAGTTCCCTTGATGGAAAATATCGCATTTTGTATTGAGGGAAAGAAGCGTCCAGCCGTGTGTACATATATTTTTACCAGCAGGCGAAGAGAGCACACAAAATGCATAAAAAACGAGTAATTTTGTTACCTCTTGGTCTTTCACTGTTCTGTTTTCAACAGCTCCTGGGTGCTTTCTTTCAGGTTCTGCAAGAGAGAACTGTGCTCTTGAAGGCCTTTAAGAAACCGAAGCGCTTTACTCTGAGGGTGGCGTGTTACAGCTGATTTTGATTACTTTGCGCCGCACACGGGCGCGTGTACGTAACATTATTTTCTGGCTCGACATCGATGCGTCCCCAGCGTACCCCACTGGCTGCTGAGTGACCATTACAGGTTCCCTTGATGGGAAATATCGCATTTTATATTGAGGGAAAGAAGCGTCCAGCCGTGTGTACATACGGTTTTACCAGCAGGCGGGGAGAGCACACAAGCTGCATAAAAAACGAGTAATTTTGTTATTGCTTGGTCTTTCACTGTTCTGTTTTCAACAGCTCCTGGGTGCTTTCTTTCAGGTTCTGCAAGAGAAAACTGTTCTTTTGAAGGCCTTTAAGAAACCGAAGCGTTTTACTCTGAGGGTGGCGTGTTACAGCTGATTTTGATTACTTTGCGCCGCACACGGGCGCGTGTACGTAACATTATTTTCTGGCACGACATGGATGCGTCCCCAGCGTTCCCCACAGGCTGCTGAGTTACCATTATAGGTTCTCTTGATGGGAAATAACGCATTTTATATTGAGGGACACAAGCGTCCAGCCGTGTGTACATACATTTTTACCAGCAGGCGAGGAGAACACACAAAATGCATAAAAAAACGAGTAAATTTGTTACCTCTTGGTCTTTCACTGTTCTATTTTCAACAGCTCCTGGGTGCTTTCTTTCAGGTTCTGCAAGAGGAAACTGTGCTTTTGAAGGCCTTTAAGAAACCGAAGCGTTTTACTCTGAGGGTGGCGTGTTACAGCTGATTTTGATTACTTTGCGCCGCACACGGGCGCGTGTACGTAACATTATTTTCTGGCACGACATGGATGCGTCCCCAGCGTTCCCCACAGGCTGCTGAGTTACCATTATAGGTTCTCTTGATGGGAAATAACGCATTTTATATTGAGGGACACAAGCGTCCAGCCGTGTGTACATACATTTTTACCAGCAGGCGAGGAGAACACACAAAATGCATAAAAAAACGAGTAAATTTGTTACCTCTTGGTCTTTCACTGTTCTGTTTTCAACAGCTCCTGGGTGCTTTCTTTCAGTTTCTGCAAGAGAAAACTGTGCTTTTGAAGGCCTTTTAGAGACCGAAGCGTTTTACTCTGAGGCTGGCGTGTTACAGCTGATATTGATGACTTTGCGCCGCACACGGGCGCGTGTACGTAACATTATTTTCTGGCACGACATGGATGCGTCCCCAGCGTTCCCCACAGGCTGCTGAGTGACCATTATAGGTTCTCTTGAGGGGAAATAACGCGTTTTATATTGAGGGACAGAAGCGTCCAGCCGTGTGTACATACGTTTTTACCAGCATGCGATGAGAGCACACAAAATGCATCAAAAACGAGTAATTTTGTTACTGCTTGGTCTTTCACTGTTCTGTTTTCAACAGCTCCTGGGTGCTTTCTTTCAGATTCTGCAAGAGGAAACTGTGCTTTTGAAGGCCGTTTTGAAACCGAAGCGTTTTACTCTGAGGCTGGCGTGTTACAGCTGATATTGATGACTTTGCACCGCACACGGGGGCGTGTACGTAACATTATTTTCTGTCACGACATCGATGCGTCCCCAGCGTTCCCCACAGGCTGCTGAGTGACCATTATAGGTTCCCTTTATGGGAAATATCGCGTTTTATATTGAGGGACAGAAGCGTCCAGCCGTGTGTACATACGTCTTTACCAGCAGGCGAGGAGAGCATACTAAATGCATAAAAAACGAGTAACTTTGTTACCTCTTGGTCTTTCACTGCTCTATTTTTAACAGCTCCTGGGTTTTTTCTTTCAGGTTCTGCAAGAGGAAACTGTGCTTTTGAAACCGGAGCGTTTTATTCTGAGGGTGGCGTGTTACAGCTGATTTTGGTGACTTTGTGCCGCACACGGGCTCGTGTACGTAACATTATTTTCTGGCTCGACATCGATGCGTCCCCAGCGTACCCCACTGGCTGCTGAGTGACCATTATAGGTTCTCTTGATGGGAAATAACGCATTTTATATTGAGGGACACAAGCGTCCAGCCGTGCGTACATACATTTTTACCAGCAGGCGAGGAGAGCACACAAAATGCATAAAAAACGAGTAATTTTGTTACCTCTTGGTCTTTCACTGTTCTATTTTCAACAGCTCCTGGATGCTTTCTTTCATTTACTGCAAGAGGAAACTGTGCTTTTGAAGGCCCTCAAGAAACCGAAGCGCTTTACTCTGAGGGTGGCGTGTTACAGCTGATTTTGATTACTTTGCGCCGCACACGGGCGCGTGTACGTAACATTATTTTCTGGCTCGACATCGATGCGTCCCCAGCGTACCCCACTGGCTGCTGAGTGACCATTACAGGTTCCCTTGATGGGAAATATCGCATTTTATATTGAGGGAAAGAAGCGTCCAGCCGTGTGTACATACGGTTTTACCAGCAGGCGGGGAGAGCACACAAGCTGCATAAAAAACGAGTAATTTTGTTATTGCTTGGTCTTTCACTGTTCTGTTTTCAACAGCTCCTGGGTGCTTTCTTTCAGGTTCTGCAAGAGAAAACTGTTCTTTTGAAGGCCTTTAAGAAACCGAAGCGTTTTACTCTGAGGGTGGCGTGTTACAGCTGATTTTGATTACTTTGCGCCGCACACGGGCGCGTGTACGTAACATTATTTTCTGGCACGACATGGATGCGTCCCCAGCGTTCCCCACAGGCTGCTGAGTTACCATTATAGGTTCTCTTGATGGGAAATAACGCATTTTATATTGAGGGACACAAGCGTCCAGCCGTGTGTACATACATTTTTACCAGCAGGCGAGGAGAACACACAAAATGCATAAAAAAACGAGTAAATTTGTTACCTCTTGGTCTTTCACTGTTCTATTTTCAACAGCTCCTGGGTGCTTTCTTTCAGGTTCTGCAAGAGGAAACTGTGCTTTTGAAGGCCTTTAAGAAACCGAAGCGTTTTACTCTGAGGGTGGCGTGTTACAGCTGATTTTGATTACTTTGCGCCGCACACGGGCGCGTGTACGTAACATTATTTTCTGGCACGACATGGATGCGTCCCCAGCGTTCCCCACAGGCTGCTGAGTTACCATTATAGGTTCTCTTGATGGGAAATAACGCATTTTATATTGAGGGACACAAGCGTCCAGCCGTGTGTACATACATTTTTACCAGCAGGCGAGGAGAACACACAAAATGCATAAAAAAACGAGTAAATTTGTTACCTCTTGGTCTTTCACTGTTCTATTTTCAACAGCTCCTGGGTGCTTTCTTTCAGGTTCTGCAAGAGGAAACTGTGCTTTTGAAGGCCTTTAAGAAACCGAAGCGTTTTACTCTGAGGGTGGCGTGTTACAGCTGATTTTGATTACTTTGCGCCGCACACGGGCGCGTGTACGTAACATTATTTTCTGGCACGACATGGATGCGGCCCCAGCGTTCCCCACAGGCTGCTGAGTGACCATTATAGGTTCTCTTGAGGGGAAATAACGCGTTTTATATTGAGGGACAGAAGCGTCCAGCCGTGTGTACATACGTTTTTACCAGCATGCGAGGAGAGCACACAAAATGCATCAAAAACGAGTAGTTTTGTTACTGCTTGGTCTTTCACTGTTCTGTTTTCAACAGCTCCTGGGTGCTTTCTTTCAGATTCTGCAAGAGGAAACTGTGCTTTTGAAGGCCGTTTTGAAACCGAAGCGTTTTACTCTGAGGCTGGCGTGTTACAGCTGATATTGATGACTTTGCACCGCACACGGGGGCGTGTACGTAACATTATTTTCTGTCACGACATCGATGCGTCCCCAGCGTTCCCCACAGGCTGCTGAGTGACCATTATAGGTTCCCTTTATGGGAAATATCGCGTTTTATATTGAGGGACAGAAGCGTCCAGCCGTGTGTACATACGTTTTTACCAGCAGGCGAGGAGAGCATACAAAATGCATAAAAAACGAGTAATTTTGTTACCTCTTGGTCTTTCACTGCTCTATTTTTAACAGCTCCTGGGTTTTTTCTTTCAGGTTCTGCAAGAGGAAACTGTGCTTTTGAAACCGGAGCGTTTTATTCTGAGGGTGGCGTGTTACAGCTGATTTTGGTGACTTTGTGCCGCACACGGGCTCGTGTACGTAACATTATTTTCTGGCTCGACATCGATGCGTCCCCAGCGTACCCCACTGGCTGCTGAGTGACCATTATAGGTTCTCTTGATGGGAAATAACGCATTTTATATTGAGGGACACAAGCGCCCAGCCGTGTGTACATACATTTTTACCAGCAGGCGAGGAGAGCACACAAAATGCATGAAAAACGAGTAATTTTGTTACTGCTTGGTCTTTCACTGTTCTGTTTTCAACAGCTCCTGGGTGCTTTCTT
Organism: Eumerus sabulonum; assembly: GCA_951905685.1. Classification (NCBI taxonomy): domain Eukaryota; kingdom Metazoa; phylum Arthropoda; class Insecta; order Diptera; family Syrphidae; genus Eumerus; species Eumerus sabulonum. The sequence goes on along the minus strand of OX645062.1, from coordinate 44,959,985 downwards.
CCAGATTCTGCAAGAGGAAACTGTGCTTTTGAAGGCCGTTTTGAAACCGAAGCGTTTTACTCTGAGGCTGGCGTGTTACAGCTGATATTGATGACTTTGCGCCGCACACGGGGGCGTGTACGTAACATTATTTTCTGTCACGACATCGATGCGTCCCCAGCGTTCCCCACAGGCTGCTGAGTGACCATTATAGGTTCCCTTGATGGGAAATATCGCGTTTTATATTGAGGGACAGAAGCGTCCAGCCGTGTGTACATACGTTTTTACCAGCAGGCGAGGAGAGCATACAAAATGCATAAAAAACGAGTAATTTTGATACCTCTTGGTCTTTCACTGCTCTATTTTAAACAGCCCCTGGGTTTTTTCTCTCAGGTTCTGCAAGAGGAAACTGTGCTTTTGAAGGTCTTTAAGAAACCGAAGCGTTTTATTCTGAGGGTGGCGTGTAACAGCTGATTTTGGTGACTTTGTGCCGCACACGGGCTCGTGTACGTAACATTATTTTCTGGCTCGACATCGATGCGTCCCCAGCGTACCCCACTGGCTGCTGAGTGACCATTATAGGTTCTCTTGATGGGAAATAACGCATTTTATATTGAGGGACACAAGCGCCCAGCCGTGTGTACATACATTTTTACCAGCAGGCGAGGAGAGCACACAAAATGCATGAAAAACGAGTAATTTTGTTACTGCTTGGTCTTTCACTGTTCTGTTTTCAACAGCTCCTGGGTGCTTTCTTTCAGATTCTGCAAGAGAGAACTGTGCTCTTGAAGGCCTTTAAGAAACCGAAGCGTTTTACTCTGAGGGTGGCGTGTTACAGCTGATTTTGATTACTTTGCGCCGCACACGGGCGCGTGTACGTAACATTATTTTCTGGAACGACATGGATGCGTCCCCAGCGCTCCCCACAGGCTGCTGATAGACCATTATAGGTTCCCTTGATGGGAAATAACGCATTTTATATTGAGGGACAGAAGCGTCCAGCCGTGTGTACATACGTTTTTACCAGCAGGCGAGGAGAGCATACAAAATGCATAAAAAACGAGTAATTTTGTTACCTCTTGGTCTTTCACTGCTCTATTTTTAACAGCTCCTGGGTTTTTTCTTTCAGGTTCTGCAAGAGGAAACTGTGCTCTTGAAACCGGAGCGTTTTATTCTGAGGGTGGCGTGTTACAGCTGATTTTGGTGACTTTGTGCCGCACACGGGCTCGTGTACGTAACATTATTTCCTGGCTCGACATCGATGCGTCCCCAGCGTACCCCACTCGCTGCTGAGTGACCATTATAGGTTCTCTTGATGGGAAATAACGCATTTTATATTGAGGGACACAAGCGCCCAGCCGTGTGTACATACATTTTTACCAGCAGGCGAGGAGAGCACACAAAATGCATGAAAAACGAGTAATTTTGTTACTGCTTGGTATTTTACTGTTCTGTTTTCAACAGCTCCTGGGTGCTTTCTTCCAGATTCTGCAAGAGGAAACTGTGCTTTTGGAACCGGAGCATTTTATTCTGAGGGTGGCGTGTTACAGCTGATTTTGGTGACTTTGTGCCGCACACGGGCTCGTGTACGTAACATTATTTTCTGGCTCGACATCGATGTGTCCCCAGCGTTCCCCACTGGCTGCTGAGTGACCATTACAGGTTCCCTTGATGGAAAATATCGCATTTTATAATGAGGGACACAAGCGTTCAGCCGCGTGTACATACATTTTTACCAGCAGGCGAGGTGAGCATACAAAATGCATATAAAACGAGTAATTTTGTTACCTCTTGGTCTTTCACTGTTCTATTTTCAACAGCTCCTGGGTACTTTCCTTCAGGTGCTGCAAGAGGAAACTGTGCCTTTGAAGGCCTTTAAGAAACCGAAGCGCTTTACTCTGAGGGTGGCGTGTTACAGCTGATTTTGATTACTTTGCGCCGCACACGGGCGCGTGTACGTAACATTATTTTCTGGCTCGACATCGATGCGTCCCCAGCGTACCCCACTGGCTGCTGAGTGACCATTACAGGTTCCCTTGATGGGAAATATCGCATTTTATATTGAGGGAAAGAAGCGTCCAGCCGTGTGTACATACGGTTGCACCAGCAGGCGGGGAGAGCACACAAGCTGCATAAAAAACGAGTAATTTTGTTATTGCTTGGTCTTTCACTGTTCTGTTTTCAACAGCTCCTGGGTGCTTTCTTTCAGGTTCTGCAAGAGAAAACTGTTCTTTTGAAGGCCTTTAAGAAACCGAAGCGTTTTACTCTGAGGGTGGCGTGTTACAGCTGATTTTGATTACTTTGCGCCGCACACGGGCGCGTGTACGTAACATTATTTTCTGGCACGACATGGATGCGTCCCCAGCGTTCCCCACAGGCTGCTGAGCTACCATTATAGGTTCTCTTGATGGGAAATAACGCGTTTTATATTGAGGGACACAAGCGTCCAGCCGTGTGTACATACATTTTTACCAGCAGGCGAGGAGAACACACAAAATGCATAAAAAAACGAGTAAATTTGTTACCTCTTGGTCTTTCACTGTTCTATTTTCAACAGCTCCTGGGTGCTTTCTTTCAGGTTCTGCAAGAGGAAACTGTGCTTTTGAAGGCCTTTAAGAAACCGAAGCGTTTTACTCTGAGGGTGGCGTGTTACAGCTGATTTTGATTACTTTGCGCCGCACACGGGCGCGTGTACGTAACATTATTTTCTGGCACGACATGGATGCGTCCCCAGCGTTCCCCACTGGCTGCTGAGCGACCATTACAAGTTCCCTTGATGGAAAATATCGCATTTTGTATTGAGGGACACAAGCGTCCAGCCGTGTGTACATATATTTTTACCAGCAGGCGAGGAGAACACACAAAATGCATAAAAAACGAGTAATTTTGTTACCTCTTGGTTTTTCACTGTTCTGTTTTCAACAGCTCCTGGGTGCTTTCTTTCAGTTTCTGCAAGAGAAAACTGTGCTTTTGAAGGCCTTTTAGAGACCGAAGCGTTTTACTCTGAGGCTGGCGTGTTACAGCTGATATTGATGACTTTGCGCCGCGGGGGTCGTGTACGTAACATTATTTTCTGTCACGACATCGATGCGTCCCCAGCGTTCCCCACAGGCTGCTGAGTGACCATTATAGGTTCCCTTTATGGGAAATATCGCGTTTTATATTGAGGGACAGAAGCGTCCAGCCGTGTGTACATACGTTTTTACCAGCAGGCGAGGAGAGCATACAAAATGCATAAAAAACGAGTAATTTTGTTACCTCTTGGTCTTTCACTGCTCTATTTTTAACAGCTCCTGGGTTTTTTCTTTCAGGTTCTGCAAGAGGAAACTGCGCTTTTGAAACCGGAGCGTTTTATTCTGAGGGTGGCGTGTTACAGCTGATTTTGGTGACTTTGTGCCGCACACGGGCTCGTGTACGTAACATTATTTTCTGGCTCGACATCGATGCGTCCCCAGCGTACCCCACTGGCTGCTGAGTGACCATTATAGGTTCTCTTGATGGAAAATAACGCATTTTATATTGAGGGACACAAGCGCCCAGCCGTGTGTACATACATTTTTACCAGCAGGCGAGGAGAGCACACAAAATGCATGAAAAACGAGTAATTTTGCTACTGCTTGGTCCTTCACTGTTCTGTTTTCAACAGCTCCTGGGTACTTTCTTCCAGATTCTGCAAGAGGAAACTGTGCTTTTGAAGGCCGTTTTGAAACCGAAGCGTTTTACTCTGAGGCTGGCGTGTTACAGCTGATATTGATGACTTTGCGCCGCACACGGGGGCGTGTACGTAACATTATTTTCTGTCACGACATCGATGCGTCCCCAGCGTTCCCCACAGGCTGCTGAGTGACCATTATAGGTTCCCTTTATGGTAAATATCGCGTTTTATATTGAGGGACAGAAGCGTCCAGCCGTGTGTACATACGTTTTTACCAGCAGGCGAGGAGAGCATACAAAATGCATAAAAAACGAGTAATTTTGTTACCTCTTGGTCTTTCACTGCTCTATTTTTAACAGCTCCTGGGTTTTTTCTTTCAGGTTCTGCAAGAGGAAACTGTGCTTTTGAAACCGGAGCGTTTTATTCTGAGGGTGGCGTGTTACAGCTGATTTTGGTGACTTTGGGCCGCACACGGGCTCGTGTACGTAACATTATTTTCTGGCTCGACATCGATGCGTCCCCAGCGTACCCCACTGGCTGCTGAGTGACCATTATAGGTTCTCTTGATGGGAAATAACGCATTTTATATTGAGGGACACAAGCGCCCAGCCGTGTGTACATACATTTTTACCAGCAGGCGAGGAGAGCACACAAAATGCATGAAAAACGAGTAATTTTGTTACTTCTTGGTCTTTCACTGTTCTGTTTTCAACAGCTCCTGGGTGCTAACTTTCAGATTCTGCAAGAGGAAACTGTGCTTTTGAAGGCCGTTTTGAAACCGAAGCGTTTTACTCTGAGGCTGGCGTGTTACAGCTGATATTGATGACTTTGCGCCGCACACGGGGGCGTGTACGTAACATTATTTTCTGTCACGACATCGATGCGTCCCCAGCGTTCCCCACAGGCTGCTGAGTGACCATTATAGGTTCCCTTGATGGGAAATATCGCGTTTTATATTGAGGCACAGAAGCGTCCAGCCGTGTGTACATACGTTTTTACCAGCAGGCGAGGAGAGCATACAAAATGCATAAAAAACGAGTAATTTTGTTACCTCTTGGTCTTTCACTGCTCTATTTTAAACAGCCCCTGGGTTTTTTCTCTCAGGTTCTGCAAGACGAAACTGTCCTTTTGAAGGTCTTTAAGAAACCGAAGCGTTTTATTCTGAGGGTGGCGTGTTACAGCTGATTTTGGTGACTTTGTGCCGCACACGGGCTCGTGTACGTAACATTATTTTCTGGCTCGACATCGATGCGTCCCCAGCGTACCCCACTGGCTGCTGAGTGACCATTATAGGTTCTCTTGATGGGAAATAACGCATTTTATATTGAGGGACACAAGCGCCCAGCCGTGTGTACATACATTTTTACCAGCAGGCGAGGAGAGCACACAAAATGCATGAAAAACGAGTAATTTTGTTACTGCTTGGTCCTTCACTGTTCTGTTTTCAACAGCTCCTGGGTGCTTTCTTTCAGGTTCTGCAAGAGGAAACTGTGCTTTTGAAGGCCTTTTAGAGACCGAAGCGTTTTACTCTGAGGCTGGCGTGTTACAGCTGATATTGATGACTTTGCACCGCACACGGGGGCGTGTACGTAACATTATTTTCTGGCTCGACATCGATGCGTCCCCAGCGTACCCCACTGGCTGCTGAGTGACCATTACAGGTTCCCTTGATGGGAAATATCGCATTTTATATTGAGGGACTTAAGCGTCCAGCCGTGTGTACATACATTTTTAACAGCAGGCGAGGAGAGCACACAAAATTCATAAAAAACGAGTAATTTTGTTAACTCTTGGTCTTTCACTGTTCTGTTTTCAACAGCTCCTGGGTGCTTTCTTTCAGGTTCTGCAAGAGAAAACTGTTCTTTTGAAGGCCTTTAAGAAACCGAAGCGTTTTACTTTGAGGGTGGCGTGTTACAGCTGATTTTGATTACTTTGCGCCGCACACGGGCGCGAGTACGTAACATTATTTTCTGGCACGACATGGATGCGTCCCCAGCGTTCCCCACAGGCTGCTGAGTGACCATTATAGATTCTCTTGAGGGGAAATAACGCATTTTATATTGAGGGACACAAGCGTCCAGCCCTATGTACATACATTTTTACCAGCAGGCGAGGAGAGCACACAGATTGCAGGAAAAACGAGTAATTTTGTTATTGCTTGGTCTTTCACTGTTCTGTTTTCAACAGCTCCTGGGTGCTTTCTTTCAGATTCTGCAAGAGGGAACTGTGCTTTTGAAGGCCGTTTTGAAACCGAAGCGTTTTACTCTGAGGCTGGCGTGTTACAGCTGATATTGATGACTTTGCGCCACACACGGGGGCGTGTACGTAACATTATTTTCTGTCACGACATCGATGCGTCCCCAGCGTTCCCCACAGGCTGCTGAGTGACCATTATAGGTTCCCTTTATGGGAAATATCGCGTTTTACATTGAGGGACAGAAGCGTCCAGCCGTGTGTACATACGTTTTTACCAGCAGGCGAGGAGAGCATACAAAATGCATAAAAAACGAGTAATTTTGTTACCTCTTGGTCTTACACTGCTCTATTTTTAACAGCTCCTGGGTTTTTTCTTTCAGGTTCTGCAAGAGGAAACTGTGCTTTTGAAACCGGAGCGTTTTGTTCTGAGGGTGGCGTGTTACAGCTGATTTTGGTGACTTTGTGCCGCACACGGGCGCGTGTACGTAACATTATTTTCTGGCACGACATCGATGTGTCCCCAGCGTTCCCCACTGGCTGCTGAGTGACCATTATAGGTTCTGTTGATGGGAAATAACGCATTTTATATTGAGAGACACAAGCGTCCAGCCGTGTGTACATACATTTTTACCAGCAGGCGAGGAGAGCACACAAAATGCATAAAAAACGAGTAATTTTGTTACCTCTTGGTCATTCACTGTTCTGTTTTCAACAGCTCCTGGGTGCTTTCTTTCAGGTTCTGCAAGAGAAAACTGTTCTTTTGAAGGCCTTTAAGAAACCGAAGAGTTTTACTCTGAGGCTGGCGTGTTACAGCTGATTTCGATGACTTTGCGCCGCACACGGACGCGTGTACGTAACATTATTTTCTGGCACGACATGGATGCGTCCCCAGCGTTCCCCACAGGCTGCTGAGTGACCATTATAGGTTCTCTTGAGGGGAAATAACGCGTTTTATATTGAGGGACAGAAGCGTTCAGCCGTGTGTACATACGTTTTTCCCAGCAGGCGAGGAGAGCACACAAAATGCATCAAAAACGAGTAATTTTGTTACTGCTTGGTCTTTCACTGTTCTGTTTTCAACAGCTCCTGGGTGCTTTCTTTCAGATTCTGCAAGGGGAAACTGTGCTTTTGAAGGCCGTTTTGAAACCGAAGCGTTTTACTCTGAGGCTGGCGTGTTACAGCTGATATTGATGACTTTGCGCCGCACACGGGGGCGTGTACGTAACATTATTTTCTGTCACGACATCGATGCGTCCCCAGCGTTCCCCACAGGCTGCTGAGTGACCATTATAGGTTCTGTTGATGGGAAATATCGCATTTTATATTGAGGGACTTAAGCGTCCAGCCGTGCGTACATACATTTTTAACAGCAGGCGAGGAGAGCACACAAAATTCATAAAAAACGAGTAATTTTGTTAACTCTTGGTCATTCACTGTTCTGTTTTCAACAGCTCCTGGGTGCTTTCTTTCAGGTTCTGCAAGAGAAAACTGTTCTTTTGAAGGCCTTTAAGAAACCGAAGCGTTTTACTCTGAGGGTGGCGTGTTACAGCTGATTTTGATTACTTTGCGCCGCACACGGGCGCGTGTACGTAACATTATTTTCTGGCACGACATGGATGCGTCCCCAGCGTTCCCCACAGGCTGCTGAGTTACCATTATAGGTTCTCTTGATGGGAAATAACGCATTTTATATTGAGGGACACAAGCGTCCAGCCGTGTGTACATACATTTTTACCAGCAGGCGAGGAGAACACACAAAATGCATAAAAAAACGAGTAAATTTGTTACCTCTTGGTCTTTCACTGTTCTGTTTTCAACAGCTCCTGGGTGCTTTCTTTCAGGTTCTGCAAGAGGAAACTGTGCTTTTGAAGGCCTTTAAGAAACCGAGGCGTTTTACTTTGAGGGTGGCGTGTTACAGCTGATTTTGATTACTTTGCGCCGCACACGGGCGCGAGTACGTAACATTATTTTCTGGCTCGACATCGATGCGTCCCCAGCGTACCCCACTGGCTGATGAGTGACCATTATAGGTTCTGTTGATGGGAAATAACGCATTTTATATTGAGAGACACAAGCGTCCAGCCGTGTGTACATACATTTTTACCAGCAGGCGAGGAGAGCACACAAAATGCATAAAAAACAAGTAATTTTGTTACCTCTTGGTCTTTCACTGTTCTGTTTTCAACAGCTCCTGGGTGCTTTCTTTCAGTTTCTGCAAGAGAAAACTGTGCTTTTGAAGGCCTTTTAGAGACCGAAGCGTTTTACTCTGAGGCTGGCGTGTTACAGCTGATTTTGATGACTTTGCGCCGCACACGGGCGCGTGTACGTAACATTATTTTCTGGCACGACATGGATGCGTCCCCAGCGTTCCCCACAGGCTGCTGAGTTACCATTATAGGTTCCCTTTATGGGAAATAACGCATTTTATATTGAGGGACACAAGCGTCCAGCCGTGTGTACATACATTTTTTCCAGCAGGCGAGGAGAACACACAAAATGCATAAAAAAACGAGTAAATTTGTTACCTCTTGGTCTTTCACTGTTCTATTTTCAACAGCTCCTGGGTGCTTTCTTTCAGGTTCTGCAAGAGGAAACTGTGCTTTTGAAGGCCTTTAAGAAACCGAAGCGTTTTACTTTGAGGGTGGCGTGTTACAGCTGATTTTGATTACTTTGCGCCGCACACGGGCGCGAGTACGTAACATTATTTTCTGGCTCGACATCGATGCGTCCCCAGCGTACCCCACTGGCTGATGAGTGACCATTATAGGTTCTGTTGATGGGAAATAACGCATCTTATATTGAGAGACACAAGCGTCCAGCCGTGTGTACATACATTTTTACCAGCAGGCGAGGAGAGCACACAAAATGCATAAAAAACGAGTAATTTTGTTACCTCTTGGTCTTTCACTGTTCTGTTTTCAACAGCTCCTGGGTGCTTTCTTTCAGTTTCTGCAAGAGAAAACTGTGCTTTTGAAGGCCTTTTAGAGACCGAAGCGTTTTACTCTGAGGCTGGCGTGTTACAGCTGATTTTGATGACTTTGCGCCGCTCACGGGCGCGTGTACGTAACATTATTTTCTGGCACGACATGGATGCGTCCCCAGCGTTCCCCACAGGCTGCTGAGTGACCATTATAGGTTCTCTTGAGGGGAAATAACGCGTTTTATATTGAGGGACAGAAGCGTCCAGCCGTGTGTACATACGTTTTTACCAGCAGGCGAGGAGAGCACACAAAATGCATCAAAAACGAGTAATTTTGTTACCTCTTGGTCTTTCACTGCTCTATTTTTAACAGCTCCTGGGTTTTTTCTTTGAGGTTCTGCCAGAGGAAACTGTGCTTTTGAAACCGGAGCGTTTTATTCTGAGGGTGGCGTGTTACAGCTGATTTTGGTGACTTTGTGCCGCACACGGGCTCGTGTACGTAACATTATTTTCTGGCTCGACATCGATGCGTCCCCAGCGTACCCCACTGGCTGCTGAGTGACCATTATAGGTTCTCTTGATGGGAAATAACGCATTTTATATTGAGGGACACAAGCGCCCAGCCGTGTGTACATACATTCTTACCAGCAGGCGAGGAGAGCACACAAAATGCGTGAAAAACGAGTAATTTTGTTACTGCTTGGTCTTTCACTGTTCCGTTTTCAACAGCTCCTGGGTGCTTTCTTTCAGATTCTGCAAGAGGAATCGGCGCTTTTGAAGGCCATTAAGAAACCGAAGCGTTTACCTCTGAGGGTGGCGCGTTACAGCTGATTTTGATGACTTTGCGCCGCACACGGGCGCGTGTACGTAACATTATTTTCTGGCTCGACATCGATGCGTCCCCAGCGTTCCCCACTGGCTGCTGGGTGAACGTTAAAGGTTCCCTTGATGGGAAATATCGCGTTTTATATTCAGGGACACAAGCATCCAGCCGGGTGTACATACATTTTTACCAGCAGGCGGGGAGAGCACACAAAATGCATAAAAAACGAGTAATTTTGTTATTGCTTTGTCTTTCACTGTTCTGTTTTCAACAGCTCCTTGGTGCTTTCTTTCAGATTCTGCAAGAGGAATCGGCGCTTTTGAAGGCCGTTAAGAAACCGAAGCGTTTACCTCTGAGGGTGGCGCGTTACAGCTGATTTTGATGACTTTGCGCCGCACACGGGCGCGTGTACGTAACATTATTTTCTGTCACGACATGGATGCGTCCCCAGCGTTCCCCACAGGCTGCTGAGTGACCATTATAGGTTCTCTTGAGGGGAAATAACGCGTTTTATATTGAGGGACAGAAGCGTCCAGCCGTGTGTACATACGTTTTTACCAGCAGGCGAGGAGAGCACACAAAATGCATCAAAAACGAGTAATTTTGTTACTGCTTGGTCTTTCACTGTTCTGTTTTCAACAGCTCCTGGGTGCTTTCTTTCAGATTCTGCAAGAGGAAACTGTGCTTTGGAAGGCCGTTTTGAAACCGAAGCGTTTTACTCTGAGGCTGGCGTGTTACAGCTGATATTGATGACTTTGCGCCGCACACGGGGGCGTGTACGTAACATTATTTTCTGTCACGACATCGATGCGTCCCCAGCGTTCCCCACAGGCTGCTGAGTGACCATTATAGGTTCCCTTTATGGGAAATATCGCGTTTTATATTTAGGGACAGAAGCGTCCAGCCGTGTGTACATACGTTTTTACCAGCAGGCGAGGAGAGCATACAAAATGCATAAAAAACGAGTAATTTTGTTACCTCTTGGTCTTTCACTGCTCTATTTTTAACAGCTCCTGGGTTTTTTCTTTCAGGTTCTGCAAGAGGAAACTGTGCTTTTGAAACCGGAGCGTTTTATTCTGAGGGTGGCGTGTTACAGCTGATTTTGGTGACTTTGTGCCGCACACGGGCTCATGTACGTAACATTATTTTCTGGCTCGACATCGATGCGTCCCCAGCGTACCCCACTGGCTGCTGAGTGACCATTATAGGTTCTCTTGATGGGAAATAACGCATTTTATATTGAGGGACACAAGCGCCCAGCCGTGTGTACATACATTTTTACCAGCACGCGAGGAGAGCATACAAAATGCATGAAAAACGAGCAATTTTGTTACTGCTTGGTCTTTTACCGTTCGGTTTTCAACAGCTCCTGGGTACTTTCGTTCAGGTACTGCAAGAAGAAACTGTGCTTTTGAAGGCCTTTAAGAAACCGAAGCGCTTTACTCTGAGGGTGCCGTGTTACAGCTGATTTTGATTACTTTGCGCCGCACACGGGCGCGTGTACGTAACATTATTTTCTGGCTCGACATCGATGCGTCCCCAGCGTACCCCACTGGCTGCTGAGTGACCATTACAGGTTCCCTTGATGGGAAATATCGCATTTTATATTGAGGGACTTAAGCGTCCAGCCGTGTGTACATACATTTTTAACAGCAGGCGAGGAGAGCACACAAAATGCATAAAAAACGAGTAATTTTGTTACCTCTTGGTCTTTCACTGTTCTGTTTTCAACAGCTCCTGGGTGCTTTCTTTCAGGTTCTGCAAGAGAAAACTGTGCTTTTGAAGGCCTTTTAGAGACCGAAGCGTTTTACTCTGAGGCTGGCGTGTTACAGCTGATATTGATGACTTTGCGCCGCACACGGGCGCGTGTACGTAACATTATTTTCTGGCACGACATGGATGCGTCCCCAGCGTTCCCCACAGGCTGCTGAGTGACCATTATAGGTTCTCTTGAGGGGAAATAACGCGTTTTATATTGAGGGACAGAAGCGTCCAGCCGTGTGTACATACGTTTTTACCAGCATGCGAGGAGAGCACACAAAATGCATCAAAAACGAGTAATTTTGTTACTGCTTGGTCTTTCACTGTTCTGTTTTCAACAGCTCCTGGGTGCTTTCTTTCAGATTCTGCAAGAGGAAACTGTGCTTTTGAAGGCCGTTTTGAAATCGAAGCGTTTTACTCTGAGGCTGGCGTGTTACAGCTGATATTGATGACTTTGCACCGCACACGGGGGCGTGTACGTAACATTATTTTCTGTCACGACATCGATGCGTCCCCAGCGTTCCCCACAGGCTGCTGAGGGACCATTATAGGTTCCCTTTATGGGAAATATCGCGTTTTATATTGAGGGACAGAAGCGTCCAGCCGTGTGTACATACGTTTTTACCAGCAGGCGAGGAGAGCATACAAAATGCATAAAAAACGAGTAATTTTGTTACCTCTTGGTCTTTCACTGCTCTATTTTTAACAGCTCCTGGGTTTTTTCTTTCAGGTTCTGCAAGAGGAAACTGTGCTTTTGAAACCGGAGCGTTTTATTCTGAGGGTGGCGTGTTACAGCTGATTTTGGTGACTTTGTGCCGCACACGGGCTCGTGTACGTAACATTATTTTCTGGCTCGACATCGATGCGTCCCCAGCGTACCCCACTGGCTGCTGAGTGACCATTATAGGTTCTCTTGATGGGAAATAACGCATTTTATATTGAGGGACACAAGCGCCCAGCCGTGTGTACATACATTTTTACCAGCAGGCGAGGAGAGCACACAAAATGCATGAAAAACGAGTAATTTTGTTACTGCTTGGTCCTTCACTGTTCTGTTTTCAACAGCTCCTGGGTGCTTTCTTTCAGGTTCTGCAAGAGGAAACTGTGCTTTTGAAGGCCTTTTAGAGACCGAAGCGTTTTACTCTGAGGCTGGCGTGTTACAGCTGATATTGATGACTTTGCGCCGCACACGGGCGCGTGTACGTAACATTATTTTCTGGCACGACATGGATGCGTCCCCAGCGTTCCCCACAGGCTGCTGAGTGACCATTATAGATTCTCTTGAGGGGAAATAACGCATTTTATATTGAGGGACACAAGCGTCCAGCCGTGTGTACATACATTTTTACCAGCAGGCGAGGAGAACACACAAAATGCATAAAAAAACGAGTAAATTTGTTACCTCTTGGTTTTTCACTGTTCTATTTTCAACAGCTCCTGGGTGCTTTCTTTCAGGTTCTGCAAGAGGAAACTGTGCTTTTGAAGGCCTTTTAGAAACCGAAGCGTTTTACTTTGAGGGTGGCGTGTTACAGCTGATTTTGATTACTTTGCGCCGCACACGGGCGCGAGTACGTAACATTATTTTCTGGCACGACATCGATGTGTCCCTAGCGTTCCCCACTGGCTGCTGAGTGACCATTACAAGTTCCCTTGATGGAAAATATCGCATTTTGTATTGAGGGACACAAGCGTCCAGCCGTGTGTACATATATTTTTACCAGCAGGCGAGGAGAACACACAAAATGCATAAAAAACGAGTAATTTTGTTACCTCTTGGTCTTTCACTGTTCTGTTTTCAACAGCTCCTGGGTGCTTTCTTTCAGGTTCTGCAAGAGAAAACTGTGCTTTTGAAGGCCTTTTAGAGACCGAAGCGTTTTACCTGAGGCTGGCGTGTTACAGCTGATATTGATGACTTTGCGCCGCACACGGGCGCGTGTACGTAACATTATTTTCTGGCACGACATGGATGCGTCCCCAGCGTTCCCCACAGGCTGCTGAGTGACCATTATAGATTCTCTTGAGGGGAAATAACGCATTTTATATTGAGGGACACAAGCGTCCAGCCCTATGTACATACAATTTTACCAGCAGGCGAGGAGAGCACACTGATTGCATGAAAAACGAGTAATTTTGTTATTGCTTGGTCTTTCACTGTTCTGTTTTCAACAGCTCCTGGGTGCTTTCTTTCAGATTCTGCAAGAGGAAACTGTGCTTTTGAAGGCCTTTGAGACACTGAAACGTTTTACTCTGAGGGTGGCGTGTTACAGCTGATTTTGATGACTTTGCGCCGCACAAGGGCGCGTGTACGTAACATTATTTTCTGTCACGACATCGATGCGTCCCCAGCGTTCCCCACAGGCTGCTGAGCGACCGTTATAGGTTCCCTTGTCGGGAAATATGGCGTTTTATATTGAGGGACAGAAGCGTCCAGCCGTGTGTACATACGTTTTTACCAGCAGGCGAGGAGAGCACACAAAATGCATAAAAAACGGGTAATTTTGCTACCTCTTGGTCTTTCACTGTTCTGTTTTCAACAGCTCCTGGGTGCTTTCTTTCAGGTTCTGCAAGAGAAAACGAAGCGTTTTACTCTGAGGCTGGCGTGTTACAGCTGACATTGATGACTTTGCGCCGCACACGGTGGCGTGTACGTAACATTATTTTCTGTCACGACATCGACGCGTCCCCAGCGTTCCCCACAGCCTGCTGAGTGACCATTATAGGTTCCCTTGATGGGAAGTAACGCGTTTTATATTGAGGGACACAAGCGTCCAGCCGTGTGTACATATATTTTTACCAGCAGGCGAGGAGAGCACACAAAATGCATAAAAAACGAGTAATTTTGTTACTGCTTGGTCTTTCACTGTTCCGTTTTCAACAGCTCCTGGGTGCTTTCTTTCAGATTCTGCAAGAGGAATCGGCGCTTTTGAAGGCCGTTAAGAAACCGAAGCGTTTTTCTTTGAGGGTGGCGTGTTACAGCTGATTTTGATTACTTTGCGCCGCACACGGGCGCGAGTACGTAACATTATTTTCTGGCTCGACATCGATGCGTCCCCAGCGTTCCCCACTGGCTGCTGGGTTAACGTTAAAGGTTCCCTTGATGGGAAATATTGCGTTTTATATTCAGGGACACAAGCATCCAGCCGGGTGTACATACATTTTTACCAGCAGGCGGGGAGAGCACACAAAATGCATAAAAAACGAGTAATTTTGTTATTGCTTTGTCTTTCACTGTTCTGTTTTCAGCAGCTCCTGGGTGCTTTCTTTCAGATTCTGCAAGAAGGAACTGTGCTTTTGAAGGCCTTTGAGACACTGAAGCGTTTTACTCTGAGGGTGGCGTGTTACATCTGATTTTGATGACTTTGCGCCGCACACGGGCGCGTGTACGTAACGTTATTTTCTGGCACGACATGAATGCGTCCCCAGTGTTCCCCACAGGCTGCTGAGTGACCATTATAGGTTCTCTTGATGGGAAATAACGCATTTTATATTGAGGGACACAAGCGTCCAGCCGTGTGTACATACATTTTTACCAGCAGGCGAGGAGAACACACAGATCGCATGAAAAACGAGTAATTTTGTTACTGCTTGGTCTTTCACTGTGCTGTTTTCAACAGCTCCTGGGTGCTTTCTTTCAGGTTCTCCAAGAGGAAACTGTGCTTTTGAAGGCCCTTAAGAAACCGAAGCGCTTTGCTCTGAGGGTGGCGTGTTACAGCTGATTTTGATTACTTTGCGCCGCACACGCTCGCGTGTACATAACGTTGTTTCCTGGCACGACATGGATGCGTCCCCAGCGTTCCCCACAGGCTGCTGAGTGACCATTATAGGTTCTCTTGATGGGAAATAACGCATTTTATATTGAGGGACACAAGCGTCCAGCCGTGTGTACATATATTTTTACCAGCAGGCGAGGAGAACACACAAAATGCATAAAAAACGAGTAATTTTGTTACCTCTTGGTCTTTCACTGTTCTATTTTCAACAGCTCCTGGGTGCTTTCTTTCAGATTCTGCAAGAGGAAACTGGGCTTTTGAAGGCCTTTAAGAAACCGAAGCGTTTTACTCTGAGGGTGGCGTGTTACAGCTGATTTTGATTACTTTGCGCCGCACACGGGCGCGTGTATGTGACATTATTTTCTGGCTCGACATCGATGCGTCCCCAGCGTTCCCCACTGGCTCCTGAGTGACCATTATAGGTTCCCTTGATGGGAAATATCGCGTTTTATATTCAGGGACACAAGCGTCCAGCCGTGTGTACATATATTTTTACCAGCAGGCGAGGAGAACACACAAAATGCATAAAAAACGAGTAATTTTGTTACCTCTTGGTCTTTCACTGTTCCGTTTTCAACAGCTCCTGGGTGCTTTCTTTCAGGTTCTGCAAGAGAAAACTGTGCTTTTGAAGGCCTTTTAGAGACCGAAGCGTTTTACTCTGAGGCTGGCGTGTTACAGCTGATATTGATGACTTTGCGCCGCACACGGGCGCGTGTACGTAACATTATTTTCTGGCACGACATGGATGCGTCCCCAGCGTTCCCCACAGGCTGCTGAGTGACCAATATAGGTTCTCTTGAGGGGAAATAACGCATTTTAAATTGAGGGACACAAGCGTCCAGCCCTATGTACATACATTTTTACCAGCAGGCGAGGAGAGCACACAGATTGCATGAAAAACGAGTAATTTTGTTATTGCTTGGTCTTTCACTGTTCTGTTTTCAACAGCTCCTGGGTGCTTTCTTTCAGATTCTGCAAGGGGGACTGTGCTTTTGAAGGCCTTTAAGAAACTGAAGAGTTTTACTCTGAGGGTGGCGTGTTACAGCTGATTTTGATGACTTTGGGCCGCACACGGGCGCGTGTACGTAACATTATTTTCTGTCACGACATCGATGCGTCCCCAGCGTTCCCCACAGGCTGCTGAGTGACCATTATAGGTTCCCTTGACGGGAAATATGGCGTTTTATATTGAGGAAGAGAAGCGTCCAGCCGTGTGTACATACGTTTTTACCAGCAGGCGAGGAGAGCACACAAAATGCATAAAAAACGGGTAATTTTGCTACCTCTTGGTCTTTCACTGTTCTGTTTTCAACAGCTCCTGGGTGCTTTCTTTCAGGTTCTGCAAGAGAAAACTGTGCTTTTGAAGGCCTTTAAGAAACCGAAGCGTTTTACTCTGAGGCTGGCGTGTTACAGCTGATATCGATGACTTTGCGCCGCACACGGTGGCGTGTACGTAACATTATTTTCTGTCACGACATCGACGAGTCCCCAGCGTTCCCCACAGGCTGCTGAGTGACCATTATAGGTTCCCTTGATGGGAAATATCGCGTTTTATATTGAGGGTCAGAAGCGTCCAGCCGTGTGTACATATATTTTTACCAGCAGGCGAGGAGAGCACACAAAATGCATAAAAAACGAGTAATTTTGTTACTGCTTGGTCTTTCACTGTTCTGTTTTCAACAGCTCCTGGGTGCTTTCTTTCAGATTCTGCAAGAGGAAACTGTGCCTTTGAAGGCCGTTATGAAACCGAAGCGTTTTACTCTGAGGCTGGCGTGTTACAGCTGATATTGATGACTTTGCGCCGCACACGGGGGCGTGTACGTAACATTATTTTCTGTCACGATATCGATGCGTCCCCAGCGTTCCCCACAGGCTGCTAAGTGACCATGAAAGGTTCCCTTGATGGGAAATAATGCATTTTATATTGAGGGACACAAGCGTCCAGCCGTGTGTACATACATTTTTACCAGCAGGCGAGGAGAGCACACAGATTGCATGAAAAACGAGTAATATTGTTATTGCTTGGTCTTTCACTGTTCTGTTTTCAACAGCTCCTGGGTGCTTTCTTTCAGATCCCGCAAGAGGGAACTATGCTTTTGAAGGCCTTTAAGAAACTGAAGCGTTTTACTCTGAGGGTGGCGTGTTACAGCTGATTTTGATGACTTTGCGCCGCACACGGGCGCGTGTACGTAACATTATTTTCTGGCACGACATGGATGCTTCCCCAGCGTTCCCCACAGGCTGATAAGTGACCATTATAGGTTCTCTTGATGGTAAATAACGCATTTTATATTGGGGGACTAAAGCGTCCAGCCGTGTGTACATATATTTTTACCAGCAAGCGAGGAGAGCACACAAATTGCATAAAAAACGAGTAATTTTGTTACCTCTTGGTCTTTCACTGTTCTATTTTCAACAGCCCCTGGGTGCTTTCTTTCATTTACTGCAAGAGGAAACTGTGCTTTTGAAGGCCCTTAAGAAACCGAAGCGCTTTACACTGAGGGTGGCGTGTTACAGCTGATTTTGATTACTTTGCGCCGCACACGGGCGCGTGTACGTAACATTATTTTCTGGCACGACATGGATGCTTCCCCAGCGTTCCCCACAGGCTGATAAGTGACCATTATAGGTTCTCTTGATGGTAAATAACGCATTTTATATTGAGGGACACAAGCGTCCGGCCGTGTGTACATACTTTTTTACCAGCAGGCGGGGAGAGCATACAAAATGCATAAAAAACGAGTAATTTTGTTACCTCTTGGTTTTTCACTGCTCTATTTTTAACAGCTCCTGGGTTTTTTCTTTCAGGTTCTGCAAGAGGAAACTGTGCTTTTGAAACCGGAGCGTTTTATTCTGAGGGTGGCGTGTTACAGCTGATTTTGGTGACTTTGTGCCGCACACGGGCGCGTGTACGTAACATTATTTTCTGGCACGACATCGATGTGTCCCTAGCGTTCCCCACCGGCTGCTAAGTGACCATTACAAGTTCCCTTGATGGGAAATTATGCATTTTATATTGAGGGACACAAGCGTCCAGCCGTGTGTACATACATTTTTACCAGCAGGCGAGGAGAGCACACAGATTGCATGAAAAACGAGTAATATTGTTATTGCTTGGTCTTTCACTGTTCTGTTTTCAACAGCTCCTGGGTGCTTTCTTTCAGATTCTGCAAGAGGGAACTATGCTTTTGAAGGCCTTTAAGAAACTGAAGCGTTTTACTCTGAGGGTGGCGTGTTACAGCTGATTTTGATGACTTTGCGCCGCACACGGGCGCGTGTACGTAACATTATTTTCTGGCACGACATGGATGCTTCCCCAGCGTTCCCCACAGGCTGATAAGTGACCATTATAGGTTCTCTTGATGGTAAATAACGCAATTTATATTGAGGGACTAAAGCGTCCAGCCGTGTGTACATATATTTTTACCAGCAAGCGAGGAGAGCACACAAAATGCATAAAAAACGAGTAATTTTGTTACCTCTTGGTCTTTCCTTTTCTATTTTCAACAGCTCCTGGGTGCTTTCTTTCAGGTTCTGCAAGAGGAAACTGTGCTTTTGAAGGCCTTTAAGAAACCGAAGCGCTTTACACTGAGGGTGGCGTGTTACAGCTGATTTTGATGACTTTGCGCCGCACACGGGCGCGTGTACGTAACATTATTTTCTGGCACGACATGGATGCTTCCCCAGCGTTCCCCACAGGCTGATAAGTGACCATTATAGGTTCTCTTGATGGTAAATAACGCATTTTATATTGAGGGACACAAGCGTCCAGCCGTGTGTACATACATTTTTACCAGCAGGCGAGGAGAGCATACAAAATGCATAAAAAACGAGTAAATTTGTTACCTCTTGGTCTTTCACTGTTCTATTTTCAACAGCTCCTGGGTGCTTTCTTTCAGGTTCTGCAAGAGGAAACTGTGCTTTTGAAGGCCCTTAAGAAACCGAAGCGCTTTACACTGAGGGTGGCGTGTTACAGCTGATTTTGATTACTTTGCGCCGCACACGGGCGCGTGTACGTAACATTATTTTCTGGCACGACATGGATGCGTCCCCAGCGTTCCCCACAGGCTGCTGAGTGACCATTATAGGTTCTCTTGATGGGAAATAACGCATTTTATATTGAGGGACACAAGCGTCCAGCCGTGTGTACATACATTTTTACCAGCAGGCGAGGAGAGCACACAAAATGCATAAAAAACGAGTAATTTTGTTACCTCTTGGTCTATCATTGCTCTATTTTTAACAGCTCCGGGGTTTTTTCATTCAGGTTCTGCAAGAGGAAACTGTGCTTTTGAAACCGGAGCGTTTTATTCTGAGGGTGGCGTGTTACAGCTGATTTTGGTGACTTTGTGCCGCACACGGGCGCGTGTACGTAACATTATTTTCTGGCACGACATCGATGTGTCCCCAGCGTTCCCCACTGGCTGCTGAGTGACCATTACAAGTTCCCTTGATGGAAAATATTGCATTTTATATTGAGGGACACAAGCGTCCAGCCGTGTGTACATATATTTTTACCAGCAGGCGAGGAGAGCACACCAAATGCATAAAAACGAGTAATTTTGTTACCTCTTGGTCTTTCACGGTTCTGTTTTCAACAGCTCCTGGGTGCTTTCTTTCAGGTTCTGCAAGAGGAAACTGTGCTTTTGAAGGCCCTTAAGAAACTGAAGCGTTTTACTCTGAGGGTGGCGTGTTACAGCTGATTATGATGACTTTGCGCCGCACACGGGCGCGTGTACGTAACATTATTTTCTGGCACGACATGGATGCTTCCCCAGCGTTCCCCACAGGCTGATAAGTGACCATTATAGGTTCTCTTGATGGTAAATAACGCATTTTATATTGAGGGACTAAAGCGTCCAGCCGTGTGTACATACATTTTAACCAGCAAGCGAGGAGAGCACACAAAATGCATAAAAAACGAGTAATTTTGTTACCTCTTGGTCTTTCACTGTTCTATTTTCAACAGCTCCTGGGTGCTTTCTTTCAGGTTCTGCAAGAGGAAACTGTGCTTTTGAAGGCCCTTAAGAAACCGAAGCGCTTTACTCTGAGGCTGGCGTGTTACAGCTGATATTGATGACTTTGCGCCGCACGCGGTGGCGTGTACGTAACATTATTTTCTGTCACGACATCGACGAGTCCCCAGCGTTCCCCACAGCCTGCTGAGTGACCATTATAGGTTCCCTTGATGGGAAATATCGCGTTTTATCTTGAGGGACAGAAGCGTCCAGCCGTGTGTACATATATTTTTACCAGCAGGCGAGGAGAGCACACAAAATGCATAAAAAACGAGTAATTTTGTTACTGCTTGGTCTTTCACTGTTCTGTTTTCAACAGCTCCTAGGTGCTTTCTTTCAGATTCTGCAAGAGGAAACTATGCTTTTGAAAGCCTTTAAGAAACTGAAGCGTTTTACTCTGAGGGTGGCGTGTTACAGCTGATTATGATGACTTTGCGCCGCACACGGGCGCGTGTACGTAACATTTTTTTCTGGCACGACATCGATGCGTCCCCAGCGTTCCCCACAGGCTGCTAAGTGACCATTAAAGGTTCCCTTGATGGGAAATAATGCATTTTATATTGAGGGACCCAAGCGTCCAGCCGTGTGTACATACATTTTTACCAGCAGGCGAGGAGAGCACACAAAATGCATAAAAAACGAGTAATTTTGTTACCTCTTGGTCTTTCACTGTTCTATTTTCAACAGCTCCTGGGTGCTTTCTTTCATTTACTGCAAGAGGAAACTGTGCTTTTGAAAGCCTTTAAGAAACTGAAGCGTTTTACTCTGAGGGTGGCGTGTTACAGCTGATTATGATGACTTTGCGCCGCACACGGGCGCGTGTACGTAACATTATTTTCTGGCACGACATGGATGCTTCCCCAGCGTTCCCCACAGGCTGATAAGTGACCATTATAGGTTCTCTTGATGGTAAATAACGCATTTTATATTGAGGGACTAAAGCGTCCAGCCGTGTGTACATACATTTTTACCAGCAAGCGAGGAGAGCACACAAAATGCATAAAAAACGAGTAATTTTGTTACCTCTTGGTCTTTCACTGTTCTATTTTCAACAGCTCCTGGGTGCTTTCTTTCATTTACTGAAAGAAGAAACTGTGCTTTTGAAGGCCCTTAAGAAACCGAAGAGCTTTACTCTGAGGGTGGCGTGTTACAGCTGATTTTGTTTACTTTGCGCCGCACACGGGCGCGTGTACGTAACATTATTTTCTGGCACGACATGGATGCGTCCCCAGCGTTCCCCACAGGCTGCTGAGTGACCATTTTAGGTTCTCTTGATGGGAAATAACGCATTTTATATTGAGGGACACAAGCGTCCAGCCGTGTGTACATACATTTTTACCAGCAGGCGAGGAGAGCACACAAAATGCATAAAAAACGAGTAATTTTGTTACCTCTTGGTCTTTCACTGTTCTGTTTTCAACAGCTTTGGGTGCTTTCTTTCAGGTTCTGCAAGAGAAAACTGTGCTTTTGAAGGCCTTTTAGAGACCGAAGCGTTTTACTCAGAGGCTGGCGTGTTGCAGCTGATATTGATGACTTTGTGCCGCACACGGGCGCGTGTACGTGACATTATTTTCTGGCACGACATCGATGTGTCCCCAGCGTTCCCCACTGGCTGCTGAGTGACCATTACAAGTTCCCTTGATGGAAAATATTGCATTTTATATTGAGGGATACAAGCGTCCAGCCGTGTGTACATATATTTTTACCAGCAGGCGAGGAGAGCACACAAAATGCATAAAAACGAGTAATTTTGTTACCTCTTGGTCTTTCACGGTTCTGTTTTCAACAGCTCCTGGGTGCTTTCTTTCAGGTTCTGCAAGAGAAAACTGTGCTTTTGAAGGCCTTTTAGAGACCGAAGCGTTTTACTCTGAGGCTGGCGTGTTGCAGCTGATATTGATGACTTTGTGCCGCACACGGGCGCGTGTACGTGACATTATTTTCTGGCACGACATCGATGTGTCCCCAGCGTTCCCCACTGGCTGCTGAGTGACCATTACAAGTTCCCTTGATGGAAAATATTGCATTTTATATTGAGGGACACAAGCGTCCAGCCGTGTGTACATATATTTTTACCAGCAGGCGAGGAGAGCACACAAAATGCATAAAAACGAGTAATTTTGTTACCTCTTGGTCTTTCACGGTTCTGTTTTCAACAGCTCCTGGGTGCTTTCTTTCAGATTCTGCAAGAGGAAACTATGCTTTTGAAAGCCTTTAAGAAACTGAAGCGTTTTACTCTGAGCGTGGCGTGTTACAGCTGATTATGATGACTTTGCGCCGCACACGGGCGCGTGTACGTAACATTATTTTCTGGCACGACATGGATGCTTCCCCAGCGTTCCCCACAGGCTGATAAGTGACCATTATAGGTTCTCTTGATGGTAAATAACGCATTTTATATTGAGGGACTAAAGCGTCCAGCCGTGTGTACATACATTTTTACCAGCAAGCGAGGAGAGCACACAAAATGCATAAAAAACGAGTAATTTTGTTACCTCTTGGTCTTTCACTGTTCTATTTTCAACAGCTCCTGGGTGCTTTCTTTCAGGTTCTGCAAGAGGAAACTGTGCTTTTGAAGGCCCTTAAGAAACCGAAGCGCTTTACACTGAGGGTGGCGTGTTACAGCTGATTTTGATTAATTTGCGCCGCACACGGGCGCGTGTAGGTAACATTATTTTCTGGCACGACATGGATGCGTCCCCAGCGTTCCCCACAGGCTGCTGAGTGACCATTATAGGTTCTCTTGATGGGAAATAACGCATTTTATATTGAGGGACTAAAGCGTCCAGCCGTGTGTACATACATTTTTACCAGCAAGCGAGGAGAGCACACAAAATGCATAAAAAACGAGTAATTTTGTTACCTCTTGGTCTTTCACTGTTCTATTTTCAACAGCTCCTGGGCGCTTTCTTTCATTTACTGCAAGAGGAAACTGTGCTTTTGAAGGCCCTTAAGAAACCGAAGCGCTTTACACTGAGGGTGGCGTGTTACAGCTGATTTTGATGACTTTGTGCCGCACACGGGCGCGTGTACGTAACATTATTTTCTGTCACGACATCGATGCGTCCCCAGCGTTCCCCACAGGCTGCTGAGTGACCATTATAGGTTCCCTTGACGGGAAATATGGCGTTTTATATTGAGGGAGAGAAGCGTCCAGCCGTGTGTACATACGTTTTTACCAGCAGGCGAGGAGAGCACACAAAATGCATAAAAAACGGGTAATTTTGCTACCTCTTGGTCTTTCACTGTTCTGTTTTCAACAGCTCCTGGGTGCTTTCTTTCAGGTTCTGCAAGAGAAAACTGTGCTTTTGAAGGCCTTTAAGAAACCGAAGCGTTTTACTCTGAGGCTGGCGTGTTACAGCTGATATTGATGACTTTGCGCCGCACACGGTGGCGTGTACGTAACATTGTTTTCTGTCACGACATCGACGAGTCCCCAGCGTTCCCCACAGCCTGTTGAGTGACCATTATAGGTTCCCTTGATGGGAAATATCGCGTTTTATATTGAGGGACAGAAGCGTCCAGCCGTGTGTACATATATTTTTACCAGCAGGCGAGGAGAGCACACAAAATGCATAAAAAACGAGGAATTTTGTTACTGCTTGGTCTTTCACTGTTCTGTTTTCAACAGCTCCTGGGTGCTTTCTTTCAGATTCTGCAAGAGGAAACTGTGCCTTTGAAGGCCGTTATGAAACCGAAGCGTTTTACTCTGAGGCTGGCGTGTTACAGCTGATATTGTTGACTTTGCGCCGCACACGGGGGCATGTACGTAACATTATTTTCTGTCACGACATGGATGCTTCCCCAGCGTTCCCCACAGGCTGCTAAGTGACCATTATAGGTTCTCTTGATGGGAAATAACGCATTTTATATTGAGGGACCCAAGCGTCCAGCCGTGTGTACATACATTTTTACCAGCAGGCGAGGAGAGCACACAAAATGCATAAAAAACGAGTAATTTTGTTACCTCTTGGTCTTTCACTGTTCTATTTTCAACAGCTCCTAGGTGCTTTCTTTCATTTACTGCAAAAGAAACTGTGCTTTTGAAGGCCCTTAAGAAACCGAAGAGCTTTACTCTGAGGGTGGCGTGTTACAGCTGATTTTGTTTACTTTGCGCCGCACACGGGCGCGTGTACGTAACATTATTTTCTGGCACGACATGGATGCTTCCCCAGCGTTCCCCACAGGCTGCTAAGTGACCATTATAGGTTCTCTTGATGGGAAATAACGCATTTTATATTGAGGGACCCAAGCGTCCAGCCGTGTGTACATACATTTTTACCAGCAGGCGAGGAGAGCACACAAAATGCATAAAAAACGAGTAATTTTGTTACCTCTTGGTCTTTCACTGTTCTATTTTCAACAGCTCCTGGGTGCTTTCTTTCATTTACTGCAAAAGAAACTGTGCTTTTGAAGGCCCTTAAGAAACCGAAGAGCTTTACTCTGAGGGTGGCGTGTTACAGCTGATTTTGATGACTTTGCGCCGCACACGGGCGCGTGTACGTAACATTATTTTCTGGCACGACATGGATGCTTCCCCAGCGTTCCCCACAGGCTGCTAAGTGACCATTATAGGTTCTCTTGATGGGAAATAACGCATTTTATATTGAGGGACCCAAGCGTCCAGCCGTGTGTACATACATTTTTACCAGCAGGCGAGGAGAGCACACAAAATGCATAAAAAACGAGTAATTTTGTTACCTCTTGGTCTTTCACTGTTCTATTTTCAACAGCTCCTGGGTGCTTTCTTTCATTTACTGCAAAAGAAACTGTGCTTTTGAAGGCCCTTAAGAAACCGAAGAGCTTTACTCTGAGGGTGGCGTGTTACAGCTGATTTTGATGACTTTGCGCCGCACACGGGCGCGTGTACGTAACATTATTTTCTGGCACGACATGGATGCTTCCCCAGCGTTCCCCACAGGCTGCTAAGTGACCATTATAGGTTCTCTTGATGGGAAATAACGCATTTTATATTGAGGGACCCAAGCGTCCAGCCGTGTGTACATACATTTTTACCAGCAGGCGAGGAGAGCACACAAAATGCATAAAAAACGAGTAATTTTGTTACCTCTTGGTCTTTCACTGTTCCGTTTTCAACAGCTCCTGGGTGCTTTCTTTCAGGTTCTGCAAGAGAAAACTGTGCTTTTGAAGGCCTTTTAGAGACCGAAGCGTTTTACTCTGAGGCTGGCGTGTTACAGCTGATATTGATGACTTTGCGCCGCACACGGGCGCGTGTACGTAACATTATTTTCTGGCACGACATGGATGCGTCCCCAGCGTTCCCCACAGGCTGCTGAGTGACCAATATAGGTTCTCTTGAGGGGAAATAACGCATTTTAAATTGAGGGACACAAGCGTCCAGCCCTATGTACATACATTTTTACCAGCAGGCGAGGAGAGCACACAGATTGCATGAAAAACGAGTAATTTTGTTATTGCTTGGTCTTTCACTGTTCTGTTTTCAACAGCTCCTGGGTGCTTTCTTTCAGATTCTGCAAGAGGAAACTGGGCTTTTGAAGGCCTTTAAGAAACCGAAGCGTTTTACTCTGAGGGTGGCGTGTTACAGCTGATTTTGATTACTTTGCGCCGCACACGGGCGCGTGTATGTGACATTATTTTCTGGCTCGACATCGATGCGTCCCCAGCGTTCCCCACTGGCTCCTGAGTGACCATTATAGGTTCCCTTGATGGGAAATATCGCGTTTTATATTCAGGGACACAAGCGTCCAGCCGTGTGTACATACATTTTTACCAGCAGGCGAGGAGAACACACAGATCGCATGAAAAACGAGTAATTTTGTTACTGCTTGGTCTTTCACTGTTCTGTTTTCAACAGCTCCTGGGTGCTTTCTTTCAGGTTCTCCAAGAGGAAACTGTGCTTTTGAAGGCCCTTAAGAAACCGAAGCGCTTTGCTCTGAGGGTGGCGTGTTACAGCTGATTTTGATTACTTTGCGCCGCACACGGGCGCGTGTATGTGACATTATTTTCTGGCTCGACATCGATGCGTCCCCAGCGTTCCCCACTGGCTCCTGAGTGACCATTATAGGTTCCCTTGATGGGAAATATCGCGTTTTATATTCAGGGACACAAGCGTCCAGCCGTGTGTACATACATTTTTACCAGCAGGCGAGGAGAGCACACAGATTGCATGAAAAACGAGTAATTTTGTTATTGCTTGGTCTTTCACTGTTCTGTTTTCAACAGCTCCTGGGTGCTTTCTTTCAGATTCTGCAAGAGGAAACTGGGCTTTTGAAGGCCTTTAAGAAACCGAAGCGTTTTACTCTGAGGGTGGCGTGTTACAGCTGATTTTGATTACTTTGCGCCGCACACGGGCGCGTGTATGTGACATTATTTTCTGGCTCGACATCGATGCGTCCCCAGCGTTCCCCACTGGCTCCTGAGTGACCATTATAGGTTCCCTTGATGGGAAATATCGCGTTTTATATTCAGGGACACAAGCGTCCAGCCGTGTGTACATACATTTTTACCAGCAGGCGAGGAGAGCACACAGATTGCATGAAAAACGAGTAATTTTGTTATTGCTTGGTCTTTCACTGTTCTGTTTTCAACAGCTCCTGGGTGCTTTCTTTCAGATTCTGCAAGGGGGACTGTGCTTTTGAAGGCCTTTGAG
Source organism: Eumerus sabulonum (assembly GCA_951905685.1). Classification (NCBI taxonomy): domain Eukaryota; kingdom Metazoa; phylum Arthropoda; class Insecta; order Diptera; family Syrphidae; genus Eumerus; species Eumerus sabulonum. The sequence continues at coordinate 44,933,235 of OX645062.1, read as the reverse complement.
ACACTGAAGCGTTTTACTCTGAGGGTGGCGTGTTACATCTGATTTTGATGACTTTGCGCCGCACACGGGCGCGTGTACGTAACGTTATTTTCTGGCACGACATGAATGCGTCCCCAGTGTTCCCCACAGGCTGCTGAGTGACCATTATAGGTTCTCTTGATGGGAAATAACGCATTTTATATTGAGGGACACAAGCGTCCAGCCGTGTGTACATACATTTTTACCAGCAGGCGAGGAGAACACACAGATCGCATGAAAAACGAGTAATTTTGTTACTGCTTGGTCTTTCACTGTTCTGTTTTCAACAGCTCCTGGGTGCTTTCTTTCAGGTTCTCCAAGAGGAAACTGTGCTTTTGAAGGCCCTTAAGAAACCGAAGCGCTTTGCTCTGAGGGTGGCGTGTTACAGCTGATTTTGATTACTTTGCGCCGCACACGCTCGCGTGTACATAACGTTGTTTCCTGGCACGACATGGATGCGTCCCCAGCGTTCCCCACAGGCTGCTGAGTGACCATTATAGGTTCTCTTGATGGGAAATAACGCATTTTATATTGAGGGACACAAGCGTCCAGCCGTGTGTACATATATTTTTACCAGCAGGCGAGGAGAACACACAAAATGCATAAAAAACGAGTAATTTTGTTACCTCTTGGTCTTTCACTGTTCTATTTTCAACAGCTCCTGGGTGCTTTCTTTCAGATTCTGCAAGAGGAAACTGGGCTTTTGAAGGCCTTTAAGAAACCGAAGCGTTTTACTCTGAGGGTGGCGTGTTACAGCTGATTTTGATTACTTTGCGCCGCACACGGGCGCGTGTATGTGACATTATTTTCTGGCTCGACATCGATGCGTCCCCAGCGTTCCCCACTGGCTCCTGAGTGACCATTATAGGTTCCCTTGATGGGAAATATCGCGTTTTATATTCAGGGACACAAGCGTCCAGCCGTGTGTACATATATTTTTACCAGCAGGCGAGGAGAACACACAAAATGCATAAAAAACGAGTAATTTTGTTACCTCTTGGTCTTTCACTGTTCCGTTTTCAACAGCTCCTGGGTGCTTTCTTTCAGGTTCTGCAAGAGAAAACTGTGCTTTTGAAGGCCTTTTAGAGACCGAAGCGTTTTACTCTGAGGCTGGCGTGTTACAGCTGATATTGATGACTTTGCGCCGCACACGGGCGCGTGTACGTAACATTATTTTCTGGCACGACATGGATGCGTCCCCAGCGTTCCCCACAGGCTGCTGAGTGACCAATATAGGTTCTCTTGAGGGGAAATAACGCATTTTAAATTGAGGGACACAAGCGTCCAGCCCTATGTACATACATTTTTACCAGCAGGCGAGGAGAGCACACAGATTGCATGAAAAACGAGTAATTTTGTTATTGCTTGGTCTTTCACTGTTCTGTTTTCAACAGCTCCTGGGTGCTTTCTTTCAGATTCTGCAAGGGGGACTGTGCTTTTGAAGGCCTTTAAGAAACTGAAGAGTTTTACTCTGAGGGTGGCGTGTTACAGCTGATTTTGATGACTTTGGGCCGCACACGGGCGCGTGTACGTAACATTATTTTCTGTCACGACATCGATGCGTCCCCAGCGTTCCCCACAGGCTGCTGAGTGACCATTATAGGTTCCCTTGACGGGAAATATGGCGTTTTATATTGAGGAAGAGAAGCGTCCAGCCGTGTGTACATACGTTTTTACCAGCAGGCGAGGAGAGCACACAAAATGCATAAAAAACGGGTAATTTTGCTACCTCTTGGTCTTTCACTGTTCTGTTTTCAACAGCTCCTGGGTGCTTTCTTTCAGGTTCTGCAAGAGAAAACTGTGCTTTTGAAGGCCTTTAAGAAACCGAAGCGTTTTACTCTGAGGCTGGCGTGTTACAGCTGATATCGATGACTTTGCGCCGCACACGGTGGCGTGTACGTAACATTATTTTCTGTCACGACATCGACGAGTCCCCAGCGTTCCCCACAGGCTGCTGAGTGACCATTATAGGTTCCCTTGATGGGAAATATCGCGTTTTATATTGAGGGTCAGAAGCGTCCAGCCGTGTGTACATATATTTTTACCAGCAGGCGAGGAGAGCACACAAAATGCATAAAAAACGAGTAATTTTGTTACTGCTTGGTCTTTCACTGTTCTGTTTTCAACAGCTCCTGGGTGCTTTCTTTCAGATTCTGCAAGAGGAAACTGTGCCTTTGAAGGCCGTTATGAAACCGAAGCGTTTTACTCTGAGGCTGGCGTGTTACAGCTGATATTGATGACTTTGCGCCGCACACGGGGGCGTGTACGTAACATTATTTTCTGTCACGATATCGATGCGTCCCCAGCGTTCCCCACAGGCTGCTGAGTGACCATTATAGGTTCCCTTGATGGGAAATATCGCGTTTTATATTCAGGGACACAAGCATCCAGCCGGGTGTACATATATTTTTACCAGCAGGCGAGGAGAGCACACAAAATGCATGAAAAACGAGTAATTTTGTTACTGCTTGGTCTTTCACTGTTCTGTTTTCAACAGCTCCTGGGTACTTTCGTTCAGGTACTGCAAGAAGAAACTGTGCTTTTGAAGGCCTTTAAGAAACCGAAGCGTTTTACTCTGAGGCTGGCGTGTTACAGCTGATATTGATGACTTTGCGCCGCACACGGGGGCGTGTACGTAACATTATTTTCTGTCACGATATCGATGCGTCCCCAGCGTTCCCCACAGGCTGCTAAGTGACCATGAAAGGTTCCCTTGATGGGAAATAATGCATTTTATATTGAGGGACACAAGCGTCCAGCCGTGTGTACATACATTTTTACCAGCAGGCGAGGAGAGCACACAGATTGCATGAAAAACGAGTAATATTGTTATTGCTTGGTCTTTCACTGTTCTGTTTTCAACAGCTCCTGGGTGCTTTCTTTCAGATCCCGCAAGAGGGAACTATGCTTTTGAAGGCCTTTAAGAAACTGAAGCGTTTTACTCTGAGGGTGGCGTGTTACAGCTGATTTTGATGACTTTGCGCCGCACACGGGCGCGTGTACGTAACATTATTTTCTGGCACGACATGGATGCTTCCCCAGCGTTCCCCACAGGCTGATAAGTGACCATTATAGGTTCTCTTGATGGTAAATAACGCATTTTATATTGAGGGACTAAAGCGTCCAGCCGTGTGTACATATATTTTTACCAGCAAGCGAGGAGAGCACACAAATTGCATAAAAAACGAGTAATTTTGTTACCTCTTGGTCTTTCACTGTTCTATTTTCAACAGCCCCTGGGTGCTTTCTTTCATTTACTGCAAGAGGAAACTGTGCTTTTGAAGGCCCTTAAGAAACCGAAGCGCTTTACACTGAGGGTGGCGTGTTACAGCTGATTTTGATTACTTTGCGCCGCACACGGGCGCGTGTACGTAACATTATTTTCTGGCACGACATGGATGCTTCCCCAGCGTTCCCCACAGGCTGATAAGTGACCATTATAGGTTCTCTTGATGGTAAATAACGCATTTTATATTGAGGGACACAAGCGTCCGGCCGTGTGTACATACTTTTTTACCAGCAGGCGGGGAGAGCATACAAAATGCATAAAAAACGAGTAATTTTGTTACCTCTTGGTTTTTCACTGCTCTATTTTTAACAGCTCCTGGGTTTTTTCTTTCAGGTTCTGCAAGAGGAAACTGTGCTTTTGAAACCGGAGCGTTTTATTCTGAGGGTGGCGTGTTACAGCTGATTTTGGTGACTTTGTGCCGCACACGGGCGCGTGTACGTAACATTATTTTCTGGCACGACATCGATGTGTCCCTAGCGTTCCCCACCGGCTGCTAAGTGACCATTACAAGTTCCCTTGATGGGAAATTATGCATTTTATATTGAGGGACACAAGCGTCCAGCCGTGTGTACATACATTTTTACCAGCAGGCGAGGAGAGCACACAGATTGCATGAAAAACGAGTAATATTGTTATTGCTTGGTCTTTCACTGTTCTGTTTTCAACAGCTCCTGGGTGCTTTCTTTCAGATTCTGCAAGAGGGAACTATGCTTTTGAAGGCCTTTAAGAAACTGAAGCGTTTTACTCTGAGGGTGGCGTGTTACAGCTGATTTTGATGACTTTGCGCCGCACACGGGCGCGTGTACGTAACATTATTTTCTGGCACGACATGGATGCTTCCCCAGCGTTCCCCACAGGCTGATAAGTGACCATTATAGGTTCTCTTGATGGTAAATAACGCAATTTATATTGAGGGACTAAAGCGTCCAGCCGTGTGTACATATATTTTTACCAGCAAGCGAGGAGAGCACACAAAATGCATAAAAAACGAGTAATTTTGTTACCTCTTGGTCTTTCCTTTTCTATTTTCAACAGCTCCTGGGTGCTTTCTTTCAGGTTCTGCAAGAGGAAACTGTGCTTTTGAAGGCCTTTAAGAAACCGAAGCGCTTTACACTGAGGGTGGCGTGTTACAGCTGATTTTGATGACTTTGCGCCGCACACGGGCGCGTGTACGTAACATTATTTTCTGGCACGACATGGATGCTTCCCCAGCGTTCCCCACAGGCTGATAAGTGACCATTATAGGTTCTCTTGATGGTAAATAACGCATTTTATATTGAGGGACACAAGCGTCCAGCCGTGTGTACATACATTTTTACCAGCAGGCGAGGAGAGCATACAAAATGCATAAAAAACGAGTAAATTTGTTACCTCTTGGTCTTTCACTGTTCTATTTTCAACAGCTCCTGGGTGCTTTCTTTCAGGTTCTGCAAGAGGAAACTGTGCTTTTGAAGGCCCTTAAGAAACCGAAGCGCTTTACACTGAGGGTGGCGTGTTACAGCTGATTTTGATTACTTTGCGCCGCACACGGGCGCGTGTACGTAACATTATTTTCTGGCACGACATGGATGCGTCCCCAGCGTTCCCCACAGGCTGCTGAGTGACCATTATAGGTTCTCTTGATGGGAAATAACGCATTTTATATTGAGGGACACAAGCGTCCAGCCGTGTGTACATACATTTTTACCAGCAGGCGAGGAGAGCACACAAAATGCATAAAAAACGAGTAATTTTGTTACCTCTTGGTCTATCATTGCTCTATTTTTAACAGCTCCGGGGTTTTTTCATTCAGGTTCTGCAAGAGGAAACTGTGCTTTTGAAACCGGAGCGTTTTATTCTGAGGGTGGCGTGTTACAGCTGATTTTGGTGACTTTGTGCCGCACACGGGCGCGTGTACGTAACATTATTTTCTGGCACGACATCGATGTGTCCCCAGCGTTCCCCACTGGCTGCTGAGTGACCATTACAAGTTCCCTTGATGGAAAATATTGCATTTTATATTGAGGGACACAAGCGTCCAGCCGTGTGTACATATATTTTTACCAGCAGGCGAGGAGAGCACACCAAATGCATAAAAACGAGTAATTTTGTTACCTCTTGGTCTTTCACGGTTCTGTTTTCAACAGCTCCTGGGTGCTTTCTTTCAGGTTCTGCAAGAGGAAACTGTGCTTTTGAAGGCCCTTAAGAAACTGAAGCGTTTTACTCTGAGGGTGGCGTGTTACAGCTGATTATGATGACTTTGCGCCGCACACGGGCGCGTGTACGTAACATTATTTTCTGGCACGACATGGATGCTTCCCCAGCGTTCCCCACAGGCTGATAAGTGACCATTATAGGTTCTCTTGATGGTAAATAACGCATTTTATATTGAGGGACTAAAGCGTCCAGCCGTGTGTACATACATTTTTACCAGCAAGCGAGGAGAGCACACAAAATGCATAAAAAACGAGTAATTTTGTTACCTCTTGGTCTTTCACTGTTCTATTTTCAACAGCTCCTGGGTGCTTTCTTTCAGGTTCTGCAAGAGGAAACTGTGCTTTTGAAGGCCCTTAAGAAACCGAAGCGCTTTACTCTGAGGCTGGCGTGTTACAGCTGATATTGATGACTTTGCGCCGCACGCGGTGGCGTGTACGTAACATTATTTTCTGTCACGACATCGACGAGTCCCCAGCGTTCCCCACAGCCTGCTGAGTGACCATTATAGGTTCCCTTGATGGGAAATATCGCGTTTTATCTTGAGGGACAGAAGCGTCCAGCCGTGTGTACATATATTTTTACCAGCAGGCGAGGAGAGCACACAAAATGCATAAAAAACGAGTAATTTTGTTACTGCTTGGTCTTTCACTGTTCTGTTTTCAACAGCTCCTAGGTGCTTTCTTTCAGATTCTGCAAGAGGAAACTATGCTTTTGAAAGCCTTTAAGAAACTGAAGCGTTTTACTCTGAGGGTGGCGTGTTACAGCTGATTATGATGACTTTGCGCCGCACACGGGCGCGTGTACGTAACATTTTTTTCTGGCACGACATCGATGCGTCCCCAGCGTTCCCCACAGGCTGCTAAGTGACCATTAAAGGTTCCCTTGATGGGAAATAATGCATTTTATATTGAGGGACCCAAGCGTCCAGCCGTGTGTACATACATTTTTACCAGCAGGCGAGGAGAGCACACAAAATGCATAAAAAACGAGTAATTTTGTTACCTCTTGGTCTTTCACTGTTCTATTTTCAACAGCTCCTGGGTGCTTTCTTTCATTTACTGCAAGAGGAAACTGTGCTTTTGAAAGCCTTTAAGAAACTGAAGCGTTTTACTCTGAGGGTGGCGTGTTACAGCTGATTATGATGACTTTGCGCCGCACACGGGCGCGTGTACGTAACATTATTTTCTGGCACGACATGGATGCTTCCCCAGCGTTCCCCACAGGCTGATAAGTGACCATTATAGGTTCTCTTGATGGTAAATAACGCATTTTATATTGAGGGACTAAAGCGTCCAGCCGTGTGTACATACATTTTTACCAGCAAGCGAGGAGAGCACACAAAATGCATAAAAAACGATTAATTTTGTTACCTCTTGGTCTTTCACTGTTCTATTTTCAACAGCTCCTGGGTGCTTTCTTTCATTTACTGCAAGAAGAAACTGTGCTTTTGAAGGCCCTTAAGAAACCGAAGAGCTTTACTCTGAGGGTGGCGTGTTACAGCTGATTTTGTTTACTTTGCGCCGCACACGGGCGCGTGTACGTAACATTATTTTCTGGCACGACATGGATGCGTCCCCAGCGTTCCCCACAGGCTGCTGAGTGACCATTTTAGGTTCTCTTGATGGGAAATAACGCATTTTATATTGAGGGACACAAGCGTCCAGCCGTGTGTACATACATTTTTACCAGCAGGCGAGGAGAGCACACAAAATGCATAAAAAACGAGTAATTTTGTTACCTCTTGGTCTTTCACTGTTCTGTTTTCAACAGCTTTGGGTGCTTTCTTTCAGGTTCTGCAAGAGAAAACTGTGCTTTTGAAGGCCTTTTAGAGACCGAAGCGTTTTACTCAGAGGCTGGCGTGTTGCAGCTGATATTGATGACTTTGTGCCGCACACGGGCGCGTGTACGTGACATTATTTTCTGGCACGACATCGATGTGTCCCCAGCGTTCCCCACTGGCTGCTGAGTGACCATTACAAGTTCCCTTGATGGAAAATATTGCATTTTATATTGAGGGATACAAGCGTCCAGCCGTGTGTACATATATTTTTACCAGCAGGCGAGGAGAGCACACAAAATGCATAAAAACGAGTAATTTTGTTACCTCTTGGTCTTTCACGGTTCTGTTTTCAACAGCTCCTGGGTGCTTTCTTTCAGGTTCTGCAAGAGAAAACTGTGCTTTTGAAGGCCTTTTAGAGACCGAAGCGTTTTACTCTGAGGCTGGCGTGTTGCAGCTGATATTGATGACTTTGTGCCGCACACGGGCGCGTGTACGTGACATTATTTTCTGGCACGACATCGATGTGTCCCCAGCGTTCCCCACTGGCTGCTGAGTGACCATTACAAGTTCCCTTGATGGAAAATATTGCATTTTATATTGAGGGACACAAGCGTCCAGCCGTGTGTACATATATTTTTACCAGCAGGCGAGGAGAGCACACAAAATGCATAAAAAACGGGTAATTTTGCTACCTCTTGGTCTTTCACTGTTCTGTTTTCAACAGCTCCTGGGTGCTTTCTTTCAGGTTCTGCAAGAGAAAACTGTGCTTTTGAAGGCCTTTAAGAAACCGAAGCGTTTTACTCTGAGGCTGGCGTGTTACAGCTGATATTGATGACTTTGCGCCGCACACGGTGGCGTGTACGTAACATTGTTTTCTGTCACGACATCGACGAGTCCCCAGCGTTCCCCACAGCCTGTTGAGTGACCATTATAGGTTCCCTTGATGGGAAATATCGCGTTTTATATTGAGGGACAGAAGCGTCCAGCCGTGTGTACATATATTTTTACCAGCAGGCGAGGAGAGCACACAAAATGCATAAAAAACGAGGAATTTTGTTACTGCTTGGTCTTTCACTGTTCTGTTTTCAACAGCTCCTGGGTGCTTTCTTTCAGATTCTGCAAGAGGAAACTGTGCCTTTGAAGGCCGTTATGAAACCGAAGCGTTTTACTCTGAGGCTGGCGTGTTACAGCTGATATTGTTGACTTTGCGCCGCACACGGGGGCATGTACGTAACATTATTTTCTGTCACGACATGGATGCTTCCCCAGCGTTCCCCACAGGCTGCTAAGTGACCATTATAGGTTCTCTTGATGGGAAATAACGCATTTTATATTGAGGGACCCAAGCGTCCAGCCGTGTGTACATACATTTTTACCAGCAGGCGAGGAGAGCACACAAAATGCATAAAAAACGAGTAATTTTGTTACCTCTTGGTCTTTCACTGTTCTATTTTCAACAGCTCCTAGGTGCTTTCTTTCATTTACTGCAAAAGAAACTGTGCTTTTGAAGGCCCTTAAGAAACCGAAGAGCTTTACTCTGAGGGTGGCGTGTTACAGCTGATTTTGTTTACTTTGCGCCGCACACGGGCGCGTGTACGTAACATTATTTTCTGGCACGACATGGATGCTTCCCCAGCGTTCCCCACAGGCTGCTAAGTGACCATTATAGGTTCTCTTGATGGGAAATAACGCATTTTATATTGAGGGACCCAAGCGTCCAGCCGTGTGTACATACATTTTTACCAGCAGGCGAGGAGAGCACACAAAATGCATAAAAAACGAGTAATTTTGTTACCTCTTGGTCTTTCACTGTTCTATTTTCAACAGCTCCTGGGTGCTTTCTTTCATTTACTGCAAAAGAAACTGTGCTTTTGAAGGCCCTTAAGAAACCGAAGAGCTTTACTCTGAGGGTGGCGTGTTACAGCTGATTTTGATGACTTTGCGCCGCACACGGGCGCGTGTACGTAACATTATTTTCTGGCACGACATGGATGCTTCCCCAGCGTTCCCCACAGGCTGCTAAGTGACCATTATAGGTTCTCTTGATGGGAAATAACGCATTTTATATTGAGGGACCCAAGCGTCCAGCCGTGTGTACATACATTTTTACCAGCAGGCGAGGAGAGCACACAAAATGCATAAAAAACGAGTAATTTTGTTACCTCTTGGTCTTTCACTGTTCTATTTTCAACAGCTCCTGGGTGCTTTCTTTCATTTACTGCAAAAGAAACTGTGCTTTTGAAGGCCCTTAAGAAACCGAAGAGCTTTACTCTGAGGGTGGCGTGTTACAGCTGATTTTGATGACTTTGCGCCGCACACGGGCGCGTGTACGTAACATTATTTTCTGGCACGACATGGATGCTTCCCCAGCGTTCCCCACAGGCTGCTAAGTGACCATTATAGGTTCTCTTGATGGGAAATAACGCATTTTATATTGAGGGACCCAAGCGTCCAGCCGTGTGTACATACATTTTTACCAGCAGGCGAGGAGAGCACACAAAATGCATAAAAAACGAGTAATTTTGTTACCTCTTGGTCTTTCACTGTTCTATTTTCAACAGCCCCTGGGTGCTTTCTTTCAGATTCTGCAAGAGGAAACTATGCTTTTGAAAGCCTTTAAGAAACTGAAGCGTTTTACTCTGAGGGTGGCGTGTTACAGCTGATTTTGATGACTTTGCGCCGCACACGGGCGCGTGTACGTAACATTATTTTCTGGCACGACATGGATGCTTCCCCAGCGTTCCCCACAGGCTGCTAAGTGACCATTATAGGTTCTCTTGATGGGAAATAACGCATTTTATATTGAGGGACCCAAGCGTCCAGCCGTGTGTACATACATTTTTACCAGCAGGCGAGGAGAGCACACAAAATGCATAAAAAACGAGTAATTTTGTTACCTCTTGGTCTTTCACTGTTCTATTTTCAACAGCTCCTGGGTGCTTTCTTTCATTTACTGCAAAAGAAACTGTGCTTTTGAAGGCCCTTAAGAAACCGAAGAGCTTTACTCTGAGGGTGGCGTGTTACAGCTGATTTTGTTTACTTTGCGCCGCACACGGGCGCGTGTACGTAACATTATTTTCTGGCACGACATGGATGCGTCCTCAGCGTTCCCCACAGGCTGCTGAGTGACCAATATAGGTTCTCTTGATGGGAAATAACGCATTTTATATTGAGGGACACAAGCGTCCAGCCGTGTGTACATACATTTTTACCAGCAGGCGAGGAGAGCACACAAAATGCATAAAAACGAGTAATTTTGTTACCTCTTGGTCTTTCAGGGTTCTGTTTTCAACAGCTCCTGGGTGCTTTCTTTCAGGTTCTGCAAGAGAAAACTGTGCTTTTTAAGGCCTTTTAGAGACCGAAGCGTTTTACTCTGAGGCTGGCGTGTTACAGCTGATATTGATGACTTTGCGCCGCACACGGGCGCGTGTACGTAACATTATTTTCTGGCACGACATGGATGCGTCCCCAGCGTTCCCCACAGGCTGCTGAGTGACCAATATAGGTTCTCTTGAGGGGAAATAACGCATTTTATATTGAGGGACACAAGCGTCCAGCCCTATGTACATATATTTTTACCAGCAGGCGAGGAGAGCACACAAAATGCATAAAAACGAGTAATTTTGTTACCTCTTGGTCTTTCACGGTTCTGTTTTCAACAGCTCCTGCGTGCTTTCTTTCAGGTTCTGCAAGAGAAAACTGTGCTTTTGAAGGCCTTTTAGAGACCGAAGCGTTTTACTCTGAGGCTGGCGTGTTACAGCTGATATTGATGACTTTGTGCCGCACACGGGCGCGTGTACGTAACATTATTTTCTGGCACGACATCGATGTGTCCCCAGCGTTCCCCACTGGCTGCTGAGTGACCATTACAAGTTCCCTTGATGGAAAATATTGCATTTTATATTGAGGGACACAAGCGTCCAGCCGTGTGTACATATATTTTTACCAGCAGGCGAGGAGAGCACACAAAATGCATAAAAACGAGTAATTTTGTTACCTCTTGGTCTTTCAGGGTTCTGTTTTCAAGAGTTCCTGGGTGCTTTCTTTCAGGTTCTGCAAGAGAAAACTGTGCTTTTGAAGGCCTTTTAGAGACCGAAGCGTTTTACTCTGAGGCTGGCGTGTTACAGCTGATATTGATGACTTTGCGCCGCACACGGGCGCGTGTACGTAACATTATTTTCTGGCACGACATGGATGCGTCCCCAGCGTTCCCCACAGGCTGCTGAGTGACTAATATAGGTTCTCTTGAGGGGAAATAACGTATTTTATATTGAGGGACACAAGCGTCCAGCCCTATGTACATACATTTTTACCAGCAGGCGAGGAGAGCACACAGATTGCATGAAAAACGAGTAATTTTGTTATTGCTTGGTCTTTCACTGTTCTGTTTTCAACAGCTCCTGGGTGCTTTCTTTCAGGTTCTGCAAGAGAAAACTGTGCTTTTGAAGGCCTTTTAGAGACCGAAGCGTTTTACTCTGAGGCTGGCGTGTTACAGCTGATATTGATGACTTTGCGCCGCACACGGGCGCGTGTACGTAACATTATTTTCTGGCACGACATGGATGCGTCCCCAGCGTTCCCCACCGGCTGCTGAGTGACCATTACAAGTTCCCTTGATGGAAGATATTGCATTTTATATTGAGGGACACAAGCGTCCAGCCGTGTGTACATATATTTTTACCAGCAGGCGAGGAGAGCACACAAAATGCATAAAAAACGAGTAATTTTGTTATTGCTTGGTCTTTCACTGTTCTGTTTTCAACAGCTCCTTGGTGCTTTCTTTCAGGTTCTGCAAGAGAAAACTGTGCTTTTGAAGGCCTTTTAGAGACCGAAGCGTTTTACTCTGAGGCTGGCGTGTTACAGCTGATATTGATGACTTTGTGCCGCACACGGGCGCGTGTACGTAACATTGTTTTCTGGCACAACATCGATGTGTCCCCAGCGTTCCCCACTGGCTGCTGAGTGACCATTACAAGTTCCCTTGATGGAAAATATTGCATTTTATATTGAGGGACACAAGCGTCCAGCCGTGTGTACATATATTTTTACCAGCAGGCGAGGAGAGCACACAAAATGCATAAAAACGAGTAATTTTGTTACCTCTTGGTCTTTCACGGTTCTGTTTTCAACAGCTCCTGGGTTTTTTCTTTCAGGTTCTGCAAGAGGAAACTGTGCTTTTGAAACCGAAGCGTTTTACTCTGAGGCTGGCGTGTTACAGCTAATATTGATGACTTTGTGCCGCACACGGGCGCGTGTACGTAACATTATTTTGTGGCACGACATGGATGCTTCCCCAGCGTTCCCCACAGGCTGATAAGTGACCATTATAGGTTCCCTTGACGGGAAATATCGCGTTTTATATTGAGGGACAGAAGCGTCCAGCCGTGTGTACATACATTTTTACCAGCAGGCGAGGAGAGCACACAAAATGCATAAAAAACGAGTAATTTTGTTACCTCTTGGTCTTTCACTGCTCTATTTTTAACAGCTCCTGGGTTTTTTCTTTCAGGTTCTGCAAGAGGAAACTGTGCTTTTGAAACCGGAGCGTTTTATTCTGAGGGTGGCGTGTTACTGCAAGAAGAAACTGTGCTTTTGAAGGCCTTTAAGAAACCGAAGCGTTTTACTCTGAGGGTGGCGTTTTACAGCTGATTTTGATGACTTTGCGCCGCACACGGGCCCGTGTACGTAACATTATTTTCTGGCACGACATCGTTGCGTCCCCAGCGTTCCCCACAGGCTGCTAAGTGACCATTAAAGGTTCCCTTGATGGGAAATAATGCATTTTATATTGAGGGACACAAGCGTCCAGCCGTGTGTACTTACATTTTTACCAGCAGGCGAGGAGAGCACACAGATTGCACGAAAAACGAGTAATATTGTTATTGCTTGGTCTTTCACTGTTCTGTCTTCAACAGCTCCTGGGTGCTTTCTTTCAGATTCTGCAAGAGAGAACTATGCTTTTGAAGGCCTTTAGGAAACTGAAGCGTTTTACTCTGAGGGTGGCGTGTTACAGCTGATTTTGATGACTTTGCGCCGCACACGGGCGCGTGTACGTAAAATTATTTTCTGGCACGACATGGATGCTTCCCCAGCGTTCCCCACAGGCTGATAAGTGACCATTATAGGTTCCCTTGATGGGAAATATCGCGTTTTATATTGAGGGACAGAAGCGTCCAGCCGTGTGTACATACATTTTTACCAGCAGGCGAGGAGAGCACACAAAATGCATAAAAAACGAGTAATTTTGTTACCTCTTGGTCTTTCACTGCTCTATTTTTAACAGCTCCTGGGTTTTTTCTTTCAGGTTCTGCAAGAGGAAACTGTGCTTTTGAAACCGGAGCGTTTTATTCTGAGGGTGGCGTGTTACAGCTGATTTTGGTGACTTTGTGCCGCACACGGGCGCGTGTATGTAACATTGTTTTCTGGCACGACATCGATGTGTCCCCAGCGTTCCCCACCAGCTGCTGAGTGACCATTACAAGTTCCCTTGATGGAAGATATTGCATTTTATATTGAGGGACACAAGCGTCCAGCCGTGTGTACATATATTTTTACCAGCAGGCGAGGAGAGCACACAAAATGCATAAAAAACGAGTAATTTTGTTACCTCTTGGTCTTTCACTGTTCTGTTTTCACCAGCTACTGGGTGCTTTCTTTCAGGTTCTGCAAGAGAAAACTGTGCTTTTGAAGGCCTTTTAGAGACCGAAGCGTTTTACTCTGAGGCTGGCGTGTTACAGCTGATATTGATGACTTTGCGCCGCACACGGGCGCGTGTACGTAACATTATCTTCTGGCACGACATGGATGCGTCCCCAGCGTTCCCCACAGGCTGCTGAGTGACCAATATAGGTTCTCTTGAGGGGAAATAACGCATTTTATATTGAGGGACACAAGCGTCCAGCCCTATGTACATACATTTTTACCAGCAGGCGAGGAGAGCACACAGATTGCATGAAAAACGAGTAATTTTGTTATTGCTTGGTCTTTCACTGTTCTGTTTTCAACAGCTCCTGGGTGCTTTCTTTCAGATTCTGCAAGGGGGAACTGTGCTTTTGAAGGCCTTTAAGAAACTGAAGAGTTTTACTCTGAGGGTGGCGTGTTACAGCTGATTTTGATGACTTTGCGCCGCACACGGGCGCGTGTACGTAACATTATTTTCTGTCACGACATCGATGCGTCCCCAGCGTTCCCCACAGGCTGCTGAGTGACCATTATAGGTTCCCTTGAAGGTCAATATGGCGTTTTATATTGAGGGAGAGAAGCGTCCAGCCGTGTGTACATACGTTTTTACCAGCAGGCGAGGAGAGCACACAAAATGCATAAAAAACGGGTAATTTTGCTACCTCTTGGTCTTTCACTGTTCTGTTTTCAACAGCTCCTGGGTGCTTTCTTTCAGGTTCTGCAAGAGAAAACTGTGCTTTTGAAGGCCTTTAAGAAACCGAAGCGTTTTACTCTGAGGCTGGCGTGTTACAGCTGATATTGATGACTTTGCGCCGCACACGGTGGCGTGTACGTAACATTATTTTCTGTCACGACATCGACGAGTCCCCAGCGTTCCCCACAGCCTGCTGAGTGACCATTATAGGTTCCCTTGATGGGAAATATTGCGTTTTATATTGAGGGACAGAAGCGTCCAGCCGTGTGTACATATATTTTTACCAGCAGGCGAGGAGAGCACACAAAATGCATAAAAAACGAGTAATTTTGTTACTGCTTGGTCTTTCACTGTTCTGTTTTCAACAGCTCCTGGGTGCTTTCTTTCAGATTCTGCAAGAGGAAACTGTGCCTTTGAAGGCCGTTATGAAACCGAAGCGTTTTACTCTGAGGCTGGCGTGTTACAGCTGATATTGTTGACTTTGCGCCGCACTCGGGGGCATGTACGTAACATTATTTTCTGTCACGATATCGATGCGTCCCCAGCGTTCCCCACAGGCTGCTGAGTGACCATTACAAGTTCCCTTGATGGAAAATATTGCATTTTATATTGAGGGACGCAAGCGTCCAGCCGTGTGTACATATATTTTTACCAGCAGGCGAGGAGAGCACACAAAATGCATAAAAACAAGTAATTTTGTTACCTCTTGGTCTTTCACGGTTCTGTTTTCAACAGCTCCTGGGTGCTTTCTTTCAGGTTCTGCAGGAGAAAACTGTGCTTTTGAAGGCCTTTAAGAAACCGAAGCGTTTTACTCTGAGGCTGGCGTGTTACAGCTGATATTGATGACTTTGCGCCGCACACGGTGGCGTGTACGTAACATTATTTTCTGTCACGACATCGACGAGTCCCCAGCGTTCCCCACAGCCTGCTGAGTGACCATTACAAGTTCCCTTGATGGAAAATATTGCATTTTATATTGAGGGACACAAGCGTCCAGCCGTGTGTACATATATTTTTACCAGCAGGCGAGGAGAGCACACAAAATGCATAAAAACAAGTAATTTTGTTACCTCTTGGTCTTTCACTGTTCTGTTTTCAACAGCTCCTGGGTGCTTTCTTTCAGGTTCTGCAAGAGAAAACTGTGCTTTTGAAGGCCTTTAAGAAACCGAAGCGTTTTACTCTGAGGCTGGCGTGTTACAGCTGATATTGATGACTTTGCGCCGCACACGGTGGCGTGTACGTAACATTATTTTCTGTCACGACATCGACGAGTCCCCAGCGTTCCCCACAGCCTGCTGAGTGACCATTACAAGTTCCCTTGATGGAAAATATTGCATTTTATATTGAGGGACACAAGCGTCCAGCCGTGTGTAAATATATTTTTACCAGCAGGCGAGGAGAGCACACAAAATGCATAAAAACGAGTAATTTTGTTACCTCTTGGTCTTTCACGGTTCTGTTTTCAACAGCTCCTGCGTGCTTTCTTTCAGGTTCTGCAAGAGAAAACTGTGCTTTTGAAGGCCTTTTAGAGACCGAAGCGTTTTACTCTGAGGCTGGCGTGTTACAGCTGATATTGATGACTTTGTGCCGCACACGGGCGCGTGTACGTAACATTATTTTCTGGCACGACATCGATGTGTCCCCAGCGTTCCCCACTGGCTGCTGAGTGACCATTACAAGTTCCCTTGATGGAAAATACTGCATTTTATATTGAGGGACACAAGCGTCCAGCCGTGTGTACATATATTTTTACCAGCAGGCGAGGAGAGCACACAAAATGCATAAAAACGAGTAATTTTGTTACCTCTTGGTCTTTCACGGTTCTGTTTTCAACAGCTCCTGGGTGCTTTCTTTCAGGTTCTGCAAGAGAAAACTGTGCTTTTGAAGGCCTTTTAGAGACCGAAGCGTTTTACTCTGAGGCTGGCGTGTTACAGCTGATATTGATGACTTTGCGCCGCACACGGGCGCGTGTACGTAACATTATTTTCTTGCACGACATGGATGCGTCCCCAGCGTTCCCCACAGGCTGCTGAGTGACCAATATAGGTTCTCTTGAGGGGAAATAACGCATTTTATATTGAGGGACACAAGCGTCAAGCCCTATGTACATACATTTTTAACAGCAGGCGAGGAGAGCACACAGATTGCATGAAAATCGAGTAATTTTGTTATTGCTTGGTCTTTCACTGTTCTGTTTTCAACAGCTCCTGAGTGCTTTCTTTCAGGTTCTGCAAGAGAAAACTGTGCTTTTGAAGGCCTTTAAGAAACCGAAGCGTTTTACTCTGAGGCTGGCGTGTTACAGCTGATATTGATGACTTTGCGCCGCACGCGGTGGCGTGTACGTAACATTATTTTCTGTCACGACATCGACGAGTCCCCAGCGTTCCCCACAGCCTGCTGAGTGACCATTATAGGTTCCCTTGATGGGAAGTATCGCGTTTTATATTGAGGGACAGAAGCGTCCAGCCGTGTGTACATACATTTTTACCAGCAGGCGAGGAGAGCACACAAAATGCATAAAAAACGAGTAATTTTGTTACCTCTTGGTCTTTCACTGCTCTATTTTTTGCAGCTCCTGGGTTTTTTCTTTCAGGTTCAAGAGGAAACTGTGCTTTTGAAACCGGAGCGTTTTATTCTGAGGGTGGCGTGTTACAGCTGATTTTGGTGACTTTGTGCCGCACACGGGCGCGTGTACGTAACATTATTTTCTGGCACGACATCGATGTGTCCCCAGCGTTCCCCACTGGCTGCTGAGTGACCATTACAAGTTCCCTTGATGGAAAATATTGCATTTTATATTGAGGGACACAAGCGTCCAGCCGTGTGTACATATATTTTTACCAGCAGGCGAGGAGAGCACACAAAATGCATAAAAACGAGTAATTTTGTTACCTCTTGGTCTTTCACGGTTCTGTTTTCAACAGCTCCTGGGTGCTTTCTTTCAGGTTCTGCAAGAGAAAACTGTGCTTTTGAAGGCCTTTTAGAGACCGAAGCGTTTTACTCTGAGGCTGGCGTGTTACAGCTGATATTGATGACTTTGCGCCGCACACGGGCGCGTGTACGTAACATTATTTTCTTGCACGACATGGATGCGTCCCCAGCGTTCCCCACAGGCTGCTGAGTGACCAATATAGGTTCTCTTGAGGGGAAATAACGCATTTTATATTGAGGGACACAAGCGTCAAGCCCTATGTACATACATTTTTAACAGCAGGCGAGGAGAGCACACAGATTGCATGAAAATCGAGTAATTTTGTTATTGCTTGGTCTTTCACTGTTCTGTTTTCAACAGCTCCTGAGTGCTTTCTTTCAGGTTCTGCAAGAGAAAACTGTGCTTTTGAAGGCCTTTAAGAAACCGAAGCGTTTTACTCTGAGGCTGGCGTGTTACAGCTGATATTGATGACTTTGCGCCGCACACGGTGGCGTGTACGTAACATTATTTTCTGTCACGACATCGACGAGTCCCCAGCGTTCCCCACAGCCTGCTGAGTGACCATTATAGGTTCCCTTGATGGGAAGTATCGCGTTTTATATTGAGGGACAGAAGCGTCCAGCCGTGTGTACATACATTTTTACCAGCAGGCGAGGAGAGCACACAAAATGCATAAAAAACGAGTAATTTTGTTACCTCTTGGTCTTTCACTGTTCTGTTTTCACCAGCTACTGGGTGCTTTCTTTCAGGTTCTGCAAGAGAAAACTGTGCTTTTGAAGGCCTTTTAGAGACCGAAGCGTTTTACTCTGAGGCTGGCGTGTTACAGCTGATATTGATGACTTTGCGCCGCACACGGGCGCGTGTACGTAACATTATCTTCTGGCACGACATGGATGCGTCCCCAGCGTTCCCCACAGGCTGCTGAGTGACCAATATAGGTTCTCTTGAGGGGAAATAACGCATTTTATATTGAGGGACACAAGCGTCCAGCCCTATGTACATACATTTTTACCAGCAGGCGAGGAGAGCACACAGATTGCATGAAAAACGAGTAATTTTGTTATTGCTTGGTCTTTCACTGTTCTGTTTTCAACAGCTCCTGGGTGCTTTCTTTCAGGTTCTGCAAGAGAAAACTGTGCTTTTGAAGGCCTTTAAGAAACCGAAGCGTTTTACTCTGAGGCTGGCGTGTTACAGCTGATATTGATGACTTTGCGCCGCACACGGTGGCGTGTACGTAACATTATTTTCTGTCACGACATCGACGAGTCCCCAGCGTTCCCCACAGCCTGCTGAGTGACCATTATAGGTTCCCTTGATGGGAAATATTGCGTTTTATATTGAGGGACAGAAGCGTCCAGCCGTGTGTACATATATTTTTACCAGCAGGCGAGGAGAGCACACAAAATGCATAAAAAACGAGTAATTTTGTTACTGCTTGGTCTTTCACTGTTCTGTTTTCAACAGCTCCTGGGTGCTTTCTTTCAGATTCTGCAAGAGGAAACTGTGCCTTTGAAGGCCGTTATGAAACCGAAGCGTTTTACTCTGAGGCTGGCGTGTTACAGCTGATATTGTTGACTTTGCGCCGCACTCGGGGGCATGTACGTAACATTATTTTCTGTCACGATATCGATGCGTCCCCAGCGTTCCCCACAGGCTGCTGAGTGACCATTACAAGTTCCCTTGATGGAAAATATTGCATTTTATATTGAGGGACGCAAGCGTCCAGCCGTGTGTACATATATTTTTACCAGCAGGCGAGGAGAGCACACAAAATGCATAAAAACAAGTAATTTTGTTACCTCTTGGTCTTTCACGGTTCTGTTTTCAACAGCTCCTGGGTGCTTTCTTTCAGGTTCTGCAGGAGAAAACTGTGCTTTTGAAGGCCTTTTAGAGACCGAAGCGTTTTACTCTGAGGCTGGCGTGTTACAGCTGATATTGATGACTTTGCGCCGCACACGGGCGCGTGTACGTAACATTATTTTCTGGCACGACATGGATGCGTCCCCAGCGTTCCCCACAGGCCGCTGAGTGACCAATATAGGTTCTCTTGAGGGGAAATAACGCATTTTATATTGAGGGACACAAGCGTCCAGCCCTATGTACATACATTTTTACCAGCAGGCGAGGAGAGCACACAGATTGCATGAAAAACGAGTAATTTTGTTATTGCTTGGTCTTTCACTGTTCTGTTTTCAACAGCTCCTGGGTGCTTTCTTTCAGATTCTGCAAGGGGGAACTGTGCTTTTGAAGGCCTTTAAGAAACTGAAGAGTTTTACTCTGAGGGTGGCGTGTTACAGCTGATTTTGATGACTTTGCGCCGCACACGGGCGCGTGTACGTAACATTATTTTCTGTCACGACATCGATGCGTCCCCAGCGTTCCCCACAGGCTGCTGAGTGACCATTATAGGTTCCCTTGAAGGTCAATATGGCGTTTTATATTGAGGGAGAGAAGCGTCCAGCCGTGTGTACATACGTTTTTACCAGCAGGCGAGGAGAGCACACAAAATGCATAAAAAACGGGTAATTTTGCTACCTCTTGGTCTTTCACTGTTCTGTTTTCAACAGCTCCTGGGTGCTTTCTTTCAGGTTCTGCAAGAGAAAACTGTGCTTTTGAAGGCCTTTAAGAAACCGAAGCGTTTTACTCTGAGGCTGGCGTGTTACAGCTGATATTGATGACTTTGCGCCGCACACGGTGGCGTGTACGTAACATTATTTTCTGTCACGACATCGACGAGTCCCCAGCGTTCCCCACAGCCTGCTGAGTGACCATTATAGGTTCCCTTGATGGGAAATATTGCGTTTTATATTGAGGGACAGAAGCGTCCAGCCGTGTGTACATATATTTTTACCAGCAGGCGAGGAGAGCACACAAAATGCATAAAAAACGAGTAATTTTGTTACTGCTTGGTCTTTCACTGTTCTGTTTTCAACAGCTCCTGGGTGCTTTCTTTCAGATTCTGCAAGAGGAAACTGTGCCTTTGAAGGCCGTTATGAAACCGAAGCGTTTTACTCTGAGGCTGGCGTGTTACAGCTGATATTGTTGACTTTGCGCCGCACTCGGGGGCATGTACGTAACATTATTTTCTGTCACGATATCGATGCGTCCCCAGCGTTCCCCACAGGCTGCTGAGTGACCATTACAAGTTCCCTTGATGGAAAATATTGCATTTTATATTGAGGGACGCAAGCGTCCAGCCGTGTGTACATATATTTTTACCAGCAGGCGAGGAGAGCACACAAAATGCATAAAAACAAGTAATTTTGTTACCTCTTGGTCTTTCACGGTTCTGTTTTCAACAGCTCCTGGGTGCTTTCTTTCAGGTTCTGCAGGAGAAAACTGTGCTTTTGAAGGCCTTTTAGAGACCGAAGCGTTTTACTCTGAGGCTGGCGTGTTACAGCTGATATTGATGACTTTGCGCCGCACACGGGCGCGTGTACGTAACATTATTTTCTGGCACGACATGGATGCGTCCCCAGCGTTCCCCACAGGCCGCTGAGTGACCAATATAGGTTCTCTTGAGGGGAAATAACGCATTTTATATTGAGGGACACAAGCGTCCAGCCCTATGTACATACATTTTTACCAGCAGGCGAGGAGAGCACACAGATTGCATGAAAAACGAGTAATTTTGTTATTGCTTGGTCTTTCACTGTTCTGTTTTCAACAGCTCCTGGGTGCTTTCTTTCAGGTTCTGCAAGAGAAAACTGTGCTTTTGAAGGCCTTTAAGAAACCGAAGCGTTTTACTCTGAGGCTGGCGTGTTACAGCTGATATTGATGACTTTGCGCCGCACACGGTGGCGTGTACGTAACATTATTTTCTGTCACGACATCGACGAGTCCCCAGCGTTCCCCACAGCCCGCTGAGTGACCATTACAAGTTCCCTTGATGGAAAATATTGCATTTTATATTGAGGGACACAAGCGTCCAGCCGTGTGTAAATATATTTTTACCAGCAGGCGAGGAGAGCACACAAAATGCATAAAAACGAGTAATTTTGTTACCTCTTGGTCTTTCACGGTTCTGTTTTCAACAGCTCCTGCGTGCTTTCTTTCAGGTTCTGCAAGAAAAAACTGTGCTTTTGAAGGCCTTTTAGAGACCGAAGCGTTTTACTCTGAGGCTGGCGTGTTACAGCTGATATTGATGACTTTGTGCCGCACACGGGCGCGTGTACGTAACATTATTTTCTGGCACGACATCGATGTGTCCCCAGCGTTCCCCACTGGCTGCTGAGTGACCATTACAAGTTCCCTTGATGGAAAATATTGCATTTTATATTGAGGGACACAAGCGTCCAGCCGTGTGTACATATATTTTTACCAGCAGGCGAGGAGAGCACACAAAATGCATAAAAACGAGTAATTTTGTTACCTCTTGGTCTTTCACGGTTCTGTTTTCACCAGCTACTGGGTGCTTTCTTTCAGGTTCTGCAAGAGAAAACTGTGCTTTTGAAGGCCTTTTAGAGACCGAAGCGTTTTACTCTGAGGCTGGCGTGTTACAGCTGATATTGATGACTTTGCGCCGCACACGGGCGCGTGTACGTAACATTATTTTCTGGCACGACATGGATGCGTCCCCAGCGTTCCCCACAGGCCGCTGAGTGACCAATATAGGTTCTCTTGAGGGGAAATAACGCATTTTATATTGAGGGACACAAGCGTCCAGCCCTATGTACATACATTTTTACCAGCAGGCGAGGAGAGCACACAGATTGCATGAAAAACGAGTAATTTTGTTATTGCTTGGTCTTTCACTGTTCTGTTTTCAACAGCTCCTGGGTGCTTTCTTTCAGGTTCTGCAAGAGAAAACTGTGCTTTTGAAGGCCTTTAAGAAACCGAAGCGTTTTACTCTGAGGCTGGCGTGTTACAGCTGATATTGATGACTTTGCGCCGCACACGGTGGCGTGTACGTAACATTATTTTCTGTCACGACATCGACGAGTCCCCAGCGTTCCCCACAGCCTGCTGAGTGACCATTATAGGTTCCCTTGATGGGAAGTATCGCGTTTTATATTGAGGGACAGAAGCGTCCAGCCGTGTGTACATACATTTTTACCAGCAGGCGAGGAGAGCACACAAAATGCATAAAAAACGAGTAATTTTGTTACCTCTTGGTCTTTCACTGCTCTATTTTTTGCAGCTCCTGGGTTTTTTCTTTCAGGTTCAAGAGGAAACTGTGCTTTTGAAACCGGAGCGTTTTATTCTGAGGGTGGCGTGTTACAGCTGATTTTGGTGACTTTGTGCCGCACACGGGCGCGTGTACGTAACATTATTTTCTGGCACGACATCGATGTGTCCCCAGCGTTCCCCACTGGCTGCTGAGTGACCATTACAAGTTCCCTTGATGGAAAATATTGCATTTTATATTGAGGGACACAAGCGTCCAGCCGTGTGTACATACATTTTTACCAGCAGGCGAGGAGAGCACACAAAATGCATAAAACACGAGTAATTTTGTTACCTCTTGGTCTTTCACTGCTCTATTTTTAACAGCTCCTGGGTGCTTTCTTTCAGATTCTACCAGAGGAATCTATGCTTTTGAAGGCCTTTAAGAAACTGAAGCGTTTTACTCTGAGGGTGGCGTGTTACAGCTGATTTTGATGACTTTGCGCCGCACACGGGCGCGTGTACGTAACATTATTTTCTGGCACGACATGGATGCTTCCCCAGCGTTCCCCACAGGCTGCTAAGTGACCATTGTAGGTTCTCTTGATGGGAAATAACGCATTTTATATTGAGGGACACAAGCGTCCAGCCGTGTGTACATACATTTTTACCAGCAGGCGAGGAGAGCACACAAAATGCATAAAAAACGAGTAATTTTGTTACCTCTTGGTCTTTCACTGTTCTATTTTCAACAGCTCCTGGGTGCTTTCTTTCATTTACTGCAAGAGGAAACTGTGCTTTTGAAGGCCCTTAAGAAACCGAAGCGCTTTGCTCTGAGGGTGGCGTGTTACAGCTGATTTTGATTACTTTGCGCCGCACACGGGCGCGTGTACGTAACATTATTTTCTGGCACGACATGGATGCGTCCCCAGCGTTCCCCACAGGCTGCTGAGTGACCATTATAGGTTCTCTTGATGGGAAATAACGCATTTTATATTGAGGGACACAAGCGTCCAGCCGTGTGTACATATATTTTTACCAGCAGGCGAGGAGAGCACACAAAATGCATAAAAACGAGCAATTTTGTTATTGCTTGGTCTTTCACTGTTCTGTTTTCAACAGCTCCTGGGTGCTTTCTTTCAGGTTCTGCAAGAGAAAACTGTGCTTTTGAAGGCCTTTTAGAGACCGAAGCGTTTTACTCTGAGGCTGGCGTGTTACAGCTGATATTGATGACTTTGCGCCGCACACGGGCGCGTGTACGTAACATTATTTTCTGGCACGACATGGATGCGTCCCCAGCGTTCCCCACAGGCTGCTGAGTGACCATTATAGGTTCTCTTGATGGGAAATAACGCATTTTATATTGAGGGACACAAGCGTCCAGCCGTGTGTACATATATTTTTACCAGCAGGCGAGGAGAGCACACAAAATGCGTAAAAACGAGTAATTTTGTTATTGCTTGGTCTTTCACTGTTCTGTTTTCAACAGCTCCTGGGTACTTTCGTTCAGGTACTGCAAGAAGAAACTGTGCTTTTGAAGGCCTTTAAGAAACCGAAGCGTTTTACTCTGAGGGTGGCGTGTTACAGCTGATATTGATGACTTTGTGCCGCACACGGGCGCGTGTACGTAACATTATTTTCTGGCACGACATGGATGCTTCCCCAGCGTTCCCCACAGGCTGCTGAGTGACCATTATAGGTTCCCTTGATGGGAAATATCGCGGTTTATATTCAGGGACACAAGCATCCAGCCGGGTGTACATATATTTTTACCAGCAGGCGAGGATAGCACACAAAATGCATGAAAAACGAGTATTTTTGTTACCTCTTGGTCTTTCACTGTTCTGTTTTCAACAGCTCCTGGGTGCTTTCTTTCAGGTTCTGCAAGAAGAAACTGTGCTTTTGAAGGCCTTTAAGAAACCGAAGCGTTTTACTCTGAGGGTGGCGTGTTACAGCTGATTTTGATGACTTTGCGCCGCACACGGGCGCGTGTACGTAACATTATTTTCTGGCACGACATCGATGCGTCCCCAGCGTTCCCCACAGGCTGCTAAGTGACCATTAAAGGTTCCCTTGATGGGAAATAATGCATTTTATAATGAGGGGCACAAGCGTCCAGCCGCGTGTACATACATTTTTACCAGCAGGCGAGGAGAGCACACAAATTGCATAAAAAACGAGTAATTTTGTAACTGCTTGGTCTTTCACTGTTCTGTTTTCAACAGCTCCTGGGTACTTTCGTTCAGGTACTGCAAGAAGAAACTGTGCTTTTGAAGGCCTTTAAGAAACCGAAGCGTTTTACTCTGAGGGTGGCGTGTTACAGCTGATATTGATGACTTTGTGCCGCACACGGGCGCGTGTACGTAACATTATTTTCTGGCACGACATGGATGCGTCCCCAGCGTTCCCCACAGGCTGCTGAGTGACCATTATAGGTTCTCTTGATGGGAAATAACGCATTTTATATTGAGGGACACAAGCGTCCAGCCGTGTGTACATATATTTTTACCAGCAGGCGAGGAGAGCACACAAAATGCATAAAAACGAGTATTTTTGTTACTGCTTGGTCTTTCACTGTTCTGTTTTCAACAGCTCCTGGGTACTTTCGTTCAGGTACTGCAAGAAGAAACTGTGCTTTTGAAGGCCTTTAAGAAACCGAAGCGTTTTACTCTGAGGCTGGCGTGTTACAGCTGATATTGATGACTTTGCGCCGCACACGGGGGCGTGTACGTAACATTATTTTCTGTCACGATATCGATGCGTCCCCAGCGTTCCCGACAGGCTGCTGAGTGACCATTATAGGTTCCCTTGATAGGAAATATCGCGTTTTATATTCAGGGACACAAGCATCCAGCCGGGTGTACATATATTTTTAGCAGCAGGCGAGGAGAGCACACAAAATGCATGAAAAACGAGTATTTTTGTTACTGCTTGGTCTTTCACTGTTCTGTTTTCAACAGCTCCTGGGTACTTTCGATCAGGTACTGCAAGAAGAAACTGTGCTTTTGAAGGCCTTTAAGAAACCGAAGCGTTTTACTCTGAGGGTGGCGTGTTACAGCTGATTTTGATGACTTTGCGCCGCACACGGGCGCGTGTACGTAACATTATTTTCTGGCACGACATCGATGCGTCCCCAGCGTTCCCCACAGGCTGCTAAGTGACCATTATAGGTTCCCTTGATGGGAAATAACGCATTTTATATTGAGGGACACAAGCGTCCAGCCGTGTGTACATACATTTTTACCAGCAGGCGAGGAGAGCACACAAAATGCATAAAAAACGAGTAATTTTGTTACCTCTTGGTCTTTCACTGTTCTATTTTCAACAACTCCTGGGTACTTTCTTTCATTTACTGCAAGAGGAAACTGTGCTTTTGAAGGCCCTTAAGAAACCGAAGCGCTTTGCTCTGAGGGTGGCGTGTTACAGCTGATTTTGATTACTTTGCGCCGCACACGGGCGCGTGTACGTAACATTATTTTCTGGCACGACATGGATGCGTCCCCAGCGTTCCCCACAGGCTGCTGAGTGACCATTAAAGGTTCTCTTGATGGGAAATAACGCATTTTATATTGAGGGACACAAGCGTCCAGCCGTGTGTACATACATTTTTACCAGCAGGCGAGGAGAGCACACAAAATGCATAAAAAACGAGTAATTTTGTTACCTCTTGGTCTTTCACAGTTCTGTTGTCAACAGCTCCTGGGTGCCTTCTTTCAGGTTCTGCAAGAGAAAACTGTGCTTTTGAAGGCCTTTTAGAGACCGAAGCGTTTTACTCTGAGGCTGGCGTGTTACAGCTGATATTGATGACTTTGCGCCGCACACGGGCGCGTGTACGTAACATTATTTTCTGGCACGACATGGATGCGTCCCCAGCGTTTTCCACAGGCTGCTGAGTGACCATTATAGGTTCTCCTGGGGGGGAAATAACGCATTTTATATTGAGGGACACAAGCGTCCAACCCTATGTACATACATTTTTACCAGCAGGCGAGGAGAGCACACAGATTGCATGAAAAACGAGTAATTTTGTTATTGCTTGGTCTTTCACTGTTCTGTTTTCAACAGCTCCTGGGTGCTTTCTTTCAGATTCTGAAAGGGGGAACTGTGCTTTTGAAGGCCTTTAAGAAACTGAAGAGTTTTACTCTGAGGGTGGCGTGTTACAGCTGATTTTGATGACTTTGCGCCGCACACGGGCGCGTGTACGTAACATTATTTTCTGTCACGACATCGATGCGTCCCCAGCGTTCCCCACAGGCTGCTGAGTGACCATTATAGGTTCCCTTGACGGGAAATATGGCGTTTCATATTGAGGGAGAGAAGCGTCCAGCCGTGTGTACATACGTTTTTACCAGCAGGCGAGGAGAGCACACAAAATGCATAAAAAACGGGTAATTTTGCTACCTCTTGGTCTTTCACTGTTCTGTTTTCAACAGCTCCTGGGTGCTTTCTTTCAGGTTCTGCTTGAGAAAACTGTGCTTTTGAAGGCCTTTAAGAAACCGAAGCGTTTTCCTCTGAGGCTGGCGTGTTACAGCTGATATTGATGACTTTGCGCCGCACACGGGGGCGTGTACGTCACGATATCGATGCGTCCCCAGCGTTCCCCACAGGCTGCTGAGTGACCATTATAGGTTCCCTTGATGGGAAATAACGCATTTTATATTCAGGGACACAAGCGTCCAGCCGTGTGTACATACATTTTTACCAGCAGGCGAGGAGAGCAAACAAAATGCATAAAAAACGAGTAATTTTGTTAACTCTTGGCCTTTCACTGCTCTATTTTTAACAGCTCCTGGGTTTTTTCTTTCAGGTTCTGCAAGAGGAAACTGTGCTTTTGAAACCGGAGCGTTTTATTCTGAGGGTGGCGTGTTACAGCTGATTTTGGTGAC
Source organism: Eumerus sabulonum (assembly GCA_951905685.1). Taxonomy (NCBI): domain Eukaryota; kingdom Metazoa; phylum Arthropoda; class Insecta; order Diptera; family Syrphidae; genus Eumerus; species Eumerus sabulonum. The sequence continues at coordinate 44,905,653 of OX645062.1, read as the reverse complement.
TTTGTGCCGCACACGGGCGCGTGTACGTAACATTATTTTCTGGCACGACATCGATGTGTCCCCAGCGTTCCCCACTGGCTGCTGAGTGACCATTATAGGTTCCCTTGACGGGAAATATGGCGTTTCATATTGAGGGAGAGAAGCGTCCAGCCGTGTGTACATACGTTTTTACCAGCAGGCGAGGAGAGCACACAAAATGCATAAAAAACGGGTAATTTTGCTACCTCTTGGTCTTTCACTGTTCTGTTTTCAACAGCTCCTGGGTGCTTTCTTTCAGGTTCTGCAAGAGAAAACTGTGGTTTTGAAGGCCTTTAAGAAACCGAAGCGTTTTACTCTGAGGCTGGCGTGTTACAGCTGATTTTGATGACTTTGCGCCGCACACGGTGGCGTGTACGTAACATTATTTTCTGTCACGACATCGACGCGTCCCCAGCGTTCCCCACAGCCTGCTGAGTGACCATTATAGGTTCCCTTGATGGGAAATATCGCGTTTTATATTGAGGGACAGAAGCGTCTAGCCGTGTGTACATATATTTTTACCAGCAGGCGAGGAGAGCACACAAAATGCATAAAAAACGAGTAATTTTGTTACTGCTTGGTCTTTCACTGTTCTGTTTTCAACAGCTCCTGGGTGCTTTCTTTCAGATTCTGCAAGAGGAAACTGTGCATTTGAAGGCCGTTATGAAACCGAAGCGTTTTACTCTGAGGCTGGCGTGTTACAGCTGATATTGATGACTTTGCGCCGCACACGGGGGCGTGTACGTAACATTATTTTCTGTCACGATATCGATGCGTCCCCAGCGTTCCCCACAGGCTGCTGAGTGACCATTATAGGTTCCTTTGATGGGAAATATCGCGTTTCAGGGACACAAGCATCCAGCCGGGTGTACATATATTTTTACCAGCAGGCGAGGAGAGCACACAAAATGCATGAAAAACGAGTAATTTTGTTACTGCTTGGTCTTTCACTGTTCTGTTTTCAACAGCTCCTGGGTACTTTCGTTCAGGTACTGCAAGAAGAAACTGTGCTTCTGAAGGCCTTTAAGAAACTGAAGCGTTTTACTCTGAGGGCGGCGTGTTACAGCTGATTTTGATGACTTTGCGCTGCACACGGGCGCGTGTACGTAACATTATTTTCTGGCACGACATCGATGCGTCCCCAGCGTTCCCCACAGGCTGCTAAGTGACCATTATAGGTTCCCTTGATGGGAAATAATGCATTTTATATTGAGGGACACAAGCGTCCAGCCGTGTGTACATACATTTTTACCAGCAGGCGAGGAGAGCACACAAATTGCATAAAAAACGAGTAATTTTGTTACTGCTTGGTCTTTCACTGTTCTGTTTTCAACAGCTCCTGGGTGCTTTCTTTCAGATTCTACAAGAGGAATCTATGCTTTTGAAGGCCTTTAAGAAACTGAAGCGTTTTACTCTGAGGGTGGCGTGTTACAGCTGATTTTGATGACTTTGCGCCGCACACGGGCGCGTGTACGTAACATTATTTTCTGGCACGACATGGATGCTTCCCCAGCGTTCCCCACAGGCTGCTAAGTGACCATTATAGGTTCTTTTGATGGGAAATATCGCATTTTATATTGAGGGACACAAGCGTCCAGCCGTGTGTACATACATTTTTACCAGCAGGCGAGGAGAGCACACAAAATGCATAAAAAACGAATAATTTTGTTACCTCCTGGTCTTTCACTGTTCTATTATCAACAGCTCCTGAGTGCTTTCTTTCATTTACTGCAAGAGGAAACTGTGCTTTTGAAGGCCCTTAAGAAACCGAAGCGCTTTACTCTGAGGGTGGCGTGTTACAGCTGATTTTGATTACTTTGCGCCGCACACGGGCGCGTGTACGTAACATTATTTTCTGGCACGACATGGATGCGTCCCTAGCGTTCCCCACAGGCTGCTGAGTGACCATTATATGTTCTCTTGATGGGAAATAACGCATTTTATATTGAGGGACACAAGCGTCCAGCCGTGTGTACATACATTTTTACCAGCAGGCGAGGAGAGCATACAAAATGCATAAAAAACGAGTAATTTTGTTACCTCTTGGCCTTTCACTGCTCTATTTTTAACAGCTCCTGGGTTTTTTCTTTCAGGTTCTGCAAGAGGAAACTGTGCTTTTGAAACCGGAGCGTTTTATTCTGAGGGTGGCGTGTTACAGCTGATTTTGGTGACTTTGTGCCGCACACGGGCGCGTGTACGTAACACTATTTTCTGGCAGGACATCGATGTGTCCCCAGCGTTCCCCACTGGCTGCTGAGTGACCATTACAAGTTCCCTTGATGGAAAATATTGCATTTTATACTGAGGGACACAAGCGTCCAGCCGTGTGTACATATATTTTTACCAGCAGGCGAGGAGAGCACACAAAATGCATAAAAAACGAGTAATTTTGTTCCCTCTTGGTTTTTCACTGTTCTGCTTCCAACAGCTCCTGGGTGCTTTCTTTCAGGTTCTGCAAGAGGAAACTGTGCTTTTGAAGGCCTTTAGGAAACCGAAGCGTTTTACTCTGAGGCTGGCGTGTTACAGCTGATATTGATGACTTTGCGCCGCACACGGTGGCGTGTACGTAACATGATTTTCTGTCACGACATCGACGCGTCCCCAGCGTTCCCCACAGCCTGCTGAGTGACCATTATAGGTTCCCTTGATGGGAAATATCGCGTTTTATATTCAGGGACACAAGCATCCAGCCGGGTGTACATATATTTTTACCAGCAGGCGAGGAGAGCACACAAAATGCATGAAAAACGAGTAATTTTGTTACTGCTTTGTCTTTCACTGTTCTGTTTTCAACAGCTCCTGAGTACTTTCGTTCAGGTACTGCAAGAAGAGACTGTGCTTTTGAAGGCCTTTAAGAAACCGAAGCGTTTTACTCTGAGGGTGGCGTGTTACAGCTGATTTTGATGACTTTGTGCCGCACACGGGCGCGTGTACGTAACATTATTTTCTGGCACGACATGGATGCTTCCCCAGCGTTCCCCACTGCCTGCTGAGTGACCATTATAGGTTCCCTTGATGGGAAATAACGCATTTTATATTGAGGGACACAAGCGTTCAGCCGTGTGTACATACATTTATTACCAGCAGGCGAGGAGAGCACACAAAATGCATAAAAAACGAGTAATTTTGTTACCTCTTGGTTTTTCACTGTTCTATTTTCAACAGCTTTTGGGTGCTTTCTTTCATTTACTGCAAGAGGAAACTGTGCTTTTGAAGGCCCTTAAGAAACCGAAGCGTTTTACTCTGAGAGTGGCGTGTTACAGCTGATTTTGATTACTTTGCGCCGCACACGGGCGCGTGTACGTAACATTATTTTCTGGCACGACATGGATGCGTCCCCAGCGTTCCCCACAGGCTGCTGAGTGACCATTATAGGTTCTCTTGATGGGGAATAACGCATTTTATATTGAGGGACACAAGCGTCCAGCCGTGTGTACCTACATTTTTACCAGCAGGCGAGGAGAGCATACAAAATGCATAAAAAACGAGTAATTTTGTTACCTCTTGGTCTTTCACTGTTCTGTTTTCAACAGCTCCTGGGTGCTTTCTTTCAGGTTCTGCAAGAGAGAACTGTGCTTTTGAAGGCCATTAAGAAACGGAAGCGTTTTGCTCTGAGGGTGGCGTGTTACAGCTGATTTTGATGACTTTGCGCCGCACACGGGCGCGTGTACCTAACATTATTTTCTGGCTCGACATCGATGCGTCCCCAGCGTTCCCCACTGGCTGCTGGGTGAACGTTAAAGGTTCATTTGATGGGAAATATCGGGTTTTATATTCAGGGACACAAGCATCCAGCCGGGTGTACATATATTTTTACCAGCAGGCGAGGAGAGCACACAAAATGCATAAAAAACGAGTAATTTTGTTACCTCTTGGTCTTTCACTGCTCTATTTTTAACAGCTCCTGGGTCTTTTCTTTCAGGTTCTGCAAGAGGAAACTGTGCTTTTGAAACCGGAGCGTTTTATTCTGAGGGTGGCGTGTTACAGCTGATTTTGGTGACTTTGTGCCGCACACGGGCGCGTGTACGTAACATTATTTTCTGGCTCGACATCGATGCGTCCCCAGCGTTCCCCACAGGCTGCTGACTGACCATTATAGGTTCCCTTGATGGCAAATATTGCGTTTTATATCGAGGGACAGAAGCTTCCAGCCGTGTGTACATACGTTTTTACCAACAGGAGAGGAGAGCACACAAAATGCATAAAAAACGAGTAATTTTGTTACTGCTTGGTCTTTCACTGTTCTGTTTTCAACAGCTCCTGGGTGCTATCTTTCAGATTCTGCAAGAGGGAACTATGCTTTTGAAGGCCTTTAAGAAACCGAAGCGTTTACCTCTGAGGGTGGCGCGTTACAGCTGATTTTGATGACTTTGCGCCGCACACGGGCGCGTGTACGTAACATTATTTTCTGGCACGACATCGATGCGTCCCCAGCGTTCCCCACAGGCTGCTGACTGACCATTATAGGTTCCCTTGATGGCAAATATTGCGTTTTATATCGAGGGACAGAAGCTTCCAGCCGTGTGTACATACGTTTTTACCAACAGGAGAGGAGAGCACACAAAATGCATAAAAAACGAGTAATTTTGTTACTGCTTGGTCTTTCACTGTTCCGTTTTCAACAGCTCCTGGGTGCTTTCTTTCAGATTCTGCAAGACGAATCATTGCTTTTGAAGGCCATTAAGAAACCGAAGCGTTTACCTCTGAGGGTGGCGCGTTACAGCTGATTTTGATGACTTTGCGCCGCACACGGGCCCGTGTACGTAACATTATTTTCTGGCTCGACATCGATGCGTCCCCAGCGTTCCCCACTGGCTGCTGGGTGAACGCTAAAGGTTCCCTTAATGGGAAATATCGCGTTTTATATTCAGGGACACAAGCATCCAGCCGGGTGTACATATATTTTTACCAGCAGGCGAGGAGAGCACACAAAATGCATAAAAAACGAGTAATTTTGTTACTGCTTGGTCTTTCACCGTTCTGTTTTCAACAGCTCCTGGGCGCTTTCTTTCAGATTCTGCAAGAGGAAACTGTGCTTTTGAAGGCCGTTATGAAACCGAAGCGTTTTACTCTGAGGCTGGCGTGTTACAGCTGATATTGATGACTTTGCGCCGCACACGGGGGCGTGTACGTAACATTATTTTCTGTCACAACATCGATGCGTCCCCAGCATTCCCCACAGGCTGCTGAGTGACCATTATAGGTTCCCTTGATGGGAAATATCGCGTTTTATATTGAGGGACAGAAGCGTCCAGCCGTGTGTACATACGGTTTTACCAGCAGGCGGGGAGAGCACACAAAATGCATAAAAAACGAGTAATTTTGTTATTGCTTGGTCTTTCACTGTTCTGTTTTCAACAGCTCCTGGGTGCTTTCTTTCAGATTCTGCAAGAGGGAACTGTGCTTTTGAAGGCCTTTAAGAAAGTGAAGCGTTTTACTCTGACGGTGGCGTGTTACAGCTGATTTTGAAGACTTTGCGCCGCACACGGGCGCGTGTACGTAACATTATTTTCTGGCACGACATGGATGCGTCCCCAGCGTTCCCCACAGGCTGCTGAGTGACCATTATAGGTTCCCTTGATGGGAAATAACGCATTTTATATTGAGGGACACAGGCGTCCAGCCGAGAGTACATACATTTTTACCAGCAGGCGAGGAGAGCACACAAAATGCATAAAAAACGAGTAATTTTGTTATTGCTTGGTCTTTCACTGTTCTGTTTTCAACAGCTCCTGGGTGCTTTCTTTCAGATTCTGCAAGAGGAAACTGTGCTTTTGAATGCCGTTATGAACCCGAAGCGTTTTACTCTGTGGCTGGCGTGTTACAGCTGAATATGATGACTTTGCGCCGCACACGGGGGCGCGTACGTAACATTATTTTCTGTCACGACATCGGTGCGTCCCCAGCGTTACCCACGGGCTGCTGAGTGACCGTTATAGATTCCCTTTATAGGAAATATCGCGTTTTATATTGAGGGACAGAAGCGTCAAGCCGTGTGTACATACGTTTTTACCAGCAGGCGAGGAGAGCACACAAAGTGCATCAAAAACGAGTATTTGCGAGTAATATTGCGTTTTATATCGAGGGACAGAAGCTTCCAGCCGTGTGTACATACGTTTTTACCAGCAGGAGAGGAGAGCACACAAAATGCATAAAAAACGAGTAATTTTGTTACTGCTTGGTCTTTCACTGTTCCGTTTTCAACAGCTCCTGGGTGCTTTCTTTCAGATTCTGCAAGAGGAATCGGTGCTTTTGAAGGCCATTAAGAAACCGAAGCGTTTACCTCTGAGGGTGGCGCGTTACAGCTGATTTTGATTACTTTGCGCCGCACACGGGCGCGTGTACGTAACATTATTTTCTGGCTCGACATCGATGCGTCCCCAGCGTACCCCACTGGCTGCTGAGTGACCATTATAGGTTCTTTTGATGGGAAATATCGCATTTTATATTGTGGGACACAAGCGTCCAGCCGCGTGTATATATATTTTTACCAGCAGGCGAGGAGAGCACACAAAATGCATAAAAAACGAGTAATTTTGTTACCTCTTGGTCTTTCACAGTTCTGTTTTCAACAGCTCCTGGGTGCTTTCTTTCAGTTTCTGCAAAAGAAAACTGTGGTCTTGAAGGCCTTTAAGAAACCGAAGCCTTTTACTCTGAGGGTGGCGTGTTACAGCTGATTTTGATGACTTTGCGCCGCACACGGGCGCGTCTACGTAACATTATTTTCTGGCTCGACATCGATGCGTCCCCAGCGTACCCCACTGGCTGCTGAGTGACCATTATAGGTTCCCTTGATGGGAAATATTGCGTTTTATATCGAGGGACAGAAGCTTCCAGCCGTGTGTACCTACGTTTTTACCAGCAGGAGAGGAGAGCACACAAAATGCATAAAAAACGAGTAATTTTGTTACTGCTTGGTCTTTCACTGTTCCGTTTTCAACAGTTCCTGGGTGCTTTCTTTCAGATTCTGCAAGAGAAATCGGTGCTTTTGAAGGCCATTAAGAAACCGAAGCGTTTTCCTCTGAGGGTGGCGCGTTACAGCTGATTTTGATTACTTTGCGCCGCACACGGGCGCGTGTATGTAACATTATTTTCTGTCTCGACATCGATGCGTCCCCAGCGTCCCCCACTGGCTGATGACTGACCATTATAGGTTCTCTTGATGGGAAATAACGCATTTTATATTGAGGGACACAAGCGTCCAGCCGTGTTTACCTACATTTTTACCAGCAGGCGAGGAGAGCACACAAAATGCATAAAAAACGAGTAATTTTGTTACCTCTTGGTTTTTCACTGTTCTATTTTCATTAGCTCCTGGGTGTTTTCTTTCAGGTTCTGCAAGAGGAAACTGTGCTTTTGTAGGCCGTTATGAAACCGAAGCGTTTTACTCTGAGGCTGGCGTGTTACAGCTGATTTTGATGACTTTGCGCCGCACACGGGGGGGTGTACGTAACATTATTTTCTGTCACGACATCGATGCGTCCCCAGCGTTCCCCACAGGCTGCTGAGTGACCATTATAGGTTCCCTTGATGGGAAATATCGCGTTTTATATTCAGGGACACAAGCATCCAGCCGGGTGTACATACGTTTTTACCAGCAGGCGAGGAGAGCACACAAAATGCATCAAAAACGAGTAATTTTGTTATTGCTTCGTCCTTCACTGTTCTGTTTTCAACTGCTTCTGTGTGCTTTCTTTCAGATTCTGCAAGAGGGAACTGTGCTTTTGAAGGCCTTTAAGAAACTGAAGCGTTTTACTCTGAGGGTGGCGTGTTTCAGCTGATTTTGATGACTTTGCCCCGCACACGGGGGCGCGTACGTAACATTATTTTCTGTCACGACATCGGTGCGTCCCCAGCGTTACCCACAGGCTGCTGAGTGACCGTTATAGATTCCCTTTATGGGAAATATCGCGTTTTATATTGAGGGACAGAAGCGTCCAGCCGTGTGTACATACGTTTTTACCAGCAGGCGGGGAGAGCACACAAAATGCATAAAAAACGAGTAATTTTGTTATTGCTTGGTCTTTCACTGTTCTGTTTCAACTGCTCCTGTGTGCTTTCTTTCAGATTCTGCAAGAGGGAACTGTGCTTTTGAAGGCCTTTAAGAAACTGAAGCGTTTTACTCTGACGGTGGCGTGTTACAGCTGATTTTGATGACTTTGCGCCGCACACGGGGGCGTGTACGTAACATTATTTTCTGTCACGACATCGATGCGTCCCCAGCGTTCCCCACAGGTTGCTGAGTGACCATTTTAGGTTCCCTTGATGGGAAACATCGCGTTTTATATTGAGGGACAGGAGCGTCCAGCCGTGTGTACATACGTTTTTACCAGCAGGCGAGGAGAGCACACAAAGTGCATCAAAAACGAGTAGTTTTGTTACCTCTTGGTCTTTCACTGTTCTGTTTTCAACAGCTCCTGGGTGCTTACTTTCAGGTTCTGCAAGAGCAAACTGTGCTTTTGAAGGCCTGATTTTGATGAATTTGCGCCGCACACGGGCGCGTGTAAGTAACATTATTTTCTGGCACGACATCGATGTGTCGATGTGTGTTGATGGGAAATATCGCATTTTATATTGAGGGACACAAGCGTCTAGCCGTGTGTATATACATTTTTACCAGCAGGCGAGGAGAGCGCACAAAATGCATAAAAAACGAATAATTTTGTTACCTCTTGGACTTTCAATGTTCTATTTTCAACAGCTCCTGGGTGCGCTCTTTTAGGTTCTGCAAGAGGAAACTGTGCTTTTGAAGGCCTGATTTTGATGAATTTGCGCCGCACACGGGCGCGTGTAAGTAACATTATTTTCTGGCACGACATCGATGTGTCGATGTTTGTTGATGGGAGATATCGCATTTTATATTGAGGGACACAAGCATCCAGCCGGGTGTACATATATATTTTTACCAGCAGGCGAGGAGAGCACACAAAATGCATAAAAAACGAGTAATTTTGTTACTGCTTGGTCTTTCACCGTTCTGTTTTCAACTGCTCCTGTGTGCTTTCCTTCAGATTCTGCTAGAGGGAACTGTGCTTTTGAAGGCCTTTAAGAAACTGAAGCGTTTTACTCTGAGGGTGGCGTGTTACAGCTGATTTTGATGACTTTGCGCCGCACACGGGGGCATGTACGTAACATTATTTTCTGTCACGACATCGATGCGTCCCCAGCGTTCCCCACAGGCTGCTGAGTGACCATTATAGGTTCCCTTGATGGGAAATATTGCGTTTTATATCGAGGGACAGAAGCTTCCAGCCGTGTGTACATACGTTTTTACCAGCAGGAGAGGAGAGCACACAAAATGCATAAAAAACGAGTAATTTTGTTACTGCTTGGTCTTTCACTGTTCCGTTTTCAACAGCTCCTGGGTGCTTTCTTTCAGATTCTGCAAGAGGAATCGGTGCTTTTGAAGGCCATTAAGAAACCGAAGCGTTTACCTCTGAGGGTGGCGCGTTACAGCTGATTTTGATTACTTTGCGCCGCACACGGGCGCGTGTATGTAACATTATTTTCTGTCTCGACATCGATGCGTCCCCAGCGTTCCCCACTGGCTGATGAGTGACCATTATAGGTTCTTTTGATGGGAAATATCGCATTTTATATTGTGGGACACAAGCGTCCAGCCGTGTGTATATATTTTTACCAGCAGGCGAGGAGAGCACACAAAATGCATAAAAAACGAGTAATTTTTTTACCTCTTGGTCTTTCACAGTTCTGTTTTCAACAGCTCCTGGGTGCTTTCTTTCAGTTTCTGCAAAAGGAAACTGTGCTTTTGAAGGCCTTTAAGAAACCGAAGCCTTTTACTCTGAGGGTGGCGTGTTACAGCTGATTTTGATGACTTTGCGCCGCACACGGGCGCGTGTACGTAACATTATTTTCTGGCTCGACATCGATGCGTCCCCAGCGTACCCCACTGGCTGCTGAGTGACCATTATAGGTTCTCTTGATGGGAAATAATGCATTTTATATTGAGAGACACAAGCGTCCAGCCGTGTGTACATATATTTTTTTAGCAGCAGGCGAGGAGAGCACACAAAATGCATAAAAAACGAGTAATTTTGTTACTGCTTGCTCCTTCACTGTTCTGTTTTCAGCAGCTCCTGGGTGCTTTCTTTCAGATTCTGCAAGAGGAAACTGTGCTTTTGAAGGCCTTTAAGAAACCGAAGTGTTTTGCTATGAGGGTGGCGTGTTGCAGCTGATTTTGATGACTTTCCGCCGCACACGGGCGCGTGTACGTAACATTATTTTCTGGAACGACATCGATGTGTCCCCAGCGTTCCCCACCGGCTGCTGAGTGACCATTACAAGTTCCCTTGATGGAAAATATCGCATTTTATATTGAGGGACACAAGCGTCCAGCCGTGTGTACATTCATTTTTACCAGCAGGCGAGGTGAGCATACAAAATGCATAAAAACGAGTAATTTTGTTACTGCTTGGTCTTTCACTGTTCTGTTTTCAACAGCTCCTGGGTGCTTTCTTTCAGGTTCTGCAAGAGAAAACTGTGCTTTTGAAGGCCTTTTAGAGACCGAAGCGTTTTACTCTGAGGCTGGCGTGTTACAGCTGATATTGATGACTTTGCGCCGCACACGGGCGCGTGTACGTAACATTATTTTCTTGCACGACATGGATGCGTCCCCAGCGTTCCCCACAGGCTGCTGAGTGACCATTATAGGTTTTCTTGATGGGAAATAACGCATTTTATATTGAGGGACACAAGCGTCCAGCCGTGTGTATATATATTTTTACCAGCAGGCGAGGAGAGCACACAAATTGCATAAAAAACGAGTAATTTTGTTACTGCTTGGTCTTTCACTGTTCTCACAGCTCCTGGGTGCTTTCTTTCAGGTTCTGCAAGAGGAAACTGTGCTTTTGAAACCAGAGCGTTTTATTCTGAGGGTGGCGTGTTACAGCTGATTTTGGTGACTTTGTGCCGCACACGGGCGCGTGTACGTAACATTATTTTCTGGCTCGACATCGATGCGTCCCCAGCGTTCCCCACTGGCTGCTGGGTGAACGTTAAAGGTTCATTTGATGGGAAATATCGGGTTTTATATTCAGGGACACAAGCATCCAGCCGGGTGTACATATATTTTTACCAGTAGGCGAGGAGAGCACACAAATTGCATAAAAAACGAGTAATTTTGTTACTGCTTGGTCTTTCACTGTTCTGTTTTCAACAGCTCCTGGGTGCTTTCTTTCAGATTCTGCAAGAGGGAACTATGCTTTTGAAGGCCTTTAAGAAACCGAAGCGTTTACCTCTGAGGGTGGGGTGTTACAGCTGATTCTGATTACTTTGCGCCGCACGCGGGCGCGTGTACGTAACCTTATTTTCTGGCACGACATCGATGTGTCCCCAGCGTTCCCCACTGGCTGCTGAGTGACCATTACAGGTTCCCTTGATGGGAAATATCGCATTTTATATTGGGGGACTTAAGCATCCAGCCTTGTGTACATACGGTTTTACCAGCAGGCGGGGAGAGCACACAAAATGCATAAAAAACGAGTAATTTTGTTACCTCTTGGTCTTTCACTGTTCTCACAGCTCCTGGGTGCTTTCTTTCAGGTTCTGCAAGAGGAAACTGTGCTTTTGAAGGCCGTTATGAAACCGAAGCGTTTTACTCTAAGGCTGGCGTGTTACAGCTGATATTGATGACTTTGCGCCGCACACGGGGGCGTGTACGTAACATTATTTCCTGTCACGACATCGATGCGTCCCCAGCGTTCCCCACAGGCTGCTGAGTGACCATTATAGGTTCACTTGATGGGAAATATCGCGTTTTATATTGAGGGACAGAAGCGTCCAGCCGTGTGTACATACGGTTTTACCAGCAGGCGGGGAGAGCACACAAAATGCATAAAAAAAAAACTGGCCAAGTGCGAGTCGGACTCGCGCACGAAGAGTTCCGTACTATTATGTATAAAAACGGCAAAAAAAGCATGTCTGTTGTACGGGGCCCCATTTATACATATATTTATTATATTCTGTCTAAGTATTTGTTGTTAAGGCATCAACAGAAATACATAATCAGTGACATTTTATTCTCACTTTTCGGATAGTTAAAATCTAGAATGTTGTAATTTTTAGAAAATACTCATTTCTTGAGTGATTGCCAATTTGGGTTTAGATGTGGCAAATCGACTGAAACTGCTTTATTGAAATTAACTGGTGAAATATATAATAGTCTAAACACTTCTCAAACACCATCAACATTATTTGTTGATATCAGTAAGGTCTTTGATATGGTTAATCATACTTTGCTACTCGATAAACTTTACAAAGCGGGTTTCAGAGGCTCCATTTATAAATGGTTTTCTTCTTATTTATTCAACCGTTATCAAGTTGTGAAAATTAGGAATGTTTACAGTTCTATAGACTTCTTAAATATGGGTGTTCCCCAAGGAGCAGTATTGGGCCCAATCCTTTTTCTAATTTATGTTAATACGTTTTTCATACAACCTTTTAAAGGCAAAATAACTGCCTTTGCTGATGAAACATCTCTTTTCCACTCAAACACTAACTTAATTGATAGTTTTGCAGATGTTAATTATGATCTAGATATGTTAAGGAGATGGTTTAATTATCATAAACTAATAATTAGCAACAAAACGAAGTACATGATATTTAATATCAATGGTACAGTTTTCAGAGACCTTCCCTTATATTATCATGCACCATTGTGTAATCGATTTGTTCTTGAAGATATAGTATTCAACAATCAAGAATGTTTGAAAATTGCTTCTTGATTGAACACGTGGACAGTTTTAAATATTTAGGTGTGTTGCACCGCAACATTGACAACAAAATCTAACGTAATAAATCAGATGCATTTCCCGTCGGCAAAGCATCCAGTACTCAAATGCCGACGGCAAAACATACCAGTTGGTGAAATTCCGGGAGGCCAGAAAATAAAAGCAGAACTTACGTAGCAAATGCGATGTTTATTTGGCTCCTCCCACCAGCACGACATTAGTGTCCATGCATGTGACATCACAGCGACACGACGACAACGACACCATGGGGTCAACGTCCGGGCATAAGCTGAGCAACGGCCAAACCTGCTGTTGGCCAAAACAGCTGTAATAACAACAGCTGTTAGGAAGTTTCCTCAGAAAGGAAGTGAGGGATAAATTTACTCTAGAATCACCAGTAGAAGAGATCGGGAGTGAAAATAAAGTACATACACATGATTATAAATTCGTTTTTATTTTCTTTGGTTTTCCTTTTTGCTGTCGATATGTCCATCGACTTTGTTTTTTATTTTGCTAGTATCCTTGGCGATACATTTATGGTCCTTCGAGCCGGATATTAAGGATCTGGACAGACATTAAAGTGTAAAGACAGAACTTATATAGTGTAAAGTGCGCGTATACGTCTTGAGTCGGTCGAAGTGACGAAGGAAGCTGCAGCAACGAGGAAGCAAGTTGGTGATATCAAGGCTACGGTTCATCGTGGGAGCAAAAGAACAGGTGTGTGGCACTTCTTTAACCTTTACCGATAATATACTAGGTAGTAGTGAGGACATAGATATTTTCGTATATATTATTACATCACATACATATATCTTATTATATATTAATAATAAATACATCTTAATAATTAAACCATTGAACTTGTGTGATTGTATACCGCGAAAATGAGTAAGGGCAAGATTGCGACGTTGATTGATTCCTTGCAGTTCATTCAGATTGAACTAGAAGCCGAATACAAATCTTATTCCGAGTTAATAAAGATCAATAAATCGAGTCACATGAATGAAGTGCGACTAGTTAATTTAGAGAAATCTTTTGATGAGGCAAGAGGGCTTCACCAGAAGATCATTGCTGCTCCCAGTGAAGAAGCAAAGACGAAGTATATGGAGTCGCTCACATTTCATCATCTGAAGGAGCTGTACTTCAAATACTCATCTGAATTAAAAGATCAGTTGTCTGCAAATGATAGCCATAATCAGTCACAATGTCTGCTAAACAATTCAACTGTAGGAAACAAGAATCCGACAGTCGAACTAAAACTCCCTCCTATCAAAATTCCCACGTTTGACGGGTCTCTTTCTCTCTGGCCAGAATTCAAAGGCCTATTCGAAGGTCTTGTAAATAAAAATACTTCAATTACTGATATGCAAAAATTGCAATATTTAAAAGGTAACTTGACTGGTGAAGCTGCTCGCATTCTTCGGAACACCGACTCTAATTTCGAAGCTGCTTGGTCTTTGCTAATAAAGCGTTACCAGAATCTTCGGTTACTTAAAGACAACCAGTTCAAACTGTTATTTGAGCAACCAAAGTTAACGCAAGAATCCGCGGATGACATCAAGTCATTGTTAGACACTACAAACGAGGCCAAGCAGTCGCTCGAGAATCTGGGCATTAGTGTGGACACATGGGAAGATGTGCTCATTTACCACACCGTGCAAAAATTGCCATTATCTACACGAGGTCACTGGGAGTCTCACATCGCTTCGTACGTCGATTATCCAGCTTACAGTGTGCTTGAGGATTTCCTACTGATGCGTGCCAGAACCCTGGATGTAATGGGACAATCCTCATCCACTGTACCAAGAAAGGTCAACAAAAACATTTCATCTATAGTTCGAGCCCATAATGCGACGATTCCGAAATGCCTTCTGTGCCAAGGAACACATTCGATAAGGAATTGTTTCAAATTCAAGGCGCTTAATGCCAGGAAAAGGCAAGAGATTGTGAGAAAACATCGCTTATGCGTGAACTGTCTGTCAAATGCGCACATTACACAGAAGTGCACTAGTACATTTACATGTTCTACGTGTCACAAAAGGCATCATTCCTTGCTCCACTCGAGTGAGGACACCAATTCGATGCACACAGAGGAATCTTCTGCAACAAAGGGTATTCTGACACCCGCTCAATCATCATTTTCTTCCGTTCGACACTCATCGTCGGCACATGAAACCACAGCATTCTCTGCTAATACTGCTCGAACATTTAATACGCACGTTGCCGAAAACAGTCAACCACGAACTGCTCTTCTGGCGACTGCTCTTATTAAGGTTTACACAACTCTTGGTCATCCATTAACGCTTCGAGCTCTACTGGACCCTGGATCGGAAGCCTCCTTTATTTCAGAATCTGCGACACAGCAACTGAAACTCAAACGAGAAAGGAGCTCAATACAGGTCACTGGGGTGGGGGCAAACAAAGCTAGTTTAGTCAAACATAAAGTTTCCCTCACCATATTCTCTACAACAAACGAAGACTTTCATTTGCAGCTGTCGGCTTTGGTCCTACCCAAACTCACTGCGAGTCTTCCAACACGACACATTCCAATTGTTAATTGGGATCATCTCAAACATATCGATCTTGCGGATCCCACCTTCAACAAACCAAGTAAAATCGATGTCCTACTTGGTAGTGATGTCTACCCATCGATTCTGCTGGAAGGCGTGGTGAAGGGAGAGCCTGGCACCCCTATGGCGCAACGGACTGAGCTTGGATGGGTTCTGTCTGGGTGTATTTCACCCCATAATCAAGCCGTAATTAAGGTTCATCACATAACAACAAATGATTGCAACCTAAATGACACACTACAAAGGTTTTGGGAGCTGGAAGAGGTTACAAAGGGAAAAATGCTCACGCAAGAAGAAGAGAAGTGTGAATTACATTTCTGCAGGTCACATCAACGTAATCCAGATGGTAGGTACGTAGTGCAACTTCCATTTAAAGAAGGAACGCGACCAGCATTAGGTTCATCTCATCGGTCAGCAATTGTTCGGCTCCTGCAATTAGAAAAACGGTTCCACACGAACCCCTCATTTTATGAGGAATATACTAGGGTTTTCCAGGAGTACCAGGAGCTTGGACACATGACGGAGATAGACCCCACCTCGCTTACCAATCGACATTACTTTGTTCCACATCACGCAGTTCTAAAGGAATCTAGTTCAACCACGAAATTGAGAATAGTTTTTGACGCATCTTGCAAAACATCCGATGGCACGTCACTCAACGAAAATCTACTCGTTGGTCCACGGCTGCAGGACGACAATTTCGATCACATTGCCCGGTTCAGAAAACATAAAATCGTTGCAGATATAAACAAGATGTATAGGCAAATTTGGGTTCCGGCGGATGATGCAGCGTATCAACTAGTATTGTGGAGGGAAAAAGAAGGAGAGGATATCAAAACATACAGATTGAACACAGTCACCTTCGGCACCGCCGCGGCACCCTATTTAGCAATTCGTACGCTGCAACAATTGGCAGTGGACGAAGGAGATAACTTCCCGATTGCTGCACAAATCGCCTGCAAAAACTTTTACGTCGATGATGTCATTCATGGGGCAGACTCCATTGAAGAAGCCAGAGAAATGCAGCGTCAACTAAGGACAATGTTGCAACAGGGGGGATTTCCACTTCGAAAATGGGCCAGTAACAGTGAGGAGTTGTTGACTTCAGTTCCCCAGGAGGATAGAGAGATCGATTTACCTCTCTCATTCGATGAGGGAAATACAATAAAAACGCTCGGCATCCAATGGCATCCGGGAAGAGACAAACTCTCATTTAAGATCGGTCTTCAGGATTCACAAAGGACGACGAAAAGAATGATCCTGTCGGACATCGCTCGTTTATACGACCCCATGGGATGGATTTCTCCGTGCGTCATCATTGGCAAAATCCTCATGCAAGATATTTGGAAACTAAACTTAGCATGGGACAGCGAGCTTCCACTAGCAATCATCTCCGCATGGCATCGCCTGAAGGCAGACTTAAATGTCCTCAATGTCATTGAACTACCTCGCTGGATTAATTTCAACGAGCAGTCGCAAGTCGAAATTGACGGTTTCTGCGACGCATTGGAGAAAGCATACGCTGCAGTGGTATACGTTCGAGTCATCAACAGCAGGTCCGTAACAACAAGTCTCCATCTAGCAAAAACCAAAGTGACACGGCTGAAAATTAAATCGTTCGCACGCCTGGAGATATGCGAAGTTCAGTTACTGGCGAACTTACTGAGGCACATCGTGAAGACAAAGGAGTTCCAGTCAGCAAAGATATTTGCTTGGTGCGACTCGAAAATAACCCTGGCATGGATAAAACCGCCTCCATACATACGAACCACTTTCGTGGCAAACAGAGTGGCAGACATTCAGGAGCGCATAGATCCTCAGTGCTGGAATTACGTGCTGTCGAAGAATAATCCAGCAGACATAGCCTCAAGAGGTCTTTTCCCGACAGATCTCCTTAAGACCGAACAATGGTGGCAGGGTCCTGGTTTTTTACAACGTCACATGCCATTAGAGACCATGCCCACTAATCTTGAACTAAAGGCTTCGGAAGTCTCAAGGGCAAAAAATGATTTGATCGCATCTGGGTACCCCATTAAAAACATTTTTCAGCTCTGCGTACACTTCACTACCCTGAAGACTTATCAATTCTAACTCCAGGACATTTTCTAATCGGAAGCTCATTACACGCCGCACCTGAACGGAATTTAACCGAAATCAAGCCAAACTACCTGAACAGATGGCAACTTATACAAAGGATGCAGCAGGATTTCTGGAAGAAGTGGAAAGCTGAATATTTGACTCGTCTCCAACAGAGACCGAAATGGCTAAAGACGACTTCAGATATAAAAATAGGCAGTCTGGTGCTTCTTCCTGACGAACAAACACCACCTACACTTTGGCGGCTTGCTCGGGTCATAGCAAAACACCCTGGACCTGACGGAATAATTCGAGTCGTCACGATCAAAACCGCAACAACAACTTTGAAACGCCCTATCGCGAAACTCTGCCTTCTTCCAACACTACAATAAACACACGAGGTTTATGTATTTATTCTTTTTTTTAATAATATATACGTATACACATATCACATATTCTGATCTTACGCAAAATTAATCTAATCCTATAATTCATTATCGCCACACACCATTCATAAATTGTTCTTCTCCCTTGCATGCACTCACCGAACAATACGTCAATAAGCAACTCAGCAACGGAGTTGTGGAAGACACATACACCCGACCCTGACATCAACAACACCATCCTCAACAAGCTCGGATTAAGGACAGCACCCCTTGACGCCCTTTCTGTGGCCGGGCACGATGTTGCACCGCAACATTGACAACAAAATCTAACGTAATAAATCAGATGCATTTCCCGTCGGCAAAGCATCCAGTACTCAAATGCCGACGGCAAAACATACCAGTTGGTGAAATTCCGGGAGGCCAGAAAATAAAAGCAGAACTTACGTAGCAAATGCGATGTTTATTTGGCTCCTCCCACCAGCACGACATTAGTGTCCATGCATGTGACATCACAGCGACACGACGACAACGACACCATGGGGTCAACGTCCGGGCATAAGCTGAGCAACGGCCAAACCTGCTGTTGGCCAAAACAGCTGTAATAACAACAGCTGTTAGGAAGTTTCCTCAGAAAGGAAGTGAGGGATAAATTTACTCTAGAATCACCAGTAGAAGAGATCGGGAGTGAAAATAAAGTACATACACATGATTATAAATTCGTTTTTATTTTCTTTGGTTTTCCTTTTTGCTGTCGATACGTCCATCGACTTTGTTTTTTATTTTGATAGTATCCTTGGCGATACAAGGTGTTATATTGGACCAACAACTTTGTTGGAAGGACCATTCAATATATTTGAAACAGTATCTAAATGGGGTTATAAGATAATTATTCCATCTCAGTATGCACTGCAATCTCTACCCGATTTAAAATACTAAATGTATACTCGCACCGATATGGAACTAGCAAAAACATGTCCATGTCCGGAACTAAATGTATTATCGCACCGATATGGAACTAGCAAACCATGTCCATGTCCGGACCTGAATGCATACATACACATGTATGACATTCGTTGACGAAATGCGGTGCGGGTATTATATTCTTTCATTTCTTTTCTTCATTTCAGTTCAAATGTGCTGTACAGTGTGCACCAACTGTTCGAGCTTTATCGCCACATCTCCATACTTTTGGGTTTCTTGAAAACTACGGGGTATAACTCATACCATATGAGAAGCATGTTCGTTGCATTTATGTTTTTTTTTTTTTTCGTTTTGTACATATGTGATTGATGAATAAGGGTTGAATGGAACTCTTTTCGTTCAATTTGCGGAACGAGAGGACATAGTTCCGTGAACTATTCATGTCTGGAACTACCCAACTCTACTTCGTAATGTACATATGTATGTATGTATGTATACTTATACATAGCGTACAGATGTGTGAGTGTATGCACGTATGTACGTATCAAACGAGTAATTTTGTTATTGCTTGGTCATTCACTGTTCTGTTTTCAACAGCTCCAGGGTGCTTTCTTTCAGGTTCTGCAAGAAGAAACTGTGCTTCCGAAGGCCATTAAGAAACCGAAGCGTTTTACTCTGAGGGTGGCGTGTTACAGCTGATTTTGATGACTTTGCGCCGCACACGGGCGCGTGTATGTAACATTATTTTCTGGCACGACATGGATGCGTCCCCAGCGTTCCCCACAGGCTGCTGAGTGACCATTATAGGCTCCCTTGATAAAAAATAACGCATTTTTAATTGAGGGACACAAGCGTCCAGCCGTGTGTACATACATTTTTACCAGCAGGCGAGGTGAGCATACAAAATGCATCAAAAACGAGTAATTTTGTTACCTCTTGGTCTTTCACTGTTCTATTTTCAACAGCTCCTGGGTGTTTTCTTTCAGGTACTGCAAGAGGAAACTGTGCTTTTGAAGGCCCTTAAGAAACCGAAGCGCTTTACTCTGAGGGTGGCGTGTTACAGGTGATTTTGAATACAGTGCGCCGCACACGGGCGCGTGTACGTAACATTATTTTCTGGCCCGACATCGATGCGTCCCCAGCGTTCCCCACAGGCTGCTGAGTGACCATTATAGGTTCTCTTGATGGGAAATAACGCATTTTATATTGAGGGACACAAGCGTCCAGCCGTGTGTACATACATTTTTACCAGCAGGCGAGGAGAGCACACAATATGCATAAAAAACGAGTAATTTCGTTACCTCTTGGTCTTCCGCTGTTCTGTTTACAACAGCTCCTGGGTGCTTTCTTTCAGGTTCTGCAAGAGGAAGCTGTGCTTTTGAAACCGAAGCGTTTTATTCTGAGGGTGGCGTGTTACAGCTGATTTTGTTGACTTTGTGCCGCACACGGGCGCGTGTAAGTAACATTATTTCCTGTCACGACATGGATGCGTCCCCAGCGTTCCCCACAGGCTGCTGAGTGACCATTATAGGTTCTCTTGATGGGAAATAACGCTTTTTATATTGAGGGACACAAGCGTCCAGCCGTGTGTACATACATTTATACCAGCAGGCGAGGTGAGCATACAAAATGCATAAAAAACGAGTAATTTTGTTACCTCTTGGTCTTTCACTGTTCTGTTTTCAACAGCTCCTGGGTGCTTTCCTTCAGGTTCTGCAAGAGGAAACTGAGCTTTTGAAGGCCTTAAAGAAACCGAAGCGTTTTATTCTGAGGGTGGCGTGTTACAGCTGATTTTGTTGACTTTGTGCCGCACATGGGCGCGTGCACGTAACATTATTTTCTGGCACGACATGGATGCGTCCCCAGCGTTCCCCACAGGCTGCTGAGTGACCATTATAGGTTCCCTTGATGGGAAATAACGCATTTTATATTGAGGGACACAAGCGTCCAGCCGTGTGTACATACATTTTTACCAGCAGGCGAGGAGAGCACACAAAATGCATGAAAAACGAGTAATTTCGTTACTGCTTGGTCTTTCACTGTTCTGTTTTCAACAGCTCCTGGGTGCTTTCTTTCAGATACTGCAAGGGAAAACTGTGCTTTTGAAGGCCCTTAAGAAACCGAAGCGCTTTATTCTGAGGGTGGCGTGTTACAGCTGATTTTGTTGACTTTGCGCCGCACACGGGCGCGTGTAAGTAACATTATTTCCTGTCACGACATGGATGCGTCCCCAGCGTTCCCCACAGGCTGCTGAGTGACCATTATAGGTTCCCTTGATGGAAAATAACGCATTTTATAATGAGGGACACAAGCGTCCAGCCGTGTGTACATACATTTATACCAGCAGGCGAGGTGAGCATACAAAATGCATAAAAAACGAGTAATTTTGTTACCTCTTGGTCTTTCACTGTTCTATTTTCAACAGCTCCTGGGTGCTTTCTTCCAGGTTCTGCAAGAGGAAACTGTGCTTTTGAAGGCCGTTATGAAACCGAAGCGTTTTACTCTGAGGCTGGCGTGTTACAGCTGATATTGATGACTTTTCGCCGCACACGGGGGCGTGTACGTAGCATAATTTTCTGTCACGACATCGATGCGTCCCCAGCGTTCCCCACAGGCTGCTGAGTGACCATTATAGGTTCCCTTGATTGGAAATATCGCGTTTTATATTGAGGGACAGAAGCGTCCAGCCGTGTGTACATACGTTTTTACCAGCAGGCGAGGAGAGCACACAAAGTGCTTCAAAAACGAGTAATTTTGTTACCTCTTGGTCTTTCACTGTTCTGTTTTCAACAGCTCCTGGGTGCTTACTTTCAGGTTCTGCAAGAGGAAACTGTGCTTTTGAAGGCCTGATTTTGATGACCTTGCGCCGCACATGGGCGCGTGTACGTAACATTATTTCCTGGCAAGACATCGATGTGTCGATGTGTGTTGATGGGAAGTATCGCGTTTTATATTCAGGGACACAAGCATCCAGCCGGGTGTACATATATATTTTTACCAGCAGGCGAGGAGAGCACACAAAATGCATAAAAAACGAGTAATTTTGTTACTGCTTGGTCTTTCACTGTTCTATTTTCAACAGCTCCTGGGTGCTTTCTTTCAGATTCTGCAAGAGTGAACTGTGCTTTTGAAGGCCTTTAAGAAACTGAAGCGTTTTACTCTGAGGGTGGCGTGTTACAGCTGGTTTTGTTTACCTTGCGCCGCACACGGGCGCGTGTATGTAAGATTATTTTCTGTCTCGACATCGATGCGTCCCCAGCGTTCCCCACTGGCTGCTAAGTGACTATTATAGGTTCTTTTGATGGGAAATATCGCATTTTATATTGAGGGACACAATCGTCCAGCCGTGTGTACATACGGTTTTACCAGCAGGCGGGCAGAGCACACAAAATGCACAAAAAACGAGTAATTTTGTTACTGCTTGGTCTTTCACTGTTCTGTTTTCAACAGCTCCTGGGTGCTTTCTTTCAGATTCTGCAAGAGGAAACTGTGCTTTTGAAGGCCGTTATGAAACCGAAGCGTTTTACTCTGAGGCTGGCGTGTTACAGCTGATATTGATGACTTTGCGCCGCACACGGGGGCGTGTACGTAACATTATTTTCTGTCACGACATCGATGCGTCCCCAGCGTTCCCCACAGGCTGCTGAGTGACCATTATAGGTTCCCTGGATGGGAAATATCGCGTTTTATATTGAGGGATAGAAGCGTCCAGCCGTGTGTATATACATTTTTACCAGCAGGCGAGGAGAGCACACAAAATGCATAAAAAACGAGTAATTTTGTTACCTCTTGGTCTTTCACTGTTCTATTTTCAACAGCTCCTGGGTGCTTTCTTCCAGGTTCTGCAAGAGGAAACTGTGCTTTTGAAGGCCGTTATGAAACCGAAGCGTTTTACTCTGAGGCTGGCGTGTTACAGCTGATATTGATGACTTTGCGCCGCACACGGGGGCGTGTACGTAACATTATTTTCTGTCACGACATCGATGCGTCCCCAGCGTTCCCCACAGGCTGCTGAGTGACCATTATAGGTTCCCTGGATGGGAAATATCGCGTTTTATATTGAGGGATAGAAGCGTCCAGCCGTGTGTATATACATTTTTACCAGCAGGCGAGGAGAGCACACAAAATGCATAAAAAACGAGTAATTTTGTTACCTCTTGGTCTTTCACTGTTCTATTTTCAACAGCTCCTGGGTGCTTTCTTTAAGGTTCTGCAAGAGGTAACTGTGCTTTTGAAGGCCTTTAAGAAACCGAAGCGTTTTACTCTGAGGGTGGAGTGTTACAGCTGGTTTTGTTTACCTCGCGCCGCACACGGGCGCGTGTATGTAAGATTATTTTCTGTCTCGACATCGATGCGTCCCCAGCGTTCCCCACTGGCTGCTAAGTGACTATTATAGGTTCTTTTGATGGGAAATATCGCATTTTATATTGAGGGACACAATCGTCCAGCCGTGTGTACATACGGTTTTACCAGCAGGCGGGCAGAGCACACAAAATGCACAAAAAACGAGTAATTTTGTTACTGCTTGGTCTTTCACTGTTCTGTTTTCAACAGCTCCTGGGTGCTTTCTTTCAGATTCTGCAAGAGGAAACTGTGCTTTTGAAGGCCGTTATGAAACCGAAGCGTTTTACTCTGAGGCTGGCGTGTTACAGCTGATATTGATGACTTTGCGCCGCACACGGGGGCGTGTACGTAACATTATTTTCTGTCACGACATCGATGCGTCCCCAGCGCTCCCCACAGGCTGCTGAGTGACCATTATAAGTTCGTTGATGGGAAATATCGCGTTTTATATTGAGGGACAGAAGCGTCCAGCCGTGTGTACATACGTTTTTACCAGCAGGCGAGGAGAGCACACAAAGTGCATCAAAAACGAGTAATTTTGTTACCTCTTGGTCTTTCACTGTTCTGTTTTCAACAGCTCCTGGGTGCTTACTTTCAGGTTCTGCAAGAGGAAACTGTGCTTTTGAAGGCCTGATTTTGATGACCGCACACGGGCGCGTGTACGTAACATTATTTTCTGGCACGACATCGATGTGTCGATGTGTGTTGATGGGAAATATCGCGTTTTATATTGAGGGACAGAAGCGTCCAGCCGTGTGTATATACATTTTTACCAGCAGGCGAGGAGAGCACACAAAATGCATCTAAAACGAGTAATTTTGTTACTGCTTGGTCTTTCCCTGTTCTGTTTTCAACAGCTCCTGGGTGCTTTCTTTCAGATTCTGCAAGAGGAAGCTGTGCTTGTGAAGGCCGTTATGAAACCGAAGCGTTTTACTCTGAGGCTGTCGTGTTACAGCTGATATTGATGACTTTGCGCCGCACACGGGGGCGTGTACGTAACATTATTTTCTGTCACGACATCGATGCGTCCCCAGCGTTCCCCACTGGCTGCTGAGTGACCATTACAGGTTCCCTTGATGGAAAATATCGCATTTTATATTGACGCATACACAAGCGTCCAGCCGTGTGTACATACATTTTTACCAGCAGGCGAGCACACAAAATGCATAAAAAACGAGTAATTTTGTTACTGCTTGGTCTTTCACCGTTCTGTTTTCAACAGCTCCTGTGTGCTTTCTTTCAGATTCTGCAAGAGGCTTTTGAAGGCCTTTAAGAAACTGAAGCGTTTTACTCTGAGGGTGGCGTGTTACAGCTGATTTTGATGACTTTGCGCCGCACACGGGCGCGTGTACCTAACATTATTTTCTGGCACGACATCGATGTGTCCCCAGCGTTCCCCACTGGCTGCTGAGTGACCATTACAGGTTCTTTTGATGGAAAATATCGCATTTTATATTGAGGGACACAAGCGTCCAGCCGTGTGTACATCCATTTTTACCAGCAGGCGAGGAGAGCACACAAAATGCATCAAAAACGAGTAATTTTGTTACTGCTTGCTCCTTCACTGTTCTGTTTTCAACAGCTCCTGGGTGCTTTCTTTCAGATTCTGCAAGAGGAAACTGTGCTTTTGAAGGCCGTTATGAAACCGAAGCGTTTTACTCTGAGGCTGGCGTGTTACAGCTGATATTGATGACTTTTCGCCGCACACGGGGGCGTGTACGTAACATTATTTTCTGTCACGACATCGATGCGTCCCCAGCGTTCCCCACAGGCTGCTGAGTGACCATTATAGGTTCCCTTGATGGGAAATATCGCGTTTTATATTGAGGGACAGAAGCGTCCAGCCGTGTGTACATACATTTTTATCAGCAGGCGAGGAGAGCACACAAAATGCATCAAAAACGAGTAATTTTGTTACTGCTTGGTCTTTCACTGTTCTGTTTTCAACAGCTCCTGGGTGCCTTCTTTCAGATTCTGCAAAAGGAAGCTGTGCTTTTGAAGGCCTTTAAGAAACCGAAGCGTTTTACTCTGAGGATGGCGTGTTATAGCTGATTTTGATGACTTTGCGCCGCACACGGGCGCGTGTACCTAACATTATTTTCTGGCCCGACATCGATGTGTCCCCAGCGTTCCCCACTGGCTGCTGAGTGACCATTACAGGTTCCTTTGATGGAAAATATCGCATTTTATATTGAGGGACACAAGCGTCCAGCCGTGTGTACATTCATTTTTACCAGCAGGCGAGGAGAGCACACAAAATGCATCAAAAACGAGTAATTTTGTTACTGCTTGCTCTTTCACTGTTCTGTTTTCAACAGCTCCTGGGTGCTTTTTTCAGATTCTGCAAGAGGAAACTGCGCTTTTGAAGGCCGTTATGAAACCGAAGCGTTTTACTCTGAGGCTGGCGTGTTACAGCTGATATTGATGACTTTTCGCCGCACACGGGGGCGTGTACGTAACATTATTTTCTGTCACGACATCGATGCGTCCCCAGCGTTCCCCACAGGCTGCTGAGTGACCATTATAGGTTCCCTTGATGGGAAATATCGCGTTTTATATTGAGGGACAGAAGCGTCCAGCCGTGTGTACATACGTTTTTACCAGCAGGCGAGGAGAGCACACAAAATGCATCAAAAACGAGTAATTTTGTTACTGCTTGGTCTTTCACCGTTCTGTTTTCAACAGCTCCTGTGTGCTTTCTTTCAGATTCTGCAAGAGGCTTTTGAAGGCCTTTAAGAAACTGAAGCGTTTTACTCTGAGGGTGGCGTGTTACAGCTGATTTTGAGGAATTTGCGCCGCACACGGGCGCGTGTACCTAACATTATTTTCTGGCCCGACATCGATGTGTCCCCAGCGTTCCCCACTGGCTGCTGAGTGACCATTACAGGTTCCTTTGATGGAAAATATCGCATTTTATATTGAGGGACACAAGCGTCCAGCCGTGTGTACATTCATTTTTACCAGCAGGCGAGGAGAGCACACAAAATGCATCAAAAACGAGTAATTTTGTTACTGCTTGCTCTTTCACTGTTCTGTTTTCAACAGCTCCTGGGTGCTTTTTTCAGATTCTGCAAGAGGAAACTGCGCTTTTGAAGGCCGTTATGAAACCGAAGCGTTTTACTCTGAGGCTGGCGTGTTACAGCTGATATTGATGACTTTTCGCCGCACACGGGGGCGTGTACGTAACATTATTTTCTGTCACGACATCGATGCGTCCCCAGCGTTCCCCACAGGCTGCTGAGTGACCATTATAGGTTCCCTTGATGGGAAATATCGCGTTTTATATTGAGGGACAGAAGCGTCCAGCCGTGTGCACATACGGTTTTACCAGCAGGCGGGGAGAGCACACAAAATGCAATAAAAACGAGTAATTTTGTTATTGCTTGGGTTTTCACTGTTCTGTTTTCAACAGCTCCTGGGTGCTTTCTTTCAGATTCTGCAAGAGGGAACTGTGCTTTTGAAGGCCTTTAAGAAAGTGAAGCGTTTTACTCTGAGGGTGGCGTGTTACAGCTGATTTTGAAGACTTTGCGCCGCACACGGGCGCGTGTACGTGACATTATTTTCTGGCACGACATGGATGCGTCCCCAGCGTTCCCCACAGGCTGCTGAGTGACCGTTATAGGTTCTCTTGATGGGAAATATCGCGTTTATATTGAGGGACACAAGCTTCCAGCCGTGTGTACATACATTTTTACCAGCAGGCGAGGAGAGCACACAAAATGCATAAAAAACGAGTAATTTCGTTACCTCTTGGTCTTTCACTGTTCTGTTTTCAACAGCTCCTGGGTGCTTTCTTTCAGGTTCTGCAAGAGGAAACTGTGCTTTTGAAGGCCGTTATGAAACCGAAGCGTTTTACTCTGAGGCTGGCGTGTTACAGCTGATATTGATGACTTTGCGCCGCACACGGGGGCGTGTACGTAACATTATTTTCTGTCACAACATCGATGCGTCCCCAGCGTTCCCCACAGGCTGCTGAGTGACCATTATAGGTTCCCTTGATGGGAAATATCGCGTTTTATATTGAGGGACAGAAGTGTCCAGCCGTGTGTACATACGGTTTTACCAGCAGGCGGGGAGAGCACACAAAATGCATAAAAAACTAGTAATTTTGTTATTGCTTGGTCTTTCACTGTTCTGTTTTCAACAGCTCCTGGGTGCTTTCTTTCAGATTCTGCAAAAGGGAACTGTGCTTTTGAAGGCCTTTAAGAAACTGAAGCGTTTTACTCTGAGGGTGGCGTGTTACAGCTGATTTTGATGACTTTGCGCCGCACACGGACGCGTGTACGTAACATTATTTTCTGGCACGACATGGATGCGTCCCCAGCGTTCCCCACAGGCTGCTGAGTGACCATTATAGGTTCCCTTGATGGGAAATATTGCGTTTTATATTGAGGGACAGAAGCGTCCAGCCGTGTGTACATACGTTTTTACCAGCAGGCGAGGAGAACGCACAAAATGCATCAAAAACGAGTAATTTTGTTACTGCTTGGTCTTTCACTGTTCTGTTTTCAACAGCTTCTGGGTGCTTTCTTTCAGATTCTGCAAGAGGAAGCTGTGCTTTTGAAGGCCGTAGTGAAACCGAAGCGTTTTACTCTGAGGCTGGCCGCACACGGGTGCGTGTACGTAACATTATTTTCTGGCACGACATGGATGCGTCCCCAGCGTTCCCCACAGGCTGCTGAGTGACCATTATAGGTTCTCTTGATGGGAAATATCGCGTTTTATATTGAGGGACACAAGCGTCCAGCCGTGTGTACATACGGTTTTACCAGCAGGCGGGGAGAGCACACAAAATGCATAAAAAACTAGTAATTTTGTTATTGCTTGGTCTTTCACTGTTCTGTTTTCAACAGCTCCTGGGTGCTTTCTTTCAGGTTCTGCAAGAGGAAGCTGTGCTTTTGAAGGCCTTAAAGAAAGTGAAGCGTTTTACTCTGAGGGTGGCGTGTTACAGCTGTTTTTGACGACTTTGCGCCGCACACGGGCGCGTGTACCTAACATTATTTTCTGGCCCGACATCGATGTGTCCCCAGCGTTCCCCACTGGCTGCTGAGTGACCATTACAGGTTCCTTTGACGGAAAATATCGCTTTTTATATTGAGGGACACAAGCGTCCAGCTGTGTGTACATTCATTTTTACCAGCAGGCGAGGAGGGCACACAAAATGCATCAAAAACGAGTAATTTTGTTACTGCTTGCTCTTTCACTGTTCTGTTTTCAACAGCTCCTGGGTGCTTTCTTTCAGATTCTGCAAGAGGAAACTGCGCTTTTGAAGGCCGTTATGAAAAAGAAGCGTTTTAATCTGAGGCTGGCGTGTTACAGCTGATATTGATGACTTTTCGCCGCACACGGGGGCGTGTACGTAACATTATTTTCTGTCACGACATCGATGCGTCCCCAGCGTTCCCCACAGGCTGCTGAGTGACCATTATAGGTTCCCTTGATGGAAAATAACGCATTTTATAATGAGGGACACAAGCGTCCAGCCGTGTGTACATACATTTATACCAGCAGGCGAGGTGAGCATACAAAATGCATAAAAAACGAGTAATTTTGTTACCTCTTGGTCTTTCACTGTTCTATTTTCAACAGCTCCTGGGTGCTTTCTTCCAGGTTCTGCAAGAGGAAACTGTGCTTTTTAAGGTCTTCAAGAAACCGACGCGTTTTATTCTGAGGGTAGCGTGTTACAGCTGATTTTGTTGACTTTGTGCCGCACACGGGCGCGTGTACGTAACATTATTTTCTGGCACGACATGGATGCGTCCCCAGCGTTCCCCACAGGCTGCTGAGTGACCATTATAGGTTCCCTTGATGGGAAATAACGCATTTTATATTGAGGGACACAAGCGTCCAGCCGTGTGTACATACATTTTTACCAGCAGGCGAGGTGAGCATACAAAATGCATAAAAAACGAGTAATTTTGTTATTGCTTGGTCTTTCACTGTTCTATTTTCAACAGCTCCTGGGTGCTTTCTTTCAGGTACTGCAAGAGGAAACTGTGCTTTTGAAGGTCTTTAAGACCTCCGCACACGGGCGCGTGTACGTAACATTATATTCTGGTACGACATGGATGCGTCCCCAGCGTTCCCCACTGGCTGCTGAGTGACCATTATAGGTTCCCTTGATGGAAAATATCGCGTTTTATAATGAGGGACAGAAGCGTCCAGCCGTGTGTACATACGTTTTTACCAGCAGGCGAGGAGAGCACACAAAATGCATCAAAAACGAGTAATTTTGTTACTGCTTGGTCTTTCACTGTTCTGTTTTCAACAGCTCCTGGGTGCTTTCTTTCAGATTCTGCAAGAGGAAGCTGTGCTTTTGAAGGCCTTTATGAAACCGAAGCGTTTTACTCTGAGGGTGGCGTGTAACAGCTGATTTTGATGACTTTGGGCCGCACACGGGCGCGTGTACCTAACATTATTTTCTGGCACGACATCGATGTGTCCCCAGCGTTCCCCACTGGCTGCTGAGTGACCATTACAGGTTCTTTTGATGGAAAATATCGCATTTTATATTGAGGGACACAAGCGTCCAGCCGTGTGTACATTCATTTTTACCAGCAGGCGAGGAGAGCACACAAAATGCATCAAAAACGAGTAATTTTGTTACTGCTTGCTCCTTCACTGTTCTGTTTTCAACAGCTCCTGGGTGCTTTCTTTCAGATTCAGCAAGAGGAAGCTGTGCTTTTGAAGGCCGTTATGAAACCGAAGCGTTTTACTCTGAGGCTGGCGTGTTACAGCTGATATTGATGACTTTTCGCCGCACACGGGGGCGTGTACGTAACATTATTTTCTGTCACGACATCGATGCGTCCCCAGCGTTCCCCACAGGCTGCTGAGTGACCATTATAGGTTCCCTTGATGGGAAATATCGCGTTTTATATTGAGGGACAGAAGCGTCCAGCCGTGTGTACATACATTTTTATCAGCAGGCGAGGAGAGCACACAAAATGCATCAAAAACGAGTAATTTTGTTACTGCTTGGTCTTTCACTGTTCTGTTTTCAACAGCTCCTGGGTGCCTTCTTTCAGATTCTGCAAGAGGAAGCTGTGCTTTTGAAGGCCTTTAAGAAACCGAAGCGTTTTACTCTGAGGATGGCGTGTTATAGCTGATTTTGATGACTTTGCGCCGCACACGGGCGCGTGTACCTAACATTATTTTCTGGCCCGACATCGATGTGTCCCCAGCGTTCCCCACTGGCTGCTGAGTGACCATTACAGGTTCCTTTGATGGAAAATATCGCATTTTATATTGAGGGACACAAGCGTCCAGCCGTGTGTACATTCATTTTTACCAGCAGGCGAGGAGAGCACACAAAATGCATCAAAAACGAGTAATTTTGTTACTGCTTGCTCTTTCACTGTTCTGTTTTCAACAGCTCCTGGGTGCTTTTTTCAGATTCTGCAAGAGGAAACTGCGCTTTTGAAGGCCGTTATGAAACCGAAGCGTTTTACTCTGAGGCTGGCGTGTTACAGCTGATATTGATGACTTTTCGCCGCACACGGGGGCGTGTACGTAACATTATTTTCTGTCACGACATCGATGCGTCCCCAGCGTTCCCCACAGGCTGCTGAGTGACCATTATAGGTTCCCTTGATGGGAAATATCGCGTTTTATATTGAGGGACAGAAGCGTCCAGCCGTGTGCACATACGGTTTTACCAGCAGGCGGGGAGAGCACACAAAATGCAATAAGAACGAGTAATTTTGTTATTGCTTGGGTTTTCACTGTTCTGTTTTCAACAGCTCCTGGGTGCTTTCTTTCAGATTCTGCAAGAGGGAACTGCGCTTTTGAAGGCCGTTATGAAACCGAAGCGTTTTACTCTGAGGCTGGCGTGTTACAGCTGATATTGATGACTTTTCGCCGCACACGGGGGCGTGTACGTAACATTATTTTCTGTCACGACATCGATGCGTCCCCAGCGTTCCCCACAGGCTGCTGAGTGACCATTATAGGTTCCCTTGATGGGAAATATCGCGTTTTATATTGAGGGACAGAAGCGTCCAGCCGTGTGCACATACGGTTTTACCAGCAGGCGGGGAGAGCACACAAAATGCAATAAGAACGAGTAATTTTGTTATTGCTTGGGTTTTCACTGTTCTGTTTTCAACAGCTCCTGGGTGCTTTCTTTCAGATTCTGCAAGAGGGAACTGCGCTTTTGAAGGCCGTTATGAAACCGAAGCGTTTTACTCTGAGGCTGGCGTGTTACAGCTGATTTTGAAGACTTTGCGCCGCACACGGGCGCGTGTACCTAACATTATTTTCTGGCCCGACATCGATGTGTCCCCAGCGTTCCCCACTGGCTGCTGAGTGACCATTACAGGTTCCTTTGATGGAAAATATCGCGTTTTATATTGAGGGACAGAAGCGTCCAGCCGTGTGTACATACGTTTTTACCAGCAGGCGAGGAGAGCACACAAAATGCATCAAAAACGAGTAATTTTGTTACTGCTTGGTCTTTCACCGTTCTGTTTCCAACAGCTCCTGTGTGCTTTCTTTCAGATTCTGCAAGAGGCTTTTGAAGGCCTTTAAGAAACTGAAGCGTTTTACTCTGAGGGTGGCGTGTTACAGCTGATTTTAAGGACTTTGCGCCGCACACGGGCGCGTGTACGTAACATTATTTTCTGGCACGACATCGATGCGTCCCCAGCGTTCCCCACAGGCTGCTGAGTGACCATTATAGGTTCCCTTGATGGGAAATATCGCGTTTTATATTGAGGGACAGAAGCGTCCAGCCGTGTGCACATACGGTTTTACCAGCAGGCGGGGAGAGCACACAAAATGCATAAAAAACGAGTAATTTTGTTATTGCTTGGTCTTTCACTGTTCTGTTTTCAACAGCTCCTGGGTGCTTTCTTTCAGATTCTGCAAGAGGAAACTGCGCTTTTGAAGGCCGTTATGAAACCGAAGCGTTTTACTCTGAGGCTGGCGTGTTACAGCTGATATTGATGACTTTTCGCCGCACACGGGGGCGTGTACGTAACATTATTTTCTGTCACGACATCGATGCGTCCCCAGCGTTCCCCACAGGCTGCTGAGTGACCATTATAGGTTCCCTTGATGGGAAACATCGCGTTTTATATTGAGGGACAGAAGCGTCCAGCCGTGTGCACATACGGTTTTACCAGCAGGCGGGGAGAGCACACAAAATGCAATAAGAACGAGTAATTTTGTTATTGCTTGGGTTTTCACTGTTCTGTTTTCAACAGCTCCTGGGTGCTTTCTTTCAGATTCTGCAAGAGGGAACTGTGCTTTTGAAGGCCTTTAAGAAAGTGAAGCGTTTTACTCTGAGGGTGGCGTGTTACAGCTGATTTTGAAGACTTTGCGCCGCACACGGGCGCGTGTACGTGACATTATTTTCTGGCACGACATGGATGCGTCCCCAGCGTTCCCCACAGGCTGCTGAGTGACCGTTATAGGTTCTCTTGATGGGAAATATCGCGTTTATATTGAGGGACACAAGCGTCCAGCCGTGTGTACATACATTTTTACCAGCAGGCGAGGAGAGCACACAAAATGCATAAAAAACGAGTAATTTCGTTACCTCTTGGTCTTTCACTGTTCTGTTTTCAACAGCTCCTGGGTGCTTTCTTTCAGGTTCTGCAAGAGGAAGCTGTGCTTTTGAAGGCCTTAAAGAAAGTGAAGCGTTTTACTCTGAGGGTGGCGTGTTACAGCTGATTTTGAAGACTTTGCGCCGCACACGGGCGCGTGTACGTAACATTATTTTCTGGCACGACATCGATGCGTCCCCAGCGTTCCCCACAGGCTGCTGAGTGACCATTATAGGTTCCCTTGATGGGAAATATCGCGTTTTATATTGAGGGACAGAAGCGTCCAGCCGTGTGCACATACGGTTTTACCAGCAGGCGGGGAGAGCACACAAAATGCAATAAGAACGAGTAATTTTGTTATTGCTTGGGTTTTCACTGTTCTGTTTTCAACAGCTCCTGGGTGCTTTCTTTCAGATTCTGCAAGAGGGAACTGTGCTTTTGAAGGCCTTTAAGAAAGTGAAGCGTTTTACTCTGAGGGTGGCGTGTTACAGCTGATTTTGAAGACTTTGCGCCGCACACGGGCGCGTGTACCTAACATTATTTTCTGGCCCGACATCGATGTGTCCCCAGCGTTCCCCACTGGCTGCTGAGTGACCATTACAGGTTCCTTTGATGGAAAATATCGCATTTTATATTGAGGGACACAAGCGTCCAGCCGTGTGTACATTCATTTTTACCAGCAGGCGAGGAGAGCACACAAAATGCATCAAAAACGAGTAATTTTGTTACTGCTTGCTCTTTCACTGTTCTGTTTTCAACAGCTCCTGGGTGCTTTTTTCAGATTCTGCAAGAGGAAACTGCGCTTTTGAAGGCCGTTATGAAACCGAAGCGTTTTACTCTGAGGCTGGCGTGTTACAGCTGATATTGATGACTTTTCGCCGCACACGGGGGCGTGTACGTAACATTATTTTCTGTCACGACATCGATGCGTCCCCAGCGTTCCCCACAGGCTGCTGAGTGACCATTATAGGTTCCCTTGATGGGAAATATCGCGTTTTATATTGAGGGACAGAAGCGTCCAGCCGTGTGCACATACGGTTTTACCAGCAGGCGGGGAGAGCACACAAAATGCAATAAGAACGAGTAATTTTGTTATTGCTTGGGTTTTCACTGTTCTGTTTTCAACAGCTCCTGGGTGCTTTCTTTCAGATTCTGCAAGAGGGAACTGCGCTTTTGAAGGCCGTTATGAAACCGAAGCGTTTTACTCTGAGGCTGGCGTGTTACAGCTGATATTGATGACTTTTCGCCGCACACGGGGGCGTGTACGTAACATTATTTTCTGTCACGACATCGATGCGTCCCCAGCGTTCCCCACAGGCTGCTGAGTGACCATTATAGGTTCCCTTGATGGGAAATATCGCGTTTTATATTGAGGGATAGAAGCGTCCAGCCGTGTGCACATACGGTTTTACCAGCAGGCGGGGAGAGCACACAAAATGCAATAAGAACGAGTAATTTTGTTATTGCTTGGGTTTTCACTGTTCTGTTTTCAACAGCTCCTGGGTGCTTTCTTTCAGATTCTGCAAGAGGGAACTGCGCTTTTGAAGGCCGTTATGAAACCGAAGCGTTTTACTCTGAGGCTGGCGTGTTACAGCTGATTTTGAAGACTTTGCGCCGCACACGGGCGCGTGTACCTAACATTATTTTCTGGCCCGACATCGATGTGTCCCCAGCGTTCCCCACTGGCTGCTGAGTGACCATTACAGGTTCCTTTGATGGAAAATATCGCGTTTTATATTGAGGGACAGAAGCGTCCAGCCGTGTGTACATACGTTTTTACCAGCAGGCGAGGAGAGCACACAAAATGCATCAAAAACGAGTAATTTTGTTACTGCTTGGTCTTTCACCGTTCTGTTTCCAACAGCTCCTGTGTGCTTTCTTTCAGATTCTGCAAGAGGCTTTTGAAGGCCTTTAAGAAACTGAAGCGTTTTACTCTGAGGGTGGCGTGTTACAGCTGATTTTAAGGACTTTGCGCCGCACACGGGCGCGTGTACGTAACATTATTTTCTGGCACGACATCGATGCGTCCCCAGCGTTCCCCACAGGCTGCTGAGTGACCATTATAGGTTCCCTTGATGGGAAATATCGCGTTTTATATTGAGGGACAGAAGCGTCCAGCCGTGTGCACATACGGTTTTACCAGCAGGCGGGGAGAGCACACAAAATGCATAAAAAACGAGTAATTTTGTTATTGCTTGGTCTTTCACTGTTCTGTTTTCAACAGCTCCTGGGTGCTTTCTTTCAGATTCTGCAAGAGGAAACTGCGCTTTTGAAGGCCGTTATGAAACCGAAGCGTTTTACTCTGAGGCTGGCGTGTTACAGCTGATATTGATGACTTTTCGCCGCACACGGGGGCGTGTACGTAACATTATTTTCTGTCACGACATCGATGCGTCCCCAGCGTTCCCCACAGGCTGCTGAGTGATCATTTTAGGTTCCCTTAATGGGAAATATCGCGTTTTATATTGAGGGACAGAAGCGTCCAGCCGTGTGCACATACGGTTTTACCAGCAGGCGGGGAGAGCACACAAAATGCAATAAGAACGAGTAATTTTGTTATTGCTTGGGTTTTCACTGTTCTGTTTTCAACAGCTCCTGGGTGCTTTCTTTCAGATTCTGCAAGAGGGAACTGTGCTTTTGAAGGCCTTTAAGAAAGTGAAGCGTTTTACTCTGAGGGTGGCGTGTTACAGCTGATTTTGAAGACTTTGCGCCGCACACGGGCGCGTGTACGTGACATTATTTTCTGGCACGACATGGATGCGTCCCCAGCGTTCCCCACAGGCTGCTGAGTGACCGTTATAGGTTCTCTTGATGGGAAATATCGCGTTTATATTGAGGGACACAAGCGTCCAGCCGTGTGTACATACATTTTTACCAGCAGGCGAGGAGAGCACACAAAATGCATAAAAAACGAGTAATTTCGTTACCTCTTGGTCTTTCACTGTTCTGTTTTCAACAGCTCCTGGGTGCTTTCTTTCAGGTTCTGCAAGAGGAAGCTGTGCTTTTGAAGGCCTTAAAGAAAGTGAAGCGTTTTACTCTGAGGGTGGCGTGTTACAGCTGATTTTGAAGACTTTGCGCCGCACACGGGCGCGTGTACGTAACATTATTTTCTGGCACGACATCGATGCGTCCCCAGCGTTCCCCACAGGCTGCTGAGTGACCATTATAGGTTCCCTTGTTGGGAAATATCGCGTTTTATATTGAGGGACAGAAGCGTCCAGCCGTGTGTACATACGTTTTTACCAGCAGGCGAGGAGAGCACACAAAATGCATCAAAAACGAGTAATTTTGTTACTGCTTGGTCTTTCCCTGTTCTGTTTTCAACAGCTCCTGGGTGCTTTCTTTCAGATTCTGCAAGAGGAAACTGTGCTTTTGAAGGCCGTTATGAAACCGAAGCGTTTTACTCTGAGGCTGGCGTGTTACAGCTGATATTGATGACTTTGCGCCGCACACGGGGGCGTGTACGTAACATTATTTTCTGTCACAACATCGATGCGTCCCCAGCGTTCCCCACAGGCTGCTGAGTGACCATTATAGGTTCCCTTGATGGGAAATATCGCGTTTTATATTGAGGGACAGAAGTGTCCAGCCGTGTGTACATACGGTTTTACCAGCAGGCGAGGAGAGCACACAAAATGCATCAAAAACGAGTAATTTTGTTACTGCTTGCTCTTTCACTGTTCTGTTTTCAACAGCTCCTGGGTGCTTTCTTTCAGATTCTGCAAGAGGAAACTGCGCTTTTGAAGGCCGTTATGAAACCGAAGCGTTTTACTCTGAGGCTGGCGTGTTACAGCTGATATTGATGACTTTTCGCCGCACACGGGGGCGTGTACGTAACATTATTTTCTGTCACGACATCGATGCGTCCCCAGCGTTCCCCACAGGCTGCTGAGTGACCATTATAGGTTCCCTTGATGGGAAATCTCGCGTTTTATATTGAGGGACAGAAGCGTCCAGCCGTGTGTACATACGTTTTTACCAGCAGGCGAGGAGAGCACACAAAATGCATCAAAAACGAGTAATTTTGTTACTGCTTGGTCTTTCACCGTTCTGTTTTCAACAGCTCCTGTGTGCTTTCTTTCAGATTCTGCAAGAGGCTTTTGAAGGCCTTTAAGAAACTGAAGCGTTTTACTCTGAGGGTGGCGTGTTACAGCTGATTTTGAGGACTTTGCGCCGCATACGGGCGCGTGTACGTAACATTATTTTCTGGCACGACATCGATGCGTCCCCAGCGTTCCCCACAGGCTGCTGAGTGACCATTATAGGTTCCCTTGATGGGAAATATCGCGTTTTATATTGAGGGACAGAAGCGTCCAGCCGTGTGCACATACGGTTTTACCAGCAGGCGGGGAGAGCACACAAAATGCATAAAAAACGAGTAATTTTGTTATTGCTTGGTCTTTCACTGTTCTGTTTTCAACAGCTCCTGGGTGCTCTCTTTCAGATTCTGCAAGAGGAAACTGCGCTTTTGAAGGCCGTTATGAAACCGAAGCGTTTTAATCTGAGGCTGGCGTGTTACAGCTGATATTGATGACTTTGCGCCGCACACGGGGGCGTGTACGTAACATTATTTTCTGTCACGACATCGATGCGTCCCCAGCCTTCCCCACAGGCTGCTGAGTGACCATTATAGGTTCCCTGGATGGGAAATATCGCGTTTTATATTGAGGGACAGAAGCGTCCAGCCGTGTGTATATACGGTCTTACCAGCAGGCGGGGAGAGCACACAAAATGCATAAAAAACGAGTAATTTTGTTATTGCTTGGTCTTTCACTGTTCTGTTTTCAACAGCTCCTGGGTGCTTTCTTTCAGATTCTGCAAGAGGAAACTGCGCTTTTGAAGGCCGTTATGAAACCGAAGCGTTTTAATCTGAGGCTGGCGTGTTACAGCTGATATTGATGACTTTGCGCCGCACACGGGCGCGTGTACGTAACATTATTTTCTGGCACGACATCGATGCGTCCCCAGCGTTCCCCACAGGCTGCTGAGTGACCATTATAGGTTCCCTTGATGGGAAATATCGCGTTTTATATTGAGGGACAGAAGCGTCCAGCCGTGTGCACATACGTTTTTACCAGCAGGCGAGGAGAGCACACAAAGTGCTTCA
Organism: Eumerus sabulonum; assembly: GCA_951905685.1. Taxonomy (NCBI): domain Eukaryota; kingdom Metazoa; phylum Arthropoda; class Insecta; order Diptera; family Syrphidae; genus Eumerus; species Eumerus sabulonum. Next base: position 44,867,934 of record OX645062.1, on the reverse strand, counting down.
AAAACGAGTAATTTTGTTACCTCTTGGTCTTTCACTGTTCTGTTTTCAACAGCTCCTGGGTGCTTACTTTCAGGTTCTGCAAGAGGGAACTGTGCTTTTGAAGGCCTTTAAGAAAGTGAAGCGTTTTACTCTGAGGGTGGCGTGTTACAGCTGATTTTGAAGACTTTGCGCCGCACACGGTCGCGTGTACGTGACATTATTTTCTGGCACGACATGGATGCGTCCCCAGCGTTCCCCACAGGCTGCTGAGTGACCATTATAGGTTCTCTTGATGGGAAATATCGCGTTTTATATTCAGGGACACAAGCATCCAGCCGGGTGTACATATATATTTTTACCAGCAGGCGAGGAGAGCACACAAAATGCATCAAAAACGAGTAATTTTGTTACTGCTTGGTCTTTCCCTGTTCTGTTTTCAACAGCTCCTGGGTACTTTCTTTCAGATTCTGCAAGAGGGAACTGTGCTTTTGAAGGCCTTTAAGAAACTGAAGCGTTTTACTCTGAGGGTGGCGTGTTACAGCTGATTTTGATGACTTTGCGCCGCACACGGGGGCGTGTACGTAACATTATTTTCTGTCACGACATCGATGCGTCCCCAGCGTTCCCCACAGGCTGCTGAGTGACCATTATAGGTTCCCTGGATGGGAAATATCGCGTTTTATATTGAGGGACAGAAGCGTCCAGCCGTGTGTATATACATTTTTACCAGCAGGCGAGGAGAGCACACAAAATGCATAAAAAACGAGTAATTTTGTTACCTCTTGGTCTTTCACTGTTCTATTTTCAACAGCTCCTGGGTGCTTTCTTTAAGGTTCTGCAAGAGGTAACTGTGCTTTTGAAGGCCTTTAAGAAACCGAAGCGTTTTACTCTGAGGGTGGAGTGTTACAGCTGGTTTTGTTTACCTTGCGCCGCACACGGGCGCGTGTATGTAAGATTATTTTCTGTCTCGACATCGATGCGTCCCCAGCGTTCCCCACTGGCTGCTCAGTGACTATTATAGGTTCTTTTGATGGGAAATATCGCATTTTATATTGAGGGACACAATCGTCCAGCCGTGTGTACATACGGTTTTACCAGCAGGCGGGCAGAGCACACAAAATGCACAAAAAACGAGTAATTTTGTTACTGCTTGGTCTTTCACTGTTCTGTTTTCAACAGCTCCTGGGTGCTTTCTTTCAGATTCTGCAAGAGGAAACTGTGCTTTTGAAGGCCGTTATGAAACCGAAGCGTTTTACTCTGAGGCTGGCGTGTTACAGCTGATATTGATGACTTTGCGCCGCACACGGGGGCGTGTACGTAACATTATTTTCTGTCACGACATCGATGCGTCCCCAGCGTTCCCCACAGGCTGCTGAGTGACCATTATAGGTTCCCTTGATGGGAAATGTCGCGTTTTATATTGAGGGACAGAAGCGTCCAGCCGTGTGCACATACGGTTTTACCAGCAGGCGGGGAGAGCACACAAAATGCAATAAAAACGAGTAATTTTGTTATTGCTTGGTCTTTCACTGTTCTGTTTTCAACAGCTCCTGGGTGCTTTCTTTCAGATTCTGCAAGAGGGAACTGTGCTTTTGAAGGCCTTTAAGAAAGTGAAGCGTTTTACTCTGAGGGTGGCGTGTTACAGCTGATTTTGAAGACTTTGCGCCGCACACGGGCGCGTGTACGTGACATTATTTTCTGGCACGACATGGATGCGTCCCCAGCGTTCCCCACAGGCTGCTGAGTGACCATTATAGGTTCTCTTGATGGGAAATATCGCGTTTTATATTGAGGGACACAAGCGTCCAGCCGCGTGTACATACATTTTTACCAGCAGGCGAGGAGAGCACACAAAATGCATAAAAAACGAGTAATTTCGTTACCTCTTGGTCTTTCACTGTTCTGTTTTCAACAGCTCCTGGGTGCTTTCTTTCAGGTTCTGCAAGAGGAAGCTGTGCTTTTGAAGGCCTTAAAGAAAGTGAAGCGTTTTACTCTGAGGGTGGCGTGTTACAGCTGATTTTGAAGACTTTGCGCCGCACACGGGCGCGTGTACGTAACATTATTTTCTGGCACGACATCGATGCGCCCCCAGCGTTCCCCACAGGCTGCTGAGTGACCATTATAGGTTCCCTTGATGGGAAATATCGCGTTTTATATTGAGGGACAGAAGCGTCCAGCCGTGTGTACATACGTTTTTACCAGCAGGCGAGGAGAGCACACAAAATGCATCAAAAACGAGTAATTTTGTTACTGCTTGGTCTTTCCCTGTTCTGTTTTCAACAGCTCCTGGGTGCTTTCTTTCAGATTCTGCAAGAGGAAACTGTGCTTTTGAAGGCCGTTATGAAACCGAAGCGTTTTACTCTGAGGCTGGCGTGTTACAGCTGATATTGATGACTTTTCGCCGCACACGGGGGCGTGTACGTAGCATAATTTTCTGTCACGACATCGATGCGTCCCCAGCGTTCCCCACAGGCTGCTGAGTGACCATTATAGGTTCCCTTGATTGGAAATATCGCGTTTTATATTGAGGGACCGAAGCGTCCAGCCGTGTGTACATACGTTTTTACCAGCAGGCGAGGAGAACGCACAAAATGCATCAAAAACGAGTAATTTTGTTACTGCTTGGTCTTTCACCGTTCTGTTTCCAACAGCTCCTGTGTGCTTTCTTTCAGATTCTGCAAGAGGGAACTGTGCTTTTGAAGGCCTGATTTTGATGACCTTGCGCCGCACATGGGCGCGTGTACGTAACATTATTTCCTGGCAAGACATCGATGTGTCGATGTGTGTTGATGGGAAATATCGCGTTTTATATTCAGGGACACAAGCATCCAGCCGGGTGTACATATATATTTTTACCAGCAGGCGAGGAGAGCACACAAAATGCATCAAAAACGAGTAATTTTGTTACTGCTTGGTCTTTCCCTGTTCTGTTTTCAACAGCTCCTGGGTGCTTTCTTTCAGATTCTGCAAGAGGGAACTGTGCTTTTGAAGGCCTTTAAGAAACTGAAGCGTTTTACTCTGAGGGTGGCGTGTTACAGCTGATTTTGATGACTTTGCGCCGCACACGGGGGCGTGTACGTAACATTATTTTCTGTCACGACATCGATGCGTCCCCAGCGTTCCCCACAGGCTGCTGAGTGACCATTATAGGTTCCCTTGATGGGAAATATCGCGTTTTATATTGAGGGACAGAAGCGTCCAGCCGTGTGTATATACATTTTTACCAGCAGGCGAGGAGAGCACACAAAATGCATAAAAAACGAGTAATTTTGTTACCTCTTGGTCTTTCACTGTTCTATTTTCAACAGCTCCTGGGTGCTTTCTTTAAGGTTCTGCAAGAGGTAACTGTGCTTTTGAAGGCCTTTAAGAAACCGAAGCGTTTTACTCTGAGGGTGGAGTGTTACAGCTGGTTTTGTTTACCTTGCGCCGCACACGGGCGCGTGTATGTAAGATTATTTTCTGTCTCGACATCGATGCGTCCCCAGCGTTCCCCACTGGCTGCTCAGTGACTATTATAGGTTCTTTTGATGGGAAATATCGCATTTTATATTGAGGGATACAATCGTCCAGCCGTGTGTACATACGGTTTTACCAGCAGGCGGGCAGAGCACACAAAATGCACAAAAAACGAGTAATTTTGTTACTGCTTGGTCTTTCACTGTTCTGTTTTCAACAGCTCCTGGGTGCTTTCTTTCAGATTCTGCAAGAGGAAACTGTGCTTTTGAAGGCCGTTATGAAACCGAAGCGTTTTACTCTGAGGCTGGCGTGTTACAGCTGATATTGATGACTTTGCGCCGCACACGGGGGCATGTACGTAACATTATTTTCTGTCACGACATCGATGCGTCCCCAGCGCTCCCCACAGGCTGCTGAGTGACCATTATAAGTTCGTTGATGGGAAATATCGCGTTTTATATTGAGGGAGAGAAGCGTCCAGCCGTGTGTACATACGTTTTTACCAGCAGGCGAGGAGAGCACACAAAGTGCATCAAAAACGAGTAATTTTGTTACCTCTTGGTCTTTCACTGTTCTGTTTTCAACAGCTCCTGGGTGCTTACTTTCAGGTTCTGCAAGAGGAAACTGTGCTTTTGAAGGCCTGATTTTGATGACCGCACACGGGCGCGTGTACGTAACATTATTTTCTGGCACGACATCGATGTGTCGATGTGTGTTGATGGGAAATATCGCGTTTTATATTGAGGGACAGAAGCGTCCAGCCGTGTGTATATACATTTTTACCAGCAGGCGAGGAGAGCACACAAAATGCATCTAAAACGAGTAATTTTGTTACTGCTTGGTCTTTCCCTGTTCTGTTTTCAACAGCTCCTGGGTGCTTTCTTTCAGATTCTGCAAGAGGAAGCTGTGCTTGTGAAGGCCGTTATGAAACCGAAGCGTTTTACTCTGAGGCTGGCGTGTTACAGCTGATATTGATGACTTTGCGCCGCACACGGGGGCGTGTACGTAACATTATTTTCTGTTCCCTTGATGGAAAATATCGCATTTTATATTGACGCATACACAAGCGTCCAGCCGTGTGTACATACATTTTTACCAGCAGGCGAGCACACAAAATGCATAAAAAACGAGTAATTTTGTTACTGCTTGGTCTTTCACCGTTCTGTTTTCAACAGCTCCTGTGTGCTTTCTTTCAGATTCTGCAAGAGGGAACTGTGCTTTTGAAGGCCTTTAAGAAACTGAAGCGTTTTACTCTGAGGGTGGCGTGTTACAGCTGATTTTGATGACTTTGCGCCGCACACGGGGGCGGGTACGTAACATTATTTTCTGTCACGACATCGATGCGTTGATGTGTGTTGATGGGAAATATCGCGTTTTATATTCAGGGACACAAGCATCCAGCCGGGTGCACATATATATTTTTACCAGCAGGCGAGGAGAGCACACAAAATGCATAAAAAACGAGTAATTTTGTTACTGCTTGGTCTTTCACTGTTCTATTTTCAACAGCTCCTGGGTGCTTTCTTTCAGATTCTGCAAGAGGGAACTGTGCTTTTGAAGGCCTTTAAGAAACTGAAGCGTTTTACTCTGAGGGTGGCGTGTTACAGCTGATTTTGATGACTTTGCGCCGCACACGGGGGCGTGTACGTAACATTATTTTCTGTCACGACATCGATGCGTCCCCAGCGTTCCCCACAGGCTGCTGAGTGACCATTATAGGTTCCCTGGATGGGAAATATCGCGTTTTATATTGAGGGACAGAAGCGTCCAGCCGTGTGTATATACATTTTTACCAGCAGGCGAGGAGAGCACACAAAATGCATAAAAAACGAGTAATTTTGTTACCTCTTGGTCTTTCACTGTTCTATTTTCAACAGCTCCTGGGTGCTTTCTTTAAGGTTCTGCAAGAGGTAACTGTGCTTTTGAAGGCCTTTAAGAAACCGAAGCGTTTTACTCTGAGGGTGGAGTGTTACAGCTGGTTTTGTTTACCTTGCGCCGCACACGGGTGCGTGTATGTAAGATTATTTTCTGTCTCGACATCGATGCGTCCCCAGCGTTCCCCACTGGCTGCTCAGTGACTATTATAGGTTCTTTTGATGGGAAATATCGCATTTTATATTGAGGGACACAATCGTCCAGCCGTGTGTACATACGGTTTTACCAGCAGGCGGGCAGAGCACACAAAATGCACAAAAAACGAGTAATTTTGTTACTGCTTGGTCTTTCACTGTTCTGTTTTCAACAGCTCCTGGGTGCTTTCTTTCAGATTCTGCAAGAGGAAACTGTGCTTTTGAAGGCCGTTATGAAACCGAAGCGTTTTACTCTGAGGCTGGCGTGTTACAGCTGATATTGATGACTTTGCGCCGCACACGGGGCGTGTACGTAACATTATTTTCTGTCACGACATCGATGCGTCCCCAGCGCTCCCCACAGGCTGCTGAGTGACCATTATAAGTTCGTTGATGGGAAATATCGCGTTTTATATTGAGGGACAGAAGCGTCCAGCCGTGTGTACATACGTTTTTACCAGCAGGCGAGGAGAGCACACAAAGTGCATCAAAAACGAGTAATTTTGTTACCTCTTGGTCTTTCACTGTTCTGTTTTCAACAGCTCCTGGGTGCTTACTTTCAGGTTCTGCAAGAGGAAACTGTGCTTTTGAAGGCCTGATTTTGATGACCGCACACGGGCGCGTGTACGTAACATTATTTTCTGGCACGACATCGATGTGTCGATGTGTGTTGATGGGAAATATCGCGTTTTATATTGAGGGACAGAAGCGTCCAGCCGTGTGTATATACATTTTTACCAGCAGGCGAGGAGAGCACACAAAATGCATCTAAAACGAGTAATTTTGTTACTGCTTGGTCTTTCCCTGTTCTGTTTTCAACAGCTCCTGGGTGCTTTCTTTCAGATTCTGCAAGAGGAAGCTGTGCTTGTGAAGGCCGTTATGAAACCGAAGCGTTTTACTCTGAGGCTGGCGTGTTACAGCTGATATTGATGACTTTGCGCCGCACACGGGGGCGTGTACGTAACATTATTTTCTGTTCCCTTGATGGAAAATATCGCATTTTATATTGACGCATACACAAGCGTCCAGCCGTGTGTACATACATTTTTACCAGCAGGCGAGCACACAAAATGCATAAAAAATGAGTAATTTTGTTACTGCTTGGTCTTTCACCGTTCTGTTTTCAACAGCTCCTGTGTGCTTTCTTTCAGATTCTGCAAGAGGCTTTTGAAGGCCTTTAAGAAACTGAAGCGTTTTACTCTGAAGGTGGCGTGTTACAGCTGATTTTGATGACTTTGCGCCGCACACGGGCGCGTGTACCTAACATTATTTTCTGGCACGACATCGATGTGTCCCCAGCGTTCCCCACTGGCTGCTGAGTGACCATTACAGGTTCTTTTGATGGAAAATATCGCATTATATATTGAGGGACACAAGCGTCCAGCCGTGTGTACATTCATTTTTACCAGCAGGCGAGGAGAGCACACAAAATGCATCAAAAACGAGTAATTTTGTTACTGCTTGCTCCTTCACTGTTCTGTTTTCAACAGCTCCTGGGTGCTTTCTTTCAGATTCTGCAAGAGGAAACTGTGCTTTTGAAGGCCGTTATGAAACCGAAGCGTTTTACTCTGAGGCTGGCGTGTTACAGCTGATATTGATGACTTTTCGCCGCACACGGGGGCGTGTACGTAACATTATTTTCTGTCACGACATCGATGCGTCCCCAGCGTTCCCCACAGGCTGCTGAGTGACCATTATAGGTTCCCTTGTTGGGAAATATCGCGTTTTATATTGAGGGACAGAAGCGTCCAGCCGTGTGTACATACATTTTTATCAGCAGGCGAGGAGAGCACACAAAATGCATCAAAAACGAGTAATTTTGTTACTGCTTGGTCTTTCACTGTTCTGTTTTCAACAGCTCCTGGGTGCCTTCTTTCAGATTCTGCAAGAGGAAGCTGTGCTTTTGAAGGCCTTTAAGAAACCGAAGCGTTTTACTCTGAGGATGGCGTGTTATAGCTGATTTTGGTGACTTTGCGCCGCACACGGGCGCGTGTACCTAACATTATTTTCTGGCCCGACATCGATGTGTCCCCAGCGTTCCCCACTGGCTGCTGAGTGACCATTACAGGTTCCTTTGATGGAAAATATCGCATTTTATATTTGAGGGACACAAGCGTCCAGCCGTGTGTACATTCATTTTTACCAGCAGGCGAGGAGAGCACACAAAATGCATCAAAAACGAGTAATTTTGTTACTGCTTGCTCTTTCACTGTTCTGCTTTCAACAGCTCCTGGGTGCTTTTTTCAGATTCTGCAAGAGGAAACTGCGCTTTTGAAGGCCGTTATGAAACCGAAGCGTTTTACTCTGAGGCTGGCGTGTTACAGCTGATATTGATGACTTTTCGCCGCACACGGGGGCGTGTACGTAACATTATTTTCTGTCACGACATCGATGCGTCCCCAGCGTTCCCCACAGGCTGCTGAGTGACCATTATAGGTTCCCTTGATGGGAAATATCGCGTTTTATATTGAGGGACAGAAGCGTCCAGCCGTGTGTACATACGTTTTTACCAGCAGGCGAGGAGAGCACACAAAATGCATCAAAAACGAGTAATTTTGTTACTGCTTGGTTTTTCACCGTTCTGTTTTCAACAGCTCCTGTGTGCTTTCTTTCAGATTCTGCAAGAGGCTTTTGAAGGCCTTTAAGAAACTGAAGCGTTTTACTCTGAGGGTGGCGTGTTACAGCTGATTTTGAAGACTTTGCGCCGCACACGGGCGCGTGTACGTGACATTATTTTCTGGCACGACATGGATGCGTCCCCAGCGTTCCCCACAGGCTGCTGAGTGACCGTTATAGGATTTTCTTGATGGGAAATATCACGTTTTATATTGAGGGACGCAAGCGTCCAGCCGTGTGTACATACATTTTTACCAGCAGGCGAGGAGAGCACACAAAATGCATAAAAAACGAGTAATTTCGTTACCTCTTGGTCTTTCACTGTTCTGTTTTCAACAGCTCCTGGGTGCTTTCTTTCAGGTTCTGCAAGAGGGAGCTGTGCTTTTGAAGGCCTTAAAGAAAGTGAAGCGTTTTACTCTGAGGGTGGCGTGTTACAGCTGATTTTGAAGACTTTGCGCCGCACACGGGCGCGTGTACCTAACATTATTTTCTGGCCCGACATCGATGTGTCCCCAGCGTTCCCCACTGGCTGCTGAGTGACCATTACAGGTTCCTTTGATGGAAAATATCGCTTTTTATATTGAGGGACACAAGCGTCCAGCCGTGTGTACATTCGTTTTTACCAGCAGGCGAGGAGAGCACACAAAATGCATCAAAAACGAGTAATTTTGTTACTGCTTGCTCTTTCACTGTTCTGTTTTCAACAGCTCCTGGGTGCTTTCTTTCAGATTCTGCAAGAGGAAACTGCGCTTTTGAAGGCCGTTATGAAACCGAAGCGTTTTACTCTGAGGGTGGCGTGTTACAGCTGATTTTGAAGACTTTGCGCCGCACACGGGCGCGTGTACCTAACATTATTTTCCGGCCCGACATCGATGTGTCCCCAGCGTTCCCCACTGGCTGCTGAGTGACCATTACAGGTTCCTTTGATGGAAAATATCGCTTTTTATATTGAGGGACAGAAGCGTCCAGCCGTGTGTACATACGTTTTTACCAGCAGGCGAGGAGAGCACACAAAATGCATCAAAAACGAGTAATTTTGTTACTGCTTGGTCTTTCCCTCTTCTGTTTTCAACAGCTCCTGGGTGCTTTCTTTCAGATTCTGCAAGAGGAAACTGTGCTTTTGAAGGCCGTTATGAAACCGAAGCGTTTTACTCTGAGGCTGGCGTGTTACAGCTGATATTGATGACTTTGCGCCGCACACGGGGGCGTGTACGTAACATTATTTTCTGTCACAACATCGATGCGTCTCCAGCGTTCCCCACAGGCTGCTGAGTGACCATTATAGGTTCCCTTGATGGGAAATATCGCGTTTTATATTGAGGGACAGAAGCGTCCAGCCGTGTGTACATACGTTTTTACCAGCAGGCGAGGAGAGCACACAAAGTGCATCAAAAACGAGTAATTTTGTTACCTCTTGGTCTTTCACTGTTCTGTTTTCAACAGCTCCTGGGTGCTTACTTTCAGGTTCTGCAAGAGGAAACTGTGCTTTTGAAGGCCTGATTTTGATGACCGCACACGGGCGCGTGTACGTAACATTATTTTCTTGCACGACATCGATGTGTCGATGTGTGTTGATGGGAAATATCGCGTTTTATATTGAGGGACAGAAGCGTCCAGCCGTGTGTATGTACATTTTTACCAGCAGGCGAGGAGAGCACACAAAATGCATCTAAAACGAGCAATTTTGTTACTGCTTGGTCTTTCCCTGTTCTGTTTTCAACAGCTCCTGGGTGCTTTCTTTCAGATTCTGCAAGAGGAAGCTGTGCTTGTGAAGGCCGTTATGAAACCGAAGCGTTTTACTCTGAGGCTGGCGTGTTACAGCTGATATTGATGACTTTGCGCCGCACACGGACGCGTGTACGTAACATTATTTTCTGGCACGACATGGATGCGTCCCCAGCGTTCCCCACAGGCTGCTGAGTGACCATTATAGGTTCCCTTGATGGGAAATATTGCGTTTTATATTGAGGGACAGAAGCGTCCAGCCGTGTGTACATACGTTTTTACCAGCAGGCGAGGAGAACGCACAAAATGCATCAAAAACGAGTAATTTTGTTACTGCTTGGTCTTTCACTGTTCTGTTTTCAACAGCTTCTGGGTGCTTTCTTTCAGATTCTGCAAGAGGAAGCTGTGCTTTTGAAGGCCGTAATGAAACCGAAGCGTTTTACTCTGAGGCTGGCCGCACATGGGCGCGTGTACGTAACATTATTTTCTGGTACGACATGGATGCGTCCCCAGCATTCCCCACGGGCTGCTGAGTGACCATTATTGGTTCTCTTGATGGGAAATATCACGTTTTATATTGAGGGACACAAGCGTCCAGCCGTGTGTACATACATTTTTACCAGCAGGCGAGGAGAGCACACAAAATGCATAAAAAACGAGTAATTATGCTACCTCTTGGTCTTTCACTGTTCTATTCTCAACAGCTCCCGGGTGCTTTCTTTCAGGTTCTGCAAGAGGAAACTGTGCTTTTGAAGGCCGTTATGAAACCGAAGCGCTTTACTCTGAGGCTGGCGTGTTACAGCTGAAATTGATGACTTTGCGCCGCACACGGGGGCGTGTACGTAACATTATTTTCTGTCACGACATCGATGCGTCCCCAGCGTTCCCCACAGGCTGCTGAGTGACCACTATAGGTTCCCTTGATGGGAAATATCGCGTTTTATATTGAGGGACAGAAGCGTCCAGCCGTGTGTACATACGTTTTTACCAGCAGGCGAGGAGAGCACACAAAATGCATCAAAAACGAGTAATTTTGTTACTGCTTGGTCTTTCACTGTTCTGTTTTCAACAGCTCCTGGGTGCTTTCTTTCAGATTCTGCAAGAGGAAACTGTGCTTTTGAAGGCCGTTTTGAAACCGAAGCGTTTTACTCTGAGGCTGGCGTGTTACAGCTGATATTGATGACTTCGCGCCGCACACGGGGGCGTGTACATAACAGCGTCCCCAGCGTTCCCCACAAGCGGCTGAGTGACCATTATAGGTTCCCTCGATGGGAAATATCGCGTTTTATATTGAGGGACAGAAGCGTCCAGCCGTGTGTACACACGTTTTTACCAGCAGGCGAGGAGAGCACACAAAATGCATCAAAAACGAGTAATTTTGTTACTGCTTGGTCTTTCACCGTTCTGTTTTCAACTGCTCCTGTGTGCTTTCCTTCAGATTCTGCTAGAGGGAACTGTGCTTTTGAAGGCCTTTAAGAAACTGAAGCGTTTTACTCTGAGGGTGGCGTGTTACAGCTGATTTTGGTGACTTTGTGCCGCACACGGGCTCGTGTACGTAACATTATTTTCTGGCTCGACATCGATGCGTCCCCAGCGTACCCCACTGGCTGCTGAGTGACCATTATAGGTTCTCTTGATGGGAAATAACGCATTTTATATTGAGGGACACAAGCGTCCAGCCCTGTGTACATACATTTTTACCAGCAGGCGAGGAGAGCACACAAAATGCATGAAAAACGAGTAATTTTGTTACTGCTTGGTCTTTTACCGTTCGGTTTTCAACAGCTCCTGGGTACTTTCGTTCAGGTACTGCAAGAAGAAACTGTGCTTTTGAAGGCCTTTAAGAAACCGAAGCGTTTTATTCTGAGGGTGGCGTGTTACAGCTGATTTTGGTGACTTTGTGCCGCACACGGGCTCGTGTACGTAACATTATTTTCTGGCTCGACATCGATGCGTCCCCAGCGTACCCCACTGGCTGCTGAGTGACCATTATAGGTTCTCTTGATGGGAAATAGCGCATTTTATATTGAGGGACACAAGCGTCCAGCCCTGTGTACATACATTTTTACCAGCAGGCGAGGAGAGCACACAAAATGCATAAAAAACTAGTAATTTTGTTACCTCTTGGTCTTTCACTGTTCTATTTTCAACAGCTCCTGGGTGTTTTCTTTCAGGTTCTGCAAGAGGAAACTGTGCTTTTGAAGGCCGTTATGAAACCGAAGCGTTTTACTCTGAGGCTGGCGTGTTACAGCTGATATTGATGACTTTGCGCCGCACACGGTGGCGTGTACGTAACATTATTTTCTGTCACAACATCGATGCGTCCCCAGCGTTCCCCACAGGCTGCTGAGTGACCATTTTAGGTTCCCTTGATGGGAAATATCGCGTTTTATATTGAGGGACAGAAGCGTCCAGCCGTGTGTAAATACGGTTTTACCAGCAGGCGTGGAGAGCACACAAAATGCATAAAAAACGAGTAATTTTGTTATTGCTTGGTCTTTCACTGTTCTGTTTTCAACAGCTCCTGGGTGCTTTCTTTCAGATTCTGCAAAAGGGAACTGTGCTTTTGAAGGCCTTTAAGAAACTGAAGCGTTTTACTCTGAGGGTGGCGTGTTACAGCTGATTTTGATGACTTTGCGCCGCACACGGACGCGTGTACGTAACATTATTTTCTGGCACGACATGGATGCGTCCCCAGCGTTCCCCACAGGCTGCTGAGTGACCATTATAGGTTCCCTTGATGGGAAATATCGCGTTTTATATTGAGGGACAGAAGCGTCCAGCCGTGTGTACATACGTTTTTACCAGCAGGGGAGGAGAACGCACAAAATGCATCAAAAACGAGTAATTTTGTTACTGCTCGGTCTTTCACTGTTCTGTTTTCAACAGCTTCTGGGTGCTTTCTTTCAGATTCTGCAAGAGGAAGCTGTGCTTTTGAAGGCCGTAATGAAACCGAAACGTTTTACTCTGAGGCTGCCCGCACACGGGCGCGTGTACGTAACATTATTTTCTGGCACGACATGGATGCGTCCCCAGCATTCCCCACGGGCTGCTGAGTGAGCGTTTTATATTGAGGGACACAAGCGTCCAGCCGTGTGTACATACGTTTTTACCAGCAGGCGAGGAGAGCACACAAAATGCATCAAAAACGAGTAATTTTGTTACTGCTTGGTCTTTCACTGTTCTGTTTTCAACAGCTCCTGGGTGCTTACTTTCAGGTTCTGCAAGAGGAAACTGTGCTTTTGAAGGCCTGATTTTGATGACCGCACACGGGCGCGTGTACGTAACATTATTTTCTTGCACGACATCGATGTGTCGATGTGTGTTGATGGGAAATATCGCGTTTTATATTGAGGGACAGAAGCGTCCAGCCGTGTGTATGTACATATTTACCAGCAGGCGAGGAGAGCACACAAAATGCATCTAAAACGAGTAATTTTGTTACTGCTTGGTCTTTCCCTGTTCTGTTTTCAACAGCTCCTGGGTGCTTTCTTTCAGATTCTGCAAGAGGAAGCTGTGCTTGTGAAGGCCGTTATGAAACCGAAGCGTTTTACTCTGAGGCTGGCGTGTTACAGCTGATATTGATGACCTTGCGCCGCACACGGACGCGTGCACGTAACATTATTTTCTGGCACGACATGGATGCGTCCCCAGCATTCCCCACGGGCTGCTGAGTGACCATTATAGGTTCTCTTGATGGGAAATATCACGTTTTATATTGAGGGACACAAGCGTCCAGCCGTGTGTACATACATTTTTACCAGCAGGCGAGGAGAGCACACAAAATGCATAAAAAACGAGTAATTATGCTACCTCTTGGTCTTTCACTGTTCTATTCTCAACAGCTCCCGGGTGCTTTCTTTCAGGTTCTGCAAGAGGAAACTGTGCCTTTGAAGGCCGTTATGAAACCGAAGCGTTTTACTCTGAGGCTGGCGTGCTACAGCTGATATTGATGACTTTGCGCCGCACACGGGGGCGTATACGTAACATTATTTTCTGTCACGACATCGATGCGTCCCCAGCGTTCCCCACAGGCTGCTGAGTTACCATTATAGGTTCCCTTGATGGGAAATATCGCGTTTTATATTGAGGGACAGAAGCGTCCAGCCGTGTGTACATACGTTTTTACCAGCAGGCGAGGAGAGCACACAAAATGCATCAAAAACGAGTAATTTTGTTACTGCTTGGTCTTTCACTGTTCTGTTTCAACAGCTCCTGGGTGCTTTCTTTCAGGTTCTACAAGAGGAAACTGTGCTTTTGAAGGCCGTTATGAAACCGAAGCGCTTTACTCTGAGGCTGGCGTGTTACAGCTGATATTGATGACTTTGCGCCGCACACGGGGGCGTGTACGTAACATTATTTTCTGTCACGACATCGATGCGTCCCCAGCGTTCCCCACAGGCTGCTGAGTGACCACTATAGGTTCCCTTGATGGGAAATATCGCGTTTTATATTGAGGGACAGAAGCGTCCAGCCGTGTGTACATACGTTTTTACCAGCAGGCGAGGAGAGCATACAAAATGCATCAAAAACGAGTAATTTTGTTACTGCTTGGTCTTTCACTGTTCTGTTTTCAACAGCTCCTGGGTGCTTACTTTCAGGTTCTGCAAGAGGAAACTGTGCTTTTGAAGGCCTGATTTTGATGACCGCACACGGGCGCGTGTACGTAACATTATTTTCTTGCACGACATCGATGTGTCGATGTGTGTTGATGGGAAATATCGCGTTTTATATTGAGGGACAGAAGCGTCCAGCCGTGTGTATGTACATTTTTACCAGCAGGCGAGGAGAGCACACAAAATGCATCTAAAACGAGTAATTTTGTTACTGCTTGGTCTTTCCTTGTTCTGTTTTCAACAGCTCCTGGGTGCTTTCTTTCAGATTCTGCAAGAGGAAGCTGTGCTTGTGAAGGCCGTTATGAAACCGAAGCGTTTTACTCTGAGGCTGGCGTGTTACAGCTGATATTGATGACTTTGCGCCGCACACGGACGCGTGCACGTAACATTATTTTCTGGCACGACATGGATGCGTCCCCAGCGTTCCCCACAGGCTGCTGAGTGACCATTATAGGTTCCCTTGATGGGAAATATTGCGTTTTATATTGAGGGACAGAAGCGTCCAGCCGTGTGTACATACGTTTTTACCAGCAGGCGAGGAGAACGCACAAAATGCATCAAAAACGAGTAATTTTGTTTCTGCTTGGTCTTTCACTGTTCTGTTTTCAACAGCTTCTGGGTGCTTTCTTTCAGATTCTGCAAGAGGAAGCTGTGCTTTTGAAGGCCGTAATGAAACCGAAGCGTTTTACTCTGAGGCTGGCCGCACATGGGCGCGTGTACGTAACATTATTTACTGGCACGACATGGATGCGTCCCCAGCATTCCCCACGGGCTGCTGAGTGACCATTATAGGTTCTCTTGATGGGAAATATCACGTTGTATATTGAGGGACACAAGCGTCCAGCCGTGTGTACATAAATTTTTACCAGCAGGCGAGGAGAGCACACAAAATGCATAAAAAACGAGTAATTATGCTACCTCTTGGTCTTTCACTGTTCTATTCTCAACAGCTCCCGGGTGCTTTCTTTCAGGTTCTGCAAGAGGAAACTGTGCCTTTGAAGGCCGTTATGAAACCCAAGCGTTTTACTCTGAGGCTGGCGTGCTACAGCTGATATTGATGACTTTGCGCCGCACACGGGGGCGTATACGTAACATTATTTTCTGTCACGACATCGATGCGTCCCCAGCGTTCCCCACAGGCTGCTGAGTTACCATTATAGGTTCCCTTGATGGGAAATATCGTGTTTTATATTGAGGGACAGAAGCGTCCAGCCGTGTGTACATACGTTTTTACCAGCAGGCGAGGAGAGCACACAAAATGCATCAAAAACGAGTAATTTTGTTACTGCTTGGTCTTTCACTGTTCTGTTTCAACAGCTCCTGGGTGCTTTCTTTCAGATTCTGCAAGAGGAAACTGTGCTTTTGAAGGCCGTTATGAAACCGAAGCGCTTTACTCTGAGGCTGGCGTGTTACAGCTGAAATTGATGACTTTGCGCCGCACACGGGGGCGTGTACGTAACATTATTTTCTGTCACGACATCGATGCGTCCCCAGCGTTCCCCACAGGCTGCTGAGTGACCACTATAGGTTCCCTTGATGGGAAATATCGCGTTTTATATTGAGGGACAGAAGCGTCCAGCCGTGTGTACATACGTTTTTACCAGCAGGCGAGGAGAGCACACAAAATGCATCAAAAACGAGTAATTTTGTTACTGCTTGGTCTTTCACTGTTCTGTTTTCAACAGCTCCTGGGTGCTTTCTTTCAGATTCTGCAAGAGCAAACTGTGCTTTTGAAGGCCGTTTTGAAACCGAAGCGTTTTACTCTGAGGCTGGCGTGTTACAGCTGATATTGATGACTTCGCGCCGCACACGGGGGCGTGTACGTAACAGCGTCCCCAGCGTTCCCCACAGGCTGCTGAGTGACCATTATAGGTTCCCTCGATGGGAAATATCGCGTTTTATATTGAGGGATAGAAGCGTCCAGCCGTGTGTACACACGTTTTTACCAGCAGGCGAGGAGAGCATACAAAATGCATAAAAAACGAATAATTTTGTTATTGCTTGGTCTTTCACTGTTCTATTTTTAACAGCCCCTGGGTATTTTCTTTCTGGCTCTGCAAGAGGAAACTGTGCTTTTGAAGGCCTTTAAGAAACCGAAGCGTTTTATTCTGAGGGTGGCGTGTTACAGCTGATTTTGGTGACTTTGTGCCGCACACGGGCTCGTGTACGTAACATTATTTTCTGGCTCGACATCGATGCGTCCCCAGCGTACCCCACTGGCTGCTGAGTGACCATTATAGGTTCTCTTGATGGGAAATAACGCATTTTATATTGAGGGACACAAGCGTCCAGCCCTGTGTACATACATTTTTACCAGCAGGCGAGGAGAGCACACAAAATGCATGAAAAACGAGTAATTTTGTTACTGCTTGGTCTTTTACCGTTCGGTTTTCAACAGCTCCTGGGTACTTTCGTTCAGGTACTGCAAGAAGAAACTGTGCTTTTGAAGGCCTTTAAGAAACCGAAGCGTTTTATTCTGAGGGTGGCGTGTTACAGCTGATTTTGGTGACTTTGTGCCGCACACGGGCTCGTGTACGTAACATTATTTTCTGGCTCGACATCGATGCGTCCCCAGCGTACCCCACTGGCTGCTGAGTGACCATTATAGGTTCTCTTGATGGGAAATAGCGCATTTTATATTGAGGGACACAAGCGTCCAGCCCTGTGTACATACATTTTTACCAGCAGGCGAGGAGAGCACACAAAATGCATAAAAAACTAGTAATTTTGTTACCTCTTGGTCTTTCACTGTTCTATTTTCAACAGCTCCTGGGTGTTTTCTTTCAGGTTCTGCAAGAGGAAACTGTGCTTTTGAAGGCCGTTATGAAACCGAAGCGTTTTATTCTGAGGCTGGCGTGTTACAGCTGATATTGATGACTTTGCGCCGCACACGGTGGCGTGTACGTAACATTATTTTCTGTCACAACATCGATGCGTCCCCAGCGTTCCCCACAGGCTGCTGAGTGACCATTATAGGTTCCCTTGATGGGAAATATCGCGTTTTATATTGAGGGACAGAAGCGTCCAGCCGTGTGTACATACGTTTTTACCAGCAGGGGAGGAGAACGCACAAAATGCATCAAAAACGAGTAATTTTGTTACTGCTCGGTCTTTCACTGTTCTGTTTTCAACAGCTTCTGGGTGCTTTCTTTCAGATTCTGCAAGAGGAAGCTGTGCTTTTGAAGGCCGTAATGAAACCGAAGCGTTTTACTCTGAGGCTGGCCGCACACGGGCGCGTGTACGTAACATTATTTTCTGGCACGACATGGATGCGTCCCCAGCATTCCCCACGGGCTGCTGAGTGACCATTATAGGTTCTCTTGATGGGAAATATCACGTTTTATATTGAGGGACACAAGCGTCCAGCCGTGTGTACATACATTTTTACCAGCAGGCGAGGAGAGCACACAAAATGCATAAAAAACGAGTAATTATGCTACCTCTTGGTCTTTCACTGTTCTATTCTCAACAGCTCCCGGGTGCTTTCTTTCAGGTTCTGCAAGAGGTAACTGTGCCTTTGAAGGCCGTTATGAAACCGAAGCGTTTTACTCTGAGGCTGGCGTGCTACAGCTGATATTGATGACTTTGCGCCGCACATGGGGGCGTATACGTAACATTATTTTCTGTCACGACATCGATGCGTCCCCAGCGTTCCCCACAGGCTGCTGAGTTACCATTATAGGTTCCCTTGATGGGAAATATCGCGTTTTATATTGAGGGACAGAAGCGTCCAGCCGTGTGTACATACGTTTTTACCAGCAGGCGAGGAGAGCACACAAAATGCATCAAAAACGAGTAATTTTGTTACTGCTTGGTCTTTCACTGTTCTGTTTCAACAGCTCCTGGGTGCTTTCTTTCAGGTTCTGCAAGAGGAAACTGTGCTTTTGAAGGCCGTTATGAAACCGAAGCGCTTTACTCTGAGGCTGGCGTGTTACAGCTGATATTGATGACTTTGCGCCGCACACGGGGGCGTGTACGTAACATTATTTTCTGTCACGACATCGATGCGTCCCCAGCGTTCCCCACAGGCTGCTGAGTGACCACTATAGGTTCCCTTGATGGGAAATATCGCGTTTTATATTGAGGGACAGAAGCGTCCAGCCGTGTGTACATACGTTTTTACCAGCAGGCGAGGAGAGCACACAAAATGCATCAAAAACGAGTAATTTTGTTACTGCTTGGTCTTTCACTGTTCTGTTTTCAACAGCTCCTGGGTGCTTTCTTACAGATTCTGCAAGAGGAAACTGTGCTTTTGAAGGCCGTTTTGAAACCGAAGCGTTTTACTCTGAGGCTGGCGTGTTACAGCTGATATTGATGACTTCGCGCCGCACACGGGGGCGTGTACGTAACAGCGTCCCCAGCGTTCCCCACAGGCTGCTGAGTGACCATTATAGGTTCCCTCGATGGGAAATATCGCGTTTTATATTGAGAGACAGAAGCGACCAGCCGTGTGTACACACGTTTTTACCAGCAGGCGAGGAGAGCATACAAAATGCATAAAAAACGAGTAATTTTGTTACCTCTTGGTCTTTCACTGCTCTATTTTTAACAGCCCCTGGGTATTTTTTTTCAGGCTCTGCAAGAGGAAACTGTGCTTTTGAAGGCCTTTAAGAAACCGAAGCGTTTTATTCTGAGGGTGGAGTGTTACAGCTGATTTTGGTGACTTTGTGCCGCACACGGGCTCGTGTACGTAACATTATTTTCTGGCTCGACATCGATGCGTCCCCAGCGTACCCCACTGGCTGCTGAGTGACCATTATAGGTTCTCTAGATGGGAAATAACGCATTTTATATTGAGGGACACAAGCGTCCAGCCCTGTGTACATACATTTTTACCAGCAGGCGAGGAGAGCACACAAAATGCATGAAAAACGAGTAATTTTGTTACTGCTTGGTCTTTTACCGTTCGGTTTTCAACAGCTCCTGGGTACTTTTGTTCAGGTACTGCAAGAAGAAACTGTGCTTTTGAAGGCCTTTAAGAAACCGAAGCGTTTTATTCTGAGGGTGGCGTGTTACAGCTGATTTTGGTGACTTTGTGCCGCACACGGGCTCGTGTACGTAACATTATTTTCTGGCTCGACATCGATGCGTCCCCAGCGTACCCCACTGGCTGCTGAGTGACCATTATAGGTTCTCTTGATGGGAAATAACGCATTTTATATTGAGGGATACAAGCGTCCAGCCCTGTGTACATACATTTTTACCAGCAGGCGAGGAGAGCACACAAAATGCATAAAAAACTAGTAATTTTGTTACCTCTTGGTCTTTCACTCTCCTATTTTCAACAGCTCCTGGGTGTTTTCTTTCAGGTTCTGCAAGAGGAAACTGTGCTTTTGAAGGCCGTTATGAAACCGAAGCGTTTTACTCTGAGGCTGGCGTGTTACAGCTGATATTGATGAATTTGCGCCGCAAACGGGGGGGTGTACGTAACAGCGTCCCCAGCGTTCCCCACAAGGCTGCTGAGTGACCATTATAGGTTCCCTCGATGGGAAATATCGCGTTTTATATTGGGGGACAGAAGCGTCCAGCCGTGTGTACATACGGTTTTACCAGCAGGCGGGGAGAGCACACAAAATGCATAAAAAACTAGTAATTTTGTTACCTCTTGGTCTTTCACTGTTCTATTTTCAACAGCTCCTGGGTGTTTTCTTTCAGGTTCTGCAAGAGGAAACTGTGCTTTTGAAGGCCGTTATGAAACCGAAGCGTTTTACTCTGAGGCTGGCGTGTTACAGCTGATATTGATGACTTTGCGCCGCACACGGGGGCGTGTACGTAACATTATTTTCTGTCACAACATCGATGCGTCCCCAGCGTTCCCCACAGGCTGCTGAGTGACCATTTTGGGTTCCCTTGATGGGAAATATCGCGTTTTATATTGAGGGACAGAAGCGTCCAGCCGTGTGTACATACGGTTTTACCAGCAGGCGTGGAGAGCACACAAAATGCATAAAAAACGAGTAATTTTGTTATTGCTTGGTCTTTCACTGTTCTGTTTTCAACAGCTCCTGGGTGCTTTCTTTCAGATTCTGCAAAAGGGAACTGTGCCTTTGAAGGCCTTTAAGAAACTGAAGCGTTTTACTCTGAGGGTGGCGTGTTACAGCTGATTTTGATGACTTTGCGCCGCACACGGACGCGTGTACGTAACATTATTTTCTGGCACGACATGGATGCGTCCCCAGCGTTCCCCACAGGCTGCTGAGTGACCATTATAGGTTCCCTTGATGGGAAATATTGCGTTTTATATTGAGGGACAGAAGCGTCCAGCCGTGTGTACATACGTTTTTACCAGCAGGCGAGGAGAACGCACAAAATGCATCAAAAACGAGTAATTTTGTTACTGCTTGGTCTTTCACTGTTCTGTTTTCAACAGCTTCTGGGTGCTTTCTTTCAGATTCTGCAAAAGGAAGCTGTGCTTTTGAAGGCCGTAATGAAACCGAAGCGTTTTACTCTGAGGCTGGCCGCACACGGGCGCGTGTACGTAACATTATTTTCTGGCACGACATGGATGCGTCCCCAGCATTCCCCACGGGCTGCTGAGTGAGCGTTTTATATTGAGGGACACAAGCGTCCAGCCGTGTGTACATACATTTTTACCAGCAGGCGAGGAGAGCACACAAAATGCATAAAAAACGAGTAATTATGCTACCTCTTGGTCTTTCACTGTTCTATTCTCAACAGCTCCCGGGTGCTTTCTTTCAGGTTCTGCAAGAGGAAACTGTGCCTTTGAAGGCCGTTATGAAACCGAAGCGTTTTACTCTGAGGCTGGCGTGCTACAGCTGATATTGATGACTTTGCGCCGCACACGGGGGCGTATACGTAACATTATTTTCTGTCACGACATCGATGCGTCCCCAGCGTTCCCCACAGGCTGCTGAGTTACCATTATAGGTTCCCTTGATGGGAAATATCGCGTTTTATATTGAGGGACAGAAGCGTCCAGCCGTGTGTACATACGTTTTTACCAGCAGGCGAGGAGAGCACACAAAATGCATCAAAAACGAGTAATTTTGTTACTGCTTGGTCTTTCACTGTTCTGTTTTCAACAGCTCCTGGGTGCTTTCTTTCAGATTCTGCAAGAGGAAACTGTGCTTTTGAAGGCCGTTTTGAAACCGAAGCGTTTTACTCTGAGGCTGGCGTGTTACAGCTGATATTGATGACTTTGCGCCGCACACGGGGGCGTGTACGTAACATTATTTTCTGTCACGACATCGATGCGTCCCCAGCGTTCCCCACAGGCTGCTGAGTGACCACTATAGGTTCCCTTGATGGAAAATATCGCGTTTTATATTGAGGGACAGAAGCGTCCAGCCGTGTGTACATACGTTTTTACCAGCAGGCTTGGAGAACGCACAAAATGCATCAAAACGAGTAATTTTGTTACTGCTTGGTCTTTCACTGTTCTGTTTTCAACAGCTTCTGGGTGCTTTCTTTCAGATTCTGCAAGAGGAAGCTGTGCTTTTGAAGGCCGTAATGAAACCGAAACGTTTTACTCTGAGGCTGCCCGCACACGGGCGCGTGTACGTAACATTATTTTCTGGCACGACATGGATGCGTCCCCAGCAATCCCCACGGGCTGCTGAGTGAGCGTTTTATATTGAGGGACACAAGCGTCCAGCCGTGTGTGCATACGTTTTTACCAGCAGGCGAGGAGAGCACACAAAATGCATCAAAAACGAGTAATTTTGTTACTGCTTAGTCTTTCACTGTTCTGTTTCAACAGCTCCTGGGTGCTTTCTTTCAGGTTCTGCAAGAGGAAACTGTGCTTTTGAAGGCCGTTATGAAACCGAAGCGCTTTACTCTGAGGCTGGCGTGTTACAGCTGATATTGATGACTTTGCGCCGCACACGGGGGCGTGTACGTAACATTATTTTCTGTCACGACATCGATGCGTCCCCAGCGTTCCCCACAGACTGCTGAGTGACCACTATAGGTTCCCTTGATGGGAAATATCGCGTTTTATATTGAGGGACAGAAGCGTCCAGCCGTGTGTACATACGTTTTTACCAGCAGGCGAGGAGAGCACACAAAATGCATCAAAAACGAGTAATTTTGTTACTGCTTGGTCTTTCACTGTTCTGTTTTCAACAGCTCCTGGGTGCTTTCTTTCAGATTCTGCAAGAGGAAACTGTGCTTTTGAAGGCCGTTTTGAAACCGAAGCGTTTTACTCTGAGGCTGGCGTGTTACAGCTGATATTGATGACTTCGCGCCGAAACGGGTGCGTGTACGTAACAGCGTCCCCAGCGTTCCCCACAGGCTACTGAGTGACCATTATAGGTTCCCTCGATGGGAAATATCGCGTTTTATATTGAGGGACAGAAGCGTCCAGCCGTGTGTACACACGTTTTTACCAGCAGGCGAGGAGAGCATACAAAATGCATAAAAAACGAGTAATTTTGTTACCTCTTGGTCTTTCACTGCTCTATTTTTAACAGCCCCTGGGTATTTTCTTTCAGGCTCTGCAAGAGGAAACTGTGCTTTTGAAGGCCTTTAAGAAACCGAAGCGTTTTATTCTGAGGGTGGCGTGTTACAGCTGATTTTGGTGACTTTGTGCCGCACACGGGCTCGTGTACGTAACATTATTTTCTGGCACGACATGGATGCGTCCCCAGCGTTCCCCACAGGCTGCTGAGTGATCATTATAGGTTCCTTTGATGGGAAATAACGCATTTTATATTGAGGGGCACAAGCGTCCAGCCGTGTGTACAGACATTTTTAACAGCAGGCGAGGAGAGCACACAAAATGCATAAAAAACGAGTAATTTTGTTACCCTTGGTTTTTCACTGTTCTATTTTCGACAGCTCCTGGGTACTTTCGTTCAGGTACTACAAGAAGAAACTGTGCTTTTGAAGGCCTTTAACAAACCGAAGCGCTTTACTCTGAGGGTGGCGTGTTACAGCTGATTTGGATTACTTTGCGCCGCACACGGGCGCGTGTACGTAACCTTATTTTCTGGCACGACATCGATGTGTCCCCAGCGTTCCCCACTGGCTGCTGAGTGACCATTACAGGTTCCCTTGATGGGAAATATCGCATTTTATATTGAGGGACTTAAGCGTCCAGCCGTGTGTACATACATTTTTAACAGCAGGCGAGGAGAGCACACAAAATGCATAAAAAACGAGTAAATTTGTTACCTCTTGGTCTTTCACTGTTCGGTTTTCAACAGCTCCTGGGTACTTTTGTTCAGGTACTGCAAGAAGAAACTGTGCTTTTGAAGGCCTTTAAGAAACCGAAGCGTTTTATTCTGAGGGTGGCGTGTTACAGCTGATTTTGGTGACTTTGTGCCGCACACGGGCTCGTGTACGTAACATTATTTTCTGGCTCGACATCGATGCGTCCCCAGCGTACCCCACTGGCTGCTGAGTGACCATTATAGGTTCTCTTGATGGGAAATAACGCATTTTATATTGAGGGATACAAGCGTCCAGCCCTGTGTACATACATTTTTACCAGCAGGCGAGGAGAGCACACAAAATGCATAAAAAACTAGTAATTTTGTTACCTCTTGGTCTTTCACTCTCCTATTTTCAACAGCTCCTGGGTGTTTTCTTTCAGGTTCTGCAAGAGGAAACTGTGCTTTTGAAGGCCGTTATGAAACCGAAGCGTTTTACTCTGAGGCTGGCGTGTTACAGCTGATATTGATGAATTTGCGCCGCAAACGGGGGGGTGTACGTAACAGCGTCCCCAGCGTTCCCCACAAGGCTGCTGAGTGACCATTATAGGTTCCCTCGATGGGAAATATCGCGTTTTATATTGGGGGACAGAAGCGTCCAGCCGTGTGTACATACGGTTTTACCAGCAGGCGGGGAGAGCACACAAAATGCATAAAAAACTAGTAATTTTGTTACCTCTTGGTCTTTCACTGTTCTATTTTCAACAGCTCCTGGGTGTTTTCTTTCAGGTTCTGCAAGAGGAAACTGTGCTTTTGAAGGCCGTTATGAAACCGAAGCGTTTTACTCTGAGGCTGGCGTGTTACAGCTGATATTGATGACTTTGCGCCGCACACGGGGGCGTGTACGTAACATTATTTTCTGTCACAACATCGATGCGTCCCCAGCGTTCCCCACAGGCTGCTGAGTGACCATTTTGGGTTCCCTTGATGGGAAATATCGCGTTTTATATTGAGGGACAGAAGCGTCCAGCCGTGTGTACATACGGTTTTACCAGCAGGCGTGGAGAGCACACAAAATGCATAAAAAACGAGTAATTTTGTTATTGCTTGGTCTTTCACTGTTCTGTTTTCAACAGCTCCTGGGTGCTTTCTTTCAGATTCTGCAAAAGGGAACTGTGCCTTTGAAGGCCTTTAAGAAACTGAAGCGTTTTACTCTGAGGGTGGCGTGTTACAGCTGATTTTGATGACTTTGCGCCGCACACGGACGCGTGTACGTAACATTATTTTCTGGCACGACATGGATGCGTCCCCAGCGTTCCCCACAGGCTGCTGAGTGACCATTATAGGTTCCCTTGATGGGAAATATTGCGTTTTATATTGAGGGCCAGAAGCGTCCAGCCGTGTGTACATACGTTTTTACCAGCAGGCGAGGAGAACGCACAAAATGCATCAAAAACGAGTAATTTTGTTACTGCTTGGTCTTTCACTGTTCTGTTTTCAACAGCTTCTGGGTGCTTTCTTTCAGATTCTGCAAAAGGAAGCTGTGCTTTTGAAGGCCGTAATGAAACCGAAGCGTTTTACTCTGAGGCTGGCCGCACACGGGCGCGTGTACGTAACATTATTTTCTGGCACGACATGGATGCGTCCCCAGCATTCCCCACGGGCTGCTGAGTGAGCGTTTTATATTGAGGGACACAAGCGTCCAGCCGTGTGTACATACATTTTTACCAGCAGGCGAGGAGAGCACACAAAATGCATAAAAAACGAGTAATTATGCTACCTCTTGGTCTTTCACTGTTCTATTCTCAACAGCTCCCGGGTGCTTTCTTTCAGGTTCTGCAAGAGGAAACTGTGCCTTTGAAGGCCGTTATGAAACCGAAGCGTTTTACTCTGAGGCTGGCGTGCTACAGCTGATATTGATGACTTTGCGCCGCACACGGGGGCGTATACGTAACATTATTTTCTGTCACGACATCGATGCGTCCCCAGCGTTCCCCACAGGCTGCTGAGTTACCATTATAGGTTCCCTTGATGGGAAATATCGCGTTTTATATTGAGGGACAGAAGCGTCCAGCCGTGTGTACATACGTTTTTACCAGCAGGCGAGGAGAGCACACAAAATGCATCAAAAACGAGTAATTTTGTTACTGCTTGGTCTTTCACTGTTCTGTTTTCAACAGCTCCTGGGTGCTTTCTTTCAGATTCTGCAAGAGGAAACTGTGCTTTTGAAGGCCGTTTTGAAACCGAAGCGTTTTACTCTGAGGCTGGCGTGTTACAGCTGATATTGATGACTTTGCGCCGCACACGGGGGCGTGTACGTAACATTATTTTCTGTCACGACATCGATGCGTCCCCAGCGTTCCCCACAGGCTGCTGAGTGACCACTATAGGTTCCCTTGATGGAAAATATCGCGTTTTATATTGAGGGACAGAAGCGTCCAGCCGTGTGTACATACGTTTTTACCAGCAGGCTTGGAGAACGCACAAAATGCATCAAAACGAGTAATTTTGTTACTGCTTGGTCTTTCACTGTTCTGTTTTCAACAGCTTCTGGGTGCTTTCTTTCAGATTCTGCAAGAGGAAGCTGTGCTTTTGAAGGCCGTAATGAAACCGAAACGTTTTACTCTGAGGCTGCCCGCACACGGGCGCGTGTACGTAACATTATTTTCTGGCACGACATGGATGCGTCCCCAGCAATCCCCACGGGCTGCTGAGTGAGCGTTTTATATTGAGGGACACAAGCGTCCAGCCGTGTGTACATACGTTTTTACCAGCAGGCGAGGAGAGCACACAAAATGCATCAAAAACGAGTAATTTTGTTACTGCTTAGTCTTTCACTGTTCTGTTTCAACAGCTCCTGGGTGCTTTCTTTCAGGTTCTGCAAGAGGAAACTGTGCTTTTGAAGGCCGTTATGAAACCGAAGCGCTTTACTCTGAGGCTGGCGTGTTACAGCTGATATTGATGACTTTGCGCCGCACACGGGGGCGTGTACGTAACATTATTTTCTGTCACGACATCGATGCGTCCCCAGCGTTCCCCACAGACTGCTGAGTGACCACTATAGGTTCCCTTGATGGGAAATATCGCGTTTTATATTGAGGGACAGAAGCGTCCAGCCGTGTGTACATACGTTTTTACCAGCAGGCGAGGAGAGCACACAAAATGCATCAAAAACGAGTAATTTTGTTACTGCTTGGTCTTTCACTGTTCTGTTTTCAACAGCTCCTGGGTGCTTTCTTTCAGATTCTGCAAGAGGAAACTGTGCTTTTGAAGGCCGTTTTGAAACCGAAGCGTTTTACTCTGAGGCTGGCGTGTTACAGCTGATATTGATGACTTCGCGCCGAAACGGGTGCGTGTACGTAACAGCGTCCCCAGCGTTCCCCACAGGCTACTGAGTGACCATTATAGGTTCCCTCGATGGGAAATATCGCGTTTTATATTGAGGGACAGAAGCGTCCAGCCGTGTGTACACACGTTTTTACCAGCAGGCGAGGAGAGCATACAAAATGCATAAAAAACGAGTAATTTTGTTACCTCTTGGTCTTTCACTGCTCTATTTTTAACAGCCCCTGGGTATTTTCTTTCAGGCTCTGCAAGAGGAAACTGTGCTTTTGAAGGCCTTTAAGAAACCGAAGCGTTTTATTCTGAGGGTGGCGTGTTACAGCTGATTTTGGTGACTTTGTGCCGCACACGGGCTCGTGTACGTAACATTATTTTCTGGCACGACATGGATGCGTCCCCAGCGTTCCCCACAGGCTGCTGAGTGATCATTATAGGTTCCTTTGATGGGAAATAACGCATTTTATATTGAGGGGCACAAGCGTCCAGCCGTGTGTACAGACATTTTTAACAGCAGGCGAGGAGAGCACACAAAATGCATAAAAAACGAGTAATTTTGTTACCCTTGGTCTTTCACTGTTCTATTTTCGACAGCTCCTGGGTACTTTCGTTCAGGTACTACAAGAAGAAACTGTGCTTTTGAAGGCCTTTAACAAACCGAAGCGCTTTACTCTGAGGGTGGCGTGTTACAGCTGATTTGGATTACTTTGCGCCGCACACGGGCGCGTGTACGTAACCTTATTTTCTGGCACGACATCGATGTGTCCCCAGCGTTCCCCACTGGCTGCTGAGTGACCATTACAGGTTCCCTTGATGGGAAATATCGCATTTTATATTGAGGGACTTAAGCGTCCAGCCGTGTGTACATACATTTTTAACAGCAGGCGAGGAGAGCACACAAAATGCATAAAAAACGAGTAAATTTGTTACCTCTTGGTCTTTCACTGTTCTGTTTTCAACAGCTCCTGGGTGCTTTCTTTCAGGTTCTGCAGGAGAAAACTGTGCTTTTGAAGGCCTTTTAGAAACCGAAGCGTTTTACTCTGAGGCTGGCGTGTTACAGCTGATATTGATGACTTTGCGCCGCACACGGGGGCGTATACGTAACATTATTTTCTGTCACGACATCGATGCGTCCCCAGCGTTCCCCACTGGCTGCTGAGTGACCATTACAGGTTCCCTCGATAGAAAATATCGCGTTTTATATTGAGGGACAGAAGCGTCCAGCCGTGTGTACATACGGTTTTACCAGCAGGCGTGGAGAGCACACAAAATGCATAAAAAACGAGTGATTTTGTTATTGCTTGGTCTTTCACTGTTCTGTTTTCAACAGCTCCTGGGTGCTTTCTTTCAGATTCTGCAAGAGGGAACTGTGCTTTTGAAGGCCTTTAAGAAACTGAAGCGTTTTACTCTGAGGGTGGCGTGTTACAGCTGATTTTGATGACTTTGCGCCGCACACGGACCCGTGTACGTAACATTATTTTCTGGCACGACATGGATGCGTCCCCAGCGTAATTTTGTTACCTCTTGGTCTTTCACTGTTCTATTTTCAACAGCTCCTGGGTGTTTTCTTTCAGGTTCTGCAAGAGGAAACTGTGCTTTTGAAGGCCGTTATGAAACCGAAGCGTTTTACTCTGAGGCTGGCGTGTTACAGCTGATATTGATGACTTTGCGCCGCACAAGGGGGCGTGTACGTAACATTATTTTCTGTCACAACATCGATGCGTCCCCACCGTTCCCCACAGGCTGCTGAGTGACCATTTTAGGTTCCCTTGATGGGAAATATCGCGTTTTATATTGAGGGACAGAAGCGTCCAGCCGTGTGTATGCACATTTTTACCAGCAGGCGAGGAGAGCACACAAAATGCATAAAAAACGAGTAATTTTGTTATTGCTTGGTCTTTCACTGTTCTGTTTTCAACAGCTCCTGGGTGCTTTCTCTCAGATTCTGCAAGAGGGAACTGTGCTTTTGAAGGCCTTTAAGAAACTGAAGCGTTTTACTCTGAGGGTGGCGTGTTACAGCTGATTTTGATGACTTTGCGCCGCACACGGACCCGTGTACGTAACATTATTTTCTGGCACGACATGGATGCGTCCCCAGCGTTCCCCACAGGCTGCTGAGTGACCATTATAGGTTCCCTTGATGGGAAATATCGCGTTTTATATTGAGGGACAGAAGCGTCCAGCCGTGTGTACATACGTTTTTACCAGCAGGCGAGGAGAGCACACAAAATGCATCAAAAACGAGTAATTTTGTTATTGCTTGGTCTTTCACTGTTCTGTTTTCAACAGCTCCTGGGTGCTTTCTTTCAGATTCTGCAAAAGGGAACTGTGCTTTTGAAGGCCTTTAAGAAACTGAAGCGTTTTACTCTGAGGGTGGCGTGTTACAGCTGATTTTGATGACTTTGCGCCGCACACGGACGCGTGTACGTAACATTATTTTCTGGCACGACATGGATGCGTCCCCAGCGTTCCCCACAGGCTGCTGAGTGACCATTATAGGTTCCCTTGATGGGAAATATTGCGTTTTATATTGAGGGACAGAAGCGTCCAGCCGTGTGTACATACGTTTTTACCAGCAGGCGAGGAGAGCGCACAAAATGCATCAAAAACGAGTAATTTTGTTACTGCTTGGTCTTTCACTGTTCTGTTTTCAACAGCTTCTGGGTGCTTTCTTTCAGATTCTGCAAGAGGAAGCTGTGCTTTTGAAGGCCGTAATGAAACCGAAGCGTTTTACTCTGAGGCTGGCGTGTTACAGCTGATATTGATGACTTTGCGCCGCACACGGGGGCGTGTACGTCACATTATTTTCTGGCACGACATCGATGTGTCCCCAGCGTTCCCCACTGGCTGCTAAGTGACCAATACAGGTTCCCTTGATGGAAAATATCGCATTTTATATTGAGGGACACAAGCGTCCAGCCGTGTGTACATTCATTTTTACCAGCAGGCGAGGTGAGCATACAAAATGCATTAAAAACGAGTAATTTTGTTATTGCTTGGTCTTTCACTGTTCTATTTTCAACAGCTCCTGGGTGCTTTCTTTCAGATTCTGCAAGAGGAAACTGTGCTTTTGAAGGCCGTTATGAAATCGAAGCGTTTTACTCTAAGGGTGGCGTGTTACAGATGAATTTGATGACTTTGCGCCGCACACGGGCGCGTGTACGTAACATTATTTTCTGGCACGACATGGATGCGTCCCCAGCATTCCCCACGGGCTGCTGAGTGACCATTATAGGTTCTCTTGATGGGAAATATCACGTTTTATATTGAGGGACACAAGCGTCCAGCCGTGTGTACATACATTTTTACCAGCAGGCGAGGAGAGCACACAAAATGCATAAAAAACGAGTAATTTTGCTACCTCTTGGTCTTTCACTGTTCTATTTTCAACAGCTCCTGGGTGCTTTCTTTCAGGTTCTGCAAGAGGAAACTGTGCCTTTGAAGGCCGTTATGAAACCGAAGCGTTTTACTCTGAGGCTGGCGTGCTACAGCTGATATTGATGACTTTGCGCCGCACACGGGGGCGTATACGTAACAATATTTTCTGTCACGACATCGATGCGTCCCCAGCGTTCCCCACAGGCTGCTGAGTTACCATTATAGGTTCCCTTGATGGGAAATATCGCGTTTTATATTGAGGGACACAAGCGTCCAGCCGTGAGTACATACGTTTTTACCAGCAGGCGAGGAGAGCACACAAAATGCATCAAAAACGAGTAATTTTGTTACTGCTTGGTCTTTCACTGTTCTGTTTCAACAGCTCCTGGGTGCTTTCTTTCAGGTTCTGCAAGAGGAAACTGTGCTTTTGAAGGCCGTTATGAAACCGAAGCGCTTTACTCTGAGGCTGGCGTGTTACAGCTGATATTGATGACTTTGCGCCGCACACGGGGGCGTCTACGTAACATTAATTTCTGTCACGACATCGATGCGTCCCCAGCGTTCCCCACAGGCTGCTGAGTGACCACTATAGGTTCCCTTGATGGGAAATGTCGCATTTTATATTGAGGGACAGAAGCGTCCAGCCGTGTGTACATACGTTTTTACCAGCAGGCGAGGAGGGCACACAAAATGCATCAAAAACGAGTAATTTTGTTACTGCTTGGTCTTTCACGGTTCTGTTTTCAACAGCTCCTGGGTGCTTTCTTTCAGATTCTGCAAGAGGAAACTGTGCTTTTGAAGGCTGTTTTGAAACCGAAGCGTTTTACTCTGAGGCTGGCGTGTTACAGCTGATATTGATGACTTTGCGCCGCACACGGGGGCGTGTACGTAACAGCGTCCCCAGCGTTCCCCACAGGCTGCTGAGTGACCATTATAGGTTCTCTTGATGGGAAATATCGCGTTTTATATTGAGGTACACAAGCGTCCAGCCGTGTGTACATACATTTTTACCAGCAGGCGAGGAGAGCACACAAAATGCATGAAAAACGAGTAATTTTGTTACTGCTTGGTCTTTTACCGTTCGGTTTTCAACAGCTCCTGGGTACTTTCGTTCAGGTACTGCAAGAAGAAACTGTGCTTTTGAAGGCCTTTAAGAAACCGAAGCGCTTTACTCTGAGGGTGGCGTGTTACAGCTGATTTTGATGACTATTCGCCGCAGACGGGCGCGTGTACGTAACATTATTTTCTGGCACGACATGGATGCGTCCCCAGCGTTCCCCACAGACTGCTGAGTGATCATTATAGGTTCTTTTGATGGGAAATAGCGCATTTTATATTGAGGGGCACAAGCGTCCAGCCGTGTGTACATACATTTTTAACAGCAGGCGAGGAGAGCACACAAAATGCATAAAAAACGAGTAATTTTGTTACCTCTTGGTCTTTCACTGTTCTATTTTCGACAG
The DNA here is from genome assembly GCA_951905685.1 of Eumerus sabulonum. NCBI lineage: Eukaryota > Metazoa > Arthropoda > Insecta > Diptera > Syrphidae > Eumerus > Eumerus sabulonum. The sequence goes on along the minus strand of OX645062.1, from coordinate 44,836,180 downwards.
CTCCTGGGTACTTTCGTTCAGGTACTACAAGAAGAAACTGTGCTTTTGAAGGCCTTTAAGAAACCGAAGCGCTTTACTCTGAGGGTGGCGTGTTACAGCTGATTTGGATTACTTTGCGCCGCACACGGGCGCGTGTACGTAACCTTATTTTCTGGCACGACATCGATGTGTCCCCAGCGTTCCCCACTGGCTGCTGAGTGACCATTACAGGTTCCCTTGATGGGAAATATCGCATTTTATATTGAGGGACTTAAGCGTCCAGCCGTGTGTACATACATTTTTAACAGCAGGCGAGGAGAGCACACAAAATGCATAAAAAACGAGTAAATTTGTTACCTCTTGGTCTTTCACTGTTCTGTTTTCAACAGCTCCTGGGTGCTTTCTTTCAGATTCTGCAAGAGGGAACTGTGCTTTTGAAGGCCTTTAAGAAAGTGAAGCGTTTTACTCTGAGGGTGGCGTGTTACAGCTGATTTTGAAGACTTTGCGCCGCACACGGGCGCGTGTACGTAACATTATTTTCTGGCACGACATGGATGCGTCCCCAGCGTTCCCCACAGGCTGCTGAGTGACCATTATAGGTTCTCTTGATGGGAAATATCGCGTTTTATATTGAGGAACACAAGCGTCCAGCCGTGTGTACATACATTTTTACCAGCAGGCGAGGAGAGCACAAAAAATGCATAAAAAACGAGTAATTTTGCTACCTCTTGGTCTTTCACTGTTCTATTTTCAACAGCTCCTGGGTGCTTTCTTTCATTTACTGCAAGAGGAAACTGTGCTTTTGAAGGCCGTTATGAAACCGAAGCGATTTACTCTGAGACTGGCGTGTTACAGCTGATATTGATGACTTTGCGCCGCACACGGGGGCGTGTACTTAACATTATTTTCTGTCACGACATCGATGCGTCCCCAGCGTTCCCCACAGGCTGCTGAGTGACCATTATAGGTTCTCTTGATGGGAAATATTGCGTTTTATGTCGAGGGACAGAAGCTTCCAGCCGTGTGTACATACGTTTTTACCAGCAGGAGAGGAGAGCACAAAAAATGCATAAAAAACGAGTAATTTTGCTACCTCTTGGTCTTTCACTGTTCTATTTTCAACAGCTCCTGGGTGCTTTCTTTCATTTACTGCAAGAGGAAACTGTGCTTTTGAAGGCCGTTATGAAACCGAAGCGTTTTACTCTGAGGGTGGCGTGTTACAGCTGATTTTGAAGACTTTGCGCCGCACACGGGCGCGTGTACGTAACATTATTTTCTGGCACGACATGGATGCGTCCCCAGCGTTCCCCACAGGCTGCTGAGTGACCATTATAGGTTCTCTTGATGGGAAATATTGCGTTTTATGTCGAGGGACAGAAGCTTCCAGCCGTGTGTACATACGTTTTTACCAGCAGGAGAGGAGAGCACAAAAAATGCATAAAAAACGAGTAATTTTGCTACCTCTTGGTCTTTCACTGTTCTATTTTCAACAGCTCCTGGGTGCTTTCTTTCATTTACTGCAAGAGGAAACTGTGCTTTTTAAGGCCGTTATGAAACCGAAGCGTTTTACTCTGAGACTGGCGTGTTACAGCTGATATTGATGACTTTGCGCCGCACACGGGGGCGTGTACTTAACATTATTTTCTGTCACGACATCGATGCGCCCCCGCCGTTCCCCACAGGCTGCTGAGTGACCATTATAGGTTCCCTTGATGGGAAATATCGCGTTTTATATTGAGGGACAGAAGCGTCCAGCCGTGTGTACATACGTTTTTACCAGCAGGCGAGGAGAGCACACAAAATGCATCAAAAACGAGTAATTTTGTTACTGCTTGGTCTTTCACTGTTCGGTTTTCAACAGCTCCTGGGTGCTTTCTTTCAGATTCTGCAAGAGGAAACTGTGCTTTTGAAGGCCGTTGTGAAACCGAAGCGTTTTACTCTGAGGCTGGGGTGTTACAGCTGATATTGATGACTTTGCGCCGCACACGGGGGCGTGTACGTAACATTATTTTCTGTCACGACACCGATGCGTCCCCAGCGTTCCCCACAGGCTGCTGAGTGACCATTATAGGTTCCCTTGATGGGATATATCGCGATTTATATTGAGGGACAGAAGCGTCCAGCCGTGTGTACATACGTTTTTACCAGCAGGCGAGGAGAACATATAAAATGCATGAAAAACGGGTAATTTTGTTATTGCTTGGTCTTTCACTGTTCTGTTTTCAACAGCTCCTGGGTGCTTTCTTTCAGATTCTGCAAGAGGAAACTGTGCTTTTGAAGGCCGTTATGAAACCGAAGCGTTTTGCTCTGAGGCTGGGGTGTTACAGCTGATATTGATGACTTTGCGCCGCACACGGGGGCGTGTACGTAACATTATTTTCTGTCACGACATCGATGCGTCCCCAGCGTTCCCCACAGGCTGCTGAGTGACCATTATAGGTTCCCTTGATGGGAAATATCGCGATTTATATTGAGGGACAGAAGCGTCCAGCCGTGTGTACATACGTTTTTACCAGCAGGCGAGGAGAGCACACAAAATGCATCAAAAACGAGTAATTTTGTTACTGCTTTGTCTTTCACTGTTCTGTTTTCAACAGCTCCTGGGTGCTTTCTTTCAGGTTCTGCAAGAGAAAACTGTGCTTTTGAAGGCCGTTATGAAACCGAAGCGTTTTACTCTGAGGCTGGCGTGTTACAGCTGATATTGATGAATTTGCGCCGCACACGGGGGCGTGTACGTAACATTATTTTCTGGCTCGACATCGATGCGTCCCCAGCGTAACCCACTGGCTGCTGAGTGACCATTACAGGTTGCCTTGATGGAAAATATCGCGTTTTATATTGAGGGACAGAAGCGCCCAGCCGTGTGTACATACGGTTTTACCAGCGGGCGGGGAGAGCACACAAAATGCATGAAAAACGAGTAATTTTGTTACTGCTTTGTCTTTCACTGTTCTGTTTTCAACAGCTCCTGGGTGCTTTCTTTCAGGTTCTGCAAGAGAAAACTGTGCTTTTGATGGCCGTTATGAAACCGAAGCGTTTTACTCTGAGGCTGGCGTGTTACAGCTGATATTGATGAATTTGCGCCTACACGGGGGCGTGTACGTAACATTATTTTCTGGCTCGACATCGATGCGTCCCCAGCGTACCCCACTGGCTTCTGAGTGACCATTACAGGTTCCCTTGAAGGAAAATATCGCGTTTTATATTGAGGGACAGAAGCGTCCAGCCGTGTGTACATACGGTTTTACCAGCAGGCGGGGAGAGCACACATAATGCATAAAAAACGAGTAATTTTGTTACCTCTTGGTCTTTCACTGATCTGTTTTCAACAGCTCCTGGGTGCTTTCTTTCAGGTTCTGCAAGAGAAAACTGTGCTTTTGAAGGCCTTTAAGAGACCGAAGCGTTTTACTCTGAGGCTGGCGTGTTACAGCTGATATTGATGAATTTGCGCCGCACACGGGGGCGTGTACGTAACATTATTTTCTGGCTCGACATCGATGCGTCCCCAGCGTACCCCACTGGCTGCTGAGTGACCATTACAGGTTCCCTTGATGGAAAATATTGCGTTTTATATTGAGGGACAGAAGCGTCCAGCCGTGTGTACATACGGTTTTACCAGCAGGCGGGGAGAGCACACATAATGCATAAGAAACGAGTAATTTTGTTACCTCTTGGCCTTTCACTGATCTGTTTTCAACAGCACCTGGGTGCTTTCTTTCAGGTTCTGCAAGAGAAAACTGTGCTTTTGAAGGCCTTTAAGAAACCGAAGCGTTTTACTCTGAGGGTGGCGTGTTACAGATGATTTTGATTACTTTGCGCCGCACACGGGCGCGTGTATGAAACATTATTTTCTGGCTCGACATCGATGCGTCCCCAGCGTTCCCCACTGGCTGCTGAGTGACCATTATAGGTTCCTTTGATGGGAAATATCGCATCTTATATTGAGAGACACATAGCGTCCAGCCGTGTGTACATACATTTTTACCAGCAGGCGAGGAGAGCACACAAAATGCATGAAAAACGAGTAATTTTGTTACTGCTTGGTCTTTCACTGTTCTGTTTTCAACAGCTCCTGGGTACTTTCGTTCAGGTACTGCAAGAAGAAACTGTGCTTTTGAAGGCCTTTAAGAAACCGAAGCGCTTTGCTCTGAGGGTGGCGTGTTACAGCTGATTTTGATGCCTTTGCGCCGCACACGGGCGCGTGTACGTAACATTATTTTCTGGCACGACATCGATGTGTCCTCAGCGTTCCCCAGTGGCTGCTGAGTGACCATTACAGGTTCCCTTGATGGAAAATATCGCGTTTTATATTGAGGGACACAAGCGTCCAGCCGTGTGTACATTCATTTTTACCAGCAGGCGAGGTGAACATACAAAATGCGTAAAAGACGAGTAATTTTGTTACTGCTTGGTCTTTCACTGTTCTGTTTTCAACAGCTCCTGGGTGCTTTCTTTCAGATTCTGCAACAGGAAACTGTGCTTTTGAAGGCCGTTATGAAACCGAAGCGTTTTACTCTGAGGCTGGCGTGTTACAGCTGATATTGATGAATTTGCGCCGCACACGGGGGCGTGTACGTAACAATATTTTCCGTCACAACATCGATGCGTCCCCAGCGTTTCCCACAGGCTGCTGAGTGACCATTATAGGTTCCCTTGATGGGAAATATCGCGTTTTATATTCAGGGACAGAAGCGTCCAGCCGTGTGTACATACGGTTTTACCAGCAGGCGGGGAGAGCACACAAAATGCATAAAAAACGAGTAATTTTGCTACCTCTTGGTCTTTCACTGTTCTATTTTCAACAGCTCCTGGGTGCTTTCTTTCATTTACTGCAAGAGGAAACTGTGCTTTTGAAGGCCGTTATGAAACCGAAGCGTTTTACTCTGAGACTGGCGTGTTACAGCTGATATTGATGACTTTGCGCCGCACACGGGGGCGTGTACGTAACATTATTTTCTGTCACGACATCGATGCGTCCCCAGCGTTCCCCACAGGCTGCTGAGTGACCATTATAGGTTCCCTTGATGGGAAATATCGCGTTTTATATTGAGGGACAGAAGCGTTCAGCCGTGTGTACATACGTTTTTACCAGCAGGCGAGGAGAACATATAAAATGCATGAAAAACGAGTAATTTTGTTATTGCTTGGTCTTCCACTGTTCTGTTTTCAACAGCTCCTGGGTGCTTTCTTTCAGATTCTGCAAGAGGAAACTGTGCTTTTGAAGGCCGTTATGAAACCGAAGCGTTTTACTCTGAGGCTGGGGTGTTACAGCTGATATTGATGACTTTGCGCCGCACACGGGGTCGTGTACGTAACATTATTTTCTGTCACGACATCGATGCGTCCCCAGCGTTCCCCACAGGCTGCTGAGTGACCATTATAGGTTCCCTTGATTTGAAATATTGCGTTTTATGTCGAGGGACAGAAGCTTCCAGCCGTGTGTACATACGTTTTTACCAGCAGGAGAGGAGAGCACAAAAAATGCATAAAAAACGAGTAATTTTGCTACCTCTTGGTCTTTCACTGTTCTATTTTCAACAGCTCCTGGGTGCTTTCTTTCATTTACTGCAAGAGGAAACTGTGCTTTTGAAGGCCGTTATGAAACCGAAGCGTTTTACTCTGAGACTGGCGTGTTACAGCTGATATTGATGACTTTGCGCCGCACACGGGGGCGTGTACTTAACATTATTTTCTGTCACGACATCGATGCGTCCCCAGCGTTCCCCACAGGCTGCTGATTGACCATTATAGGTTCCCTTGATGGGAAATATCGCGTTTTATATTGAGGGACAGAAGCGTCCAGCCGTGTGTACATACGTTTTTACCAGCAGGCGAGGAGAGCACACAAAATGCATCAAAAACGAGTAATTTTGTTACTGCTTGGTCTTTCACTGCTCGGTTTTCAACAGCTCCTGGGTGCTTTCTTTCAGATTCTGCAAGAGGAAACTGTGCTTTTGAAGGCCGTTGTGAAACCGAAGCGTTTTACTCTGAGGCTGGGGTGTTACAGCTGATATTGATGACTTTGCGCCGCACACGGGGGCGTGTACGTAACATTATTTTCTGTCACGACATCGATGCGTCCCCAGCGTTCCCCACAGGCTGCTGAGTGACCATTATAGGTTCCCTTGATGGGAAATATCGCGTTTTATATTGAGGGACAGAAGCGTCCAGCCGTGTGTACATACGTTTTTACCAGCAGGCGAGGAGAACATATAAAATGCATGAAAAACGAGTAATTTTGTTATTGCTTGGTCTTTCACTGTTCTGTTTTCAACAGCTCCTGGGTGCTTTCTTTCAGATTCTGCAAGAGGAAACTGTGCTTTTGATGGCCGTTATGAAACCGAAGCGTTTTGCTCTGAGGCTGGGGTGTTACAGCTGATATTGATGACTTTGCGCCGCACACGGGGGCGTGTACGTAACATTATTTTCTGTCACGACATCGATGCGTCCCCAGCGTTCCCCACAGGCTGCTGAGTGACCATTATAAGTTCCCTTGATGGGAAATATCGCGTTTTATATTGAGGGACAGAAGCGTCCAGCCGTGTGTACATACGTTTTTACCAGCAGGCGAGGAGAACATACAAAATGCATGAAAAACTAGTAATTTTGTTCTTGCTTGGTCTTTCACTGTTCTGTTTTCAACAGCTCCTGGGTGCTTTCTTTCAGATTCTGCAAGAGGAAACTGTGCTTTTGAAGGCCGTTATGAAACCAAAGCGTTTTACTCTGAGGCTGACGTGTTACAGCTGATATTGATGACTTTGCGCCGCACACGGGGGCGTGTACGTAACATTATTTTCTGTCACGACATCGATGCGTCCCCGGCGTTCCCCACAGGCTGCTGAGTGACCATTATAGGTTCCCTTGATGGGAAATATTGCGTTTTATATCGAGGGATAGAAGCTTCCAGCCGTGTGTACATACGTTTTTACCAGCAGGCGAGGAGAGCACACAAAATGCATAAAAAACGAGTAATTTTGTTACTGCTTGGTCTTTCACCGTTCTGTTTTCAACAGCTCCTGGGCGCTCTCTTTCAGATTCTGCAAGAGGAAACTGTGAAGGCCGTTATGAAACCGAAGCGTTTTACTCTGAGGCTGGGGTGTTACAGCTGATATTGATGACTTTGCGCCGCACACGGGGGCGTGTACGTAACATTATTTTCTGTCACAACATCGATGCGTCCCCAGCGTTCCCCACTGGCTGCTGAGTGACCATTACAGGTTCCCTTGATGGAAAAGATCGCGTTTTATATTGAGGGACACAAGCGTCCAGCCGTGTGTACATTCATTTTTACCAGCAGGCGAGGAGAGCACACAAAATGCATAAAAAACGAGTAATTTTGTTACTGCTTGGTCTTTCACTGTTCGGTTTTCAACAGCTCCTGGGTGCTTTCTTTCAGATTCTGCAAGAGGAAACTGTGCTTTTGAAGGCCGTTATGAAACCGAAGCGTTTTACTCTGAGGCTGGGGTGTTACAGCTGATATTGATGACTTTGCGCCGCACACGGGGGCGTGTACCTAACATTATTTTCTGTCACGACATCGATGCGTCCCCAGCGTTCCCCACAGGCTGCTGAGTGACCATTATAGGTTCCCTTGATAGGAAATATCGCGTTTTATATTGAGGGACAGAAGTTTCCAGCCGTGTGTACATACGTTTTTACCAGCAGGCGAGGTGAGCACACAAAATGCATAAAAAACCGGCCAAGTGCGAGTCGGACTCGCTCACGAAGGGTTCCGTACTATTATGTATAAAAACGGCAAAAAAAGCATGTCTGTTGTACGGGAGCCCCATTTATACATATATTTATTATATTCTGTCTAAGTATTTGTTGTTAAAGCAGCAACAGAATTACATAATCAGTGACATTTTATTCTCACTTTTCGGATAGTTAAAATCAAGGATGTTGTAATTTTAAAAAATACTCATTTTTTGAGTGATTGCCAATTTGGGTTTAGATGTGGCAAATCGACTGAAACTGCTTTATTGAAATTAACTGGTGAAATATATAATAGTCTAAACACTTCTCAAACACCATCAACATTATTTGTTGATATCAGTAAGGTCTTTGATATGGTTAATCATACTTTGCTACTCGATAAACTTTACAAAGCGGGTTTCAGAGGCTCCATTTATAAATGGTTTTCTTCTTATTTATCCAACCGTTATCAAGTTGTGAAAATTAGGAATGTTTACAGTTCTATAGACTTTCTAAATATGGATGTTCCCCAAGGAGCAGTATTGGGCCCAATCCTTTTTCTAATTTATGTTAATACGTTTTTCATACAACCTTTTAAAGGCAAAATAACTGCCTTTGCTGATGAAACATCTCTTTTCCACTCAAACACTAACTTAATTGATAGTTTTGCAGATGTTAATTATGATCTAGATATGTTAAGGAGATGGTTTAATTATCATAAACTAATAATTAGCAACAAAACGAAGTACATGATATTTAATATCAATGGTACAGTTTTCAGAGACCTTCCCTTATATTATCATGCACCATTGTGTAATCGATTTGTTCTTGAAGATATAGTATTCAACAATCAAGAATGTTTGAAAATTGCTTCTTGATTGAACACGTGGACAGTTTTAAATATTTAGGTGTTATATTGGACCAACAACTTTGTTGGAAGGACCATTCAATATATTTGAAACAGTATCTAAATGGGGTTATAAGATAATTATTCCATCTCAGTATGCACTGCAATCTCTACCCGTTTTAACCCTCCGTGTACCAGGTGACTAAAAATCTCGTCCCATATTAGGTGGGGTGTGACAAGCCCCAAAAATATAAATGTGTTAAAAGAATCATATCTTATTTTTTTTGCGAAATTCAACATTTGTTATTTATAAATACATAGTGGTAACAAGGTTTAAGTAAAACACTTAGTAGAATGAACGTATTGAAACATTTTTATTATCGAAAAACAAAAAAACGCAACTTCTGTAATCTTTGTAATTTAACCCTAGAAAGATAACGTGCGCCTTAGAGGCGCCTGCGATACAGATATATTGCTGTCTTCTCATAACCGACGCACGTAAAAGCATGTGTTTCTAAGCCAACTCAGTCGTCGATCAACACTTGAGAGAAACGATCGTTTCTGTTCGGTAAGTGCCACAGTTTTGTTGCTATGGTAATGCGCTGCGCTCGAGAGGCGCATGTTTATCTTCTGTGTAACTTTTATGAAATTTTTTGTGATATTGGTTTTGTTACTTTCTGCTTATTTCTAGTCGTGTACGTAGGTAAAACGTTTTTAGGAACATCATGGCGTGTAGAAGAGTGTTGGAAGGAAGAGAAATTGTTTCTTTATTAAATCAAGAAGACGAAATTGCAAATGATGGCAGTGACAGCGAGATGGAGGATCATCTAAGTGAAGGTGATATTCAAAGCGATACTGATGACGAGTACGTAGATGAAATACTCGAGGAAAACTTGAATGACACTTCAACACCTTCTGAAAACCTCGGACATGACCACCGCATAATTATTCCGCCTAATAGAGTAATCAGAGGTAAAAATAGGCACGCTTGGGCAACTTCTAAGGGTCAAAATAGTGGAAGAACATCTGCGGTCAATATAGTTCGCTTTAATAGAGGTCCTACCCGAATGTGTCGAAATATTTTTGAACCACTTTCATGCTTTCAACTATTTATCACGGACGAAATCATTCAAGAGCTGGTTCAGTGGACAAATGTGGAGATTTCAAAAAAACGTACTGATAGTATGACGTGTTCGACATTTAGAGACACGAATCCAATTGAAATCAAAGCCTTCATAGGAATACTTACTCTCAGTGCAGCATTGAAAGATAATCATTTATCAACCGTTGAATTATTTGACAGTTCATTTACCGGCACGAGATATGTGGCAGTAATGAGCAGAGATCGATTTGATTTTATCATCAGGTGTCTAAGAATGGACGACAAGACTCTACGCCCTGCTCATCGTCAGCAAGATCCTTTTATTCCAGTTCGAAAGGTTTGGGATATGTTTATAGCTCAATGTAAAATGAATTACTCTCCGGGAAGCAATGTCACTATTGATGAACAACTGCTTGGGTTCCGAGGTAGATGCCCCTTTCGAATGTACATACCTAACAAACCGAGTAAGTATGGAATAAAAATCCCAATGATGTGCGATAGCGGAACCAATTATATGGTAAATGCTATGCCATATATTGGAAAAGCTACAAATACAAATGGTATGCCGCAAGGGGAATATTACTTGAAGGAGCTATCACGATCAATTCATGGCACCAACCGCAATATAACGTGTGACAATTGGTTCACGTCCATCCCTGTTGCAAAGTCATTGCTTCTTAAACCATACAAATTGACAATTGTGGGCACAGTAAGGTCAAACAAACGGGAAATTCCTGAAGAATTAAAAAACACCCGTTCGCGACAAGTGGGTACGTCCATGTTCTGTTTTGATGGACATCTAACCCTAATTTCGTACAAGCCGAAGCCGTCGAAAATGGTTTATATATTGTCCTCATGCGATGAAGGCGCCGTTATAAATTCCACAACTGGCAAACCTGAAATAATTATGTTCTACAACCAGACTAAAGGCGGTGTCGACACGTTTGATCAGATGTGTTCTTCAATGTCTTGTTCTAGAAAGACTAACAGATGGCCAATGGCAATGTTTTATGGCATTTTGAACATAGCTTTTGTCAATTCGTATATAATTTATATTCACAATGTTTTACTAAAAGGAGAAAAACCATTGAACCGTAGAGAGTATATGAAGAAACTAAGCAGTGAACTATCTACACCACGGATGAGATCTAGATTGGAAATCCCTACTTTGGCCACGCGTTTGAGGAAAAACATTCAGGATATCTTACCACAAACCAATCAAGAGGTTTCTGAGGGAACTGATGAGGAACCTCCGGCTAAAATTCGGCGTTACTGTAGCCTGTGTACTACAAAAAAGAAAAGAATGTCAAAGATGACGTGCACAAAATGTAAAAAGACAGTGTGTGGTGAGCATAAACATGATGTGTGTAACAATTGTCTTTAACTATTTATTTCTTTAATATTTTTGACTGACTGGTATAGTTTGAGACTGATTATATCGTAATTCATCAGTTAGTAAGACAAAATAATATAAATATCACCTATTTTTAATAATTTATATATAAGTACCGAAGACTTCTCATTTTTGTTCCTTTTTGTTAAGGATTTTTAAAATCCTTCATAACTTTCTTTTAAATAAAAAATAATAACATATGTTTATATTTTATTTAGTTATAATAATGTAACAATTCATTGGAGTTATTAAATAAAGAATAATCATTTTAATTTTTTAAATAAAACGGGTTATAAAATTGTGCGCCTCTCAGGCGCATGTTTATCTTTTCAGTACTTAAAAATAAGATTATCTTTCTAGGGTTAACAATCAATTTCTTATGTGCTAATTTAAAATGACACTTTTAATTATCCCAAAAGTTTTAATTTAATAAACTGCAATATATTTTCTTATAATTTAACATAAATTAAGCACAGAAAAGATAAATATTAATTGAGGTCATCGGTGTTCAATTTAGCAAAGTCCCTACAAAAAAAATCAGTATGCTCCATACATATCGGAGCGTAACATTTTTTACATGTGTGTTTAGTCTTACGATCTTTGTTTCTAGGGCAACTTGAGCACCTTTTCATAACATTACACCTTTTTGCCGGAGGTTCTGTTAATTTTTCAGCTGAATCGTCAAAATATTTAGTAAGTCTGTTGCGTAGGTCTCTTGGAAGTTTTTGGTTCTTTATTTATACGGTTTATACGGTTTTTTATCAAAGAAATGCCTAATTCTCGAATAAATTTACTTCTTAAATTATTTTTGTTCTTTTCAATGCCATTATTGAGCATGTGAATAATCATTCCATTTATACCAACATGATTTAGTAACGCAAAAAAATATTGTTAGCGGACAACGTTTTGAATTTCTGGAAACATCATAAGTACGAGATAACTTATCCACCATATCAACGCCACTTTTGGTCTGATTATAAAATGTTATCACTGAGGGTGTTTGTGGACTTCCGGTAACAGAATCTATTTCTCTATCATGGTGTAGTGAAGACATCAAATATACCATTTTACGCGGTTTTGGAACTTAAGATAAAATAGTAATGTCCTTTTGAAATCCAAATAATGATGTATTTACTTCCCGATGTTTCTTGAAAGCTAGAGGAATGCACGTCTTATTAGCGCGTAAAGTTCCGACAACTGTGAGCTTATGGTTATGTAATAAATTTGCTGTACTTTCGTAGCTAGTAAGGAAATTATCCATAGTGATATTTCGGGAAGACTGAGATACACATTGGACTAGACGATCAACCACATCGTATGGTTTGTTGCTCACGGCAAAGGGGCTGTTTTCAGGCTGTCTTCCGCAATATATTTCCATTTTCAAAGTATAATAAGTTTTATTGTCAACTAATGAATAAATTTTTATTCCATATTTGGCCGGTTTTGAAGGAATATACTGGCGGAATGCACATCGTCCTTGAAAAGCTACCAATTCTTCGTCCAAAGTTAGGTTTTCGAACGGAATATAAGCATCTTGACAGTTTTGAATAAAATTTTCAAAAACATTTCTAATTGGAGTTAATTTATCAGCCTTCAATCTCTCGGTTCTTGTAGTCGCGCTGTCAAATCTCAGGTTGTTCAATAGGAAAACAAATCTATTTCTAGTCATCGTGTCTCGAAAAATATCCATTCCTGTCCCATCAGTAGCCCATAAATCGATAGTACTTTGGCGACCAGAACGAGCTAAACCTGATAGAAAAAGTAAACCGTAAAGTGCTTCGATTTCTTCCTTTGTGGTTTGAGATTGTTGAGGGTCACTTGTTAGTCGTGAGTGTATTTTCTCATTAGTATAATTCACAATATCTTCTGTCATATCATCAGAAATAAAATGTTGGAAACATTGAAGAGGTGACATCTATTCTTTCGCAACTCTTTTTACACCAGGCAAATGAGTAATAATATTTTCTGCTCTAAAGCGAACATTGCTTCTGTAGGGTTCCTCCATACTTTTGGGTTTCTTGAAAACTACGGGGTATAACTCATACCGTATGAGAAGCATTTTCGTTGCATTTATGTTTTTTTTTTTTCGTTTTGTACATACATATGTGATTGATGAATAAGGGTTGAATGGAACTCTTTTCGTTCAATTTGCGGAACGAGAGGACATAGTTCCGTGAACTATACATGTCCGGAACTACCCAACTCTACTTCGTAATGTACACATGTATACTTATACATAGCGTACAGATGTGTGAGTGTATGCACGTATGTGATGCGTATGTACGTATCGGTTCGTATGTGTGCAAGATCGCTTGCTCCTCTTGCTCACTTGCTCCTCTCCACCTGCCGCGACGTCGTGCGAAAGGGATGCTAGGCCAGCTGCGAGGACTGGTCGTGAGCAATGGCGCCACGCGATTGCCCTCACGCCGACTTACCCGCAGCAAGAATCGCGAATTTGCTACGAGACTCGCGAAATATCCCACGCAAAAGAAAAAAAAACACCGTAATCGTTTCCAATTCAATATGTCACAAATTTAATCTCCTTAACCTAACTTAATCTAGGTTAACAATTAATCCTTAAAACTACCCTACACCGTATGTCAATAAAAAAAAGGCGAAATGAATAAAAAAAAAAGGAATTCACTGTCCAAAAAAGTTAATAAACCGCAGCATGAGTATTCGAACTGTGGTACCGAAACTCCTCTGACCAACTACTTAGCCCGTATCACCAATCACGACACGCAAATTTGTGATTTCAATACCTTATACAACGAACGTGATATCCGCGACCAACGTAGGCAGATTTCGTCTGGGGTTTTACGTGGACACCTGCCTTGTCGGCTCAATTCCACGGTGGGCCATCCCACATGAGGTGAATATAATGCGTCCACCAACGCCCCTTCCTTAGATGACCAAGTCTGGTCTCAATTTGGAGTCATGCTTGGGGACATGAACTCCACCCTTGATAAAGGCCGAGGTCTACCTAACACCTCTTGCATCTGATTTAGATCGAAGACGAAGTCTTCATTGATCTTGTCAGATACCATGCGTTCCCGCGATGTTGGGATAACCACAGCCACCACCACCAGTGCCTTGGTTTTCACTACGCCACTGAATGAAACCAGTCACTTTCAGTTGAGTCCACCCAAAACTCAAGCCTGACAACTTACCCATCCGTCACATTCTGAGGTGCCAGGATCTTAGCACGCTCAATTGGATTTTAGTCGCCTTTTACGACAGGCATGCCTTACCTCGGGACTATTCTAACCCCGTACCCGCAGGGGGAACCAACGTAGGCAATAGGACACACGGTACGGCCGCGTACCGGGAACTGCTTAAAATCGTACCGGAGTTCATCCCCGAAGATCACTCTCCGAGTACTTCGCCGAAGATTTCTCCCCGAGTTCTTCGCCCACTCTCCCTCATGTGCTACTAGGAACAAAAAAAAGCTAAAATGCTAACCTTCCGCGGGCTGAACTCCACTCGTTCGCGTGTCAAGCGCTGATCGTACCCTCGGGCTATCCGCTTTCTCTGAGTTCGGTTTCCCAAAATGGATGACTACGAGCCGCTCACAAATGGGAACTGACCGAAAGATGACAACGAAAACCTTTCGAAACAATTTATTATTGGTTGTTTGTAATTATGTATATGTATAATTAATTTTGTTCTGTTTTTAGTATTTGTCGTGGTAGCGGCAACAGAAATACATCATCTGTGAAAATTTCAACTGTCTAACAATCGCGATTCATGAGATACAGCCTGGTGACAGACGGACGGACGGACGGACGGACAGCGAAGTCTTAGTAATAGGGTTCCGTTTTACCTTTGGGTACGGAACCCTAAAAACGAGTAATTTCGTTACCTCTTGGTCTTTCACTGTTCTGTTTTCAACAGCTCCTGGGTTTTTTCTTTCAAGTTCTGCAAGAGGAATCTGTGCTTTTGAAGGCCTTTAAGAAACCGAAGCGTTTTACTCTGAGGGTGGCGTGTTACAGCTGACTTTGATGACTTTGCGCCGCACACGGGCGCGTTTGCGTAACATTATTTTCTGGCTCGACATCGATGTGTCCCCAGCGTTCCCCACTGGCTGCTGAGGGACCATTTCAGGTTCCCTTGATGGAAAATATCGCGTTTTATATTGAGGGACAGAAGCGTCCAGCCGTGTGTACATACGTTTTTACCAGCAGGCGAGGAGAGCACACAAAATGCATCAAAAACGAGTAATTTTGTTACTGCTTGGTCTTTCAATGTTCTGTTTTCAACAGCTTCTGGGTGCTTTCTTTCAGATTCTGCAGGGGGAAACTGTGCTCTTGAAGGCCGTTATGAAACCGAAGCGTTTTACTCTGAGGCTGGCGCGTTACAGCTGATATTGATGACTTTGCGCCGCACACGGGGGCGTGTACGTAACATTATTTTCTGTCACGACATCGATGCGTCCCCAGCGTTCCCCACAGGCTGCTGAGTGACCATTATAGGTTCCCTTGATGGGAAATATCGCGTTTTATATTGAGGGACAGAAGCGTCCAGCCGTGTGTATATACATTTTTACCAGCAGGCGAGGAGAGCACACAAAATGCATCAAAAACGAGTAATTTTGTTACTGCTTGGTCTTTCACTGTTCTGTTTTCAACAGCTCCTACAGATTCTGCAAGAGGGAACTGTGCTTTTGAAGGCCTTTAAGAAACTGAAGCGTTTTACTCTGAAGGTGGCGTGTTATACCTGATTTTGGTGACTTTGTGCCGCACACGGGCGCGTGTACGTAACATTATTTTCTGGCACGACATCGATGTGTCCCCAGCGTTCCCCACTGGCTGCTGAGGGACCATTTCAGGTTCCCTTGATGGAAAATATCGCGTTTTATATTGAGGGACAGAAGCGTCCAGCCGTGTGTACATACGTTTTTACCAGCAGGCGAGGAGAGCACACAAAATGCATCAAAAACGAGTAATTTTGTTACTGCTTGGTCTTTCAATGTTCTGTTTTCAACAGCTTCTGGGTGCTTTCTTTCAGATTCTGCAGGGGGAAACTGTGCTCTTGAAGGCCGTTATGAAACCGAAGCGTTTTACTCTGAGGCTGGCGCGTTACAGCTGATATTGATGACTTTGCGCCGCACACGGGGGCGTGTACGTAACATTATTTTCTGGCACGACATCGATGTGTCCCCAGCGTTCCCCACTGGCTGCTGAGTGACCATTACAGGTTCCCTTGATGGAAAATATCGCATTTTATATTGAGGGATACAAGCGTCCAGCCGTGTGTGCATATAATTTTACCAGCAGGCGAGGAGAACACACAAAATGCATAAAAAACGAGTAATTTTGTTACCTCTTGGTCTTTCACTGTTCTGTTTTCAACAGCTCCTGGGTGCTTTCTTTCAGGTTCTGCAAGAGGAAACTGTGCCTTTGAAGGCCTTTAAGAAACCGAAGCGTTTTACTCTGAGGCTGGGGTGTTACAGCTGATATTGATGACTTTGCGCCGCACACGGGGGCGTGTACGTAACACTATTTTCTGTCACGACATCGATGCGTCCCCAGCGTTCCCCACAGGCTGCTGAGTGACCATTATAGGTTGCCTTGATGGGAAATATCGCGTTTTATATTGAGGGACAGAAGCGTCCAGCCGTGTGTACACACGTTTTTACCAGCAGGCGAGGAGAGCACACGAAATGCATCAAAAACGAGTAATTTTGTTACTGCTTGGTCTTTCACTGTTCTGTTTTCAAAAGCTCCTGGGTGCTTTCTTTTAGAATCTGCAAGAGGGAACTGTGCTTTTGAAGGCCTTTAAGAAACTGAAGCGTTTACTCAGAGGGTGGCGTGTTACAGCTGATTTTGATGACTTTGCGCCGCACACGGGCACGTGTACGTAACATTATTTTCTGGCACGACATGGATGCGTCCCCAGCGTTCCCCACAGGCTGCTGAGTGACCATTATAGGTTCTCTTGATGGGAAATAACTCATTTTATATTGAGGGACACAAGCGTCCAGCCGAGTGTACATACATTTTTACCAGCAGGCGAGGAGAGCACACAAAATGCATAAAAAACGAGTAAAATTTGTTACCTCTTGGTCTTTCACAGTTCTATTTTCAACAGCTCCTGGGTGTTTTCTTTCAGGTTCTGCAAGACGAAACTGTGCTTTTGAAGGCCGTTATGAAATCGAAGCGTTTTACTCTGAGGCTGGCGTGTTACAGCTGATATTGATGACTTTGCGCCGCACACGGGGGCGTGTACGTAACATTATTTTCTGGCACGACATGGATGCGTCCCCAGCGTTCCCCACTGGCTGCTGAGTGACCATTACAGGTTCTTTTGATGGAAAATATCGCATTTTATATTGAGGGACACAAGCGTCCAGCCGTGTGTACATTCATTTTTACCAGCAGGCGAGGAGAGCACACAAAATGCATCAAAAACGAGTAATTTTGTTACTGCTTGCTCCTTCACTGTTCTGTTTTCAACAGTTCCTACAGATTCTGCAAGAGGAAACTGTGCTCTTGAAGGCCGTTATGAAACCGAAGCGTTTTACTCTGAGGCTGGCGTGTTACAGCTGATATTGATGACTTTGCGCCGCACACGGGGGCGTGTACGTAACATTATTTTCTGGCACGACATGGATGCGTCCCCAGCGTTCCCCACAGGCTGCTGAGTGACCATTATAGGTTCCCTTGATGGGAAATATCGCGTTTTATATTGATGGACAGAAGCGTCCAGCCGTGTGTACATACGTTTTTACCAGCAGGCGAGGAGAGCACACAAAGTGCATCAAAAACGAGTAATTTTGTTACCTCTTGGTCTTTCACTGTTCTGTTTTCAACAGCTCCTGGGTGCTTACTTTGAGGTTCTGCAAGAGGAAACTGTGAAACTTTTAAAGGCCTGATTTTGATGACTTTGCGCCGCACACGGGGGCGTGTACGTAACACTATTTCCTGTCACGAAATCGATGCCTCCCCAGCGTTCCCCACAGGCTGCTGAGTGACCATTATAGGTTCCCTTGATGGGAAATATCGCGTTTTATATTGAGGGACAGAAGCGTCCAGCCGTGTGTATATACATTTTTACCAGCAGGCGAGGAGAGCACACAAAATGCATCAAAAACGAGTAATTTTGTTACCTCTTGGTCTTTCACTGTTCTGTTTTCCACAGCTCCTACAGATTCTGCAAGAGGGAACTGTGCTTTTGAAGGCCTTTAAGAAACTGAAGCGTTTTGCTCTGAGGGTGGCGTGTTACAGCTGATTTTGGTGACTTTGTGCCGCACACGGGCGCGTGTACGTAACATTATTTTCTGGCACGACATCAATGTGTCCCCAGCGTTCCCCACTGGCTGCTGAGTGACCATTACAGGTTCCCTTGATGGAAAATATCGCATTTTATATTGAGGGATACAAGCGTCCAGCCGTGTGTGCATATAATTTTACCAGCAGGCGAGGAGAACACACAAAATGCATAAAAAACGAGTAATTTTGTTACCTCTTGGTCTTTCACTGTTCTGTTTTCAACAGCTCCTGGGTGCTTTCTTTCAGGTTCTGCAAGAGGAAACTGTGCCTTTGAAGGCCTTTAAGAAACCGAAGCGTTTTACTCTGAGGCTGGGGTGTTACAGCTGATATTGATGACTTTGCGCCGCACACGGGGGCGTGTACGTAACACTATTTTCTGTCACGACATCGATGCGTCCCCAGCGTTCCCCACAGGCTGCTGAGTGACCATTATAGGTTGCCTTGATGGGAAATATCGCGTTTTATATTGAGGGACAGAAGCGTCCAGCCGTGTGTACACACGTTTTTACCAGCAGGCGAGGAGAGCACACGAAATGCATCAAAAACGAGTAATTTTGTTACTGCTTGGTCTTTCACTGTTCTGTTTTCAAAAGCTCCTGGGTGCTTTCTTTTAGAATCTGCAAGAGGGAACTGTGCTTTTGAAGGCCTTTAAGAAACTGAAGCGTTTACTCAGAGGGTGGCGTGTTACAGCTGATTTTGATGACTTTGCGCCGCACACGGGCACGTGTACGTAACATTATTTTCTGGCACGACATGGATGCGTCCCCAGCGTTCCCCACAGGCTGCTGAGTGACCATTATAGGTTCTCTTGATGGGAAATAACTCATTTTATATTGAGGGACACAAGCGTCCAGCCGAGTGTACATACATTTTTACCAGCAGGCGAGGAGAGCACACAAAATGCATAAAAAACGAGTAAAATTTGTTACCTCTTGGTCTTTCACAGTTCTATTTTCAACAGCTCCTGGGTGTTTTCTTTCAGGTTCTGCAAGACGAAACTGTGCTTTTGAAGGCCGTTATGAAATCGAAGCGTTTTACTCTGAGGCTGGCGTGTTACAGCTGATATTGATGACTTTGCGCCGCACACGGGGGCGTGTACGTAACATTATTTTCTGGCACGACATGGATGCGTCCCCAGCGTTCCCCACTGGCTGCTGAGTGACCATTACAGGTTCTTTTGATGGAAAATATCGCATTTTATATTGAGGGACACAAGCGTCCAGCCGTGTGTACATTCATTTTTACCAGCAGGCGAGGAGAGCACACAAAATGCATCAAAAACGAGTAATTTTGTTACTGCTTGCTCCTTCACTGTTCTGTTTTCAACAGTTCCTACAGATTCTGCAAGAGGAAACTGTGCTCTTGAAGGCCGTTATGAAACCGAAGCGTTTTACTCTGAGGCTGGCGTGTTACAGCTGATATTGATGACTTTGCGCCGCACACGGGGGCGTGTACGTAACATTATTTTCTGGCACGACATGGATGCGTCCCCAGCGTTCCCCACAGGCTGCTGAGTGACCATTATAGGTTCCCTTGATGGGAAATATCGCGTTTTATATTGATGGACAGAAGCGTCCAGCCGTGTGTACATACGTTTTTACCAGCAGGCGAGGAGAGCACACAAAGTGCATCAAAAACGAGTAATTTTGTTACCTCTTGGTCTTTCACTGTTCTGTTTTCAACAGCTCCTGGGTGCTTACTTTGAGGTTCTGCAAGAGGAAACTGTGAAACTTTTAAAGGCCTGATTTTGATGACTTTGCGCCGCACACGGGGGCGTGTACGTAACACTATTTCCTGTCACGAAATCGATGCCTCCCCAGCGTTCCCCACAGGCTGCTGAGTGACCATTATAGGTTCCCTTGATGGGAAATATCGCGTTTTATATTGAGGGACAGAAGCGTCCAGCCGTGTGTATATACATTTTTACCAGCAGGCGAGGAGAGCACACAAAATGCATCAAAAACGAGTAATTTTGTTACCTCTTGGTCTTTCACTGTTCTGTTTTCCACAGCTCCTACAGATTCTGCAAGAGGGAACTGTGCTTTTGAAGGCCTTTAAGAAACTGAAGCGTTTTGCTCTGAGGGTGGCGTGTTACAGCTGATTTTGGTGACTTTGTGCCGCACACGGGCGCGTGTACGTAACATTATTTTCTGGCACGACATCAATGTGTCCCCAGCGTTCCCCACTGGCTGCTGAGTGACCATTACAGGTTCCCTTGATGGGAAATATCGCATTTTATATTGAGGGACACAAGCGTCCAGCCGTGTGTGCATACAGTTTTACCAGCAGGCGTGGAGAGCACACAAAATGCATGAAAAACGAGTAATTTTGTTACCTCTTGGTCTTTCACTGTTCTGTTTTCAACAGCTCCTGGGTGCTTACTTTCAGATTCTGCAAGAGGAAACTGTGCTTTTGGAGGCCGTTATGAAACCGAAGCGTTTTACTCTGAGGCTGGCGTGTTACAGCTGATATTGATGACTTTGCGCCGCACACGGGGGCGTGTACGTAACATTATTTTCTGTCACGACATCGATGCGTCCCCAGCGTTCCCCACAGGCTGCTGAGTGACCATTATAGGTTCTCTTGATGGGAAATAACGCATTTTATATTGAGGGACAGAAGCTTCCAGCCGTGTGTACATACGTTTTTACCAGCAGGCGAGGGGAGCACACAAAATGCATCAAAAACGAGTAATTTTGTTACTGCTTGGTCTTTGACTGTTCTGTTTTCAACAGCTTCTGGGTGCTTTCTTTCAGATTCTGCAAGAAGAAACTGTGCTTTTGAAGGCCGTTATGAAACCGAAGCGTTTTACTCTGAGGCTGGCGTGTTACAGCTGATATTGATGACTTTGCGCCGCACACGGGGGCGTGTACGTAACATTATTTTCTGTCACGACATCGATGCGTCCCCAGCGTTCCCCACAGGCTGCTGAGTGACCATTATAGGTTCCCTTGATGGGAAATATCGCGTTTTATATTGAGGGACAGAAGCGTCCAGCCGTGTGTATATACATTTTTACCAGCAGGCGAGGAGAGCACACAAAATGCATCAAAAACGAGTAATTTTGTTACCTCTTGGTCTTTCACTGTTCTGTTTTCAACAGCTCCTGGGTGTTTTCTTTCAGGTTCTGCAAGAAGAAACTGTGCTTTTGAAGGCCGTTATGAAACCGAAGCGTTTTACTCTGAGGCTGGCGTGTTACAGCTGATATTGATGACTTTGCGCCGCACACGGGGGCGTGTACGTAACATTATTTTCTGGCACGACATGGATGCGTCCCCAGCGTTCCCCACAGGCTGCTGAGTGACCATTATAGGTTCTCTTGATGGGAAATAACGCATTTTATATTGAGGGACACAAGCGTCCAGCCGTGTGTACATACATTTTTACCAGCAGGCGAGGTGAGCATACAAAATGCATAAAAAACGAGTAATTTTGTTATTGCTTGGTGTTTCACTGTTCTATTTTCAACAGCTCCTGAGTGCTTTCTTTCAGGTACTGCAGCAGGAAACTGTGCTTTTGAATGCCGTTATGAAACCGAAGAGTTTTACTCTGCGGGTGGCGTGTTACAGCTGATATTGATGACTTTGCGCCGCACACGGGGGCGTGTACGTAACATTATTTTCTGTCACGACATCGATGCGTCCCCAGCGTTCCCCACAGGCTGCTGAGTGACCATTATAGGTTCTCTTGATGGGAAATAACGCATTTTATATTGAGGGACAGAAGCTTCCAGCCGTGTGTACATACGTTTTTACCAGCAGGCGAGGGGAGCACACAAAATGCATCAAAAACGAGTAATTTTGTTACTGCTTGGTCTTTCACTGTTCTGTTTTCAACAGCTTCTGGGTGCTTTCTTTCAGATTCTGCAAGAGGAAACTGTGCTTTTGAATGCCGTTATGAAACCGAAGCGTTTTACTCTGCGGGTGGCGTGTTACAGCTGATTTTGATGACTTTGCGCCGCACACGGGGGCGTGTACGTAACATTATTTTCTGTCACGAAATCGATGCCTCCCCAGCGTTCCCCACAGGCTGCTGAGTGACCATTATAGGTTCCCTTGATGGGAAATATCGCGTTTTATATTGAGGGACAGAAGCGTCCAGCCGTGTGTACATACGTTTTTACCAGCAGGCGAGGGGAGCACACAAAATGCATCAAAAACGAGTAATTTTGTTATTGCTTGGTGTTTCACTGTTCTATTTTCAACAGCTCCTGGGTGCTTTCTTTCAGGTACTGCAGGAGGAAACTGTGCATTTGAATGCCGTTATGAAACCGAAGCGTTTTACTAAGCGGGTGGCGTGTTACAGCTGATATTGATGACTTTGCGCCGCACACGGGGGCGTGTACGTAACATTATTTTCTGTCACGACATCGATGCGTCCCCAGCGTTCCCCACAGGCTGCTGAGTGACCATTATAGGTTCTCTTGATGGGAAATAACGCATTTTATATTAAGGGACAGAAGCGTCCAGCCGTGTGTACATACGTTTTTACCAGCAGGCGAGGGGAGCACACAAAATGCATCAAAAACGAGTAATTTTGTTACTGCTTGGTCTTTCACTGTTCTGTTTTCAACAGCTCCTGGGTGCTTACTTTCAGATTCTGCAAGAGGAAACTGTGCTTTTGGAGGCCGTTATGAAATCGAAGCGTTTTACTCTGAGGCTGGCGTGTTACAGCTGATATTGATGACTTTGCGCCGCACACGGGGGCATGTACGTAACATTATTTTCTTTCACGAAATCGATGCCTCCCCAGCGTTCCCCACAGGCTGCTGAGTGACCACTATAGGTTCCCTTGATGGGAAATATCGCGTTTTATATTGAGGGACAGAAGCGTCCAGCCGTGTGTATATACATTTTTACCAGCAGGCGAGGAGAGCACACAAAATGCATCAAAAACGAGTAATTTTGTTACTGCTTGGTCTTTCACTGTTCTGTTTTCAACAGCTCCTACAGATTCTGCAAGAGGGAACTGTGCTTTTGAAGGCCTTTAAGAAACTGAAGCGTTTTACTCTGAGGGTGGCGTGTTACACCTGATTTTGGTGACTTTGTGCCGCACACGGGCGCGTGTACGTAACACTATTTTCTGGCACGACATCGATGTGTCCCCAGCGTTCCCCACTGGCTGCTGAGTGACCATTACAGGTTCCCTTGATGGAAAATATCGCATTTTATATTGAGGGATACAAGCGTCCAGCCGTGTGTGCATATATTTTTACCAGCAGGCGAGGAGAGCACACAAAATGCATAAAAAACGGGTAATTTTGTTACCTCTCGGTCTTTCACTGTTCTGTTTTCAACAGCTCCTGGGTGCTTTCTTTCAGGTTCTGCAAGAGGAAACTGTGCTTTTGAATGCCGTTATGAAACCGAAGCGTTTTACTCTGCGGGTGGCGTGTTACAGCTGATTTTGATGACTTTGCGCCGCACGCGGGGGCGTGTACCTAACATTATTTTCTGTCACGAAATCGATGCCTCCCCAGCGTTCCCCACAGGCTGCTGAGTGACCATTATAGGTTCCCTTGATGGGAAATATCGCGTTTTATATTGAGGGACAGAAGCGTCCAGCCGTGTGTACACACGTTTTTACCAGCAGGCGAGGAGAGCACACTAAATGCATCAAAAACGAGTAATTTTGTTACTGCTTGGTCTTTCACTGTTCTGTTTTCAACAGCTCCTGGGTGCTTTCTTTTAGATTCTGCAAGAGGGAACTGTGCTTTTGAAGTACTTTAAGAAACTGAAGCGTTTACTCAGAGGGTGGCGTGTTACAGCTGATTTTGATGACTTTGCGCCGCACACGGGCGCGTGTACGTAACATTATTTTCTGGCACGACATGGATGCGTCCCCAGCGTTCCCCACAGGCTGCTGAGTGACCATTATAGGTTCTCTTGATGGGAAATAACGCATTTTATATTGAGGGACACAAGCGTCCAGCCGAGTGTACATACATTTTTACCAGCAGGCGAGGAGAGCACAAAAAATGCATAAAAAACGAGTAATTTTGTTACCTCTTGGTCTTTCACTGTTCTATTTTCAACAGCTCCTGGGTGTTTTCTTTCAGGTTCTGCAAGAGGAAACTGTGCTTTTGAAGGCCGTTATGAAACCGAAGCGTTTTACTCTGAGGCTGGCGTGTTACAGCTGATATTGATGACTTTGCGCCGCACACCGGGGCGTGTAGGTAACATTATTTTCTGGCACGACATGGATGCGTCCCCAGCGTTCCCCACAGGCTGCTGAGTGACCATTATAGGTTCTCTTGATGAGAAATAACGCATTTTATATTGAGGGACACAAGCGTCCAGCCGAGTGTACATTCATTTTTACCAGCAGGCGAGGAGAGCACACAAAATGCATAAAAAACGAGTAATTTTGTTACCTCTTGGTCTTTCACTGTTCTATTTTCAACAGCTCCTGGGTGTTTTCTTTCAGGTTCTGCAAGAGGAAACTGTGCTTTTGAAGGCCGTTATGAAACCGAAGCGTTTTACTCTGAGGCTGGCGTGTTACAGCTGATATTGATGACCTTGCGCCGCACACGGGGGCGTGTACGTAACATTATTTTCTGTCACGACATCGATGCGTCCCCAGCGTTCCCCACAGGCTGCTGAGTGACCATTATAGGTTCCCTTGATGGGAAATATCGCGTTCTATATTGAGGGGTAGATGCGACCAGCCGTGTGTACATACGTTTTTACCAGCAGGCGAGGAGAACGCACAAAATGCATCAAAAACCAGTAATTTTGGTACTGCTTGGTCTTTCACTGTTCTGTTTTCAACAGCTTCTGGGTACTTTCTCTCAGATTCTGCAAGAGGAAACTGTGCTTTTGAAGGCCGTTATAAAACCGAAGCGTTTTACTCTGAGGCTGGGGTGTTACAGCTGATATTGATGACTTTGCGCCGCACACGGGGGCGTGTACGTAACACTATTTTCTGTCACGACATCGATGCGTCCCCAGCGTTCCCCACAGTCTGCTGAGTGACCATTATAGGTTCCCTTGATGGGAAATATCGCGTTTTATATTGAGGGACAGAAGCGTCCAGCCGTGTGTACACACATTTTTACCAGCAGGCGAGGAGAGCACACAAAATGCATCAAAAACGAGTAATTTTGTTACTGCTTGGTCTTTCACTGTTCTGTTTTCAACAGCTCCTGGGTGCTTTCTTTCAGATTCTGCAAGAGGAAACTGTGCTTTTGAAGGCCGTTATGAAACCGAAGCGTTTTACTCTGAGGCTGGCGTGTTACAGCTGATATTGATGACTTTGCGCCGCACACGGGGGCGTGTACGTAACATTATTTTCTGTCACGACATCGATGCGTCCCCAGCGTTCCCCACAGGCTGCTGAGTGACCATTATAGGTTCCCTTGATGGGAAATATCGCGTTTTATATTGAGGGACAGAAGCGTCCAGCCGTGTGTACATACGTTTTTACCAGCAGGCGAGGAGAGCACACAAAGTGCATCAAAAACGAGTAATTTTGTTACCTCTTGGTCTTTCACTGTTCTGGTTTCAACAGATCCTGGGTGCTTACTTTCAGGTTCTGCAAGAGGAAACTGTGCTCTTGAAGGCCTTTAAGAAACTGAAGCGTTTACTCAGAGGGTGGCGTGTTACAGCTGATTTTGATGACTTTGCGCCGCACACGGGCGCCTGTACGTAACATTATTTTCTGGCACGACATGGATGCGTCCCCAGCGTTCCCCACAGGCTGCTGAGTGACCATTATAGGTTCTCTTGATGGGAAATAACGCATTTTATATTGAGGGACACAAGCGTCCAGCCGAGTGTACATACATTTTTACCAGCAGGCGAGGAGAGCACACAAAATGCATAAAAAACGAGTAATTTTGTTACCTCTTGGTCTTTCACTGTTCTATTTTCAACAGCTCCTGGGTGTTTTCTTTCAGGTTCTGCAAGAGGAAACTGTGCTTTTGAAGGCCGTTATGAAACCGAAGCATTTTACTCTGAGGCTGGCGTGTTACAGCTGATATTGATGACTTTGCGCCGCACACCGGGGCGTGTACGTAACATTATTTTCTGGCACGACATGGATGCGTCCCCAGCGTTCCCCACAGGCTGCTGAGTGACCATTATAGGTTCTCTTGATGGGAAATAACGCATTTTATATTGAGGGATACAAGCGTCCAGCCGAGTGTACATACATTTTTACCAGCAGGCGAGGAGAGCACACAAAATGCATAAAAAACGAATAATTTTGTTGCCTCTTGGTCTTTCACTGTTCTATTTTCAACAGCTCCTGGGTGTTTTCTTTCAGGTTCTGCAAGAGGAAACTGTGCTTTTGAAGGCCTTTCAGAAACCGAAGCGTTTTACTCTGAGGGTGGCGTGTTACAGCTGATTTTGATGATTTTGCGCCGCACACGGGCGCGTGTACCTAACATTATTTTCTGGCACGACATCGATGTGTCCCCAGCGTTCCCCACTGGCTGCTGAGTGACCATTACAGGTTCCCTTGATGGAAAATATCGCATTTTATATTGAGGGACACAAGCGTCCAGCCGTGTGTACATTCATTTTTACCAGCAGGCGAGGTGAGCATACAAAATGCATAAAAAACGAGTAATTTTGTTACTGCTTGGCTTTTCACTGTTCTGTTTTCTACAGCTCCTGGGTGCTTTCTTTCAGATTCTGCAAGAGGAAACTGTGCTTTTGAAGGCCGTTATGAATCCGAAGCGTTTTACTCTGACGCTGGCGTGTTACAGCTGATATTGATGACTTTGCGCCGCACACGGGGGCGTGTACGTAACACTATTTTCTGTCACGACATCGATGCGTCCCCAGCGTTCCCCACAGTCTGCTGAGTGACCATTATAGGTTCCCTTGATGGGAAATATCGCGTTTTATATTGAGGGACAGAAGCGTCCAGCCGTGTGTACACACATTTTTACCAGCAGGCGAGGAGAGCACACAAAATGCATCAAAAACGAGTAATTTTGTTACTGCTTGGTCTTTCACTGTTCTGTTTTCAACAGCTCCTGGGTGCTTACTTTCAGATTCTGCAAGAGGAAACTGTGCTTTTGGAGGCCGTTATGAAATCGAAGAGTTTTACTCTGAGGCTGGCGTGTTACAGCTGATATTGATGACTTTGCGCCGCACACGGGGGCATGTACGTAACATTATTTTCTGTCACGAAATCGATGCCTCCCCAGCGTTCCCCACAGGCTGCTGAGTGACCACTATAGGTTCCCTTGATGGGAAATATCGCGTTTTATATTGAGGGACAGAAGCGTCCAGCCGTGTGTATATACATTTTTACCAGCAGGCGAGGAGAGCACACAAAATGCATCAAAAACGAGTAATTTTGTTACTGCTTGGTCTTTCACTGTTCTGTTTTCAACAGCTCCTACAGATTCTGCAAGAGGGAACTGTGCTTTTGAAGGCCTTTAAGAAACTGAAGCGTTTTACTCTGAGGGTGGCGTGCTACACCTGATTTTGGTGACTTTGTGCCGCACACGGGCGCGTGTACGTAACATTATTTTCTGGCACGACATCGATGTGTCCCCAGCGTTCCCCACTGGCTGCTGAGTGACCATTACAGGTTCCCTTGATGGAAAATATCGCATTTTATATTGAGGGATACAAGCGTCCAGCCGTGTGTGCATATATTTTTACCAGCAGGCGAGGAGAGCACACAAAATGCATCAAAAACGAGTAATTTTGTTACTGCTTGCTCTTTCACTGTTCTGTTTTCAACAGCTCCTGGGTGCTTTCTTTCAGGTTCTGCAAGAGGAAACTGTGCTTTTGAAGGCCGTTATGAAACCGAAGCGTTTTACTCTGAGGCTGGCGTGTTAGAGCTGATATTGATGACTTTGCGCATTTTATATTGAGGGACAGAAGCGTCCAGCCGTGTGTACATACGTTTTTACCAGCAGGCGAGGGGAGCACACAAAATGCATCAAAAACGAGTAATTTTGTTACTGCTTGGTCTTTCACTGTTCTGTTTTCAACAGCTTCTGGGTGCTTTCTTTCAGATTCTGCAAGAGGAAACTGTGCTTTTGAATGCCGTTATGAAACCGAAGCGTTTTACTCTGCGGGTGGCGTGTTACAGCTGATTTTGATGACTTTGCGCCGCACGCGGGGGCGTGAACGTAACATTATTTTCTGTTACGAAATCGATGCCTCCCCAGCGTTCCCCACAGGCTGCTGAGTGACCATTATAGGTTCCCTTGATGGGAAATATCGCGTTTTATATTGAGGGACAGAAGCGTCCAGCCGTGTGTACACACGTTTTTACCAGCAGGCGAGGAGAGCACACTAAATGCATCAAAAACGAGTAATTTTGTTACTGCTTGGTCTTTCACTGTTCTGTTTTCAACAGCTCCTGGGTGCTTTCTTTTAGATTCTGCAAGAGGGAACTGTGCTTTTGAAGTCCTTTAAGAAACTGAAGCGTTTACTCAGAGGGTGGCGTGTTACAGCTGATTTTGATGACTTTGCGCCGCACACGGGCGCGTGTACGTAACATTATTTTCTGGCACGACATGGATGCGTCCCCAGCGTTCCCCACAGGCTGCTGAGTGACCATTATAGGTTCTCTTGATGGGAAATAACGCATTTTATATTGAGGGACACAAGCGTCCAGCCGAGTGTACATACATTTTTACCAGCAGGCGAGGAGAGCACAAAAAATGCATAAAAAACGAGTAATTTTGTTACCTCTTGGTCTTTCACTGTTCTATTTTCAACAGCTCCTGGGTGTTTTCTTTCAGGTTCTGCAAGAGGAAACTGTGCTTTTGAAGGCCGTTATGAAACCGAAGCGTTTTACTCTGAGGCTGGCGTGTTACAGCTGATATTGATGACTTTGCGCCGCACACCGGGGCGTGTAGGTAACATTATTTTCTGGCACGACATGGATGCGTCCCCAGCGTTCCCCACAGGCTGCTGAGTGACCATTATAGGTTCTCTTGATGGGAATTAACGCATTTTATATTGAGGGACACAAGCGTCCAGCCGAGTGTACATACATTTTTACCAGCAGGCGAGGAGAGCACACAAAATGCATAAAAAACGAGTAATTTTGTTACCTCTTGGTCTTTCACTGTTCTATTTTCAACAGCTCCTGGGTGTTTTCTTTCAGGTTCTGCAAGAGGAAACTGTGCTTTTGAAGGCCTTTCAGAAACCGAAGCGTTTTACTCTGAGGGTGGCGTGTTACAGCTGATTTTGATGATTTCGCGCCGCACACGGGCGCGTGTACCTAACATTATTTTCTGGCACGACATCGATGTGTCCCCAGCGTTCCCCACAGGCTGCTGAGTGACCATTATAGGTTCCCTTGATGGGAAATATCGCGTTCTATATTGAGGGGTAGATGCGTCCAGCCGTGTGTACATACGTTTTTACCAGCAGGCGAGGAGAACGCACAAAATGCATCAAAAACCAGTAATTTTGTTACTGCTTGGTCTTTCACTGTTCTGTTTTCAACAGCTTCTGGGTGCTTTCTTTCAGATTCTGCAAGAGGAAACTGTGCTTTTGAAGGCCGTTATAAAACCGAAGCGTTTTACTCTGAGGCTGGGGTGTTACAGCTGATATTGATGACTTTGCGCCGCACACGGGGGCGTGTACGTAACACTATTTTCTGTCACGACATCGATGCGTCCCCAGCGTTCCCCACAGTCTGCTGAGTGACCATTATAGGTTCCCTTGATGGGAAATATCGCGTTTTATATTGAGGGACAGAAGCGTCCAGCCGTGTGTACACATATTTTTACCAGCAGGCGAGGAGAGCACACAAAATGCATCAAAAACGAGTAATTTTGTTACTGCTTGGTCTTTCACTGTTCTGTTTTCAACAGCTCCTGGGTGCTTTCTTTCAGATTCTGCAAGAGGAAACTGTGCTTTTGAAGGCCGTTATGAAACCGAAGCGTTTTACTCTGAGGCTGGCGTGTTACAGCTGATATTGATGACTTTGCGCCGCACACGGGGGCGTGTACGTAACATTATTTTCTGTCACGACATCGATGCGTCCCCAGCGTTCCCCACAGGCTGCTGAGTGACCATTATAGGTTCTCTTGATGGGAAATAACGCATTTTATATTGAGGGACACAAGCGTCCAGCCGAGTGTACATACATTTTTACCAGCAGGCGAGGAGAGCACACAAAATGCATAAAAAACGAGTAATTTTGTTACCTCTTGGTCTTTCACTGTTCTATTTTCAACAGCTCCTGGGTGTTTTCTTTCAGGTTCTGCAAGAGGAAACTGTGCTTTTGAAGGCCTTTCAGAAACCGGAGCGTTTTACTCTGAGGGTGGCGTGTTACTGCTGATTTTGATGATTTTGCGCCGCACACGGGCGCGTGTACCTAACATTATTTTCTGGCACGACATCGATGTGTCCCCAGCGTTCCCCACTGGCTGCTGAGTGACCATTACAGGTTCCCTTGATGGAAAATATCGCATTTTATATTGAGGGACACAAGCGTCCAGCCGTGTGTACATTCATTTTTACCAGCAGGCGAGGTGAGCATACAAAATGCATAAAAAACGAGTAATTTTGTTACTGCTTGGCTTTTCACTGTTCTGTTTTCTACAGCTCCTGGGTGCTTTCTTTCAGATTCTGCAAGAGGAAACTGTGCTTTTGAAGGCCGTTATGAATCCGAAGCGTTTTACTCTGACGCTGGCGTGTTACAGCTGATATTGATGACTTTGCGCCGCACACGGGGGCGTGTACGTAACATTATTTTCTGTCACGACATCGATGCGTCCCCAGCGTTCCCCACAGGCTGCTGAGTGACCATTATAGGTAACCTTGATGGGAAATATTGCGTTTTATATTGAGGGACAGAAGCGTCCAGCCGTGTGTACATACGTTTTTACCAGCAGGCGAGGAGAGCACACAAAATGCATCAAAAACGAGTAATTTTGTTACTGCTTGGTCTTTCACTGTTCTGTTTTCAACAGCTCCTGGGTGCTTTCTTTCAGATTCTGCAAGAGGAAACTGTGCTTTTGAATGCCGTTATGAAACCGAAGCGTTTTACTCTGTGGCTGGCGTGTTACAGCTGATATTGATGACTTTGCGCCGCACACGGGGGCGTGTACGTAACACTTATTTCTGTCACGACATCGATGCGTCCCCAGCGTTCCCGACAGGCTGCTGAGTTACCATTATAGGTTCCCTTGATGGAAAATATAGCGTTTTATATTGAGGGAAAGAAGCGTCCAGCCGTGTGTACACACGTTTTTACCAGCAGGCGAGGAGAGCACACAAAATGCATCAAAAACGAGTAATTTTGTTACTGATTGGTCTTTCACTGTTCTGTTTTCAACAGCTCCTGGGTGCTTTCTTTCAGATTCTGCAAGAGGAAACTGTGCTTTTGACGGCCGTTATGAAACCGAAGCGTTTTACTCTGAGGCTGGCGTGTTACAGCTGATATTGATGACTTTGCGCCGCACACGGGGGCGTGTACGTAACATTATTTTCTGTGTACATATGTTTTTACCAGCAGGCGAGGAGAGCACACAAAGTGCATCAAAAACGAGTAATTTTGTTACCTCTTGGTCTTTCACTGTTCTGTTTTCAACAGCTCCTGGGTGCTTACTTTCAGGTTCTGCAAGAAGAAACTGTGCTCTTGAAGGCCTGATTTTGATGACCTTGCGCCGCACACGGGCGCGTGTACGTAACATTATTTTCTGGCACGACATCGATGTGTCGATGTGTGTTGATGGGAAATATCGCATTTTATATTGAGGGACTTAAGCGTCCAGCCGTGTGTACATACGGTTTTACCAGCAGGCGGGGAGAGCACACAAAATGCATAAAAACGAGTAATTTTGTTACCTCTTGGTCTTTCACTGTTCTATTTTCAACAGCTCCTGGGTGTTTTCTTTCAGGTTCTGCAAGAGGAAACTGTGGTTTTGAAGGCCTTTAAGAAACCGAAGCGTTTTACTCTGCGGGTGGCGTGTTACAGCTGATTTTGATGACTTTGCGCCGCACACGGGGGCGTGTACGTAACATTATTTTCTGTGACAAAATCGATGCTTCCCCAGCGTTCCCCACAGGCTGCTGAGTGACCATTATAGGTTCCCTTGATGGCAAATATCGCGTTTTATATTGAGGGACAGAAGCGTCCAGCCGTGTGTATATACATTTTTACCAGCAGGCGAGGAGAGCACACAAAATGCATCAAAAACGAGTAATTTTGTTACTGCTTGGTCTTTCACTGTTCTGTTTTCAACAGCTCCTACAGATTCTGCAAGAGGGAACTGTGCTTTTGAAGGCCTTTAAGAAACTGAAGCGTTTTACTCTGAGGGTGGCGTGTTACAGCTGATTTTGGTGACTTTGTGCCGCACACGGGCGCGTGTACGTAACATTTTATTTCTGGCACGACATCGATGTGTCCCCAGCGTTCCCCACTGGCTGCTGAGTTACCATTACAGGTTCCCTTGATGGAAAATATCGCATTTTATATTGAGGGATACAAGCGTCCAGCCGTGTGTGCATATATTTTTACCACCAGGCGAGGAGAGCACACAAAATGCATAAAAAACGAGTAATTTTGTTACCTCTTGGTCTTTCACTGTTCTATTTTCAACAGCTCCTGGGTGTTTTCTTTCAGATTCTGCAAGAGAAAACTGTGCTTTTGAAGGCCGTTATAAAACCGAAGCGTTTTACTCTGAGGCTGGGGTGTTACAGCTGATATTGATGACTTTGCGCCGCACACGGGAGCGTGTACGTAACACTATTTTCTGTCACGACATCGATGCGTCCCCAGCGTTCCCCACAGTCTGCTGAGTGACCATTATAGGTTCCCTTGATGGGAAATATCGCGTTTTATATTGAGGGACAGAAGCGTCCAGCCGTGTGTACATACATTTTTACCAGCAGGCGAGGGGAGCACACAAAATGCATCAAAAACGAGTAATTTTGTTACTGCTTGGCCTTTCACTGTTCTGTTTTCAACAGCTTCTGGGTACTTTCTTTCAGATTCTGCAAGAGAAAACTGTGCTTTTGAAGGCCGTTATAAAACCGAAGCGTTTTACTCTGAGGCTGGGGTGTTACAGCTGATATTGATGACTTTGCGCCGCACACGGGAGCGTGTACGTAACACTATTTTCTGTCACGACATCGATGCGTCCCCAGCGTTCCCCACAGTCTGCTGAGTGACCATTATAGGTTCCCTTGATGGGAAATATCGCGTTTTATATTGAGGGACAGAAGCGTCCAGCCGTGTGTACACACGTTTTTACCAGCAGGCGAGGAGAGCACACAAAATGCATCAAAAACGAGTAATTTTGTTACCTCTTGGTCTTTCACTGTTCTGTTTTCAACAGCTCCTGGGTGCTTTCTTCTAGATTCTGCAAGAGGGAACTGTGCCTGTGAAGGCCTTTAAGAAACTGAAGCGTTTACTCTGAGGGTGGCGTGTTACAGCTGATATTGATGACTTTGCGCCGCACACGGGGGCGTGTACGTAACATTATTTTCTGTCACGACATCGATGCGCCCCCAGCGTTCCCCACAGGCTGCTGAGTGACCATTATAGGTTCCCTTGGTGGGAAATATCGCGTTTTATATTGAGGGACAGATGCGTCCAGCCGTGTGTACATACGTTTTTACCAGCAGGCGAGGAGAGCGCACAAAATGCATCAAGAACGAAAAATTTTGTTACTGCTTGGTCTTTCACTGTTCTGTTTTCAACAGCTCCTGGGTGCTTACTTTCAGATTCTGCAAGAGGAAACTGTGCTTTTGAAGGCCGTTAAGAAATCGAAGCGTTTTACTCTGAGGCTGGCGTGTTACAGCTGATATTGATGACTTTGCGCCGCACACGTGGGCGAGTACGTAACATTATTTTCTGTCACGACATCGATGCGTCCCCAGCGTTCCCCACAGGCTGCTGAGTGACCATTATAGGTTCCCTTGATGGGAAATATCGCGTTTTATATTGAGGGACAGAAGTTTCCAGCCGTGTGTACATACGTTTTTACCAGCAGGCGAGGAGAGCACACAAAATGCATAAAGAACGAGTAATTTTGTTACTACTTGGTCTTTCACTGTTCTGTTTTCGACTGCTCCTGGGTGTTTTCTGTCAGGTTCTGCAAGAGGAAACTGTGCGTTTGAAGGCCTTAAAGAAACCGAAGCGTTTTGCTCTGAGCGTGGCGTGTTACAGCTGACTTTGCTGACTTTGCGCCGCACACGGGCGCGTATACGTAACATTAGTTTCTCACTCGACATCGATGCGTCCCCAGCGTTCCCCACTGGCTGCTGAGTGACCATTATAGGTTCCCTTGATGGGAAATGTCGCATTTTATATTGGGGAGTACAAGCGTCCAGCCGTGTGTACATACATTTTTACCAGCAGGCGAGGAGAGCACACAAAATGCATAAAAAACGAGTAATTTTGTTATTGATTGGCCATTCACTGTTCTGTTTTCAACAGCTCCTGGGTGTTTTCTTTCAGGTCCTGCAAGAGGAACCTTTGCTTTAAAGGCACTTGAGAAACTGAAGCGTTTTACTCTGAGGGTGGGGTGTTACAGCTGAATTTGATGACTTTGCGCCGCACAGGGGCGCGTGTACGTAACATTATTTTCTGGCACGACATCGACGTGTCCCCAGCGTTCCCCACAGGCTGCTGAGTGACCATTTCAGGTTCCCTTGATGGGAAATATCGCATTTTATATTGAGGGACACAAGCGTCCAGCCGTGTGTACATAAGTTTTTACCAGCCAGCGAGGAGTGCACACAAAATGCATAAAAAACGAGCAATTTTGTTACTGCTTGGTCTTCCACTGTTCTGTTTACAAAAGCTCCTGGGTGTTTTCTTTCAGGTCCTGCAAGAGGAACCTTTGCTTTTAAAGGCATTTGAGAAACTGAAGCGTTTTACTCTGAGGGTGGCGTGCTACAGCTGATTTTGATGACTTTGCGCCGCACAGGGGCGCGTGTACGTAACATTATTTTCTGGCACGACATCGACGTGTCCCCAGCGTTCCCCACAGGCTGCTGAGTGACCATTACAGGTTCCCTTGGTGGGAAATATTGCATCTTATATTGAGGGACAGAAGCGTCCAGCCGTGTGTACATACGTTTTTACCAGCAGGCGAGGAGAGCACATAAAATGCATAAAAAACGAGTAATTTTGTTACCTCTTGGTCTTTCACTGTTCTGTTTTCGACTGCTCCTGGGTGTTTTCTGTCAGGTTCTGCGAGAGGAAACTGTGCGTTTGAAGGCCTTTAAGAAACCGAAGCGTTTTGTTCAGAGGGTGGCGTGTTACAGCTGATTTTGGAGAATTTGTGCCGCACACGGGCGCGTGTACGTAACATTATTTTCTGGCACGACATGGATGCGTCCCCAGCGTTCCCCACAGTCTGCTGAGTGACCATTATAGGTTCCCTTGATGGGAAATATCGCGTTTTATATTGAGGGACAGAAGCGTCCAGCCGTGTGTACACACGTTTTTACCAGCAGGCGAGGAGAGCACACAAAATGCATCAAAAACGAGTAATTTTGTTACCTCTTGGTCTTTCACTGTTCTGTTTTCAACAGCTCCTGGGTGCTTTCTTCTAGATTCTGCAAGAGGGAACTGTGCCTGTGAAGGCCTTTAAGAAACTGAAGCGTTTACTCTGAGGGTGGCGTGTTACAGCTGATATTGATGACTTTGCGCCGCACACGGGGGCGTGTACGTAACATTATTTTCTGTCACGACATCGATGCGCCCCCAGCGTTCCCCACAGGCTGCTGAGTGACCATTATAGGTTCCCTTGGTGGGAAATATCGCGTTTTATATTGAGGGACAGATGCGTCCAGCCGTGTGTACATACGTTTTTACCAGCAGGCGAGGAGAGCGCACAAAATGCATCAAGAACGAAAAATTTTGTTACTGCTTGGTCTTTCACTGTTCTGTTTTCAACAGCTCCTGGGTGCTTACTTTCAGATTCTGCAAGAGGAAACTGTGCTTTTGAAGGCCGTTAAGAAATCGAAGCGTTTTACTCTGAGGCTGGCGTGTTACAGCTGATATTGATGACTTTGCGCCGCACACGTGGGCGAGTACGTAACATTATTTTCTGTCACGACATCGATGCGTCCCCAGCGTTCCCCACAGGCTGCTGAGTGACCATTATAGGTTCCCTTGATGGGAAATATCGCGTTTTATATTGAGGGACAGAAGTTTCCAGCCGTGTGTACATACGTTTTTACCAGCAGGCGAGGAGAGCACACAAAATGCATAAAGAACGAGTAATTTTGTTACTACTTGGTCTTTCACTGTTCTGTTTTCGACTGCTCCTGGGTGTTTTCTGTCAGGTTCTGCAAGAGGAAACTGTGCGTTTGAAGGCCTTAAAGAAACCGAAGCGTTTTGCTCTGAGCGTGGCGTGTTACAGCTGACTTTGCTGACTTTGCGCCGCACACGGGCGCGTATACGTAACATTAGTTTCTCACTCGACATCGATGCGTCCCCAGCGTTCCCCACTGGCTGCTGAGTGACCATTATAGGTTCCCTTGATGGGAAATGTCGCATTTTATATTGGGGAGTACAAGCGTCCAGCCGTGTGTACATACATTTTTACCAGCAGGCGAGGAGAGCACACAAAATGCATAAAAAACGAGTAATTTTGTTATTGATTGGCCATTGACTGTTCTGTTTTCAACAGCTCCTGGGTGTTTTCTTTCAGGTCCTGCAAGAGGAACCTTTGCTTTTAAAGGCATTTGAGAAACTGAAGCGTTTTACTCTGAGGGTGGCGTGCTACAGCTGATTTTGATGACTTTGCGCCGCACAGGGGCGCGTGTACGTAACATTATTTTCTGGCACGACATCGACGTGTCCCCAGCGTTCCCCACAGGCTGCTGAGTGACCATTACAGGTTCCCTTGATGGGAAATAACGCATTTTATATTGAGGGACACAAGCGTCCAGCCGTGTGTACATAAGTTTTTACCAGCCAGCGAGGAGTGCACACAAAATGCATAAAAAACGAGCAATTTTGTTACTGCTTGGTCTTCCACTGTTCTGTTTACAAAAGCTCCTGGGTGTTTTCTTTCAGGTCCTGCAAGAGGAACCTTTGCTTTTAAAGGCATTTGAGAAACTGAAGCGTTTTACTCTGAGGGTGGCGTGCTACAGCTGATTTTGATGACTTTGCGCCGCACAGGGGCGCGTGTACGTAACATTATTTTCTGGCACGACATCGACGTGTCCCCAGCGTTCCCCACAGGCTGCTGAGTGACCATTACAGGTTCCCTTGGTGGGAAATATTGCATCTTATATTGAGGGACAGAAGCGTCCAGCCGTGTGTACATACGTTTTTACCAGCAGGCGAGGAGAGCACATAAAATGCATAAAAAACGAGTAATTTTGTTACCTCTTGGTCTTTCACTGTTCTGTTTTCGACTGCTCCTGGGTGTTTTCTGTCAGGTTCTGCGAGAGGAAACTGTGCGTTTGAAGGCCTTTAAGAAACCGAAGCGTTTTGTTCAGAGGGTGGCGTGTTACAGCTGATTTTGGAGAATTTGTGCCGCACACGGGCGCGTGTACGTAACATTATTTTCTGGCACGACATGGATGCGTCCCCAGCGTTCCCCACAGGCTGCTGAGTGACCATTATAGGTTCTCTTGATGGGAAATAACGCATTTTATATTGAGGGACACAAGCGCCCAGCCGTGTGTACATACATTTTTACCAGCAGGCGAGGAGAGCACACAAAATGCATGAAAAACGAGTAATTTTGTTACTGCTTGGTTTTTCACTGTTCTATTTTCAACAGCTCCTGGGTGTTTTCTTTCAGGTTCTGCAAGAGGAAACTGTGCTTTTGAAGGCCTTTAAGAAACCGAAGCGTTTTACTCTGCGGATGGCGTGTTACAGCTGATTTGATGACTTTGCGACGCACACGGGCGCGTGTATGTAACATTATTTTCTGGCTCGACATCGATGCGTCCCCAGCGTTCCACACTGGCTGCTGAGTGACCGTTATAGGTTCCCTTGATGGGAAATATCGTGCTTTATATTGAGGGATACAAGCGTCCAGCCGTGTGTACATAAATTTTTACCAGCAGGCGAGGAGAGCACACAAAATGCATGAAAAACGAGTAATTTTGTTACTGCTTGGTCTTTCACTGTTCTGTTTTCAACAGCTCCTGGGAACTTTCTTTCAGGTACTGCAAGAGGAAACTGTGCTTTTGAAGGCCTTTAAGAAACCGAAGCGTTTTACTCTGCGGATGGCGTGTTACAGCTGATTTGATGACTTTGCGCCGCACACGGGCGCGTGTACGTAACATTATTTTCTGGCACGACATCGATGTGTCCCCAGCGTTCCCCACAGGCTGCTGAGTGACCATTACAGGTTCCCTTGATGTGAAATATCGTGCTTTATATTGAGGGACACAAGTGTCCAGCCGTGTGTACATACATTTTTACCAGCAGGCGAGGAGAGCACACAAAATGCATGAAAAACGAGTAATTTTGTTACTGCTTGGTCTTTCACTGTTCTGTTTTCAACAGCTCCTGGGAACATTCTTTCAGGTACTGCAAGCGGAAACTGTGCTTTTGAAGGCCTCTAAGAAACCGAAACGCTTTACTCTGAGGGTGGCGTGTTACAGCTGATTTTGATTACTTTGCGACGCACACGGGGGCGTGTACGTAACATTATTTTCTGGCACGACATCGATGTGTTCCCAGCGTTCCCCACAGGCTGCTGAGTGACCATTACAGGTTCCCTTGATGGGAAATATCGTGCTTTATATTGAGGGACACAAGCGTCCAGCCGTGTGTACATATATTTTTACCAGCAGGCGAGGAGAGCACACAAAATGCATGAAAAACGTGTAATTTTGTTACTGCTTGGTCTTTCACTGTTCTATTTTCAACAGCTCCTGGGAACTTTCTTTCAGGTACTGCAAGAGGAAACTGTGCTTTTGAAGGCCCTTAAGAAACCGAAGCGCTTTACTTTGAGGGTGGCGTTTTACAGCTGATTTTGATGACTTTGCGCCGCACACGGGCGCGTGTACGTAACATTATTTTCTGGCACGACATCGATGCGTCCCCAGCGTTCCCCACAGGCTGCTGAGTGACCATTATAGGTTCCCTTGATGGGAAATAAAGCATTTTATATTGAGGGACACAAGCGTCCAGCCGTGTGTACATACATTTTTACCAGCAGGCGAGGAGAGCACACAAAATACATAAAAAACGAGTAATTTTGGTACCTCTTGGTTTTTCACTGTTCTGTTTTCAACAGCTCCTGGGAACTTTCTTTCAGGTACTGCAAGAGGAAGCTCTGCTTTTGAAGGCCTTTAAGAAACCGAAACGTTTTACTCTGAGGGTGGCGTGTTACAGCTGATTTTGATGACTTTGCGCCGCACACGGGCGCGTGTACGTAACATTATTTTCTGGCACGACATCGATGCGTCCCCAGCGTTCCCCACAGGCTGCTGAGTGGCCATTATAGGTTCCCCTGATGGGAAATATCGCGTTTTATATCGAGGGACAGAAGCGTCCAGCCGTGTGTACATACGTTTTTACCAGCAGGCGAGGAGAGCACACAAAATGCAAAAAAACGAGTAATTTTGTTATTGTTTGGTCTTTCACTGTTCTGTTTTCAATAGCTCCTGGGTGCTTTCTTTCAGATTCAGCATGAGGAAACTGTGCTTTTGAAGGCCTTTAAGAAACCGAAGCGTTTTACTCTGAGGGTGGCGTGTTACAGCTGATTTTGATTACTTTGCGACGCACACGGGCGCGTGTACGTAACATTATTTTCTGGCTCGACATCGATGCGTCCCCAGCGTTCCCCACCGGCTGCTGAGTGACCGTTATAGGTTCCCTTGATGGGAAATATCGTGCTTTATATTGAGGGACACAAGCGTCCAGCCGTGTGTACATACATTTTTACCAGCAGGCGAGGAGAGCACACAAAATTCATAAAAAACGAGTGATTTTGTTACCTCTTGGACTTTCACTGTTCTATTTTTAACAGCTCCTGTGTGCTTTCTTTCAGGTTCTGAAAGAGGAAACTGTGCTTTTGAAGGCCCTTAAGAAACCGAAGCGTTTCACTCTGAGGCTGGCGTGTTACAGCTGATATTGATGACTTTGCGCCGCACACGGTGGCGTGTACGTAACACTATTTTCTGGCACGACATGGATGCGTCCCCAGCGTTCCCCACAGGCTGCTGAGTGACCATTACAGGTTCTCTTAATGGGAAATAACGCATTTTATATTGAGGGACAGAAGCGTCCAGCCGTGTGTACATACATTTTTACCAGCAGGCGAGGAGAGCATACAAAATGCATAAAAAACGAGTAATTTTGTTACCTCTTGGCCTTTCACTGTTCTATTTTTATCAGCTCCTGTGTGCTTTCTTTCAGGTTCTGCAAGAGGAAACTGTGCTTTTGAAGGCCTTTAGGAAACCGGAGCGTTTTCCTCTAAGGGTGGCGTGTTGCAGCTGATTTTGTTGACTTTGCGCCGCACACGATCGCGTGTACGTAACATTATTTTCTGACTCGACATCGATGCGTCCCCAGCGTCCCCCACTGGCTGCCGAGTGACCATTATAGGTTCCCTTGATGGGAAATATCGTGTTCTATATTGAGGGACACAAGCCTCCAGCCGTGTGTACATACATTTTTACCAGCAGGCGAGGTGAGCATACAAAATGCATAAAAAAAGAGTAATTCTGTTACTGCTTGGTTTTCCACTGTTCTGTTTTCAACAGCTCGTGGGTGCTTTCTTTTAGGTTCTGCAAGAGGAAACTGTGCTTTTGAAGGCCATTAAGAAACCGAAGCGCTTTACTTTGAGGGTGGCGTGTTACAGCTGATTTTGATTACTTTGCGACACACACATGCGCGTGTACGTAACATTATTTTCTGGCTCGACATCGATGCGTCCCCAGCGTTCCCCACTGGCTGCTGAGTGACCGTTATAGGTTCCCTTGATGGGAAATATCGTGCTTTATATTGAGGAACACAAGCGTCCAGCCGTGTGTACATACATTTTTACCAGCAGGCGAGGAGAGCACACAAAATACATAAAAAACGAGTAATTTTGTTACCTCTTGGTCTTTCACTGTTCTGTTTTCAACAGCTCCTGGGTGCTTTCTTTCAGGTTCCGAAAGAGGAAACTGTGCTTTTGAAGGCCCTTAAGAAACCGAAGCGTTTCACTCTGAGGCTGGCGTGTTACAGCTGATATTGATGACTTTGCGCCGCACACGGTGGCGTGTACGTAACACTATTTTCTGGCACGACATCGATGCGTCCCCAGCGTTCCCACCTGGCTGCTGAGTGATCGTTATAGGTTCCCTTGATGGGAAATATCGTGCTTTATATTGAGGGGCACAAGCGTCCAGCCGTGTGTACATACATTTGTACCAGCAGGCGAGGTGAGCTTGCAAAATGCATAAAAAACGAGTAATTTTGTTACCTCTTGGCCTTTCACTGTTCTATTTTCAACAGCTCCTGTGTGCTTTCTTTCAGGTTCTTCATGAGGAAACTGTGCTTTTGAAGGCCCTTAAGAAACCGAGGCGTTTTACTCTGAGGGTGGCGTTTTACAGCTGATTTTGATTACTTTGCAACGCACACGGGCGCGTGTACGTAACATTATTTTCTGGCTCGACATCGATGCGTCCCCAGCGTTCCCACCTGGCTGCTGAGTGATCGTTATAGGTTCCCTTGATGGGAAATATCGTGCCTTATATTGAGGGACACAAGCGTCCAGCCGTGTGTACATACATTTTTACCAGCAGGCGAGGTGAGCTTACAAAATCCATAAAAACGAGTAATTTTGTTACCTCTTGGTCTTTCACTGTTCTATTTTCAACAGCTCCTAAGTGTATACGGGCGCGTATACGTAACATTTTTTTCAGGCTCGACATCGATGCGTCCCCAGCGTTCCCCACTGACTGCTGGGTGACCGTTATAGGTTCCCTTGATGGGAAATATCGCGTTTTATATTCGGGGGCACAAGCATCCAGCCGTGTGTACATACGTTTGTACCAGCAGGCGAGGAGAGCACACAAAATTCATAAAAAACGAGTAATTTTGTTATTGCTTGGTCTTTCACTGTTCTGTTTTCAACAGCTCCAGGGTGCTTTCTTTCAGGTTCTGCAAGAGGAAACTGTGATTCTGAAGGCTATTAAGAAACCGAAGCGTTTTACTCTGAGGGTGGCGTGTTACAGCTGATTTCGATGACTTTGCGCCGCACATGGGCGCGTGTACGTAACATTATTTTCTGGCACGATATCGATGTGTCCCCAGCGTTCCCCACTGGCTGCTGAGTGACCATTACAGGTTCCCTTGATGGGAAATATCGCGTTTTATGTCGAGGGACAGAAGCGTCCACCCGTCGTACATATGATTTTACCAGCAGGCGAGGAGAGCACACAAAATTCATAAAAAACGAGTAATTTTGTTATTGCTTGGTCTTTCACTGTTCTGTTTTCGGAAGCTCCAGGGTGCTTTCTTTCAGGTTCTGCAAGAAGAAACTGTGCTTCTGAAGGCTATTAAGAAACCGAAGCGTTTTGCTCTGAGGGTGGCGTGTTACAGCTGATTTTGATGACTTTCCGCCGCACACGGGCGCGTGTACGTAACATTATTTTCTGGCACGACATCGATGTGTCCCCAGCGTTCCCCACTGGCTGCTGAGTTACCATTACAGGTTCCCTTGATGGGAAATATCGCATTTTATGTCGAGGGACAGAAGCGTCCACCCGTCGTACATATGATTTTACCAGCAGGCGAGGAGAGCACACAAAATGCATAAAAAACGAGTGATTTTGTTACCTCCTGGTCCTTCACTGTTCTGTTTTCAACAGCTCCTGGGTGCTTTCTTTCAGATTCTGGAAAAGGAAACTGTGTTTTGAAGGCCATTAAGAAACCGAAGCGTTTTACTCTGAACGTGGCGTGTTACAGCTGACTTCGATGACTTTGAGCCGCACACGGGCGCGTGTACGTAACATTATTTTCTGGCACGACATCGATGTGTCCCCAGCGTTCCCCACTGGCTGCTGAGTTACCATTACAGGTTCCCTTGATGGAAAAAATCGCATTTTATATTGAGGGACACAAGCGTCCAGCCGTGTGTACATACGTTTTTACCAGCAGGCGAAGAGAGCACACAAAATGCATTAAAAACGAGTTATTTTGTTATTGCTTGGACTTTCACTGTTCTATTTTCAACAGCTCCTGGGTGCTTTCTTTCAGGTTCTGCAAGAGGAAACTGTGCTTTTTAAGGCCTTTAAGAAACCGAAGCGTTTTATTCTGAGGGTGGCGTGTTACAGCTGATTTTGGTGACTTTGTGCCGCACACGGGCGCGTGTACGTAACATTATTTTCTGGCACGACATCGATGTGTCCCCAGCGTTCCCCACTGGCTGCTGAGTGACCATTACAGGTTCCCTTGATGGGAAATATCGCATTTTATATTGGGGGACACAAGCGTCCAACCGTGTGTACATACATTTTTATGAGCAGGCGAGGTGAGCATACAAAATGCATAAAAAACGAGTAATTTTGTTACCTCTTGGTCTTTCACTGTTCTATTTTCAACAGCTCCTGGGGGCTTTCTTTCAGGTTCTGCAAGAGGAAACTGTGCTTTTGAAGGCCCTTAAGAAACCGAAGCGTTTTATTCTGAGGGTGGCGTGTTACAGCTGATTTTGGTGACTTTGTGCCGCACACGGGCGCGTGTACGTAACATTATTTTCTGGCACGACATGGATGCGTCCCCGGCGTTCCCCACAGGCTGCTGAGTGACCATTATAGGTTCTCTTGATGGAAAATAACGCATTTTATATTGAGGGACACAAGCGTGCAGCCGTGTGTACATACATTTTTATGAGCAGGCGAGGTGAGCATACAAAATGCATAAAAAACGAGTAATTTTGTTACCTCTTGGTCTTTCACTGTTTTATTTTCAACAGCTCCTGGGTGCTTTCTTTCAGGTACTGCAACAAGAAACTGTGTTTTTGAAGGCCCTTAAGAAACCGAAGCGTTTTACTCTGAGGGTGGCGTGTTACAGCTGATTTTGATAATTTTGCGCCTCACACGGGCGCGTGTACGTAACATTATTTTCAGGCTCTACATCGATGCGTCCCCAGCGTTCCCCACTGGCTGCTGGGTGACCGTTATAGGTTCCCTTGATGGGAAACAACGCATTTTATATTGAGGGACACAAGCGTCCAGCCGTGTGTACATACATTTTTACCAGCAGGCGAGGTGAGCTTACAAAATCCATAAAAACGAGTAATTTTGTTACCTCTTGGTCTTTCACTGTTCTATTTTCAACAGCTCCTAAGTGTATACGGGCGCGTATACGTAACATTTTTTTCAGGCTCGACATCGATGCGTCCCCAGCGTTCCCCACTGACTGCTGGGTGACCGTTATAGGTTCCCTTGATGGGAAATATCGCGTTTTATATTCGGGGGCACAAGCATCCAGCCGTGTGTACATACGTTTGTACCAGCAGGCGAGGAGAGCACACAAAATTCATAAAAAACGAGTAATTTTGTTATTGCTTGGTCTTTC
The DNA here is from genome assembly GCA_951905685.1 of Eumerus sabulonum. NCBI lineage: Eukaryota > Metazoa > Arthropoda > Insecta > Diptera > Syrphidae > Eumerus > Eumerus sabulonum. Next base: position 44,791,469 of record OX645062.1, on the reverse strand, counting down.
ACTGTTCTGTTTTCAACAGCTCCAGGGTGCTTTCTTTCAGGTTCTGCAAGAGGAAACTGTGATTCTGAAGGCTATTAAGAAACCGAAGCGTTTTACTCTGAGGGTGGCGTGTTACAGCTGATTTCGATGACTTTGCGCCGCACATGGGCGCGTGTACGTAACATTATTTTCTGGCACGATATCGATGTGTCCCCAGCGTTCCCCACTGGCTGCTGAGTGACCATTACAGGTTCCCTTGATGGGAAATATCGCGTTTTATGTCGAGGGACAGAAGCGTCCACCCGTCGTACATATGATTTTACCAGCAGGCGAGGAGAGCACACAAAATTCATAAAAAACGAGTAATTTTGTTATTGCTTGGTCTTTCACTGTTCTGTTTTCGGAAGCTCCAGGGTGCTTTCTTTCAGGTTCTGCAAGAAGAAACTGTGCTTCTGAAGGCTATTAAGAAACCGAAGCGTTTTGCTCTGAGGGTGGCGTGTTACAGCTGATTTTGATGACTTTCCGCCGCACACGGGCGCGTGTACGTAACATTATTTTCTGGCACGACATCGATGTGTCCCCAGCGTTCCCCACTGGCTGCTGAGTTACCATTACAGGTTCCCTTGATGGGAAATATCGCATTTTATGTCGAGGGACAGAAGCGTCCACCCGTCGTACATATGATTTTACCAGCAGGCGAGGAGAGCACACAAAATGCATAAAAAACGAGTGATTTTGTTACCTCCTGGTCCTTCACTGTTCTGTTTTCAACAGCTCCTGGGTGCTTTCTTTCAGATTCTGGAAAAGGAAACTGTGTTTTGAAGGCCATTAAGAAACCGAAGCGTTTTACTCTGAACGTGGCGTGTTACAGCTGACTTCGATGACTTTGAGCCGCACACGGGCGCGTGTACGTAACATTATTTTCTGGCACGACATCGATGTGTCCCCAGCGTTCCCCACTGGCTGCTGAGTGACCATTACAGGTTCCCTTGATGGGAAATATCGCATTTTATATTGAGGGACACAAGCGTCCAGCCGTGTGTACATACGTTTTTACCAGCAGGCGAAGAGAGCACACAAAATGCATTAAAAACGAGTTATTTTGTTATTGCTTGGACTTTCACTGTTCTATTTTCAACAGCTCCTGGGTGCTTTCTTTCAGGTTCTGCAAGAGGAAACTGTGCTTTTTGAGGCCTTTAAGAAACCGAAGCGTTTTATTCTGAGGGTGGCGTGTTACAGCTGATTTTGGTGACTTTGTGCCGCACACGGGCGCGTGTACGTAACATTATTTTCTGGCACGACATCGATGTGTCCCCAGCGTTCCCCACTGGCTGCTGAGTGACCATTACAGGTTCCCTTGATGGGAAATATCGCATTTTATATTGGGGGACACAAGCGTCCAACCGTGTGTACATACATTTTTATGAGCAGGCGAGGTGAGCATACAAAATGCATAAAAAACGAGTAATTTTGTTACCTCTTGGTCTTTCACTGTTCTATTTTCAACAGCTCCTGGGGGCTTTCTTTCAGGTTCTGCAAGAGGAAACTGTGCTTTTGAAGGCCCTTAAGAAACCGAAGCGTTTTATTCTGAGGGTGGCGTGTTACAGCTGATTTTGGTGACTTTGTGCCGCACACGGGCGCGTGTACGTAACATTATTTTCTGGCACGACATGGATGCGTCCCCGGCGTTCCCCACAGGCTGCTGAGTGACCATTATAGGTTCTCTTGATGGAAAATAACGCATTTTATATTGAGGGACACAAGCGTGCAGCCGTGTGTACATACATTTTTATGAGCAGGCGAGGTGAGCATACAAAATGCATAAAAAACGAGTAATTTTGTTACCTCTTGGTCTTTCACTGTTTTATTTTCAACAGCTCCTGGGGGCTTTCTTTCAGGTTCTGCAAGAGGAAACTGTGCTTTTGAAGGCCCTTAAGAAACCGAAGCGTTTTATTCTGAGGGTGGCGTGTTACAGCTGATTCTGGTGACTTTGTGCCGCACACGGGCGCGTGTACGTATAATTATTTTCTGGCACGACATGGATGCGTCCCCAGCGTTCCCCACAGGCTGCTGAGTGACCATTATAGGTTCTCTTGATGGGAAATAACGCATTTTATATAGAGGGATACAAGCGTCTAGCCGTGTGTACATACATTTTTACCAGCAGGCGAGGAGAGCACACAAAATGCATGAAAAACGAGTAATTTTGTTACTGCTTGGTCTTTCACTGTTCTGTTTTCAACAGCTCCTGGGTACTTTCTTTCAGGTACGGCAAGAGGAAACTGTGCTTTTGAGGGCCCTTAAGAAACCGAAGCGCTTTACTCTGAGGGTGGCGTGTTACAGCTGATTTTGATTACTTTGCGCCGCACACGGGCGCGTGTACGTAACATTTTTTTCTGGCACGACATCGATGTGTCCCCAGCGTTCCCCACTGGCTGCTGAGTGACCATTACAGGTTCCCTTGATGGGAAATATCGCATTTTATATTGGGGGACACAAGCGTCCAGCCGTGTGTACATACATTTTTACCAGCAGGCGAGGTGAGCATACAAAATGCATAAAAAACGAGTAATTTTGTAACTGCTTGGTCTTTCACTGTTCTGTTTTCAACAGCTCCTGGGTGCTTTCTTTCAGATTCTGCAAGAGGAAACTGTGCTTTTGAAGGCCGTTATGAAACCGAAGTGTTTCACTCTGAGGCTGGCGTGTTACAGCTGATATTGATGACTTTGCGTCGCACACGGGGGCGTGTACGTAACATTATTTTCGGGCACGACATCGATGCGTCCCCAGCGATCTCCACAGGCTGCTGAGTGACCATTATAGGTTCCCTTGATGGGAAATATCGCGTTTTATGTCGAGGGACAGAAGCGTCCAGCCGTGTGTACATCCATTCTTACCAGCAGGCAAGGAGAGCACACAAAATGCATAAAAAACGAGTAATTTCGTTACCTCTTGGTCTTTCACTGTTCTGTTTTCAACAGCTCCTGGGTGCTTTCTTTCAGGTTCTGCAAGAGGAAACTGTGCTTTTTAAGGCCTTTAAGAAACCGAAGCGTTTTATTCTGAGGGTGGCGTGTTACAGCTTATTTTGGTGACTTTGTGCCGCACACGGGCGCGTGTACGTAACATTATTTTCTTGCACGACATGGATGCGTCCTCAGCGTTCTTCACAGGCTGCGGAGTGACCATATTAGGTTCCCTTGATGGGAAATATCGCGTTTTATGTCGAGGGACAGAAGCGTCCAGCCGCGTGTACATATATTTTTACCAGCAGGCGAGGAGAGCACACAAAATGCATATAAAACGAGTTATTTTGTTATTGCTTGGTCTTTCACTGTTCTATTTTCAACAGGTCCTGGGTGCTTTCTTTCAGGTTCTACAAGAGGAAACTGTGCTTTCGAAGGCCATTAAGAAACCGAAGCGTTTTACTTTAAGGGTGGCGTGTTACAGCTGATTTGGATGACTTTGCGCCGCACACGGGCGCGTGTACGTAACATTATTTTCTGGCACGACATCGATGTGTCCCCAGCGTTCCCCACTGGCTGCTAAGTGACCATTACAGGTTCCCTTGATGGGAAATATCGCATTTTATATTGAGGGACACAAGCGTCCAGCCGTGTGTGCATACAGTTTTACCAGCAGGCGTGGAGAGCACACAAAATGCATGAAAAACGAGTAATTTTGTTACCTCTTGGTCTTTCACTGTTCTATTTTCAACAGCTCCTGGGGGCTTTCTTTCAGGTTCTGCAAGAGCAATCTGTGCTTTTGAAGGCCCTTAAGAAACCGAAGCGTTTTATTCTGAGGGTGGCGTGTTACAGCTGATTTTGGTGACTTTGCGCCGCACACGGGCGCGTGTACGTAACATTATTTTCTGGCACGTCATCGATGTGTCCCCAGCGTTCCCCACAGGCTGCTGAGTGACCATTATAGGTTCCCTTGATGGGAAATAACGCATTTTATATTGAGGGACACAAGCGTCCAGCCGTGTGTACATACATTTTTACCAGCAGGCGAGGTGAGCATACAAAATCCATAAAAACGAGTAATTTTGTTACCTCTTGGTCTTTCACTGTTCTATTTTCAACAGCTCCTGTGTGCTTTCTTTCAAGTTCTGCAAGAGGAAACTGTGCTTTTGAAGGCCTTTAAGAAACCGAAGCGTTTTATTCTGAGGGTGGCGTGCTGCAGCTGATTTTGTTGACTTTGCGCCGCACACGGGCGCGTGTACGTAACATTATTTTCTGACTCGACATCGATGCGTCCCCAGCGTCCCCCACTGGCTGCTGAGTGACCATTATAGTTTCCCTTGATGGGATATATCGTGTTTTATATTGAGGGACACAAGCGTCCAGCCGTGTGTACATACATTTTTACCAGCAGGCAAGGAGAGCACACAAAATGCATAAAAAACGGGTAATTTCGTTACCTCTTGGTCTTTCACTGTTCTGTTTTCAACAGCTCCTGGGTGCTTTCTTTCAGGTTCTGCAAGAGGAAACCGTGCTTTCTAAGGCCTTTAAGAAACCGAAGCGTTTTATTCTGAGGGTGGCGTGTTACAGCTGATTTTGGTGACTTTGTGCCGCACACGGGCGCGTGTACGTATAATTATTTTCTGGCACGACATGGATGCGTCCCCAGCGTTCCCCACAGGCTGCTGATTGACCATTATAGGTTCTCTTGATGGGAAATAACGCATTTTATATAGAGGGATACAAGCGTCTAGCCGTGTGTACATACATTTTTACCAGCAGGCGAGGTGAGCATACAAAATGCATAAAAAACGAGTAATTTTGTAACTGCTTGGTCTTTCACTGTTCTGTTTTCAACAGCTCCTGGGTGCTTTCTTTCAGATTCTGCAAGAGGAAACTGTGCTTTTGAAGGCCGTTATGAAACCGAAGTGTTTCACTCTGAGGCTGGCGTGTTACAGCTGATTTGGATGACTTTGCGTCGCACACGGGGGCGTGTACGTAACATTATTTTCGGGCACGACATCGATGCGTCCCCAGCGATCTCCACAGGCTGCTGAGTGACCATTATAGGTTCCCTTGATGGGAAATATCGCGTTTTATGTCGAGGGACAGAAGCGTCCAGCCGTGTGTACATCCATTTTTACCAGCAGGCAAGGAGAGCACACAAAATGCATAAAAAACGAGTAATTTCGTTACCTCTTGGTCTTTCACTGTTCTGTTTTCAACAGCTCCTGGGTGCTTTCTTTCAGGTTCTGCTAGAGGAAACTGTGCTTTTTAAGGCCTTTAAGAAACCGAAGCGTTTTATTCTGAGGGTGGCGTGTTACAGCTTATTTTGGTGACTTTGTGCCGCACACGGGCGCGTGTACGTAACATTATTTTCTTGCACGACATGGATGCGTCCTCAGCGTTCTTCACAGGCTGCGGAGTGACCATTTTAGGTTCCCTTGATGGGAAATATCGCGTTTTATGTCGAGGGACAGAAGCGTCCAGCCGCGTGTACATATATTTTTACCAGCAGGCGAGGAGAGCACACAAAATGCATATAAAACGAGTTATTTTGTTATTGCTTGGTCTTTCACTGTTCTATTTTCAACAGCTCCTGGGTGCTTTCTTTCAGGTTCTACAAGAGGAAACTGTGCTTTCGAAGGCCATTAAGAAACCGAAGCGTTTTACTTTAAGGGTGGCGTGTTACAGCTGATTTGGATGACTTTGCGCCGCACACGGGCGCGTGTACGTAACATTATTTTCTGGCACGACATCGATGTGTCCCCAGCGTTCCCCACTGGCTGCTGAGTGACCATTACAGGTTCCCTTGATGGGAAATATCGCGTTTTATATTGAGGGACACAAGCGTCAAGCCGTGTGTACATACATTTTTACCAGCAGGCAAGGAGAGCACACAAAATGCATAAAAAACGGGTAATTTCGTTACCTCTTGGTCTTTCACTGTTCTGTTTTCAACAGCTCCTGGGTGCTTTCTTTCAGGTTCTGCAAGAGGAAACCGTGCTTTCTAAGGCCTTTAAGAAACCGAAGCGTTTTATTCTGAGGGTGGCGTGTTACAGCTGATTTTGATTACTTTGCGACACACACATGCGCGTGTACGTAACATTATTTTCTGGCTCGACATCGATGCGTCCCCAGCGTTCCCCACTGGCTGCTGAGTGACCGTTATAGGTTCCCTTGATGGGAAATATCGTGCTTTATATTGAGGAACACAAGCGTCCAGCCGTGTGTACATACATTTTTACCAGCAGGCGAGGAGAGCACACAAAATACATAAAAAACGAGTAATTTTGTTACCTCTTGGTCTTTCACTGTTCTGTTTTCAACAGCTCCTGGGTGCTTTCTTTCAGGTTCCGAAAGAGGAAACTGTGCTTTTGAAGGCCCTTAAGAAACCGAAGCGTTTCACTCTGAGGCTGGCGTGTTACAGCTGATATTGATGACTTTGCGCCGCACACGGTGGCGTGTACGTAACACTATTTTCTGGCACGACATCGATGCGTCCCCAGCGTTCCCACCTGGCTGCTGAGTGATCGTTATAGGTTCCCTTGATGGGAAATATCGTGCTTTATATTGAGGGACACAAGCGTCCAGCCGTGTGTACATACATTTGTACCAGCAGGCGAGGTGAGCATGCAAAATGCATAAAAAACGAGTAATTTTGTTACCTCTTGGCCTTTCACTGTTCTATTTTCAACAGCTCCTGTGTGCTTTCTTTCAGGTTCTGCAAGAGGAAACTGTGCTTTTGAAGGCCCTTAAGAAACCGAGGCGTTTTACTCTGAGGGTGGCGTGTTACAGCTGATTTTGATTACTTTGCAACGCACACGGGCGCGTGTACGTAACATTATTTTCTGGCTCGACATCGATGCGTCCCCAGCGTTCCCACCTGGCTGCTGAGTGATCGTTATAGGTTCCCTTGATGGGAAATATCGTGCCTTATATTGAGGGACACAAGCGTCCAGCCGTGTGTACATACATTTTTACCAGCAGGCGAGGAGAGCACACAAAATGCATGAAAAACGAGTAATTTTGTTACTGCTTGGTCTTTCACTGTTCTGTTTTCAACAGCTCCTGGGAACTTTCTTTCAGGTACTGCAAGAGGAAACTGTGCTTTTGAAGGCCTTTAAGAAACCGAAGCGTTTTACTCTGCGGGTGGCGTGTTACAGCTGATTTTGATAACTTTGCGCCGCACACGGGCGCGTGTACGTAACATTATTTTCTGGCACGACATCGATGTGTCCCCAGCGTTCCCCACTGGCTGCTGAGTGACCATTACAGGTTCCCTTGATGGGAAATATCGCATTTTATATTGAGGGACACAAGCGTCCAGCCGTGTGTGCATACAGTTTTACCAGCAGGCGTGGAGAGCACACAAAATGCATGAAAAACGAGTAATTTTGTTACCTCTTGGTCTTTCACTGTTCTATTTTCAACAGCTCCTGGGGGCTTTCTTTCAGGTTCTGCAAGAGCAATCTGTGCTTTTGAAGGCCCTTAAGAAACCGAAGCGTTTTATTCTGAGGGTGGCGTGTTACAGCTGATTTTGGTGACTTTGCGCCGCACACGGGCGCGTGTACGTAACATTATTTTCTGGCACGACATGTTTGCGTCCCTAGCGTTCCCCACAGGCTGCTGAGTGACCATTATAGGTTCCCTTGATGGAAAATATCGCGTTTTATGTCGAGGGACAGAAGCGTCCAGCCGTGTGTACATATATTTTTACCAGCAGGCGAGGAGAGCACACAAAATGCATATAAAACGAGTTATTTTGTTATTGCTTGGTCTTTCACTGTTCTATTTTCAACAGCTCCTGGGTGCTTTCTTTCAGGTTCTACAAGAGGAAACTGTGCTTTCGAAGGCCATTAAGAAACCGAAGCGTTTTACTTTGAGGGTGGCGTGTTACAGCTGATTTTGATGACCTTTGCGCCGCACACGGGCGCGTGTACGTAACATTATTTTCTGGCACGTCATCGATGTGTCCCCAGCGTTCCCCACAGGCTGCTGAGTGACCATTATAGGTTCCCTTGATGGGAAATAACGCATTTTATATTGAGGGACACAAGCGTCCAGCCGTGTGTACATACATTTTTACCAGCAGGCGAGGTGAGCATACAAAATCCATAAAAACGAGTAATTTTGTTACCTCTTGGTCTTTCACTGTTCTATTTTCAACAGCTCCTGTGTGCTTTCTTTCAAGTTCTGCAAAAGGAAACTGTGCTTTTGAAGGCCTTTAAGAAACCGAAGCGTTTTATTCTGAGGGTGGCGTGTTGCAGCTGATTTTGTTGACTTTGCGCCGCACACGGGCGCGTGTACGTAACATTATTTTCTGACTCGACATCGATGCGTCCCCAGCGTCCCCCACTGGCTGCTGAGTGACCATTATAGTTTCCCTTGATGGGAAATATCGTGTTTTATATTGAGGGACACAAGCGTCCAGCCGTGTGTACATATATTTTTACCAGCAGGCAAGGAGAGCACACAAAATGCATAAAAAACGGGTAATTTCGTTACCTCTTGGTCTTTCACTGTTCTGTTTTCAACAGCTCCTGGGTGCTTTCTTTCAGGTTCTGCAAGAGGAAACCGTGCTTTCTAAGGCCTTTAAGAAACCGAAGCGTTTTATTCTGAGGGTGGCGTGTTACAGCTGATTTTGGTGACTTTGTGCCGCACACGGGCGCGTGTACGTATAATTATTTTCTGGCACGACATGGATGCGTCCCCAGCGTTCCCCACAGGCTGCTGATTGACCCTTATAGGTTCTCTTGATGGGAAATAACGCATTTTATATAGAGGGATACAAGCGTCTAGCCGTGTGTACATACATTTTTACCAGCAGGCGAGGTGAGCATACAAAATGCATAAAAAACGAGTAATTTTGTAACTGCTTGGTCTTTCACTGTTCTGTTTTCAACAGCTCCTGGGTGCTTTCTTTCAGATTCTGCAAGAGGAAACTGTGCTTTTGAAGGCCGTTATGAAACCGAAGTGTTTCACTCTGAGGCTGGCGTGTTACAGCTGATTTGGATGACTTTGCGTCGCACACGGGGGCGTGTACGTAACATTATTTTCGGGCACGACATCGATGCGTCCCCAGCGATCCCCACAGGCTGCTGAGTGACCATTATAGGTTCCCTTGATGGGAAATATCGCGTTTTATGTCGAGGGACAGAAGCGTCCAGCCGTGTGTACATCCATTTTTACCAGCAGGCAAGGAGAGCACACAAAATGCATAAAAAACGAGTAATTTCGTTACCTCTTGGTCTTTCACTGTTCTGTTTTCAACAGCTCCTGGGTGCTTTCTTTCAGGTTCTGCTAGAGGAAACTGTGCTTTTTAAGGCCTTTAAGAAACCGAAGCGTTTTATTCTGAGGGTGGCGTGTTACAGCTTATTTTGGTGACTTTGTGCCGCACACGGGCGCGTGTACGTAACATTATTTTCTTGCACGACATGGATGCGTCCTCAGCGTTCTTCACAGGCTGCGGAGTGACCATTTTAGGTTCCCTTGATGGGAAATATCGCGTTTTATGTCGAGGGACAGAAGCGTCCAGCCGCGTGTACATATATTTTTACCAGCAGGCGAGGAGAGCACACAAAATGCATATAAAACGAGTTATTTTGTTATTGCTTGGTCTTTCACTGTTCTATTTTCAACAGCTCCTGGGTGCTTTCTTTCAGGTTCTACAAGAGGAAACTGTGCTTTCGAAGGCCATTAAGAAACCGAAGCGTTTTACTTTAAGGGTGGCGTGTTACAGCTGATTTGGATGACTTTGCGCCGCACACGGGCGCGTGTACGTAACATTATTTTCTGGCACGACATCGATGTGTCCCCAGCGTTCCCCACTGGTTGCTGAGTGACCATTACAGGTTCCCTTGATGGGAAATATCGCGTTTTATATTGAGGGACACAAGCGTCAAGCCGTGTGTACATACATTTTTACCAGCAGGCAAGGAGAGCACACAAAATGCATAAAAAACGGGTAATTTCGTTACCTCTTGGTCTTTCACTGTTCTGTTTTCAACAGCTCCTGGGTGCTTTCTTTCAGGTTCTGCAAGAGGAAACCGTGCTTTCTAAGGCCTTTAAGAAACCGAAGCGTTTTATTCTGAGGGTGGCGTGTTACAGCTGATTTTGATTACTTTGCGACACACACATGCGCGTGTACGTAACATTATTTTCTGGCTCGACATCGATGCGTCCCCAGCGTTCCCCACTGGCTGCTGAGTGACCGTTATAGGTTCCCTTGATGGGAAATATCGTGCTTTATATTGAGGAACACAAGCGTCCAGCCGTGTGTACATACATTTTTACCAGCAGGCGAGGAGAGCACACAAAATACATAAAAAACGAGTAATTTTGTTACCTCTTGGTCTTTCACTGTTCTGTTTTCAACAGCTCCTGGGTGCTTTCTTTCAGGTTCCGAAAGAGGAAACTGTGCTTTTGAAGGCCCTTAAGAAACCGAAGCGTTTCACTCTGAGGCTGGCGTGTTACAGCTGATATTGATGACTTTGCGCCGCACACGGTGGCGTGTACGTAACACTATTTTCTGGCACGACATCGATGCGTCCCCAGCGTTCCCACCTGGCTGCTGAGTGATCGTTATAGGTTCCCTTGATGGGAAATATCGTGCTTTATATTGAGGGACACAAGCGTCCAGCCGTGTGTACATACATTTGTACCAGCAGGCGAGGTGAGCATGCAAAATGCATAAAAAACGAGTAATTTTGTTACCTCTTGGCCTTTCACTGTTCTATTTTCAACAGCTCCTGTGTGCTTTCTTTCAGGTTCTGCAAGAGGAAACTGTGCTTTTGAAGGCCCTTAAGAAACCGAGGCGTTTTACTCTGAGGGTGGCGTGTTACAGCTGATTTTGATTACTTTGCAACGCACACGGGCGCGTGTACGTAACATTATTTTCTGGCTCGACATCGATGCGTCCCCAGCGTTCCCACCTGGCTGCTGAGTGATCGTTATAGGTTCCCTTGATGGGAAATATCGTGCCTTATATTGAGGGACACAAGCGTCCAGCCGTGTGTACATACATTTTTACCAGCAGGCGAGGAGAGCACACAAAATGCATGAAAAACGAGTAATTTTGTTACTGCTTGGTCTTTCACTGTTCTGTTTTCAACAGCTCCTGGGAACTTTCTTTCAGGTACTGCAAGAGGAAACTGTGCTTTTGAAGGCCTTTAAGAAACCGAAGCGTTTTACTCTGCGGGTGGCGTGTTACAGCTGATTTTGATAACTTTGCGCCGCACACGGGCGCGTGTACGTAACATTATTTTCTGGCACGACATCGATATATCCCCAGCGTTCCCCACAGGCTGCTGAGTGACCATTACAGGTTCCCTTGATGGGAAATATCGTGTTCTATATTGAGGGACACAAGCGTCCAGCCGTGTGTACATACATTTTTACCAGCAGGCGAGGAGAGCACACAAAATGCATGAAAAACGAGTAATTCTGTTACTGCTTGGTCTTTCACTGTTCTGTTTTCAACAGCTCCTGGGTGCTTTCTCTCAGATTCTGCATGAGGAAACTGTGCTTTTGAAGGCCTTTAAGAAACCGAAGCGTTTTATTCTGAGGGTGGCGTGTTACAGCTGATTTTGGTGACTTTGTGCCGCACACGGGCGCGTGTACGTAACATTATTTTCTGGCACGACATGGATGCGTCCCCAGCGTTCCCCACAGGCTGCTGAGTGACCATTATAGGTTCTCTTGATGGGAAATAACGCATTTTATATTGAGGGACACAAGCGTCCAGCCGTGTGAACATACATTTTTACCAGCAGGCGAGGTGAGCATACAAAATGCATAAAAAACGAGTAATTTTGTTACCTCTTGGCCTTTCACTGTTCTGTTTTTAACAGCTCCTGTGTGCTTTCTTTCAGGTTCTGCAAGAGGAAACTGTGCTTTTGAAGGCCTTTAGGAAACCGGAGCGTTTTCCTCTGAGGGTGGTGTGTTGCAGCTGATTTTGTTGACTTTGCGCCGCACACGGGCGCGTGTACGTAACATTATTTTCTGACTCGACATCGATGCGTCCCCAGCGTCCCCCACTGGCTGCTGAGTGACCGTTATAGGTTCCCTTGATGGGAAATATCGTGTTCTATATTGAGGGACACAAGCGTCCAGCCGTGTGTACATACATTTTTACCAGCAGGCGAGGAGAGCACACAAAATGCATGAAAAACGAGTAATTTTGTTACTGCTTGGTCTTTCACTGTTCTGTTTTCAACAGCTCCTGGGTGCTTTCTTTCAGATTCTGCATGAGGAAACTGTGCTTTTGAAGGCCTTTAAGAAACCGAAGCGTTTTATTCTGAGGGTGGCGTGTTACAGCTGATTTTGGTGACTTTGTGCCGCACACGGGCGCGTGTACGTAACATTTTTTTCAGGCTCGACATCGATGCGTCCCCAGCGTTCCCCACTGACTGCTGGGTGACCGTTATAGGTTCCCTTGATGGGAAATATTGCGTTTTATATTGAGGGACACAAGCGTCCAGCCGTGTGTACATACATTTTTACCAGCAGGCGAGGAGAGCACACAAAATGCATGAAAAACGAGTAATTCTGTTACTGCTTGGTCTTTCACTGTTCTGTTTTCAACAGCTCCTGGGTGCTTTCTTTCAGGTACTGCAACAAGAAACTGTGTTTTTGAAGGCCCTTAAGAAACCGAAGCGTTTTACTCTGAGGGTGGCGTGTTACAGCTGATTTTGATAATTTTGCGCCTCACACGGGCGCGTGTACGTAACATTATTTTCTGGCACGACATCGATGCGTCCCCAGCGTTCCCCACAGGCTGCTGAGTGACCATTTTAGGTTCACTTGATGGGAAATATTGCGCTTTATATCGAGGGACAGCAGCGTCCAGCCGTGTCTACATACGTTTTCACCAGCAAGCGAGGAGACCACACAAAATGCATAAAAAACGAGTAATTTCGTTACCTCTTGGTCTTTCACTGGTCTGTTTTCAACAACTCCTGGGTGCTTTCCTTCAGGTACTGCAGGAGGAAACTGTGCTGTTGAAGGCCTTTAAGAAACCGAAGCGTTTTACTCTGAGGGTGGCGTGTTACAGCTGATTTTGATAACTTTGCGCCGCACACGGGCGCGTGTACGTAACATTATTTTCTGGCACGACATCGATGTGTCTCCAGCGTTCCCCATTGGCTGCTGAGTGACCATTACAGGTTCCCTTGATGGGAAATATCGCATTTTACATTGAGGGTCACAAGCGTCCTGCCGTGTGTACATACATTTTTACCAGCAGGCGAGGAGAGCACACAAAATGCATGAAAAACGAGTAATTGTGTTACTGCTTGGTCTTTCACTGTTCTGTTTTCAACAGCTCCTGGGTGCTTTCTTTCAGGAACTGCAACAGGAAACTGTGTTTTTGAAGGCCCTTAAGAAACCGAAGAGCTTTACTCTGAGGGTGTCGTGTTACAGCTGATTTTGATGATTTTGCGCCGCACACGGGCGCGTGTACGTAACATTATTTTCAGGCTCTACATCGATGCGTCCCCAGCGTTCCCCACTGGCTGCTGGGTGACCGTTATAGGTTCCCTTGATGGGGAACAACGCATTTTATATTGAGGGACACAAGCGTCCAGCCGTGTGTACATACATTTTTACCAGCAGGCGAGGTGAGCTTACAAAATCCATAAAAACGAGTAATTTTGTTACCTCTTGGTCTTTCACTGTTCTATTTTCAACAGCTCCTGTGTGTATACGGGCGCGTATACGTAACATTTTTTTCAGGCTCGACATCGATGCGTCCCCAGCGTTCCCCACTGACTGCTGGGTGACCGTTATAGGTTCCCTTGATGGGAAATATCGCGTTTTATATTCGGGGGCACAAGCATCCAGCCGTGTGTACATACGTTTGTACCAGCAGGCGAGGAGAGCACACAAAATTCATAAAAAACGAGTAATTTTGTTATTGCTTGGTCTTTCACTGTTCTGTTTTCAACAGCTCCAGGGTGCTTTCTTTCAGGTTCTGCAAGAGGAAACTGTGATTCTGAAGGCTATTAAGAAACCGAAGCGTTTTACTCTGAGGGTGGCGCGTTACAGCTGATTTCGATGACTTTGCGCCGCACATGGGCGCGTGTACGTAACATTATTTTCTGGCACGATATCGATGTGTCCCCAGCGTTCCCCACTGGCTGCTGAGTGACCATTACAGGTTCCCTTGATGGGAAATATCGCGTTTTATGTCGAGGGACTGAAGCGCCCACCCGTCGTACATATGATTTTACCAGCAGGCGAGGAGAGCACACAAAATTCATAAAAAACGAGTAATTTTGTTATTGCTTGGTCTTTCACTGTTCTGTTTTCGGAAGCTCCAGGGTGCTTTCTTTCAGGTTCTGCAAGAAGAAACTGTGCTTCTGAAGGCTATTAAGAAACCGAAGCGTTTTGCTCTGAGGGTGGCGTGTTACAGCTGATTTTGATGACTTTCCGCCGCACACGGGCGCGTGTACGTAACATTATTTTCTGGCACGACATCGATGCGTCCCCAGCGTTCCCCACAGGCTGCTGAGTGACCATTACAGGTTCCCTTGATGGCAAATATCGCGTTTTATATTCAGGGACACAAGCATCCAGCCGTGTGTACATACGTTTGTACCAGCAAGCGAGGAGAGCAAACAAAATGCATGAAAAACGAGTAATTTTGTTGCCTCTTGGTCTTTCACTGGTCTGTTTTCAACAGCTCCTGGGTGCTTTCTTTCGGATTCTGCAAGAGAAAACTGTGCTTTTGAAGGCCATTGAGAAACCGAAGCGTTTTACTCTGAGGGTGGCGCGTTACAGCTGATTTCGATGACTTTGCGCCGCACATGGGCGCGTGTACGTAACATTATTTTCTGGCACGATATCGATGTGTCCCCAGCGTTCCCCACTGGCTGCTGAGTGACCATTACAGGTTCCCTTGATGGGAAATATCGCGTTTTATGTCGAGGGACAGAAGCGTCCACCCGTCGTACATATGATTTTACCAGCAGGCGAGGAGAGCACACAAAATGCATAAAAAACGAGTGATTTTGTTACCTCCTGGTCCTTCACTGTTCTGTTTTCAACAGCTCCTGGGTGCTTTCTTTCAGATTCTGGAAAAGGAAACTGTGTTTTGAAGGCCATTAAGAAACCGAAGCGTTTTACTCTGAACGTGGCGTGTTACAGCTGACTTCGATGACTTTGAGCCGCACACGGGCGCGTGTACGTAACATTATTTTCTGGCACGACATCGATGTGTCCCCAGCGTTCCCCACTGGCTGCTGAGTTACCATTACAGGTTCCCTTGATGGAAAATATCGCATTTTATATTGAGGGACACAAGCGTCCAGCCGTGTGTACATACGTTTTTACCAGCAGGCGAAGAGAGCACACAAAATGCATTAAAAACGAGTTATTTTGTTATTGCTTGGTCTTTCACTGTTCTATTTTCAACAGCTCCTGGGTGCTTTCTTTCAGGTTCTGCAAGAGGAAACTGTGCTTTTGAAGGCCCTTAAGAAACCGAAGCGTTTTATTCTGAGGGTGGCGTGTTACAGCTGATTCTGGTGACTTTGTGCCGCACACGGGCGCGTGTACGTAACATTATTTTCTGGCACGACATCGATGTGTCCCCAGCGTTCCCCACTGGCTGCTGAGTGACCATTACAGGTTCCCTTGATGGGAAATATTGCATTTTATATTGGGGGACACAAGCGTCCAACCGTGTGTACATACATTTTTATGAGCAGGCGAGGTGAGCATACAAAATGCATAAAAAACGAGTAATTTTGTTACCTCTTGGTCTTTCACTGTTCTATTTTCAACAGCTCCTGGGGGCTTTCTTTCAGGTTCTGCAAGAGGAAACTGTGCTTTTGAAGGCCCTTAAGAAACCGAAGCGTTTTATTCTGAGGGTGGCGTGTTACAGCTGATTTTGGTGACTTTGTGCCGCACACGGGCGCGTGTACGTATAATTATTTTCGGGCACGACATGGATGCGTCCCCAGCGTTCCCCACAGGCTGCTGAGTGACCGTTATAGGTTCTCTTGATGGGAAATAACGCATTTTATATAGAGGGATACAAGCGTCTAGCCGTGTGTTCATACATTTTTACCAGCAGGCGAGGAGAGCACGCAAAATGCATGAAAAACGAGTAATTTTGTTACTGCTTGGTCTATCACTGTTCTGTTTTCAGCAGCTCCTGTGTGCTTTCTTTCAGGTACTGCAAGAGGAAACTGTGCTTTTGAAGGCCCTTAAGAAACCGAAGCGCTTTACTCTGAAGGTGGCGTGTTACAGCTGATTTTGATGACTTTGCGCCGCACACGGGCGCGTGTACGTAACATTATTTTCTGGCACGACATCGATGCGTCCCCAGCGTTCCCCACAGGCTGCTGAGTGACCATTATAGGTTCTCTTGATGGAAAACAACGCATTTTATATTGAGGGACACAAGCGTGCAGCCGTGTGTACATACATTTTTATGAGCAGGCGAGGTGAGCATACAAAATGCATAAAAAACGAGTAATTTTGTTACCTCTTGGTCTTTCACTGTTTTATTTTCAACAGCTCCTGGGGGCTTTCTTTCAGGTTCTGCAAGAGGAAACTGTGCTTTTGAAGGCCCTTAAGAAACCGAAGCGTTTTATTCTGAGGGTGGCGTGTTACAGCTGATTCTGGTGACTTTGTGCCGCACACGGGCGCGTGTACGTATAATTATTTTCTGGCACGACATGGATGCGTCCCCAGCGTTCCCCACAGGCTGCTGAGTGACCATTATAGGTTCTCTTGATGGGAAATAACGCATTTTCTATAGAGGGATACAAGCGTCTAGCCGTGTGTACATACATTTTTACCAGCAGGCGAGGAGAGCACACAAAATGCATGAAAAACGAGTAATTTTGTAACTGCTTGGTCTTTCACTGTTCTGTTTTCAACAGCTCCTGGGTGCTTTCTTTCAGATTCTGCAAGAGGAAACTGTGCTTTTGAAGGCCGTTATGAAACCGAAGTGTTTCACTCTGAGGCTGGCGTGTTACAGCTGATATTGATGACTTTGCGTCGCACACGGGGGCGTGTACGTAACATTATTTTCGGGCACGACATCGATGCGTCCCCAGCGATCTCCACAGGCTGCTGAGTGACCATTATAGGTTCCCTTGATGGGAAATATCGCGTTTTATGTCGAGGGACAGAAGCGTCCAGCCGTGTGTACATATATTTTTACCAGCAGGCGAGGAGAGCACACAAAATGCATATAAAACGAGTTATTTTGTTATTGCTTGGTCTTTCACTGTTCTATTTTCAACAGCTCCTGGGTGCTTTCTTTCAGGTTCTACAAGAGGAAACTGTGCTTTCGAAGGCCATTAAGAAACCGAAGCGTTTTATTCTGAGGGTGGCGTGTTACAGCTTATTTTGGTGACTTTGTGCCGCACACGGGCGCGTGTACGTAACATTATTTTCTTGCACGACATGGATGCGTCCTCAGCGTTCTTCACAGGCTGCGGAGTGACCATTTTAGGTTCCCTTGATGGGAAATATCGCGTTTTATGTCGAGGGACAGAAGCGTCCAGCCGCGTGTACATATATTTTTACCAGCAGGCGAGGAGAGCACACAAAATGCATATAAAACGAGTTATTTTGTTATTGCTTGGTCTTTCACTGTTCTATTTTCAACAGCTCCTGGGTGCTTTCTTTCAGGTTCTACAAGAGGAAACTGTGCTTTCGAAGGCCATTAAGAAACCGAAGCGTTTTACTTTGAGGGTGGCGTGTTACAGCTGATTTTGATGACCTTTGCGCCGCACACGGGCGCGTGTACGTAACATTATTTTCTGGCACGTCATCGATGTGTCCCCAGCGTTCCCCACAGGCTGCTGAGTGACCATTATAGGTTCCCTTGATGGGAAATAACGCATTTTATATTGAGGGACACAAGCGTCCAGCCGTGTGTACATACATTTTTACCAGCAGGCGAGGTGAGCATACAAAATCCATAAAAACGAGTAATTTTGTTACCTCTTGGTCTTTCACTGTTCTATTTTCAACAGCTCCTGTGTGCTTTCTTTCAAGTTCTGCAAGAGGAAACTGTGCTTTTGAAGGCCTTTAAGAAACCGAAGCGTTTTATTCTGAGGGTGGCGTGTTGCAGCTGATTTTGTTGACTTTGCGCCGCACACGGGCGCGTGTACGTAACATTATTTTCTGACTCGACATCGATGCGTCCCCAGCGTCCCCCACTGGCTGCTGAGTGACCATTATAGTTTCCCTTGATGGGAAATATCGTGTTTTATATTGAGGGACACAAGCGTCCAGCCGTGTGTACATACATTTTTACCAGCAGGCAAGGAGAGCACACAAAATGCATAAAAAACGGGTAATTTCGTTACCTCTTGGTCTTTCACTGTTCTGTTTTCAACAGCTCCTGGGTGCTTTCTTTCAGGTTCTGCAAGAGGAAACCGTGCTTTCTAAGGCCTTTAAGAAACCGAAGCGTTTTATTCTGAGGGTGGCGTGTTACAGCTGATTTTGGTGACTTTGTGCCGCACACGGGCGCGTGTACGTATAATTATTTTCTGGCACGACATGGATGCGTCCCCAGCGTTCCCCACAGGCTGCTGATTGACCATTATAGGTTCTCTTGATGGGAAATAACGCATTTTATATAGAGGGATACAAGCGTCTAGCCGTGTGTACATACATTTTTACCAGCAGGCGAGGTGAGCATACAAAATGCATAAAAAACGAGTAATTTTGTAACTGCTTGGTCTTTCACTGTTCTGTTTTCAACAGCTCCTGGGTGCTTTCTTTCAGATTCTGCAAGAGGAAACTGTGCTTTTGAAGGCCGTTATGAAACCGAAGTGTTTCACTCTGAAGCTGGCGTGTTACAGCTGATTTGGATGACTTTGCGTCGCACACGGGGGCATGTACGTAACATTATTTTCGGGCACGACATCGATGCGTCCCCAGCGATCCCCACAGGCTGCTGAGTGACCATTATAGGTTCCCTTGATGGGAAATATCGCATTTTGGATGCGTCCTCAGCGTTCTTCACAGGCTGCGGAGTGACCATTTTAGGTTCCCTTGATGGGAAATATCGCGTTTTATGTCGAGGGACAGAAGCGTCCAGCCGCGTGTACATATATTTTTACCAGCAGGCGAGGAGAGCACACAAAATGCATATAAAACGAGTTATTTTGTTATTGCTTGGTCTTTCACTGTTCTATTTTCAACAGCTCCTGGGTGCTTTCTTTCAGGTTCTACAAGAGGAAACTGTGCTTTCGAAGGCCATTAAGAAACCGAAGCGTTTTACTTTAAGGGTGGCGTGTTACAGCTGATTTGGATGACTTTGCGCCGCACACGGGCGCGTGTACGTAACATTATTTTCTGGCACGACATCGATGTGTCCCCAGCGTTCCCCACTGGCTGCTGAGTGACCATTACAGGTTCCCTTGATGGGAAATATCGCGTTTTATATTGAGGGACACAAGCGTCAAGCCGTGTGTACATACATTTTTACCAGCAGGCAAGGAGAGCACACAAAATGCATAAAAAACGGGTAATTTCGTTACCTCTTGGTCTTTCACTGTTCTGTTTTCAACAGCTCCTGGGTGCTTTCTTTCAGGTTCTGCAAGAGGAAACCGTGCTTTCTAAGGCCTTTAAGAAACCGAAGCGTTTTATTCTGAGGGTGGCGTGTTACAGCTGAGTTTGGTGACTTTGTGCCGCACACGGGCGCGTGTACGTAACATTATTTTCTGGCACGACATCGATGTGTCCCCAGCGTTCCCTACTGGCTGCTGAGTGACCATTACAGGTTCCCTTGATTGGAAATATCGCATTTTATATTGAGGGACACAAGCGTCCAGCCGTGTGTGCATACAGTTTTACCAGCAGGCGTGGAGAGCACACAAAATGCATGAAAAACGAGTAATTTTGTTACCTCTTGGTCTTTCACTGTTCTATTTTCAACAGCTCCTGGGGGCTTTCTTTCAGGATCTGCAAGAGCAAACTGTGCTTTTGAAGGCCCTTAAGAAACCGAAGCGTTTTATTCTGAGGGTGGCGTGTTACAGCTTATTTTGGTGACTTTGTGCCGCACACGGGCGCGTGTACGTAACATTATTTTCTTGCACGACATGGATGCGTCCTCAGCGTTCTTCACAGGCTGCGGAGTGACCATTTTAGGTTCCCTTGATGGGAAATATCGCGTTTTATGTCGAGGGACAGAAGCGTCCAGCCGCGTGTACATATATTTTTACCAGCAGACGAGGAGAGCACACAAAATGCATATATAACGAGTTATTTTGTTATTGCTTGGTCTTTCACTGTTCTATTTTCAACAGCTCCTGTGTGCTTTCTTTCAGGTTCTACAAGAGGAAACTGTGCTTTCGAAGGCCATTAAGAAACCGAAGCGTTTTACTTTAAGGGTGGCGTGTTACAGCTGATTTGGATGACTTTGCGCCGCACACGGGCGCGTGTACGTAACATTATTTTCTGGCACGACATGTTTGCGTCGCTAGCGTTCCCCACAGGCTGCTGAGTGACCATTATAGGTTCCCTTGATGGGAAATAACGCGTTTTATGTCGAGGGACAGAAGCGTCCAGCCGCGTGTACATATATTTTTACCAGCAGGCGAGGAGAGCACACAAAATGCATATAAAACTAGTTATTTTGTTATTGCTTGGTCTTTCACTGTTCTATTTTCAACAGCTCCTGGGTGCTTTCTTTCAGGTTCTACAAGAGGAAACTGTGCTTTCGAAGGCCATTAAGAAACCGAAGCGTTTTACTTTAAGGGTGGCGTGTTACAGCTGATTTGGATGACTTTGCGCCGCACACGGGCGCGTGTACGTAACATTATTTTCTGGCACGAAATCGATGTGTCCCCAGCGTTCCCCACTGGCTGCTGAGTGACCATTACAGGTTCCCTTGATGGGAAATATCGCGTTTTATGTCGAGGGACAGAAGCGTCCAGCCGTGTGTACATATATTTTTACCAGCAGGCGAGGAGAGCACACAAAATGCATATAAAACGAGTTATTTTGTTATTGCTTGGTCTTTCACTGTTCTATTTTCAACAGCTCCTGGGTGCTTTCTTTCAGGTTCTACAAGAGGAAACTGTGCTTTCGAAGGCCATTAAGAAACCGAAGCGTTTTACTTTAAGGGTGGCGTGTTATAGCTGATTTGGATGACTTTGCGCCGCACACGGGCGCGTGTACGTAACATTATTTTCTGGCACGACATCGATGTGTCCCCAGCGTTCCCCACTGGCTGCTGAGTGACCATTACAGGTTCCCTTGATGGGAAATATCGCGTTTTTTGTCGAGGGACAGAAGCGTCCAGCCGCGTGTACATATATTTTTACCAGCAGGCGAGGAGAGCACACAAAATGCATATAAAACGAGTTATTTTGTTATTGCTTGGTCTTTCACTGTTCTATTTTCAACAGCTCCTGGGTGCTTTCTTTCAGGTTCTACAAGAGGAAACTGTGCTTTCGAAGGCCATTAAGAAACCGAAGCGTTTTACTTTAAGGGTGGCGTGTTACAGCTGATTTTGATGACCTTTGCGCCGCACACGGGCGCGTGTACGTAACATTATTTTCTGGCACGTCATCGATGTGTCCCCAGCGTTCCCCACAGGCTGCTGAGTGACCATTATAGGTTCCCTTGATGGGAAATAACGCATTTTATATTGAGGGACACAAGCGTCCAGCCGTGTGTACATACATTTTTACCAGCAGGCGAGGTGAGCATACAAAATCCATAAAAACGAGTAATTATGTTACCTCTTGGTCTTTCACTGTTCTATTTTCAACAGCTCCTGTGTGCTTTCTTTCAAGTTCTGCAAGAGGAAACTGTGCTTTTGAAGGCCTTTAAGAAACCGAAGCGTTTTATTCTGAGGGTGGCGTGTTGCAGCTGATTTTGTTGACTTTGCGCCGCACACGGGCGCGTGTACGTAACATTATTTTCTGACTCGACATCGATGCGTCCCCAGCGTCCCCCACTGGCTGCTGAGTGACCATTATAGGTTCCCTTGATGGGAAATATCGTGTTTTATATTGAGGGACACAAGCGTCTAGCCGTATGTACATACATTTTTACCAGCATGCGAGGAGAGCACACAAAATGCATGAAAAACGAGTAATTTTGTTATTGTTTGGTCTTTCACTGTTCTATTTTCAACAGCTCCTGGGTGCTTTCTTTCAGATTCTGCAAGAGGAAACTGTGCTTTTGAAGGCCCTTAAGAAACCGAAGCGTTTTATTCTGAGGGTGGCGTGTTACAGCTGATTTTGGTGACTTTGTGCCGCACACGGGCGCGTGTACATATAATTATTTTCTGGCACGACATGGATGCGTCCCCAGCGTTCCCCACAGGCTGCTGAGTGACCATTATAGGTTCTCTTGATGGGAAATAACGCATTTTATATAGAGGGATACAAGCGTCTAGCCGTGAGTACATACATTTTTACCAGCAGGCGAGGAGAGCACACAAAATGCATGAAAAACGAGTAATTTTGTTACTGCTTGGTCTTTCACTGTTCTGTTTTCAACAGCTCCTGGGTACTTTCTTTCAGGTACTCTGAGGGTGGCGTGTTGCAGCTGATTTTGTTGACTTTGCGCCGCACACGGGCGCGTGTACGTAACATTATTTTCTGACTCGACATCGATGTGTCCCCAGCGTTCCCCACTGGCTGCTGAGTGACCATTACAGGTTCCCTTGATGGGAAATAACGCATTTTATATTGAGGGACACAAGCGTCCAGCCGTATGTACATACATTTTTACCAGCAGGCGAGGTGAGCATACAAAATGCATAAAAAACGAGTAATTTTGTTATTGCTTGGCCTTTCACTGTTCTGCTTTCAACAGCTCCTGGGTACTTTCTTTCAGGTACTGCAAGAGGAAACTGTGCTTTTGAAGGCCCTTAAGAAACCGAAGCGCTTTACTCTGAGGGTGGCGTGTTACAGCTGATTTTGATGACTTTGCGCCGCACACGGGCGCGTGTACGTAACATAATTTTCTGGCACGACATGTTTGCGTCCCTAGCGTTCCCCACAGGCTGCTGAGTGACCATTATAGTTACCATTATAGGATGGGAAGTATCGCGTTTTATGTCGAGGGACAGAAGCGTCCAGCCGTGTGTACATATATTTTTACCAGCAGGCGAGGAGAGCACACAAAATGCATATAAAACGAGTTATTTTGTTATTGCTTGGTCTTTCACTGTTCTATTTTCAACAGCTCCTGTGTGCTTTCTTTCAGGTTCTACAAGAGGAAACTGTGCTTTCGAAGGCCATTAAGAAACCGAAGCGTTTTACTTTAAGGGTGGCGTGTTACAGCTGATTTTGATGACTTTGCGCCGCACACGGGCGCGTGTACGTAACATTTTTTTCAGGCTCGACATCGATGCGTCCCCAGCGTTCCCCACTGACTGCTGGGTGACCGTTATAGGTTCCCTTGATGGGAAATATCGCGTTTTATATTCAGGGACACAAGCATCCAGCCGTGTGTACATACGTTTTTACCAGCAGGCGAGGAGAGCACACAAAATGCATAAAAAAGAGTAATTTTCTTATTGCTTGGTCTTTCACTGTTCTGTTTTCAACAGCTTCTGTGTGCTTTCTTACAGATTCTGCAAGAGGAAACTGTGCTTTTGAAGGCCTTTAAGAAACCGAAGCCTTTTACTCTGAGGGTGGCGTGTTACAGCTGATTTTGATGACTTTGCGCCGCACACGGGCGCGTGTACGTAACATTATTTTCTGGCACGACATCGATGTGTCTCCAGCGTTCCCCATTGGCTGCTGAGTGACCATTACAGGTTCCCTTGATGGGAAATATCGCGTTTTATATTGAGGGACACAAGCGTCAAGCCGTGTGTACATACATTTTTACCAGCAGGCAAGGAGAGCACACAAAATGCATAAAAAACGGGAAATTTCGTTACCTCTTGGTCTTTCACTGTTCTGTTTTCAACAGCTCCTGGGTGCTTTCTTTCAGGTTCTGCAAGAGGAAACCGTGCTTTCTAAGGCCTTCAAGAAACCGAAGCGTTTTATTCTGAGGGTGGCGTGTTACAGCTGAGTTTGGTGACTTTGTGCCGCACACGGGCGCGTGTACGTAACATTATTTTCTGGCACGACATCGATGTGTCCCCAGCGTTCCCCACAGGCTGCTGAGTGACCGTTACAGGTTCCCTTGATGGGAAATATCGCATTTTATATTGAGGGACACAAGCGTCCAGCCGTGTGTGCATACAGTTTTACCAGCAGGCGTGGAGAGCACACAAAATGCATAAAAAACGGGTAATTTCGTTACCTCTTGGTCTTTCACTGTTCTATTTTCAACAGCTCCTGGGGGCTTTCTTTCAGGTTCTGCAAGAGCAAACTGTGCTTTTGAAGGCCCTTAAGAAACCGAAGCGTTTTATTCTGAGGGTGGCGTGTTACAGCTGATTTTGGTGACTTTGCGCCGCACACGGGCGCGTGTACGTAACTTTATTTTCTGGCACGACATGTTTGCGTCCCTAGCGTTCCCCACAGGCTGCTGAGTGACCATTATAGGTTCCCTTGATGGGAAATATCGCGTTCTATGTCGAGGGACAGAAGCGTCCAGCCGTGTGTACATATATTTTTACCAGCAGGCGAGGAGAGCACACAGAATGCATATAAAAAGAGTTATTTTGTTATTGCTTGGTCTTTCACTGTTCTATTTTCAACAGCTCCTGTGTGCTTTCTTTCAAGTTCTGCAAGAGGAAACTGTGCTTTTGAAGGCCTTTAAGAAACCGAAGCGTTTTATTCTGAGGGTGGCGTGTTGCAGCTGATTTTGTTGACTTTGCGCCGCACACGGGCGCGTGTACGTAACATTATTTTCTGACTCGACATCGATGCGTCCCCAGCGTCCCCCACTGGCTGCTGAGTGACCATTATAGGTTCCCTTGATGGGAAATATCGTGTTTTATATTGAGGGACACAAGCGTCCAGCCGTATGTACATACATTTTTACCAGCATGCGAGGAGAGCACACAAAATGCATGAAAAACGAGTAATTTTGTTATTGTTTGGTCTTTCACTGTTCTATTTTCAACAGCTCCTGGGTGCTTTCTTTCAGATTCTGCAAGAGGAAACTGTGCTTTTGAAGGCCCTTAAGAAACCGAAGCGTTTTATTCTGAGGGTGGCGTGTTACAGCTGATTTTGGTGACTTTGTGCCGCACACGGGCGCGTGTACATATAATTATTTTCTGGCACGACATGGATGCGTCCCCAGCGTTCCCCACAGGCTGCTGAGTGACCATTATAGGTTCTCTTGATGGGAAATAACGCATTTTATATAGAGGGATACAAGCGTCTAGCCGTGAGTACATACATTTTTACCAGCAGGCGAGGAGAGCACACAAAATGCATGAAAAACGAGTAATTTTGTTACTGCTTGGTCTTTCACTGTTCTGTTTTCAACAGCTCCTGGGTACTTTCTTTCAGGTACTCTGAGGGTGGCGTGTTGCAGCTGATTTTGTTGACTTTGCGCCGCACACGGGCGCGTGTACGTAACATTATTTTCTGACTCGACATCGATGTGTCCCCAGCGTTCCCCACTGGCTGCTGAGTGACCATTACAGGTTCCCTTGATGGGAAATAACGCATTTTATATTGAGGGACACAAGCGTCCAGCCGTATGTACATACATTTTTACCAGCAGGCGAGGTGAGCATACAAAATGCATAAAAAACGAGTAATTTTGTTATTGCTTGGCCTTTCACTGTTCTGCTTTCAACAGCTCCTGGGTACTTTCTTTCAGGTACTGCAAGAGGAAACTGTGCTTTTGAAGGCCCTTAAGAAACCGAAGCGCTTTACTCTGAGGGTGGCGTGTTACAGCTGATTTTGATGACTTTGCGCCGCACACGGGCGCGTGTACGTAACATAATTTTCTGGCACGACATGTTTGCGTCCCTAGCGTTCCCCACAGGCTGCTGAGTGACCATTATAGTTACCATTATAGGATGGGAAGTATCGCGTTTTATGTCGAGGGACAGAAGCGTCCAGCCGTGTGTACATATATTTTTACCAGCAGGCGAGGAGAGCACACAAAATGCATATAAAACGAGTTATTTTGTTATTGCTTGGTCTTTCACTGTTCTATTTTCAACAGCTCCTGTGTGCTTTCTTTCAGGTTCTACAAGAGGAAACTGTGCTTTCGAAGGCCATTAAGAAACCGAAGCGTTTTACTTTAAGGGTGGCGTGTTACAGCTGATTTTGATGACTTTGCGCCGCACACGGGCGCGTGTACGTAACATTTTTTTCAGGCTCGACATCGATGCGTCCCCAGCGTTCCCCACTGACTGCTGGGTGACCGTTATAGGTTCCCTTGATGGGAAATATCGCGTTTTATATTCAGGGACACAAGCATCCAGCCGTGTGTACATACGTTTTTACCAGCAGGCGAGGAGAGCACACAAAATGCATAAAAAAGAGTAATTTTCTTATTGCTTGGTCTTTCACTGTTCTGTTTTCAACAGCTTCTGTGTGCTTTCTTACAGATTCTGCAAGAGGAAACTGTGCTTTTGAAGGCCTTTAAGAAACCGAAGCCTTTTACTCTGAGGGTGGCGTGTTACAGCTGATTTTGATGACTTTGCGCCGCACACGGGCGCGTGTACGTAACATTATTTTCTGGCACGACATCGATGTGTCTCCAGCGTTCCCCATTGGCTGCTGAGTGACCATTACAGGTTCCCTTGATGGGAAATATCGCGTTTTATATTGAGGGACACAAGCGTCAAGCCGTGTGTACATACATTTTTACCAGCAGGCAAGGAGAGCACACAAAATGCATAAAAAACGGGAAATTTCGTTACCTCTTGGTCTTTCACTGTTCTGTTTTCAACAGCTCCTGGGTGCTTTCTTTCAGGTTCTGCAAGAGGAAACCGTGCTTTCTAAGGCCTTCAAGAAACCGAAGCGTTTTATTCTGAGGGTGGCGTGTTACAGCTGAGTTTGGTGACTTTGTGCCGCACACGGGCGCGTGTACGTAACATTATTTTCTGGCACGACATCGATGTGTCCCCAGCGTTCCCCACAGGCTGCTGAGTGACCGTTACAGGTTCCCTTGATGGGAAATATCGCATTTTATATTGAGGGACACAAGCGTCCAGCCGTGTGTGCATACAGTTTTACCAGCAGGCGTGGAGAGCACACAAAATGCATAAAAAACGGGTAATTTCGTTACCTCTTGGTCTTTCACTGTTCTATTTTCAACAGCTCCTGGGGGCTTTCTTTCAGGTTCTGCAAGAGCAAACTGTGCTTTTGAAGGCCCTTAAGAAACCGAAGCGTTTTATTCTGAGGGTGGCGTGTTACAGCTGATTTTGGTGACTTTGCGCCGCACACGGGCGCGTGTACGTAACTTTATTTTCTGGCACGACATGTTTGCGTCCCTAGCGTTCCCCACAGGCTGCTGAGTGACCATTATAGGTTCCCTTGATGGGAAATATCGCGTTCTATGTCGAGGGACAGAAGCGTCCAGCCGTGTGTACATATATTTTTACCAGCAGGCGAGGAGAGCACATAGAATGCATATAAAAAGAGTTATTTTGTTATTGCTTGGTCTTTCACTGTTCTATTTTCAACAGCTCCTGTGTGCTTTCTTTCAAGTTCTGCAAGAGGAAACTGTGCTTTTGAAGGCCTTTAAGAAACCGAAGCGTTTTATTCTGAGGGTGGCGTGTTGCAGCTGATTTTGTTGACTTTGCGCCGCACACGGGCGCGTGTACGTAACATTATTTTCTGACTCGACATCGATGCGTCCCCAGCGTCCCCCACTGGCTGCTGAGTGACCATTATAGGTTCCCTTGATGGGAAATATCGTGTTTTATATTGAGGGACACAAGCGTCCAGCCGTATGTACATACATTTTTACCAGCAGGCGAGGTGAGCATACAAAATGCATAAAAAACGAGTAATTTTGTTATTGCTTGGCCTTTCACTGTTCTGCTTTCAACAGCTCCTGGATACTTTCTTTCAGGTACTGCAAGAGGAAACTGTGCTTTTGAAGGCCCTATAGAAACCGAAGCGCTTTACTCTGAGGGTGGCGTGTTACAGCTGATTTTGATGACTTTGCGCCGCACACGGGCGCGTGTACGTAACATTATTTGCTGGCACGACATGTTTGCGTCCCTAGCGTTCCCCACAGGCTGCTGAGTGACCATTATAGTGACCATTATAGGATGGGAAGTATCGCGTTTTATGTCGAGGGACAGAAGCGTCCAGCCGTGTGTACATATATTTTTACCAGCAGGCGAGGAGAGCACACAGAATGCATATAAAAAGAGTTATTTTGTTATTGCTTGGTCTTTCACTGTTCTATTTTCAACAGCTCCTGGGTGCTTTCTTTCAGGTTCTACAAGAGGAAACTGTGCTTTCGAAGACCATTAAGAAACCGAAGCGTTTTACTTTAAGGGTGGCGTGTTACAGCTGATTTTGATGACTTTGCGCCGCACACGGGCGCGTGTACGTAACATTTTTTTCAGGCTCGACATCGATGCGTCCCCAGCGTTCCCCACTGACTGCTGGGTGACCGTTATAGGTTCCCTTGATGGGAAATATCGCGTTTTATATTCAGGGACACAAGCATCCAGCCGTGTGTACATACGTTTTTACCAGCAGGCGAGGAGAGCACACAAAATGCATAAAAAAGAGTAATTTTCTTATTGCTTGGTCTTTCACTGTTCTGTTTTCAACAGCTTCTGTGTGCTTTCTTACAGATTCTGCAAGAGGAAACTGTGCTTTTGAAGGCCTTTAAGAAACCGAAGCGTTTTACTCTGAGGGTGGCGTGTTACAGCTGATTTTGGTGACTTTGCGCCGCACACGGGCGCGTGTACGTAACTTTATTTTCTGGCACGACATGTTTGCGTCCCTAGCGTTCCCCACAGGCTGCTGAGTGACCATTATAGGTTCCCTTGATGGGAAATATCGCGTTCTATGTCGAGGGACAGAAGCGTCCAGCCGTGTGTACATATATTTTTACCAGCAGGCGAGGAGAGCACACAGAATGCATATAAAAAGAGTTATTTTGTTATTGCTTGGTCTTTCACTGTTCTATTTTCAACAGCTCCTGGGTGCTTTCTTTCAGGTTCTACAAGAGGAAACTGTGCTTTCGAAGACCATTAAGAAACCGAAGCGTTTTACTTTAAGGGTGGCGTGTTACAGCTGATTTTGATGACTTTGCGCCGCACACGGGCGCGTGTACGTAACATTTTTTTCAGGCTCGACATCGATGCGTCCCCAGCGTTCCCCACTGACTGCTGGGTGACCGTTATAGGTTCCCTTGATGGGAAATATCGCGTTTTATATTCAGGGACACAAGCATCCAGCCGTGTGTACATACGTTTTTACCAGCAGGCGAGGAGAGCACACAAAATGCATAAAAAAGAGTAATTTTCTTATTGCTTGGTCTTTCACTGTTCTGTTTTCAACAGCTTCTGTGTGCTTTCTTACAGATTCTGCAAGAAGAAACTGTGCTTTTGAAGGCCCTTAAGAAACCGAAGCGCGTTACTCTGAGGGTGGCGTGCTACAGCTGATATTGATGACTTTGCGCCGGACACGGGGGCGTGTACGTAACATTATTTTCTAGCACGACATCGATGTGTCTCCAGCGTTCCCCATTGGCTGCTGAGTGACCATTACAGGTTTCCTTGATGGGAAATATCGCATTTTATATTGAAGGACACAAGCGTCCAGCCGTGTGTACATACATTTTTACCAGCAGGCGAGGAGAACACACAAAATGCATGAAAAACGAGTAATTCTGTTACTGCTTGGTCTTTCACTGTTCTGTTTTCAACAGCTCCTGGGTGCTTTCTTTCAGTTTCTACAAGAGGAAACTGTGCTTTCGAAGGCCATTAAGAAACCGAAGCGTTTTACTTTAAGGGTGGCGTGTTACAGCTGATTTTGATGACTTTGCGCCGCACACGGGCGCGTGTACGTAACATTATTTTCTGGCACGACATCGATGTGTCCCCAGCGTTCCCCACTGGCTGCTGAGTGACCATTACAGGTTCCCTTGATGGGAAGTACCGCGTTTTATATTGAGGGACACAAGCGTCAAGCCGTGTGTACATACATTTTTACCAGCAGGCAAGGAGAGCACACAAAATGCATAAAAAACGGGTAATTTCGTTACCTCTTGGTCTTTCACTGTTCTGTTTTCAACAGCTCCTGGGTGCTTTCTTTCAGGTTCTGCAAGAGGAAACCGTGCTTTCTAAGGCCTTTAAGAAACCGAAGCGTTTTATTCTGAGGGTGGCGTGTTACAGCTGAGTTTGGTGACTTTGTGCCGCACACGGGCGCGTGTACGTAACATTATTTTCTGGCACGACATCGATGTGTCCCCAGCGTTCCCCACAGGCTGCTGAGTGACCGTTACAGGTTCCCTTGACGGGAAATATCGCATTTTATATTGAGGGACACAAGCGTCCAGCCGTGTGTGCATACAGTTTTACCAGCAGGCGTGGAGAGCACACAAAATGCATAAAAAACGGGTAATTTCGTTACCTCTTGGTCTTTCACTGTTCTATTTTCAACAGCTCCTGGGGGCTTTCTTTCAGGTTCTGCAAGAGCAAACTGTGCTTTTGAAGGCCCTTAAGAAACCGAAGCGTTTTATTCTGAGGGTGGCGTGTTACAGCTGATTTTGGTGACTTTGCGCCGCACACGGGCGCGTGTACGTAACATTATTTTCTGGCACGACATGTTTGCGTCCCTAGCGTTCCCCACAGGCTGCTGAGTTACCATTATAGGTTCCCTTGATGGGAAATATCGCGTTTTATGTCGAGGGAGAAGCGTCCAGCCGTGTGTACATATATTTTTACCAGCAGGCGAGGAGAGCACACAAAATGCATATAAAACGAGTTATTTTGTTATTGCTTGGTCTTTCACTGTTCTATTTTCAACAGCTCCTGGGTGCTTTCTTTCAGGTTCTACAAGAAGAAACTGTGCTTTCGAAGACCATTAAGAAACCGAAGCGTTTTACTTTAAGGGTGGCGTGTTACAGCTGATTTTGATGACTTTGCGCCGCACACGGGCGCGTGTACGTAACATTTTTTTCAGGCTCGACATCGATGCGTCCCCAGCGTTCCCCACTGACTGCTGGGTGACCGTTATAGGTTCCCTTGATGGGAAATATCGCGTTTTATATTCAGGGACACAAGCATCAAGCCGTGTGTACATACGTTTTTACCAGCAGGCGAGGAGAGCACACAAAATGCATAAAAAAGAGTAATTTTCTTATTGCTTGGTCTTTCACTGTTCTGTTTTCAACAGCTTCTGTGTGCTTTCTTACAGATTCTGCAAGAGGAAACTGTGCTTTTGAAGGCCTTCAAGAAACCGAAGCGTTTTACTCTGAGGGTGGCGTGTTACAGCTGATTTTGATGACTTTGCGCCGCACACGGGCGTGTGTACGTAACATTATTTTCTGGCACGACATCGATGTGTCCCCAGCGTTCCCCACTGGCTGCTGAGTGACCATTACAGGTTCCCTTGATGGGAAATATCGCATTTTATATTGAGGGACACAAGCGTCCAGCCGTGTGTGCATACAGTTTTACCAGCAGGCGTGGAGAGCACACAAAATGCATAAAAAACGGGTAATTTCGTTACCTCTTGGTCTTTCACTGTTCTATTTTCAACAGCTCCTGGGGGCTTTCTTTCAGGTTCTGCAAGAGCAAACTGTGCTTTTGAAGGCCCTTAAGAAACCGAAGCGTTTTATTCTGAGGGTGGCGTGTTACAGCTGAGTTTGGTGACTTTGTGCCGCACACGGGCGCGTGTACGTAACATTATTTTCTGGCACGACATCGATGTGTCCCCAGCGTTCCCCACAGGCTGCTGAGTGACCGTTACAGGTTCCCTTGATGGGAAATATCGCATTTTATATTGAGGGACACAAGCGTCCAGCCGTGTGTGCATACAGTTTTACCAGCAGGCGTGGAGAGCACACAAAATGCATAAAAAACGGGTAATTTCGTTACCTCTTGGTCTTTCACTGTTCTATTTTCAACAGCTCCTGGGGGCTTTCTTTCAGGTTCTGCAAGAGCAAACTGTGCTTTTGAAGGCCCTTAAGAAACCGAAGCGTTTTATTCTGAGGGTGGCGTGTTACAGCTGATTTTGGTGACTTTGCGCCGCACACGGGCGCGTGTACGTAACATTATTTTCTGGCACGACATGTTTGCGTCCCTAGCGTTCCCCACAGGCTGCTGAGTGACCG
Organism: Eumerus sabulonum; assembly: GCA_951905685.1. Lineage (NCBI taxonomy): Eukaryota > Metazoa > Arthropoda > Insecta > Diptera > Syrphidae > Eumerus > Eumerus sabulonum. The sequence goes on along the minus strand of OX645062.1, from coordinate 44,759,373 downwards.
TTACAGGTTCCCTTGATGGGAAATATCGCATTTTATATTGAGGGACACAAGCGTCCAGCCGTGTGTACATACATTTTTACCAGCAGGCGAGGTGAGCATACAAAATCCATAAAAACGAGTAATTTTGTTACCTCTTGGTCTTTCACTGTTCTATTTTCAACAGCTCCTGTGTGCTTTCTTTCAGGTTCTGCAAGAGGAAACTGTGCTTTTGAAGGCCTTGAAGAAACCGAAGCGTTTTATTCTGAGGGTGGCGTGTTACAGCTGATTTTGGTGACTTTGCGCCGCACACGGGCGCGTGTACGTAACATTATTTTCTGACTCGACATCGATGCGTCCCCAGCGTCCCCCACTGGCTGCTGAGTGACCATTATAGGTTCCCTTGATGGGAAATATCGTGTTTTATATTGAGGGACACAAGCGTCCAGCCGTATGTACATACATTTTTACCAGCAGGCGAGGAGAGCACACAAAATGCATATAAATAGAGTTATTTTGTTATTGCTTGGTCTTTCACTGTTCTATTTTCAACAGCTCCTGGGTGCTTTCTTTCAGGTACTGCAAGAGGAAACTGTGCTTTTGAAGGCCCTTAAGAAACCGAAGCGTTTTATTCTGAGGGTGGCGTGTTACAGCTGATTTTGGTGACTTTGCGCCGCACACGGGCGCGTGTACGTAACATTATTTTCTGACTCGACATCGATGCGTCCCCAGCGTCCCCCACTGGCTGCTGAGTGACCATTATAGGTTCCCTTGATGGGAAATATCGTGTTTTATATTGAGGGACACAAGCGTCCAGCCGTATGTACATACATTTTTACCAGCAGGCGAGGAGAGCACACAAAATGCATATAAATAGAGTTATTTTGTTATTGCTTGGTCTTTCACTGTTCTATTTTCAACAACTCCTGGGTGCTTTCTTTCAGGTACTGCAAGAGGAAACTGTGCTTTTGAAGGCCCTTAAGAAACCGAAGCGCTTTACTCAAAGGGTGGCGTGTTACAGCTGATTTTGATGACTTTGCGCCGCACACGCGCGCGTGTACGTAACATTATTTTCTGGCACGACATCGATGCGTCCCCAGCGTTCCCCACAAGCTGCTGAGTGACCATTATAGGTTCCCTTGGTGGAAAATATTGCGTTTTATGTCGAGGGACAGAAGCGTCCAGCCGTGTGTACATATATTTTTACCAGCAGGCGAGGAGAGCACACAAAATGCATATAAATAGAGTTATTTTGTTATTGCTTGGTCTTTCACTGTTCTATTTTCAACAGCTCCTGGGTGCTTTCTTTCAGGTTCTACAAGAGGAAACTGTGCTTTCGAAGGCCATTAAGAAACCGAAGCGTTTTACTTTAAGGGTGGCGTGTTACAGCTGATTTTGATGACTTTGCGCCGCACACGGGCGCGTGTACGTAACATTTTTTTCAGGCTCGACATCGATGCGTCCCCAGCGTTCCCCACTGACTGCTGGGTGACCGTTATAGGTTCCCTTGATGGGAAATATCGCGTTTTATATTCAGGGACACAAGCATCCAGCCGTGTGTACATACGTTTTTACCAGCAGGCGAGGAGAGCACACAAAATGCATAAAAAAGAGTAATTTTCTTATTGCTTGGTCTTTCACTGTTCTGTTTTCAACAGCTTCTGTGTGCTTTCTTACAGATTCTGCAAGAGGAAACTGTGCTTTTGAAGGCCTTTAAGAAACCGAAGCGTTTTACTCTGAGGGTGGCGTGTTACAGCTGATTTTGATGACTTTGCGCCGCACACGGGCGCGTGTACGTAACATTATTTTCTGGCACGACATCGATGTGTCTCCAGCGTTCCCCATTGGCTGCTGAGTGACCATTACAGGTTTCCTTGATGGGAAATATCGCATTTTATATTGAGGGACACAAGCGTCCAGCCGTGTGTACATACATTTTTACCAGCAGGCGAGGAGAACACACAAAATGCATGAAAAACGAGTAATTCTGTTACTGCTTGGTCTTTCACTGTTCTGTTTTCAACAGCTCCTGGGTGCTTTCTTTCAGGTTCTACAAGAGGAAACTGTGCTTTCGAAGGCCATTAAGAAACCGAAGCGTTTTACTTTAAGGGTGGCGTGTTACAGCTGATTTTGATGACTTTGCGCCGCACACGGGCGCGTGTACGTAACATTATTTTCTGGCACGACATCGATGTGTCCCCAGCGTTCCCCATTGGCTGCTGAGTGACCATTACAGGTTCCCTTGATGGGAAGTATCGCGTTTTATATTGCGGGACACAAGCGTCAAGCCGTGTGTACATACATTTTTACCAGCAGGCAAGGAGAGCACACAAAATGCATGAAAAACGAGTAATTCTGTTACTGCTTGGTCTTTCACTGTTCTGTTTTCAACAGCTCCTGGGTGCTTTCTTTCAGGTTCTACAAGAGGAAACTGTGCTTTCGAAGGCCATCAAGAAACCGAAGCGTTCTACTTTAAGGGTGGCGTGTTACAGCTGATTTTGATGACTTTGCGCCGCACACGGGCGCGTGTACGTAACATTATTTTTTGGCACGACATCGATGTGTCCCCAGCGTTCCCCACAGGCTGCTGAGTGACCATTATAGGTTCCCTTGATGGGAAATAACGCATTTTATATTGAGGGACACAAGCGTCCAGCCGTGTGTACATACATTTTTACCAGCAGGCGAGGTGAGCATACAAAATCCATAAAAACGAGTAATTTTGTTACCTCTTGGTCTTTCACTGTTCTATTTTCAACAGCTCCTGTGTGCTTTCTTTCAAGTTCTGCAAGAGGAAACTGTGCTTTTGAAGGCCTTTAAGAAACCGAAGCGTTTTATTCTGAGGGTGGCGTGTTGCAGCTGATTTTGTTGACTTTGCGCCGCACACGGGCGCGTGTACGTAACATTATTTTCTGACTCGACATCAATGCGTCCCCAGCGTCCCCCACTGGCTGCTGAGTGACCATTATAGGTTCCCTTGATGGGAAATATCGCGTTTTATGTCGAGGGACAGAAGCGTCCAGCCGTGTGTACATATATTTTTACCAGCAGGCGAGGAGAGCACACAAAATGCATATAAAACGAGTTATTTTGTTATTGCTTGGTCTTTCACTGTTCTATTTTCAACAGCTCCTGGGTGCTTTCTTTCAGGTTCTACAAGAGGAAACTGTGCTTTCGAAGGCCATTAAGAAACCGAAGCGTTTTACTTTAAGGGTGGCGTGTTACAGCTGATTTTGATGACTTTGCGCCGCACACGGGCGCGTGTACGTAACATTATTTTTTGGCACGACATCGATGTGTCCCCAGCGTTCCCCACAGGCTGCTGAGTGACCATTATAGGTTCCCTTGATGGGAAATAACGCATTTTATATTGAGGGACACAAGCGTCCAGCCGTATGTACATACATTTTTACCAGCAGGCGAGGTGAGCATACAAAATGCATAAAAAACGAGTAATTTTGTTTCTGCTTGGCCTTTCACTGTTCTGCTTTCAACAGCTCCTGGGTACTTTCTTTCAGGTACTGCAAGAGGAAACTGTGCTTTTGAAGGCCCTTATGAAACCGAAGCGCTTTACTCTGAGGGTGGCGTGTTACAGCTGATTTTGATGACTTTGCGCCGCACACGGGCGCGTGTACGTAACATTATTTTCTGGCACGACATCGATGTGTCTCCAGCGTTCCCCATTGGCTGCTGAGTGACCATTACAGGTTTCCTTGATGGGAAATATCGCATTTTATATTGAGGGACACAAGCGTCCAGCCGTGTGTACATACATTTTTACCAGCAGGCGAGGAGAACACACAAAATGCATGAAAAACGAGTAATTCTGTTACTGCTTGGTCTTTCACTGTTCTGTTTTCAACAGCTCCTGGGTGCTTTCTTTCAGGTTCTACAAGAGGAAACTGTGCTTTCGAAGGCCATTAAGAAACCGAAGCGTTTTACTTTAAGGGTGGCGTGTTACAGCTGATTTTGATGACTTTGCGCCGCACACGGGCGCGTGTACGTAACATTATTTTTTGGCACGACATCGATGTGTCCCCAGCGTTCCCCACAGGCTGCTGAGTGACCATTATAGGTTCCCTTGATGGGAAATAACGTATTTATATTGAGGGACACAAGCGTCCAGCCGTATGTACATACATTTTTACCAGTAGGCGAGGTGAGCATACAAAATGCATAAAAAACGAGTAATTTTGTTATTGCTTGGCCTTTCACTGTTCTGCTTTCAACAGCTCCTGGGTACTTTCTTTCAGGTACTGCAAGAGGAAACTGTGCTTTTGAAGGCCCTTAAGAAACCGAAGCGCTTTACTCTGAGGGTGGCGTGTTACAGCTGATTTCGATGACTTTGCGCCGCACACGCGCGCGTGTACGTAACATTATTTTCTGGCACGACATCGATGCGTCCCCAGCGTTCCCCACAAGCTGCTGAGTGACCATTATAGGTTCCCTTGATGGGAAATATCGCGTTTTATTTCGAGGGACAGAAGCGTCCAGCCGTGTGTACATATATTTTTACCAGCAGGCGAGGAGAGCACACAAAATGCATATAAAACGAGTTATTTTGTTATTGCTTGGTCTTTCACTGTTCTATTTTCAACAGCTCCTGGGTGCTTTCTTTCAGGTTCTACAAGAGGAAACTGTGCTTTTGAAGGCCCTTAAGAAACCGAAGCGTTTTATTCTGAGGGTGGCGTGTTGCAGCTGATTTTGTTGACTTTGCGCCGCACACGGGCGCGTGTACGTAACATTTTTTTCAGGCTCGACATCGATGCGTCCCCAGCGTTCCCCACTGACTGCTGGGTGACCGTTATAGGTTCCCTTGATGGGAAATATCGCGTTTTATATTCAGGGACACAAGCATCCAGCCGTGTGTACATATGTTTTTACCAGCAGGCGAGGAGAGCACACAAAATGCATAAAAAAGAGTAATTTTCTTATTGCTTGGTCTTTCACTGTTCTGTTTTCAACAGCTCCTGGGTGCTTTCTTTCAGGTACTGCAAGAGGAAATTCTGTTTTTGAAGGCCCTTAAGAAACCGAAGCCTTTTACTCTGAGGGTGGCGTGTTACAGCTGATTTTGATGACTTTGCGCCGCACACGGGCGCGTGTACGTAACATCATTTTCTGGCTCGACATCGATGCGTCCCCAGCGTACCCCACTGGCTGCTGAGTGACCATTATAGGTTCCCTTGATGGGAAATATCGCGTTTTATGTCGAGGGACAGAAGCGTCCAGCCGTGTGTACATATATTTTTACCAGCAGGCGAGGAGAGCACACAAAATGCATATAAAAAGAGTTATTTTGTTATTGCTTGGTCTTTCACTGTTCTATTTTCAACAGCTCCTGGGTGCTTTCTTTCAGGTTCTACAAGAGAAAACTGTGCTTTCGAAGGCCATTAAGAAACCGAAGCGTTTTACTTTAAGGGTGGCGTGTTACAGCTGATTTTGATGACTTTGCGCCGCACACGGGCGCGTGTACGTAACATTATTTTCTGGCACGACATCGATGCGTCCCCAGCGTTCCCCACAGGCTGCTGAGTGACCATTACAGGTCCCCCTGATGGAAAATATCGCGTTTTATATCGAGGGACAGAAGCGTCCAGCCGTGTGTACATACGTTTTTACCAACAGGCGAGGAGAGCACACAAAATGCATGAAAAACGTGTAATTTTGTTACTGCTTGGTCTTTCACTGTTCTGTTTTCAAGAGCTCCTGGGAACTTTCTTTCAGGTAATGCAAGAAAAAACTGCGCTTTTGAAGGCCCTTAAGAAACCGAAGCGCTTTACTCTGAGGGTGGCGTGTTACAGCTGATTTTGATGACTTTGCGCCGCACACGGGCGCGTGTACGTAAATTTTTTTTCAGGCTCGACATCGATGCGTCCCCAGCGTTCCCCACTGACTGCTGGGTGACCATTATAGGTTCCCTTGATGGGAAATATCGCGTTTTATATTCGGGGACACAAGCATCCAGCCGTGTGTACATACGTTTGTACCAGCAGGCGAGGAGAGCACACAAAATTCATAAAAAACGAGTAATTTTGTTATTGCTTGGTCTTTCACTGTTCTGTTTTCAACAGGTCCAGGGTGCTTTCTTTCAGGTTCTGCAAGAGGAAACTGTGCTTCTGAAGGCTATTAAGAAACCGAAGCGTTTTACTCTGAGGGTGGCGTGTTACAGCTGATTTCGATGACTTTGCGCCGCACATGGGCGCGTGTACGTAACATTATTTTCTGGCACGATATCGATGTGTCCCCAGCGTTCCCCACTGGCTGCTGAGTGACCATTACAGGTTCCCTTGATGGGAAATATCGCGTTTTATGTCGAGGGACAGAAGCGTCCACCCGTCGTACATATGATTTTACCAGCAGGCGAGGAGAGCACACAAAATTCATAAAAAACGAGTAATTTTGTTATGGCTTGGTTTTTCACTGTTCTGTTTTCAACAGCTCCAGGGTGCTTTCTTTCAGGTTCTGCAAGAAGAAACTGTGCTTCTGAAGGCTATTAAGAAACCGAAGCGTTTTGCTCTGATTGTGGCGTGTTACAGCTGATTTTGATGACTTTGCGCCGCACGCGGGCGCGTGTACGTAACATTATTTTCTGGCACGACATCGATGCGTCCCCAGCGTTCCCCACAGGCTGCTGAGTGACCATTTAAGGTTCACTTGATGGGAAATATTGCGTTTTATATCGAGGGACAGAAGCGTCCAGCCGTGTGTACATACATTTTTACCAGCCGGCGAGGTGAGCATACAAAATGCATAAAAAACGAGTAATTTTGTTATTGCTTGGTCTTTCACTGTTCTGTTTTCAACAGCTCCAGGGCGCTTTCTTTCAGGTTCTGCAAGACGAAACTGTGCTTCTGAAGGCTATTAAGACACCGAAGCGTTTTACTCTGATTGTGGCGTGTTACAGCTGATTTTGATGACTTTGCGCCGCACACGGGCGCGTGTACGTAACATTATTTTCTGGCACGACATCGATGCGTCCCCAGCGTTCCCTACTGGCTGCTGAGTGACCATTACAGGTTCCCTTGATGGGAAATATCGCGTTTTATGTCGAGGGACAGAAGCGTCCACCCGTCGTACATATGATTTTACCAGCAGGCGAGGAGAGCACACAAAATGCATAAAAAACGAGTGATTTTGTTACCTCTTGGTCTTTCACTGTTCTGTTTTCAACAGCTCCTTGGTGCTTTCTTTCAGGTTCTGCAAGAGGAAACTGTGCTTTTTAAGGCCTTTAAGAAACCGAAGCGTTTTACTCTGAAAGTGGCGTGTTACAGCTGATTTCGATGACTTTGCGCCGCACACGGGCGCGTGTACGTAACATTATTTTCTGGCACGACATGGATGCGTCCCCAGCGTTCCCCACAGGCTGCTGAGTGACCATTATAGGTTCTCTTGATGGAAAATAACGCATTTTATATTGAGGGACACAAGCGTGCAGCCGTGGGTCATACATTTTTATGAGCAGGCGAGGTGAGCATACAAAATGCATAAAAAACGAGTAATTTTGTTACCTCTTGGTCTTTCACTGTTCTATTTTCAACAGCTCCTAGGGGCTTTCTTTCAGGTTCTGCAAGAGGAAACTGTGCTTTTGAAGGCCCTTAAGAAACCGAAGCGTTTTATTCTGAGGGTGGCGTGTTACAGCTGATTTTGGTGACTTTGTGCCGCACACGGGCGCGTGTACGTAACATTATTTTCTGGCACGACATCGATGTGTCCCCAGCGTTCCCCACTGGCTGCTGAGTGACCATTACAGGTTCCCTTGATGGGAAATATCGCATTTTATATTGGGGGACACAAGCGTCCAGCCGTGTGTACATACATTTTTACCAACAGGCGAGGTGAGCATACAAAATGCATAAAAAACGAGTAATTTTGTAACTGCTTGGTCTTTCACTGTTCTGTTTTCAACAGCTCCTGGGTGCTTTCTTTCAGGTACTGCAAGAGGAAGCTGTGCTTTTGAAGGCCCTTAAGAAACCGAAGCACTTTGCTCTGAGGGTGGCGTGTTACAGCTGATTTTGATGACTTTGCGCCGCACACGGGCGCGTGTACGTAACATTATTTTCTGGCACGACATCGATGCGTCCCCAGCGTACCCCACAGGCTGCTAAGTGACCATTATAAGTTCCCTTGATGGGAAACATCGCGTTTCATGTCGAGGGACAGAAGCGTCCAGCCGTGTGTACATCCATTTTTACCAGCAGGCAAGGAGAGCACACAAAATGCATAAAAAACGAGTAATTTCGTTACCTCTTGGTCTTTCACTGTTCTGTTTTCAACAGCTCCTGGGTGCTTTCTTTCAGGTTCTGCAAGAGGAAACTGTGCTTTTTAAGGCCTTTAAGAAACCGAAGCGTTTTATTCTGAGGGTGGCGTGTTACAGCTGATTTTGGTGACTTTGTGCCGCACACGGGCGCGTGTACGTAACATTATTTTCTTGCACGACATGGATGCGTCCTCAGCGTTCCCCACAGGCTGCTGAGTGACCATTATAGGTTCCCTTGATGGGAAATAACGCATTTTATATTGAGGGACACAAGCGTCTAGCCGTGTGTACATACATTTTTACCAGCAGGCGAGGAGAGCAAACAAAATGCATGAAAAACGAGTAATTTTGTTACTGCTTGGTCGTTCATTGTTCTGTTTTCAACAGCTCCTGGGTGCTTTCTTTCAGGTACTGCAAGAGGAAGCTGTGCTTTTGAAGGCCCTTAAGAAACCGAAGCACTTTGCTCTGAGGGTGGCGTGTTACAGCTGATTTTGATGACTTTGCGCCGCACACGGGCGCGTGTACGTAACATTATTTTCTGGCACGACATGTTTGCGTCCCTAGCGTTCCCCACAGGCTGCTGAGTGACCACTATAGGTTCCCTTGATGGGAAATATCGCGTTTTATGTCGAGGGACAGAAGCGTCCAGCCGTCTGTACATATATTTTTACCAGCAGGCGAGGAGAGCACACAAAATGCATATAAAACGAGTTATTTTGTTATTGCTTGGTCTTTCACTGTTCTATTTTCAACAGTTCCTGGGTGCTTTCTTTCAGGTTCTACAAGAGGAAACTGTGCTTTCGAAGGCCCTTAAGAAACCGAAGCGTTTTATTCTGAGGGTGGCGTGTTACAGCTGATTTTGGTGACTTTGTGCCGCACACGGGCGCGTGTACGTAACATTATTTTCTGGCACGACATGGATGCGTCCCCAGCGTTCCCCACAGGCTGCTGAGTGACCATTATAGGTTCCCTTGATGGGAAATAACGCATTTTATATTGAGGGACACAAGCGTGCAGCCGTGGGTACATACATTTTTATGAGCAGGCGAGGTGAGCATACAAAATGCATAAAAAACGAGTAATTTTGTTACCTCTTGGTCTTTCACTGTTCTATTTTCAACAGCTCCTGGGGGCTTTCTTTCAGGTTCTGCAAGAGCAAACTGTGCTTTTGAAGGCCCTTAAGAAACCGAAGCGTTTTATTTTGAGGATGGCGTGTTACAGCTGATTTTGGTGACTTTGTGCCGCACACGGGCGCGTGTACGTAACATTATTTTCTGGCACGACATCGATGTGTCCCCAGCGTTCCCCACTGGCTGCTGAGTGACCATTACAGGTTCCCCTGATGGGAAATATCGCATTTTATATTGAGGGACACAAGCGTCCAGTCGTGTGTACATACGTTTTTACCAGCAGGAGAGGAGAGCACACAAAATGCATGAAAAACGAGTAATTTTGTTACTGCTTGGTCTTTCACTGTTCTGTTTTCAACAGCTCCTGGGTGCTTTCTTTCAGGTACTGCAAAAGGAAACTGTGCTTTTGAAGGCCCTTGAGAAACCGAAGCGCTTTATTCTGAGGGTGGCGTGTTACAGCTGATTTTGATGACTTTGCGCCGCACACGGGCGCGTGTACGTAACATTATTTTCTGGAACGACATGGATGCGTCCCCAGCGCTCCCCACAGGCTGCTGATAGACCATTATAGGTTCCCTTGATGGGAAAAACCGCATTTTATATTGAGGGACACAAGCGTCCAGGCGTGTTTACATACATTTTTACCAGCAGGCGTGGTGAGCATACAAAATGCATTAAAAACGAGTAATTTTGTTACCTCTTGGTCTTTCACTGTTCTATTTTCAACAGCTCCTGGGTGCTTTCTTTCAGGTTCTGCAAGAGGAAACTGTGCTTTTGAAACCGAAGCGTTTTATTCTGAGGGTGGCGTGTTGCAGCTGATTTTGGTGACTTTGTGCCGCACACGGGCGCGTGTACGTAACATTATTTTCTGGCACGACATCGATGTGTCCCCAGCGTTCCCCACTGGCTGCTGAGTGACCATTACAGGTTCCCCTGATGGGAAATATCGCATTTTATATTGAGGGACACAAGCGTCCAGCCGTGTGTACGTACGTTTTTACCAGCAGGAGAGGAGAGCACACAAAATGCATGAAAAACGAGTAATTCTGTTACTGCTTGGTCTTTCACTGTTCTGTTTTCAAAAGCCCCTGTTAACTTTTTTTCAGGTAATGCAAGAAAAAACTGCGCTTTTGAAGGCCCTTAAGAAACCGAAGCGCTTTACTCTGAGGGTGGCGTGTTACAGCTGATTTTGATGACTTTGCGCCGCACACGGGCGCGTGTACGTAACATTATTTTCTGGCACGACATCGATGCGTCCCCAGCGTTCCCCACAGGCTGCTGAGTGACCATTACAGGTTCCCCTGATGGGAAATATCGCGTTTTATATCGAGGGACAGAAGCGTCCAGCCGTGTGTACATACGTTTTTACCAGCAGGAGAGGAGAGCACACAAAATGCATGAAAAACGAGTAATTCTGTTACTGCTTGGTCTTTCACTGTTCTGTTTTCAACAGCTCCTGGGAACTTTCTTTCAGGTAATGCAAGAAAAAACTGCGCTTTTGAAGGCCCTTAAGAAACCGAAGCGCTTTACTCTGAGGGTGGCGTGTTACAGCTGATTTTGATGACTTTGCGCCGCACACGGGCGCGTGTACGTACAATTTTTTTCAGGCTCGACATCGATGCGTCCCAGCGTTCCCCACTGACTGCTGGGTGACCGTTATAGGTTCCCTTGATGGGAAATATCGCGTTTTATATTCAGGGACACAAGCATCCAGCCGTGTGTACATACGTTTTTGCCAGCAGGCGAGGAGAGCACACAAAATGCATAAAAAAGAGTAATTTTCTTATTGCTTGGTCTTTCACTGTTCTGTTGTCAACAGCTCCTGGGTGCTTTCTTTCAGGTACTGCAAGAGGAAACTGTGCTTTTGAAGGCCCTTAAGAAACCGAAGCGCTCTATTCTGAGGGTGGCGTGTTACAGCTGATTTTGATGACTTTACGCCGCACACGGGCGCGTGTACGTAACATAATTTTCTGACTCGACATCGATGCGTCCCCAGCGTTCCCCACTGGCTGCTGAGTGACCATTATAGGTTCCCTTGATGGGAAATATCGTGTTTTATATTGAGGGACACAAGCGTCCAGCCGTGTGTACATACATTTTTACCAGCAGGCGAGGTGAGCATACAAAATGCATAAAAAACGAGTAATTTTGTTATTGCTTGGTTTTTCACTGTTCTGCTTTCAACAGCTCCTGGGTACTTTCTTTCAGGTACTGCAAGAGGAAACTGTGCTTTTGAAGGCCCTTAAGAAACCGAAGCGCTTTACTCTGAGGGTGGCGTGTTAAGGCTGATTTTGATGACTTTGCTCCGCACACGGGCGCGTGTACGTAACATTATTTTCTGGCACGACATCGATGCGTCCCCAGCGTTCCCCACAGGCTGCTAAGTGACCATTATAGGTTCCCTTGAGGGGAAATATCGTGTTTTATATTGAGGGACACAAGCGTCCAGCCGTGTGTACATAAATTTAAACCAGCAGGCGAGGAGAGAACACAACATGCATAAAAAACGAGTAATTTTGTTATTGCTTGGTTTTTCACTGTTCTGTTTTCAACAGCTCCTGGGTGCTTTCTTTTAGGTTCTGCAAGAGGAAACTGTGCTTTTGAAGGCCATTAAGAAACCGAAGCGTTTTACTCTGAGGGTGGCGTGTTACAGCTGATTTTGATGACTTTTGGCCGCACACGGGCGCGTGTACGTAACATTATTTTCAGGCTCTACATCGATGCGTCCCCAGCGTTCCCCACTGGCTGCTGGGTGACCGTTATAGGTTCCCTTGATGGGAAATATCGCGTTTTATATTCGGGGACACAAGCATCCAGCCGTGTGTTCATACGTTTGTACCAGCAGGCGAGGAGAGCACACAAAATTCATAAAAAACGAGTAATTTTGTTATTGCTTGGTCTTTCACTGTTCTGTTTTCAACAGCTCCAGGGTGCTTTCTTTCAGGTTCTGCAAGAGGAAACAGTGCTTCTGAAGGCTATTAAGAAACCGAAGCGTTTTACTCTGAGGGTGGCGTGTTACAGCTGATTTCGATGACTTTGCGCCGCACATGGGCGCGTGTACGTAACATTATTTTCTGGCACGATATCGATGTGTCCCCAGCGTTCCCCACTGGCTGCTGAGTGACCATTACAGGTTATCTTGATGGGAAATATCGCGTTTTATGTCGAGGGACAGAAGCGTCCACCCGTCGTACATATGATTTTACCAGCAGGCGAAGAGAGCACACAAAATTCATAAAAAACGAGTAATTTTGTTATTGCTTGGTCTTTCACTGTTCTATTTTCAACAGCTCCTGGGGGCTTTCTTTCAGGTTCTGCAAGAGGAAACTGTGCTTTTGAAGGCCCTTAAGAAACCGAAGCGTTTTATTCTGAGGGTGGCGTGTTACAGCTGATTTTGGTGACTTTGTGCCGCACACGGGCGCGTGTACGTATAATTATTTTCTGGCACGACATGGATGCGTCCCCAGCGTTCCCCATATGGTGCTGAGTGACCAATATAGGTTCCCTTGATGGGAAATAACGCATTTTATATTGAGGGACACAAGCGTCCAGCCGTGTGTACATACATTTTTACCAGCAGGCGAGGAGAGCACACAAAATGCATTAAAAACGAGTTATTTTGTTATTGCTTGGTCTTTCACTGTTCTATTTTCAACAGCTCCTGGGTGCTTCCTTTCAGGTTCTGCAAGAGGAAACTGTGCTTTCGAAGGCCATTAAGAAACCGAAGCGTTTTACTCTAAGGGTGGCGTGTTACAGCTGATTTTGATGACTTTGCGCCGCACACGGGCGCGTGTACGTAACATTATTTTCTGGCACGACATCGATGTGTCCCCAGCGTTCCGCACTGGCTGCTGAGTGACCATTACAGGTTCCCTTGATGGGAAATATCGCATTTTATATTGAGGGACACAAGCGTGCAGCCGTGTGTACATACATTTTTATGAGCAGGCGAGGTGAGCATACAAAATGCATAAAAAACGAGTAATTTTGTAACCTCTTGGTCTTTCACTGTTCTATTTTCAACAGCTCCTGGGGGCTTTCTTTCAGGTTCTGCAAGAAGAAACTGTGCCTTTGAAGGCCCTTAAGAAACCGAAGCGTTTTATTCTGAGGGTGGCGTGTTACAGCTGATTTTGGTGACCTTGTGCCGCACACGGGCGCGTGTACGTATAATTATTTTCTGGCACGACATGGATGCGTCCCCAGCGTTCCCCACAGGCTGCTGAGTGACCATTATAGGTTCTCTTGATGGGAAATAACGCATTTTATATAGAGGGATACAAGCGTCTAGCCGTGTGTACATACATTTTTACCAGCAGGCGAGGAGAGCACACAAAATGCATGAAAAACGAGTAATTTTGTTACTGCTTGGTCTTTCACTGTTCTGTTTTCAACAGCTCCTGGGTACTTTCTTTCAGGTACGGCAAGAGGATCCTGTGCTTTTGAGGGTCCTTAAGAAACCGAAGCGCTTTACTCTGAGGATGGCGTGTTACAGCTGATTTTGGTGACTTTGTGCCGCACACGGGCGCGTGTACGTAACATTATTTTCTGGCACGACATGGAAGCGTCCCCAGCGTTCCCCACAGGCTGCTGAGTGACCATTATAGGTTCCCTTGATGGGAAATAACGCATTTTATATTGAGGGACACAAGCGTCCAGCCGTGTGTACATACGTTTTTACCAGCAGGAGAGGAGAGCACACAAAATGCATGAAAAACGAGTAATTTTGTTACTGCTTGGTCTTTCACTGTTCTGTTTTCAACAGCTCCTGGGTGCTTTCTTTCGGGTATTTCAAGAGGAAACTGTGCTTTTGAAGGCCCTTAAGAAACCGAAGCGCTTTATTCTGAGGGTGGCGTGTTACAGCTGATTTTGACGACTTTGCGCCGCACACGGGCGCGTGTACGTAACATTATTTTCTGGCACGACATCGATGCGTCCCCAGCGTTCCCCACAGTCTGCTGAGTGACCATTATAGGTTCCCTTGATGGAAAATATCGCATTTTATATTGGGGGACACAAGCGTCCAGCCGTGTGTACATACGTTTTTACCAGTAGGCGAGGAGAGCACACAAAATGCATAAAAAACGAGTTATTTTGTTATTGCTTGGTCTTTCACTGTTCTATTTTCAAAACCTCCTGGGTGCTTTCTTTCAGGTTCTGCAAGAGGAAACTGTGCTTTCGAAGGCCATTAAGAAACCGAAGCGTTTTACTCTAAGGGTGGCGTGTTACAGCTGATTTTGATGACTTTGCGCCGCACACGGGCGCGTGTACGTAACATTATTTTCTGGCACGACATCGATGTGTCCCCAGCGTTCCCCACTGGCTGCTGGTGACCATTACAGGTTCCCTTGATGGAAAATAACGCATTTTATATTGAGGGACACAAGCGTCTAGCCGTGTGTACATACGTTTTTACCAGCAGGAGAGGAGAGCACACAAAATGCATGACAAACGAGTAATTTTGTTACTGCTTGGTCTTTCACTGTTCTATTTTCAACAGCTCCTGGGTGCTTTCTTTCAGGTACTGCAAGAGGAAACTGTGCTTTTGAAGGCCATTAAGAGACCGAAGCGTTTAACTCTGAGGGTGGCGTGTTACAGCTGATTTCGATGACTTTGCGCCGCACACGGGCGCGTGTACGTATTATTATTTTCTGGCACGACATCGATGTGTCCCCAGCGTTCCCCACTGGCTGCATAGTGACCATTACAGGTTCCCTTGATGGAAAATATCGCATTTTATAATGAGGGACACAAGCGTTCAGCCGCGTGTACATACATTTTTACCAGCAGGCGAGGTGAGCATACAAAATGCATATAAAACGAGTAATTTTGTTACCTCTTGGTCTTTCACTGTTCTATTTTCAACAGCTCCTGGGTACTTTCCTTCAGGTACTGCAAGAGGAAACTGTGCCTTTGAAGGCCCTTAAGAAACCGAAGCGCTTTACTCTGAGGGTAGCGTGTTACAGCTGATTTTGGTGACTTTGTGCTGCACACGGGCGCGTGTACGTAAAATTATTTTCTGGCACGACATGGTTGCGTCCCCAGCGTTCCCCACAGGCTGCTGAGTGACCACTATAGTTTCTTTTGATGGAAAATATCGCATTTTATATTGAGGGACACAAGCGTTCAGCCGCGTGTACATACATTTTTACCAGCAGGCGAGGTGAGCATACAAAATGCATAAAAAACGAGTAATTTTGTTACCTCTTGGTCTTTCACTGTTCTATTTTCAACAGCTCCTGGGTGCTTTCTTTCAGGTACTGCAAGAATAAACTGTGCTTTTGAGGGCCATTAAGAAATCGAAGAGTTTTGCTCTGAGGGTGGCGTGTTACAGCTGATTTCGATGACTTTGCGCCGCACACGGGCGCGTGTACGTAACATTATTTTCTGGCACGACATCGATGCGTCCCCAGCGTTCCCCACAGGCTGCTGAGTGACCATTATAGGTTCCCTTGATGGAAAATATCGCGTTTTATATCGAGGGACAGAAGCGTCCAGCCGTGTGTACATTAATTTTTACCAGCAGGCGAGGAGAGCACACAACATGAATAAAAAACGAGTAATTTTGTTATTGCTTGGTCTTTCACTGTTCTATTTTCAACAGCTCCTGGGTACATTCTTTCAGGTACTGCAAGAGGAAACTGTGCTTTTGAAGGCCTTTAAGAAACCGAAGCGTTTTATTCTGAGGGTGGCGTGTTACAGCTGATTTTGGTGACTTTGTGCCGCACACGGGCGCGTGTACGTAACATTATTTTCTGGCACGACATCGATGTGACCCCAGCGTTCCCCACAGGCTGCTGAGTGACCATTATAGGTTCTCTTGATGGCAAATAACGCATTTTATATTGAGGGACACAAGCGTCCAGCCGTGTGTACATTAATCTTTACCAGCAGGCGAGGAGAGCGCACAACATGAATAAAAAAAAACCGGCCAAGTGCGAGACGGACTCGCGCACGAAGGGTTCCGTACTATTATGTATAAAAACGGCAAAAAAAGCATGTCTGTTGTATGGGAGCCCCATTTATACACATATTTATTATATTCTGTCAAAGTATTTGTTGTTAAAGCAGCAACAGAAATACATAATCAGTGACATTTTATTCTCACACCCTTAAATATGGGTGTTCCCCAAGGAGCAGTATTGGGCCCAATCCTTTTTCTAATTTATGTTAATTCGTTTTTCTTACAACCTTTTAAAGGCAAAATAACTGCCTTTGCTGATGAAACATCTCTTTTCCACTCAAACACTAACTTAATTGATAGTTTTGTTAATAATGACCTAGATATGTTAAGGAGATGGTTTAATTATCATAAACTAATAATTAGCAACAAAACGAAGTACATGATATTTAATATCAATGGTACAGTTTTCAGAGACCTTCCCTTATATTATCATGCACCATTGTGTAATCGATTTGTACTTGAAGATATAGTATTCAACAATCAAGAATGTTTGAAAATTGCTTCTTGATTGAACACGTGGACAGTTTTAAGTATTTAGGTGTTATATTGGACCAACAACTTTGTTGGAAGGACCATTCAATATATTTGAAACAGTATCTAAATGGGGTTATAAGATAATTATTCCATCTCAGTATGCACTGCAATCTCTACCCGTTTTAAAATACTAAATGTATACTCGCACCGATATGGAACTAGGAAAAACATGTCCATGTCCGGAACTAAATGTATTATCGCACCGATATGGAACTAGCAAACCATGTCCATGTCCGGACCTGAATGCATACATACACATGTATGACATTCGTTCACGAAATGCGGTGCGGGCATTATATTCTTTCATTTCTTTTCTTCATTTCAGTTCAAGTGTGCTGTACAGTGTACACCAACTGTTCGAGCTTTATCGCCACATCTCCATACTTTTGGGTTTCTTGAAAACTACGGGGTATAACTCATACCGTATGAGAAGCATGTTCGTTGCATTTATGTTTTTTTTTTTTTCGTTTTGTACATATGTGATTGATGAATAAGGGTTGAATGGAACTATGGAACTCTTCGTTCAATTTGCGGAACGAGAGGACATGTGTCCGAGAGAGGACATAGTTCCGTGAACTATACATATCCGGAACTACCCAACTCTACTTCGTTATGTACATATGTATGTATGTATGTATACTTATACATAGCGTACAGATGTGTGAGTGTATGCACGTTTGTGATGCGTATGCACGTATGTACGTATCGGTTCGTATGTGTGCAAGATCGCTTGCTCCTCTTGCTCACTTGCTCCTCTCCACCTGCCGCGACGTCGTGCGAAAGGGATGCTAGGCTAGCTGCGAGGACTGGTCGTGAGCAATGGCGCCACGCAATTGCCCTCACGCCGACTTACCCGCAGCAAGTATCCCACGCAAAAGAAAAAAAAAAACACCGTAATCGTTTCCAATTCAATATGTCACAAATATAATTTCCTTAACCTAACATAATCTAGGTTTACAATTAATCCTTAAAACTACCCTACACCGTATGTCAATAAGAAAAAGTCGAAATAAATAAAAAAAAAAAAGGAATTCACTGTCCAAAAAAGTTAATAAACCGCAGCATGAGTATTCGAACAGTGGTACCGAAACTCCTCTGACCAACTACTTAGCCCGCATCACCAATCACGACACGCAAATTTGTGATTTCAAAACCTTATATAACGAACGTGATATCCGCGACCAACGTAGGCAATAGGACACACGGTACGACCGCGTACAGGGAAATGCTTAAAACCGTACCGGAGTTCATCCCCGAAGATCACTCTCCGAGTACTTCGCCGAAGATTTCTCCCCGAGTTCTTCGCCCACTCTCCCTCATGTGCTACTAGGAACAAAAAAAAGCTAAAATGCTAACCTTCCGCGGGCTGAACTCCACTCGTTCGCGTGTCAAGCGCTGATCGTACCCTCGGGCTATCCGCTTTCTCTGAGTTCGGTTTCCCAAAATGGATGACTACGAGCCGCTCACAAATGGGAACTGACCGAAAGATGACAACGAAAACCTTTCGAAACAATTTATTATTGGTTGTTTGTAATTTTGTATATGTATAATTAATTTTGTTCTGTTTTTAGTATTTGTCGTGGTAGCGGCAACAGAAATACATAATCTGTGAAAATTTCAACTTTCTAACTATCGCGGTTCATGAGATACAGCCTGGTGACAGACGGACGGACGGACGGACGGACAGCGAAGTCTTAGTAATAGGGTTCCGTTTTACCTTTGGGTACGGAACCCTAAAAAACGAGTTATTTTGTTATTGCTTGGTCTTTCACTGTTCTATTTTCAACAGCTCCTGGGTGCTTTCTTTCAGGATCTGCAAGAGGAAATTGCGCTTTTGAAGGCCATTAAGAAACCGAAGCGTTTTATTCTGCGGGTGGCGTGTTACAGCTGACTTTGATGACTTTGTGCCGCACACGGGCGCGTGTACGTAACATTATTTTCTGGCACGACATGGATGTGTCCCCAGCGTTCCACACAGGCTGCTGAGTGACCATTATAGGTTCTCTTGATGGGAAACAACGCATTTTATATTGAGGGACACAAGCGTTCAGCCGTGTGTACATACATTTTTACCAGCAGGCGAGGTGAACATACAAAATGCATAAAAAACGAGTTATTTTGTTATTGCTTGGTCTTTCACTGTTCTATTTTCAACAGCTCCTGGGTGCTTTCTTTCGGGATCTCCAAGGGTAAATTGTGCTTTTGAAGGCCATTAAGAAACCGAAGCGTTTTATTCTGCGGGTGGCGTGTTACAGCTGACTTTGATGACTTTGTGCCGCACACGGGCGCGTGTACGTAACATTATTTTCTGGCACGACATGGATGTGTCCCCAGCGTTCCACACAGGCTGCTGAGTGACCATTATAGGTTCTCTTGATGGGATATAACGCATATTATATTGAGGGACACAAGCGTTCGGCCGTGTGTACATACATTTTTACCAGCTGGCGAGGTGAGCATACAAAATGCATAAAAAACGAGTAATTTTGTTACCTCTTGGTCTTTCACTGTTCTATTTTCAACAGCTCCTGGGTGCTTTCTTTCAGGAACTGCAAGAGGAAACTGTGCTTTTGAAGGCCCTTAAGAAACCGAAGCGCTTTATTCTGAGGTTGGCGTGTTACAGCTGATATTGATGACTTTGCGCCGCACACGGGCGCGTGTACGTAACATTATTTTCTGGCACGACATGGATGCGTCCCCAGCGTTCCCCACAGGCTGCTGAGTGGCCATTACAGGTTCCCTTGATGGGAAGTAACGCATTTTGTATTGAGGGACACAAGCGTCCAGCCGTGTGTACACACGTTTTTACCAGCAGGCGAGGTGAACATACAAAATTCATCAAAAACGAGTAATTTTGTTAACTCTTGTTCTTTCACTGTTCTATTTTCAACAGCTCCTGGGTGCTTTCTTTCAGGTTCTGCAAGAGGAAACTGTGCTTTTGAAGGCCCTTAAGAAACCGAAGCGTTTTATTCTGAGGGTGGCGTGTTACAGCTGATTTTGGTGACTTTGTGCCGCACACGGGCGCGTGTATGTAACATTATTTTCTGGCACGACATGGATGCGTCATCAGCGTTCCCCACAGGCTGCTGTGTGACCATTATAGGTTCTCTTGATGGGAAATAACGCATTTTATATTGAGGGACACAAGCGTCCAGCCGTGTGTACATACGTTTATACCAGCAGGCGAGGAGAGCACACAAAATGCATAAAAAACGAGTTATTTTGTTATTGCTTGGTCTTTCACTGTTCTATTTTCAACAGCTCCTGGGTGCTTTCTTTCAGGATCTGCAAGAGGAAATTGTGCTTTTGAAGGCCATTAAGAAACCGAAGCGTTTTATTCTGCGGGTGGCGTGTTACAGCTGACTTTGATGACTTTGTGCCGCACACGGGCGCGTGTACGTAACATTATTTCCTGGCACGACATCGATGCGTCCCCAGCGTTCCCCACAGGCTGCTGAGTGACCATTATAGGTTCCCTTGATGGGAAATATCGCGTTTTATGTCGAGGGACAGAAGCGTCCAGCCGTGTGTACATTAATTTTTACCAGCAGGCGAGGAGAGCACACAACATGAATAAAAAACGAGTAATTTTGTTATTGCTTGGTCTTTCACTGTTCTATTTTCAACAGCTCCTGGGTGCTTTCTTTCAGGTGCTGCAAGAGGAAACTGTGCTTTTGAAGGCCATTAAGAAACCGAAACGTTTTACTCTGAGGGTGGCTTGTTACAGCTGATTTCGATGACTTTGCGCCGCACACGGGCGCGTGTACGTAATATTATTTTCTGGCACGACATCGATGTGTCCTCAGCGTTCCCCACTGGCTGCTGAGTGACCATTACAGGTTCCCTTAATGGGAAATATCGCATTTTATATTGAGGGGCACAAGCGTTCAGCCGTGTGTACATACATTTTTACCAGCAGGCGAGGTGAGCATACAAAATCCATAAAAACGAGTAATTTTGTTACCTCTTGGTCTTTCACTGTTCTATTTTCAACAGCTCCTGTGTGCTTTCTTTCAGGTTCTGCAAGAGGAAACTGTGCTTTCGAAGGCCTTTAAGAAACCGAAGCGTTTTATTCTGAGGGTGGCGTGTTACAGCTGATTTCGATGACTTTGCGCCGCACACGGGCGCGTGTACGTAACATTATTTTCTGGCACGACATGGATGCGTCCCCAGCGTTCCCACACGCTGCTGAGTGACCATTATAGGTTCCCTTGATGGGAAATAACGCATTTTATATTGAGGGACACAAGCGTCCAGCCGTGTGTACATACGTTTATACCAGCAGGCGAGGAGAGCACACAAAATGCATAAAAAACCTGTTATTTTGATATTGCTTGGTCTTTCACTGTTCTATTTTCAACCGCTCCTGGGTGCTTTCTTTCGGGATCTCCAAGGGTAAATTGTGCTTTTGAAGGCCCTTAAGAAACCGAAGCGCTTTACTCTGAAGGTAGCGTGTTACAGCTGATTTTGATGACTTTGCGCCGCACACGGGCGCGTGTACGTAACATTATTTTCTGGCACGACATCGATGCGTCCCCAGCGTTCCCCACAGGCTGCTGAGTGACCATTATAGGTTCCCTTGATGGAAAATATCGCGTTTTATATCGAGGGACAGAAGCGTCCAGCCGTGTGTACATTAATTTTTACCAGCAGGCGAGGAGAGCACACAACATGAATAAAAAACGAGTAATTTTGTTATTGCTTGGTCTTTCACTGTTCTATTTTCAACAGCTCCTGGGTGCTTTCTTTCAGGTGCTGCAAGAGGAAACTGTGCTTTTGAAGGCCATTAAGAAAGCGAAACGTTTTACTCTGAGGGTGGCGTGTTACAGCTGATTTCGATGACTGCGCCGCACACGGGCGCGTGTACGTAACATTATTTTCTGGCACGACATGGTTGCGTCCCCAGCGTTCCCCACAGGCTGCTGAGTGACCGCTATAGGTTCCCTTGATGGAAAATATCGCATTTTATATTGAGGGACACAAGCGTCCAGCCGTGTGTACATACGTTTTTACCAGCAGGCGAGGAGAGCACACAAAATGCATAAAAAACGAGTTATTTTGTTATTGCATGGTCTTTCACTGTTCTATTCTCAACAGCTCCTGGGTGCTTTCTTTCAGGTTCTGCAAGAAGAAACTGTGCTTTCGAAGGCCATTAAGAAACCGAAGCGTTTTACTCTAAGGGTGGCGTGTTACAGCTGATTTTGATGACTTTGCGCCCCACACGGGCGCGTGTACGTAACATTATTTTCTGGCATGACATGGATGTGTCCCCAGCGTTCCCCACTGGCTGCTGAGTGACCATTACATGTTCCCTTGATGGGAAATATCGCATTTTAAATTGAGGGACACAAGCGTCCAGCCGTGTGTACATACGTTTATACCAGCAGGCGAGGAGAGCACACAAAATGCATAAAAAACGAGTTATTTTGATATTGCTTGGTCTTTCACTGTTCTATTTTCAACCGCTCCTGGGTGCTTTCTTTCGGGATCTCCAAGGGTAAATTGTGCTTTTGAAGGCCATTAAGAAACCGAAGCGTTTTATTCTGCGGGTGGCGTGTTACAGCTGACTTTGATGACTTTGTGCCGCACACGGGCGCGTGTACGTAACACTATTTTCTGGCACGACATGGATGTGTCCCCAGCGTTCCACACAGGCTGCTAAGTGACCATTATAGGTTCTCTTGATGGGATATAACGCATATTATATTGAGGGACACAAGCGTTCGGCCGTGTGTACATACATTTTTACCAGCAGGCGAGGTGAGCATACAAAATGCATAAAAAACGAGTAATTTTGTTACCTCTTGGTCTTTCACTGTTCTATTTTTAACAGCTCCTGTGTGCTTTCTTTCAGGTACTGCAAGAGGAAACTGTGCTTTTGAAGGCCCTTAAGAAACCGAAGCGCTTTATTCTGAGGGTGGCGTGTTACAGCTGATATTGATGACTTTGCGCCGCACACGGGCGCGTGTACGTAACATTATTTTCTGGCACGACATGGATGCGTCCCCAGCGTTCCCCACAGGCTGCTGAGTGGCCATTACAGGTTCCCTTGATGGGAAATAACGCATTTTGTATTGAGGGACACAAGCGTCCAGCCGTGTGTACACACGTTTTTACCAGCAGGCGAGGTGAACATACAAAATTCATCAAAAACGAGTAATTTTGTTAACTCTTGTTCTTTCACTGTTCTATTTTCAACAGCTCCTGGGTGCTTTCTTTCAGGTTCTGCAAGAGGAAACTGTGCTTTTGAAGGCCCTTAAGAAACCGAAGCGTTTTATTCTGAGGGTGGCGTGTTACAGCTGATTTTGGTGACTTTGTGCCGCACACGGGCGCGTGTATGTAACATTATTTTCTGGCACGACATGGATGCGTCATCAGCGTTCCCCACAGGCTGCTGTGTGACCATTATAGGTTCTCTTGATGGGAAATAACGCATTTTATATTGAGGGACACAAGCGTCCAGCCGTGTGTACATACGTTTATACCAGCAGGCGAGGAGAGCACACAAAATGCATAAAAAACGAGTTATTTTGTTATTGCTTGGTCTTTCACTGTTCTATTTTCAACAGCTCCTGGGTGCTTTCTTTCAGGATCTGCAAGAGGAAATTGTGCTTTTGAAGGCCATTAAGAAACCGAAGCGTTTTATTCTGCGGGTGGCGTGTTACAGCTGACTTTGATGACTTTGTGCCGCACACGGGCGCGTGTACGTAACATTATTTCCTGGCACGACATCGATGCGTCCCCAGCGTTCCCCACAGGCTGCTGAGTGACCATTATAGGTTCCCTTGATGGGAAATATCGCGTTTTATGTCGAGGGACAGAAGCGTCCAGCCGTGTGTACATTAATTTTTACCAGCAGGCGAGGAGAGCACACAACATGAATAAAAAACGAGTAATTTTGTTATTGCTTGGTCTTTCACTGTTCTATTTTCAACAGCTCCTGGGTGCTTTCTTTCAGGTGCTGCAAGAGGAAACTGTGCTTTTGAAGGCCATTAAGAAACCGAAACGTTTTACTCTGAGGGTGGCGTGTTACAGCTGATTTCGATGACTTTGCGCCGCACACGGGCGCGTGTACGTAATATTATTTTCTGGCACGACATCGATGTGTCCTCAGCGTTCCCCACTGGCTGCTGAGTGACCATTACAGGTTCCCTTGATGGAAAATATCGCATTTTATATTGAGGGGCACAAGCGTTCAGCCGTGTGTACATACATTTTTACCAGCAGGCGAGGTGAGCATACAAAATGCATAAAAAACGAGTAATTTTGTTACCTCCTGGTCTTTCACTGTTCTATTTTCAACAGCTCCTGGGTACTTTCTTTCAGGCACTGCAAGAGGAAACTGTGCTTTTGAAGGCCCTTAAGAAACCGAAGCGCTTTACTCTGAGGGTAGCGTGTTACAGCTGATTTTGGTGACTTTGTGCTGCACACGGGCGCGTGTACGTAACATTATTTTCTCGCACGACATGGATGCGTCCCCAGCGATCCCCACAGGCTGCTGTGTTACCATTATAGGTTCCCTTGATGGGAAATAACGCATTTTATATTGAGAGATACAAGCGTCCAGCCGTGTGTACATACATTTTTACCAGCAGGCGAGGTGTGCATACAAAATGCATAAAAAACGAGTAATTTTGTTACCTCTTTTGTTACCACTGTTCTATTTTCAACAGCTCCTGGGTACTTTCTTTCAGGTACTGCAAGAGGAAACTGTGCTTTTGAAGGCCCTTAAGAAACCGAAGCGCTTTACTCTGAGGGTAGCGTGTTACAGCTGATTTTGATGACTTTGCGCCGCACACGGGCGCGTGTACGTAACATTATTTTCTGGCACGACATCGATGCGTCCCCAGCGTTCCCCACAGGCTGCTGTGTGACCATTATAGGTTCCCTTGATGGGAAATAACGCATTTTATATTGAGAGATACAAGCGTCCAGCCGTGTGTACATACATTTTTACCAGCAGGCGAGGTGTGCATACAAAATGCATAAAAAACGAGTAATTTTGTTACCTCCTGGTCTTTCACTGTTCTATTTTCAACAGCTCCTGGGTACTTTCTTTCAGGCACTGCAAGAGGAAACTGTGCTTTTGAAGGCCGTTAAGAAACCGAAGCGCTTTACTCTGAGGGTAGCGTGTTACAGCTGATTTTGGTGACTTTGTGCTGCACACGGGCGCGTGTACGTAACATTATTTTCTCGCACGACATGGATGCGTCCCCAGCGATCCCCACAGGCTGCTGTGTTACCATTATATGTAGGTTCCCTTGATGGGAAATAACGCATTTTATATTGAGAGATACAAGCGTCCAGCCGTGTGTACATACATTTTTACCAGCAGGCGAGGTGTGCATACAAAATGCATAAAAAACGAGTAATTTTGTTACCTCCTGGTCTTTCACTGTTCTATTTTCAACAGCTCCTGGGTACTTTCTTTCAGGCACTGCAAGAGGAAACTGTGCTTTTGAAGGCCCTTAAGAAACCGAAGCGCTTTACTCTGAGGGTAGCGTGTTACAGCTGATTTTGGTGACTTTGTGCTGCACAGGGGCGCGTGTACGTAACATTATTTTCTCGCACGACATGGATGCGTCCCCAGCGATCCCCACAGGCTGCTGTGTTACCATTATAGGTTCCCTTGATGGGAAATAACGCATTTTATATTGAGAGATACAAGCGTCCAGCCGTGTGTACATACATTTTTACCAGCAGGCGAGGTGTGCATACAAAATGCATAAAAAACGAGTAATTTTGTTACCTCTTGGTCTTTCACTGTTCTATTTTCAACAGCTCCTGGGTACTTTCTTTCAGGTACTGCAAGAGGAAACTGTGCTTTTGAAGGCCCTTAAGAAACCGAAGCGCTTTACTCTGAGGGTAGCGTGTTACAGCTGATTTTGATGACTTTGCGCCGCACACGGGCGCGTGTACGTAACATTATTTTCTGGCACGACATCGATGCGTCCCCAGCGTTCCCCACAGGCTGCTGAGTGACCATTATAGGTTCCCTTGATGGAAAATATCGCGTTTTATATCGAGGGACAGAAGCGTCCAGCCGTGTGTACATTAATTTTTACCAGCAGGCGAGGTGAGCATACAAAATGCATAAAAAACGAGTAATTTTGTTACCTCTTGGTCTTTCACTGTTCTATTTTTAACAGCTCCTGTGTGCTTTCTTTCAGGTACTGCAAGAGGAAACTGTGCTTTTGAAGGCCCTTAAGAAACCGAAACGTTTTACTCTGAGGGTGGCGTGTTACAGCTGATTTCGATGACTGCGCCGCACACGGGCGCGTGTACGTAACATTATTTTCTGGCACGACATGGTTGCGTCCCCAGCGTTCCCCACAGGCTGCTGAGTGACCGCTATAGGTTCCCTTGATGGAAAATATCGCATTTTATATTGAGGGACACAAGCGTCCAGCCGTGTGTACATACGTTTTTACCAGCAGGCGAGGAGAGCACACAAAATGCATAAAAAACGAGTTATTTTGTTATTGCATGGTCTTTCACTGTTCTATTTTCAACAGCTCCTGGGTGCTTTCTTTCAGGTTCTGCAAGAAGAAACTGTGCTTTCGAAGGCCATTAAGAAACCGAAGCGTTTTACTCTAAGGGTGGCGTGTTACAGCTGATTTTGATGACTTTGCGCCCCACACGGGCGCGTGTACGTAACATTATTTTCTGGCACGACATGGATGTGTCCCCAGCGTTCCCCACTGGCTGCTGAGTGACCATTACATGTTCCCTTGATGGGAAATATCGCATTTTAAATTGAGGGACACAAGCGTCCAGCCGTGTGTACATACGTTTATACCAGCAGGCGAGGAGAGCACACAAAATGCATAAAAAACGAGTTATTTTGATATTGCTTGGTCTTTCACTGTTCTATTTTCAACCGCTCCTGGGTGCTTTCTTTCGGGATCTCCAAGGGTAAATTGTGCTTTTGAAGGCCATTAAGAAACCGAAGCGTTTTATTCTGCGGGTGGCGTGTTACAGCTGACTTTGATGACTTTGTGCCGCACACGGGCGCGTGTACGTAACATTATTTTCTGGCACGACATGGATGTGTCCCCAGCGTTCCACACAGGCTGCTGAGTGACCATTATAGGTTCTCTTGATGGGATATAACGCATATTATATTGAGGGACACAAGCGTTCGGCCGTGTGTACATACATTTTTACCAGCAGGTGAGGTGAGCATACAAAATGCATAAAAAACGAGTAATTTTGTTAGCTCTTGGTCTTTCACTGTTCTATTTTTAACAGCTCCTGTGTGCTTTCTTTCAGGTACTGCAAGAGGAAACTGTGCTTTTGAAGGCCCTTAAGAAACCGAAGCGCTTTATTCTGAGGGTGGCGTGTTACAGCTGATATTGATGACTTTGCGCCGCACACGGGCGCGTGTACGTAACATTATTTTCTGGCACGACATGGATGCGTCCCCAGCGTTCCCCACAGGCTGCTGAGTGGCCATTACAGGTTCCCTTGATGGGAAATAACGCATTTTGTATTGAGGGACACAAGCGTCCAGCCGTGTGTACACACGTTTTTACCAGCAGGCGAGGTGAACATACAAAATTCATCAAAAACGAGTAATTTTGTTAACTCTTGTTCTTTCACTGTTCTATTTTCAACAGCTCCTGGGTGCTTTCTTTCAGGTTCTGCAAGAGGAAACTGTGCTTTTGAAGGCCCTTAAGAAACCGAAGCGTTTTATTCTGAGGGTGGCGTGTTACAGCTGATTTTGGTGACTTTGTGCCGCACACGGGCGCGTGTATGTAACATTATTTTCTGGCACGACATGGATGCGTCATCAGCGTTCCCCACAGGCTGCTGTGTGACCATTATAGGTTCTTTTGATGGGAAATAACGCATTTTATATTGAGGGACACAAGCGTCCAGCCGTGTGTACATACGTTTATACCAGCAGGCGAGGAGAGCACACAAAATGCATAAAAAACGAGTTATTTTGTTATTGCTTGGTCTTTCGCTGTTCTATTTTCAACAGCTCCTGGGTGCTTTCTTTCAGGATCTGCAAGAGGAAATTGTGCTTTTGAAGGCCATTAAGAAACCGAAGCGTTTTATTCTGCGGGTGGCGTGTTACAGCTGACTTTGATGACTTTGTGCCGCACACGGGCGCGTGTACGTAACATTATTTTCTGGCACGACATCGATGCGTCCCCAGCGTTCCCCACAGGCTGCTGAGTGACCATTATGGGTTCCCTTGATGGGAAATATCGCGTTTTATGTCGAGGGACAGAAGCGTCCAGCCGTGTGTACATTAATTTTTACCAGCAGGCGAGGAGAGCACACAACATGAATAAAAAACGAGTAATTTTGTTATTGCTTGGTCTTTCACTGTTCTATTTTCAACAGCTCCTGGGTGCTTTCTTTCTGGTGCTGCAAGAGGAAACTCTGCTTTTGAAGGCCATTAAGAAACCGAAACGTTTTACTCTGAGGGTGGCGTGTTACAGCTGATTTCGATGACTTTGCGCCGCACACGGGCGCGTGTACGTAATATTATTTTCTGGCACGACATCGATGTGTCCTCAGCGTTCCCCACTGGCTGCTGAGTGACCATTACAGGTTCCCTTGATGGAAAATATCGCATTTTATATTGAGGGACACAAGCGTTCAGCCGTGTGTACATACATTTTTACCAGCAGGCGAGGTGAGCATACAAAATGCATAAAAAACGAGTAATTTTGTTACCTCCGCACACGGGCGCGTGTACGTAACATTATTTTCTGGCACGACATCGATGCGTCCCCAGCGTTCCCCACAGGCTGCTGTGTGACCATTATAGGTTCCCTTGATGGGAAATAACGCATTTTATATTGAGGGACACAAGCGTCCAGCCGTGTGTACATACGATTTTACCAGCAGGCGAGGAGAGCACACAAAATGCATAAAAAACCTGTTATTTTGTTATTGCTTGGTCTTTCACTGTTCTATTTTCAACAGCTCCTGGGTACTTTCTTTCAGGTACTGCAAGAGGAAACTGTGCTTTTGAAGGCCCTTAAGAAACCGAAGCGCTTTACTCTGCGGGTAGCGTGTTACAGCTGATTTTGGTGACTTTGTGCCGCACACGGGCGCGTGTATGTAACATTATTTTCTGGCACGACATGGATGCGTCATCAGCGTTCCCCACAGGCTGCTGTGTGACCATTATAGGTTCCCTTGATGGGAAATAACGCATTTTATATTGAGGGATACAAGCGTCGAGCCGTGTGTACATACATTTTTACCAGCAGGCGAGGTGAGCATACAAAATGCATAAAAAACGAGTAATTTTGTTACCTCTTGGTCTTTCACTGTTCTGTTTTCAACAGCTCCTGGGTGCTTTCCTTCAGGTTCTGCAAGAGAAAACTGTGCTTTTGTAGGCCTTTAAGAAACCGAAGCGTCTTACTCTGAGGGTGGCGTGTTACAGCTGATTTTGATGATTTTGCGCCGCACACGGGCGCGTGTACGTAACATTATTTTCTGGCACGACATGGATGCGTCCCCAGCGATCCCCACAGGCTGCTGTGTTACCATTATAGGTTCCCTTGATGGGAAATAACGCATTTTATATTGAGAGATACAAGCGTCCAGCCGTGTGTACATACATTTTTACCAGCAGGCGAGGTGAGCATACAAAATGCATAAAAAACGAGTAATTTTGTTACCTCTTGGTCTTTCACTGTTCTATTTTCAACAGCTCCTGGGTACTTTCTTTCAGGTACTGCAAGAGGAAACTGTGCTTTTGAAGGCCCTTAAGAAACCGAAGCGCTTTACTCTGAGAGTAGCGTGTTACAGCTGATTTTGATGACTTTGCGCCGCACACGGGCGCGTGTACGTAACATTATTTTCTGGCACGACATCGATGCGTCCCCAGCGTTCCCCACAGGCTGCTGTGTGACCATTATAGGTTCCCTTGATGGGAAATAACGCATTTTATATTGAGGGATACAAGCGTCCAGCCGTGTGTACATACATTTTTACCAGCAGGCGAGGTGAGCATACAAAATGCATAAAAAACGAGTAATTTTGTTACCTCCGCACACGGGCGCGTGTACGTAACATTATTTTCTGGCACGACATCGATGCGTCCCCAGCGTTCCCCACAGGCTGCTGTGTGACCATTATAGGTTCCCTTGATGGGAAATAACGCATTTTATATTGAGGGACACAAGCGTCCAGCCGTGTGTACATACGATTTTACCAGCAGGCGAGGAGAGCACACAAAATGCATAAAAAACCTGTTATTTTGTTATTGCTTGGTCTTTCACTGTTCTATTTTCAACAGCTCCTGGGTACTTTCTTTCAGGTACTGCAAGAGGAAACTGTGCTTTTGAAGGCCCTTAAGAAACCGAAGCGCTTTACTCTGCGGGTAGCGTGTTACAGCTGATTTTGGTGACTTTGTGCCGCACACGGGCGCGTGTATGTAACATTATTTTCTGGCACGACATGGATGCGTCATCAGCGTTCCCCACAGGCTGCTGTGTGACCATTATAGGTTCTCTTGATGGGAAATAACGCATTTTATATTGAGGGACACAAGCGTCCAGCCGTGTGTACATACGTTTATACCAGCAGGCGAGGAGAGCACACAAAATGCATAAAAAACGAGTTATTTTGTTATTGCTTGGTCTTTCACTGTTCTATTTTCAACAGCTCCTGGGTGCTTTCTTTCAGGATCTGCAAGAGGAAATTGTGCTTTTGAAGGCCATTAAGAAACCGAAGCGTTTTATTCTGCGGGTGGCGTGTTACAGCTGACTTTGATGACTTTGTGCCGCACACGGGCGCGTGTACGTAACATTATTTTCTGGCACGACATCGATGCGTCCCCAGCGTTCCCCACAGGCTGCTGAGTGACCATTATAGGTTCCCTTGATGGGAAATATCGCGTTTTATGTCGAGGGACAGAAGCGTCCAGCCGTGTGTACATTAATTTTTACCAGCAGGCGAGGAGAGCACACAACATGAATAAAAAACGAGTAATTTTGTTATTGCTTGGTCTTTCACTGTTCTATTTTCAACAGCTCCTGGGTGCTTTCTTTCAGGTGCTGCAAGAGGAAACTGTGCTTTTGAAGGCCATTAAGAAACCGAAACGTTTTACTCTGAGGGTGGCGTGTTACAGCTGATTTCGATGACTTTGCGCCGCACACGGGCGCGTGTACGTAATATTATTTTCTGGCACGGATGGAAAATATCGCATTTTATATTGAGGGACACAAGCGTCCAGCCGTGTGTACATACGTTTTTACCAGCAGGCGAGGAGAGCACACAAAATGCATAAAAAACGAGTTATTTTGTTATTGCTTGGTCTTTCACTGTTCTATTTTCAAAACTTCCTGGGTGCTTTCTTTCAGGTTCTGCAAGAAGAAACTGTGCTTTCGAAGGCCATTAAGAAACCGAAGCGTTTTACTCTAAGGGTGGCGTGTTACAGCTGATTTTGATGACTTTGCGCCCCACACGGGCGCGTGTACGTAACATTATTTTCTGGCACGACATGGATGTGTCCCCAGCGTTCCCCACTGGCTGCTGAGTGACCATTAAATGTTCCCTTGATGGGAAATATCGCATTTTAAATTGAGGGACACAAGCGTCCAGCCGTGTGTACATACGTTTATACCAGCAGGCGAGGAGAGCACACAAAATGCATAAAAAACGAGTTATTTTGTTATTGCTTGGTCTTTCACTGTTCTATTTTCAACAGCTCCTGGGTGCTTTCTTTCGGGATCTCCAAGGGTAAATTGTGCTTTTGAAGGCCATTAAGAAACCGAAGCGTTTTATTCTGCGGGTGGCGTGTTACAGCTGACTTTGATGACTTTGTGCCGCACACGGGCGCGTGTACGTAACATTATTTTCTGGCACGACATGGATGTGTCCCCAGCGTTCCACACAGGCTGCTGAGTGACCATTATAGGTTCTCTTGATGGGATATAACGCATATTATATTGAGGGACACAAGCGTTCGGCCGTGTGTACATACATTTTTACCAGCAGGCGAGGTGAGCATACAAAATGCATAAAAAACGAGTAATTTTGTTACCTCTTGGTCTTTCACTGTTCTATTTTTAACAGCTCCTGTGTGCTTTCTTTCAGGTTCTGCAAGAGGAAACTGTGCTTTTGAAGGCCCTTAAGAAACCGAAGCGCTTTATTCTGAGGGTGGCGTGTTACAGCTGATATTGACGACTTTGCGCCGCACACGGGCGCGTGTACGTAACATTATTTTCTGGCACGACATGGATGCGTCATCAGCGTTCCCCACAGGCTGCTGTGTGACCATTATAGGTTCTCTTGATGGGAAATAACGCATTTTATATTGAGGGACACAAGCGTCCAGCCGTGTGTACACACGTTTTAACCAGCAGGCGAGGTGAACATACAAAATTCATCAAAAACGAGTATTTTTGTTAACTCTTGTTCTTTCACTGTTCTATTTTCAACAGCTCCTGGGTGCTTTCTTTCAGGTTCTGCAAGAGGAAGCTGTGCTTTTGAAGGCCCTTAAGAAACCGAAGCCTTTTATTCTGAGGGTGGCGTGTTACAGCTGATTTTGGTGACTTTGTGCCGCACACGGGCGCGTGTATGTAACATTATTTTCTGGCACGACATGGATGCGTCATCAGCGTTCCCCACAGGCTGCTGTGTGACCATTATAGGTTCTCTTGATGGGAAATAACGCATTTTATATTGAGGGACACAAGCGTCCAGCCGTGTGTACATACGTTTGTACCAGCAGGCGAGGAGAGCACACAAAATGCATAAAAAACGAGTTATTTTGTTATTGCTTGGTCTTTCGCTGTTCTATTTTCAACAGCTCCTGGGTGCTTTCTTTCAGGATCTGCAAGAGGAAATTGTGCTTTTGAAGGCCATTAAGAAACCGAAGCGTTTTATTCTGCGGGTGGCGTGTTACAGCTGACTTTGATGACTTTGTGCCGCACACGGGCGCGTGTACGTAACATTATTTTCTGGCACGACATCGATGCGTCCCCAGCGTTCCCCACAGGCTGCTGAGTGACCATTATAGGTTCCCTTGATGGGAAATATCGCGTTTTATGTCGAGGGACAGAAGCGTCCAGCCGTGTGTACATTAATTTTTACCAGCAGGCGAGGAGAGCACACAACATGAATAAAAAACGAGTAATTTTGTTATTGCTTGGTCTTTCACTGTTCTATTTTCAACAGCTCCTGGGTGCTTTCTTTCAGGTGCTGCAAGAGGAAACTGTGCTTTTGAAGGCCATTAAGAAACCGAAACGTTTTACTCTAAGGGTGGCGTGCTACAGCTGATTTCGATGACTTTGCGCCGCACACGGGCGCGTGTACGTAATATTATTTTCTGGCACGACATCGATGTGTCCTCAGCGTTCCCCACTGGCTGCTGAGTGACCATTACAGGTTCCCTTGATGGAAAATATCGCATTTTATATTGAGGGACACAAGCGTTCAGCCGTGTGTACATACATTTTTACCAGCAGGCGAGGTGAGCATACAAAATGCATAAAAAACGAGTAATTTTGTTACCTCCTGGTCTTTCACTGTTCTATTTTCAACAGCTCCTGGGTACTTTCTTTCAGGTACTGCAAGAGGAAACTGTGCTTTTGAAGGCCCTTAAGAAACAGAAGCGCTTTACTCTGAGGGTAGCGTGTTACAGCTGATTTTGGTGACTTTGTGCTGCACTCGGGCGCGTGTACGTAACATTATTTTCTCGCACGACATGGATGCGTCCCCAGCGATCCCCACAGGCTGCTGTGTGACCATTATAGGTTCCCCTGATGGGAAATAACGCATTTTATGTTGAGGGATACAAGCGTCCAGCCGTGTGTACATACATTTTTACCAGCAGGCGAGGTGAGCATACAAAATGCATAAAAAACGAGTAATTTTGTTACCTCTTGGTCTTTCACTGTTCTGTTTTCAACAGCTCCTGGGTGCTTTCCTTCAGGTTCTGCAAGAGAAAACTGTGCTTTTGTAGGCCTTTAAGAAACCGAAGCGTTTTACTTTGAGGGTGGCGTGTTACAGCTGATTTTGATGACTTTGCGCCGCACACGGGCGCGTGTACGTAACATTATTTTCTGGCACGACATGGATGCGTCCCCAGCGATCCCCACAGGCTGCTGTGTTACCATTATAGGTTCCCTTGATGGGAAATAACGCATTTTATATTGAGAGATACAAGCGTCCAACCGTGTGTACATACATTTTTACCAGCAAGCGAGGTGAGCATACAAAATGCATAAAAAACGAGTAATTTTGTTACCTCTTGGTCTTTCACTGTTCTATTTTCAACAGCTCCTGGGTACTTTCTTTCAGGTACTGCAAGAGGAAACTGTGCTTTTGAAGGCCCTTAAGAAACCGAAGCGCTTTACTCTGAGGGTAGCGTGTTACAGCTGATTTTGATGACTTTGCGCCGCACACGGGCGCGTGTACGTAACATTATTTTCTGGCACGACATCGATGCGTCCCCAGCGTTCCCCACAGGCTGCTGTGTGACCATTATAGGTTCCCTTGATGGGAAATAACGCATTTTATATTGAGGGATACAAGCGTCCAGCCGTGTGTACATACATTTTTACCAGCAGGCGAGGTGAGCATACAAAATGCATAAAAAACGAGTAATTTTGTTACCTCCGCACACGGGCGCGTGTACGTAACATTATTTTCTGGCACGACATCGATGCGTCCCCAGCGTTCCCCACAGGCTGCTGTGTGACCATTATAGGTTCCCTTGATGGGAAATAACGCATTTTATATTGAGGGACACAAGCGTCCAGCCGTGTGTACATACGATTTTACCAGCAGGCGAGGAGAGCACACAAAATGCATAAAAAACCTGTTATTTTGTTATTGCTTGGTCTTTCACTGTTCTATTTTCAACAGCTCCTGGGTACTTTCTTTCAGGTACTGCAAGAGGAAACTGTGCTTTTGAAGGCCCTTAAGAAACCGAAGCGCTTTACTCTGAAGGTAGCGTGTTACAGCTGATTTTGATGACTTTGCGCCGCACACGGGCGCGTGTACGTAACATTATTTTCTGGCACGACATCGATGCGTCCCCAGCGTTCCCCACAGGCTGCTGTGTGACCATTATAGGTTCCCTTGATGGGAAATAACGCATTTTATATTGAGGGATACAAGCGTCCAGCCGTGTGTACATACATTTTTACCAGCAGGCGAGGTGAGCATACAAAATGCATAAAAAACGAGTAATTTTGTTACCTCCGCACACGGGCGCGTGTACGTAACATTATTTTCTGGCACGACATCGATGCGTCCCCAGCGTTCCCCACAGGCTGCTGAGTGACCATTATAGGTTCCCTTGATGGGAAATATCGCGTTTTATATCGAGGGACAGAAGCGTCCAGCCGTGTGTACATTAATTTTTACCAGCAGGCAAGGAGAGCACACAACATGAATAAAAAACGAGTAATTTTGTTATTGCTTGGTCTTTCACTGTTCTATTTTCAACAGCTCCTGGGTGCTTTCTTTCTGGTGCTGCAAGAGGAAACTCTGCTTTTGAAGGCCATTAAGAAACCGAAACGTTTTACTCTGAGGGTGGCGTGTTACAGCTGATTTCGATGACTTTGCGCCGCACACGGGCGCGTGTACGTATTATTATTTTCTGGCACGACATCGATGTGTCCTCAGCGTTCCCCACTGGCTGCTGAGTGACCATTACAGGTTCCCTTGATGGAAAATATCGCATTTTATATTGAGGGACACAAGCGTTCAGCCGTGTGTACATACATTTTTACCAGCAGGAGAGGTGAGCATACAAAATGCATAAAAAACGAGTAATTTTGTTACCTCTTGGTCTTTCACTGTTCTATTTTCCACAGCTCCTGGGTACTTTCTTTCAGGTACTGCAAGAGGAAACTGTGCTTTTGAAGGCCCTTAAGAAACCGAAGCGCTTTACTCTGAGGGTAGCGTGTTACAGCTGATATTGATGACTTTGCGCCGCACACGTGCGCGTGTACGTAACATTATTTTCTGGCACGACATGGTTGCGTCCCCAGCGTTCCCCACAGGCTGCTGAGTGACCGCTATAGGTTGCCTTGATGGAAAATATCGCATTTTATATTGAGGGACACAAGCGTCCAGCCGCGTGTACATACGTTTTTACCAGCAGGCGAGGAGAGCACACAAAATGCATAAAAAACGAGTTATTTTGTTATTGCTTGGTCTTTCACTGTTCTATTTTCAAAACCTCCTGGGTGCTTTCTTTCAGGTTCTGCAAGAAGAAACTGTGCTTTCGAAGGCCATTAAGAAACCGAAGCGTTTTACCCTAAGGGTGGCGTGTTACAGCTGATTTTGATGACTTTGCGCCCCACACGGGCGCGTGTACGTAACATTATTTTCTGGCACGACATGGATGTGTCCCCAGCGTTCCCCACTGGCTGCTGAGTGACCATTACAGGTTCCCTTGATGGGAAATATCGCATTTTAAATTGAGGGACACAAGCGTCCAGCCGTGTGTACATACGTTTATACCAGCAGGCGAGGAGAGCACACAAAATGCATAAAAAACGAGTTATTTTGTTATTGCTTGGTCTTTCGCTGTTCTATTTTCAACAGCTCCTGGGTGCTTTCTTTCAGGATCTGCAAGAGGAAATTGTGCTTTTGAAGGCCATTAAGAAACCGAAGCGTTTTATTCTGCGGGTGGCGTGTTACAGCTGACTTTGATGACTTTGTGCCGCACACGGGCGCGTGTACGTAACATTATTTTCTGGCACGACATGGATGTGTCCCCAGCGTTCCACACAGGCTGCTGAGTGACCATTATAGGTTCTCTTGATGGGATATAACGCATATTATATTGAGGGACACAAGCGTTCGGCCGTGTGTACATACATTTTTACCAGCAGGCGAGGTGAGCATACAAAATGCATAAAAAA
This sequence comes from Eumerus sabulonum, assembly GCA_951905685.1. Classification (NCBI taxonomy): domain Eukaryota; kingdom Metazoa; phylum Arthropoda; class Insecta; order Diptera; family Syrphidae; genus Eumerus; species Eumerus sabulonum. The sequence goes on along the minus strand of OX645062.1, from coordinate 44,722,659 downwards.
CGAGTAATTTTGTTACCTCTTGGTCTTCCACTGTTCTATTTTCAACAGCTCCTGGGTACTTTCTTTCAGGTACTGCAAGAGAAAACTGTGCTTTTGAAGGCCCTTAAGAAACCGAAGCGCTTTACTCTGAGGGTAGCGTGTTACAGCTGATTTTGATGACTTTGCGCCGCACACGGGCGCGTGTACGTAACATTATTTTCTGGCACGACATCGATGCGTCCCCAGCGTTCCCCACAGGCTGCTGAGTGACCATTATAGGTTCTCTTGATGGGAAATAACGCATTTTATATTGAGGGACACAAGCGTCCAGCCGTGTGTACATACGTTTATACCAGCAGGCGAGGAGAGCACACAAAATGCATAAAAAACGAGTTATTTTGTTATTGCTTGGTCTTCCACTGTTCTATTTTCAACAGCTCCTTTGTGCTTTCTTTCAGGTTCTGCAAGAGGAAACTGTGCTTTTGAAGGCCCTTAAGAAACCGAAGCGCTTCACTCTGAGGATAGGGTGTTACAGCTGATTTTGATGACTTTGCGCCGCACACGGGCGCGTGTACGTAACATTATTTTCTGGCACGACATGGATGCGTCCCCAGCGTTCCCCACAGGCTGCTGAGTGACCATTAAAGGTTCCCTTGATGGGAAATGACGCATTTTATATTGGGGGACACAAGCGTCCGGCCGTGTGTACATACATTTTTACCAGCGAGCATACAAAATGCATCAAAAACGAGTAATTTTGTTACCTCTTGGTCTTTCACTGTTCTATTTTCAACAGCTCCTGGGTACTTTCTTTCAGGTACTGCAAGAGGAAACTGTGCTTTTGAAGGCCCTTAAGAAACCGAAGCGCTTTACTGTGAGGGTAGCGTGTTACAGCTGATTTTGGTGACTTTGTGCTGCACACGGGCGCGTGTACGTAACATTATTTTCTGGCACGAAATGGTTGCGTCCCCAGCGTTCCCCACAGGCTGCTGAGTGACCACTATAGGTTCTCTTGATGGGAAATAACGCATTTTATATTGAGGGACACAAGCGTCCAGCCGTGTGTACATACGTTTATACCAGCAGGCGAGGAGAGCACACAAAATGCATAAAAAACGAGTTATTTTGTTATTGCTTGGTCTTTCACTGTTCTATTTTCAACAGCTCCTGGGTGCTTTCTTTCAGGATCTGCAAGAGGAAATTGTGCTTTTGAAGGCCATTAAGAAACCGAAGCGTTTTATCCTGCGGGTGGCGTGTTACAGCTGACTTTGATGACTTTGTGCCGCACACGGGCGCGTGTTCGTAACATTATTTTCTGGCACGACTTGGATGTGTCCCCAGCGTTCCACACAGGCTGCTGAGTGACCACTATAGGTTCTCTTGATGGGAAATAACGCATTTTATATTGAGGGACACAAGCGTCCAGCCGTGTGTACATACGTTTTTACCAGCAGGCGAGGAGAGCACACAAAATGCATAAAAAACGAGTTATTTTGTTATTGCTTGGTCTTCCACTGTTCTATTTTCAACAGCTCCTTTGTGCTTTCTTTCAGGTTCTGCACGAGGAAACTGTGCTTTTGAAGGCCCTTAAGAAACCGAAGCGCTTCACTCTGAGGATAGGGTGTTACAGCTGATTTTGATGACTTTGCGCCGCACACGGGCGCGTGTACGTAACATTATTTTCTGGCACGACATGGATGCGTCCCCAGCGTTCCCCACAGGCTGCTGAGTGACCATTAAAGGTTCCCTTGATGGGAAATGACGGATTTTATATTGGGGGACACAAGCGTCCGGCCGTGTGTACATACATTTTTACCAGCGAGCATACAAAATGCATCAAAAACGAGTAATTTTGTTACCTCTTGGTCTTTCACTGTTCTATTTTCAACAGCTCCTGTGTACTTTCTTTCAGGTACTGCAAGAGGAAACTGTGCTTTTGAAGGCCCTTAAGAAACCGAAGCGCTTTACTCTGAGGGTAGCGTGTTACAGCTGATTTTGGTGACTTTGTGCTGCACTCGGGCGCGTGTACGTAACATTATTTTCTCGCACGACATGGATGCGTCCCCAGCGATCCCCACAGGCTGCTGTGTGACCATTATAGGTTCCCTTGATGGGAAATAACGCATTTTATATTGAGGGATACAAGCGTCCAGCCGTGTGTACATACATTTATACCAGCAGGCGAGGTGAGCATACAAAATGCATAAAAAACGAGTAATTTTGTTACCTCTTGGTCTTTCACTGTTCTGTTTTCAACAGCTCCTGGGTGCTTTCCTTCAGGTTCTGCAAGAGAAAACTGTGCTTTTGTAGGCCTTTAAGAAACCGAAGCGTTTTACTTTGAGGGTGGCGTGTTACAGCTGATTTTGATGACTTTGCGCCGCACACGGGCGCGTGTGCGTAACATTATTTTCTGGCACGACATGGATGCGTCCCCAGCGATCCCCACAGGCTGCTGTGTTACCATTATAGGTTCCCTTGATGGGAAATAACGCATTTTATATTGAGAGATACAAGCGTCCAGCCGTGTGTACATACATTTTTACCAGCAGGCGAGGTGAGCATTCAAAATGCATAAAAAACGAGTAATTTTGTTACCTCTTGGTCTTTCACTGTTCTATTTTCAACAGCTCCTGGGTACTTTCTTTCAGGTACTGCAAGAGGAAACTGTGCTTTTGAAGGCCCTTAAGAAACCGAAGCGCTTTACTCTGAGGGTAGCGTGTTACAGCTGATTTTGATGACTTTGCGCCGCACACGGGCGCGTGTACGTAACATTATTTTCTGGCACGACATCGATGCGTCCCCAGCGTTCCCCACAGGCTGCTGTGTGACCATTATAGGTTCCCTTGATGGGAAATAACGCATTTTATATTGAGGGACACAAGCGTCCAGCCGTGTGTACATACGATTTTACCAGCAGGCGAGGAGAGCACACAAAATGCATAAAAAACCTGTTATTTTGATATTGCTTGGTCTTTCACTGTTCTATTTTCAACAGCTCCTGGGTACTTTCTTTCAGGTACTGCAAGAGGAAACTGTGCTTTTGAAGGCCCTTAAGAAACCGAAGCGCTTTACTCTGAAGGTAGCGTGTTACAGCTGATTTTGATGACTTTGCGCCGCACACGGGCGCGTGTACGTAACATTATTTTCTGGCACGACATCGATGCGTCCCCAGCGTTCCCCACAGGCTGCTGAGTGACCATTATTGGTTCCCTTGATGGGAAATATCGCGTTTTATATCGAGGGACAGAAGCGTCCAGCCGTGTGTACATTAATTTTTACCAGCAGGCGAGGAGAGCACACAACATGAATAAAAAACGAGTAATTTTGTTATTGCTTGGTCTTTCACTGTTCTATTTTCAACAGCTCCTGGGAGCTTTCTTTCGGGATCTCCAAGGGTAAATTGTGCTTTTGAAGGCCATTAAGAAACCGAAGCGTTTTATTCTGCGGGTGGCGTGTTACAGCTGACTTTGATGACTTTGTGCCGCACACGGGCGCGTGTACGTAACATTATTTTCTGGCACGACATGGATGTGTCCCCAGCGTTCCACACAGGCTGCTGAGTGACCATTATAGGTTCTCTTGATGGGATATAACGCATATTATATTGAGGGACACAAGCGTTCGGCCGTGTGTACATACATTTTTACCAGCAGGCGAGGTGAGCATACAAAATGCATAAAAAACGAGTAATTTTGTTACCTCTTGGTCTTTCACTGTTCTATTTTCAAGAGCTCCTGGGTGCTTTCTTTCAGGAACTGCAAGAGGAAACTGTGCTTTTGAAGGCCCTTAAGAAACCGAAGCGCTTTATTCTGAGGGTGGCGTGTTACAGCTGATATTGATGACTTTGCGCCGCACACGGGCGCGTGTACGTAACATTATTTTCTGGCACGACATGGATGCGTCCCCAGCGTTCCCCACAGGCTGCTGAGTGGCCATTACAGGTTCCCTTGATGGGAAATAACGCATTTTGTATTGAGGGACACAAGCGTCCAGCCGTGTGTACACACGTTTTTACCAGCAGGCGAGGTGAACATACAAAATTCATCAAAAACGAGTAATTTTGTTAACTCTTGTTCTTTCACTGTTCTATTTTCAACAGCTCCTGGGTGCTTTCTTTCAGGTTCTGCAAGAGGAAACTGTGCTTTTGAAGGCCCTTAAGAAACCGAAGCGTTTTATTCTGAGGGTGGCGTGTTACAGCTGATTTTGGTGACTTTGTGCCGCACACGGGCTCGTGTATGTAACATTATTTTCGGGCACGACATGGATGCGTCATCAGCGTTCCCCACAGGCTGCTCAGTGACCATTATAGGTTCTCTTGATGGGAAATAACGCATTTTATATTGAGGGACACAAGCGTCCAGCCGTGTGTACATACGTTTATACCAGCAGGCGAGGAGCGCACACAAAATGCATAAAAAACGAGTAATTTTGTTACCTCTTGGTCTTTCACTGTTCTATTTTCAACAGCTCCTGGGTACTTTCTTTCAGGTACTGCAAGAGGAAACTGTGCTTTTGAAGGCCCTTAAGAAACCGAAGCGCTTTACTGTGAGGGTAGCGTGTTACAGCTGATTTTGGTGACTTTGTGCTGCACACGGGCGCGTGTACGTAACATTATTTTCTGGCACGACATGGTTGCGTCCCCAGCGTTCCCCACAGGCTGCTGAGTGACCACTATAGGTTCTCTTGATGGGAAATAACGCATTTTATATTGAGGGACACAAGCGTCCAGCCGTGTGTACATACGTTTATACCAGCAGGCGAGGAGAGCACACAAAATGCATAAAAAACGAGTTATTTTGTTATTGCTTGGTCTTTCACTGTTCTATTTTCAACAGCTCCTGGGTGCTTTCTTTCAGGATCTTCAAGAGGAAATTGTGCTTTTGAAGGCCATTAAGAAACCGAAGCGTGTTATCCTGCGAGTGGCGTGTTACAGCTGACTTTGATGACTTTGTGCCGCACACGGGCGCGTGTACGTAACATTATTTTCTGGCACGACTTGGATGTGTCCCCAGCGTTCCACACAGGCTGCTGAGTGACCACTATAGGTTCTCTTGATGGGAAATAACGCATTTTATATTGAGGGACACAAGCGTCCAGCCGTGTGTACATACGTTTTTACCAGCAGGCGAGGAGAGCACACAAAATGCATAAAAAACGAGTTATTTTGTTATTGCTTGGTCTTTCACTGTTCTATTTTCAAAACCTCCTGGGTGCTTTCTTTCAGGTTCTGCAAGAGGAAACTGTGCTTTCGAAGGCCATTAAGAAACCGAAGCGTTTTACTCTAAGGGTGGCGTGTTGCAGCTGATTTTGATGACTTTGCGCCGCACACGGGCGCGTGTACGTAACATTATTTTCTGGCACGACATCGATGTGTCCCCAGCGTTCCCCACTGGCTGCTGAATGACCATTACAGGTTCCCTTGATGGGAAATATCGCATTTTATATTGAGGGACACAAGCGTCCAGCCGTGTGTACATACATTTTTACCAGCAGGCAAGGAGAGCACACAAAATGCACAAAAAACGAGTAATATCGTTACCTCTTGGTCTTTCACTGTTCTGTTTTCAACAGCTCCTGGGTGCTTTCTTTCGGGTTCTGCAAGAGGAAGCTGTGCTTTTTAAGGCCTTTAAGAAACCGAAGCGTTTTATTCTGAGGGTGGCGTGTTACAGCTGATTTTGGTGACTTTGTGCCGCACACGGGGGCGTGTACGTAACATTATTTTCTGGCGCGACATGGATGCGCCCCCAGCGTTCCCCACAGGCTGCTGAGTAACCATTATAGGTTCCCTTGATGGGAAATAACGCATTTTAAATGCATGAAAAACGAGTAATTTTGTTACTGCTTGGTCTTTCACTGTTCTGTTTTCAACAGCTCCTGGGTGCTTTCTTCCAGGTACTGCAAGAGGAAACTGTGCTTTTGAAGGCCCTTAAGAAACCGAAGTGCTTTACTCTGAGGGTGTTGTGTTACAGCTGATTTTGATGACTTTGCGCCGCACACGGGCGCGTGTACGTAACATTATTTTCTCGCACGACATGGATGCGTCCCCAGCGATCCCCACTGGCTGCTGTGTGACCATTATAGGTTCCCTTGATGGGAAATAACGCATTTTATATTGAGGGACACAAGCGTCCAGCCGTGTGTACATACGTTTATACCAGCAGGCGAGGAGAGCACACAAAATGCATAAAAAACGAGTTATTTTGTTATTGCTTGGTCTTTCACTGTTCTATTTTCAACAGCTCCTGGGTGCTTTCTTTCAGGATCTGCAAGAGGAAATTGTGCTTTTGAAGGCCATTAAGAAACCGAAGCGTTTTATTCTGCGGGTGGCGTGTTACAGCTGACTTTGATGACTTTGTGCCGCACACGGGCGCGTGTACGTAACATTATTTTCTGGCACGACACGGATGTGTCCCCAGCGTTCCACACAGGCTGCTGAGTGACCATTAAAGGTTCCCTTGATGGGAAATAACGCATTTTATATTGAGGGACACAAGCGTTCAGCCGTGTGTACATACATTTTTACCAGCAGGCGAGGTGAGCATACAAAACGCATAAAAAACGAGTAATTTTGTTACCTCTTGGTCTTTCACTGTTCTATTTTCAACAGCTCCTGGGTACTTTCTTTCAGGTACTGCAAGAGGAAACTGTGCTTTTGAAGGCCCTTAAGAAACCGAAGCGCTTCACTCTGAGGATAGCGTGTTACAGCTGATTTTGATGACTTTGCGCCGCACACGGGCGCGTGTACGTAACATTATTTTCTGGCACGACATCGATGCGTCCCCAGCGTTCCCCACAGGCTGCTGAGTGACCATTATAGGTTCCCTTGAAGGGAAATAACGCATTTTATATTGAGGGACACAAGCGTTCAGCCGTGTGTACATACATTTTTACCAGCAGGCGAGGTGAGCATACAAAATGCATAAAAAACGAGTAATTTTGTTACCTCTTGGTCTTTCACTGTTCTATTTTCAACAGCTCCTGGTTACTTTCTTTCAGGTACTGCAAGAGGAAACTGTGCTTTTGAAGGCCCTTAAGAAACCGAAGCGCTTTACTCTGAGGGTAGCGTGTTACAGCTGATTTTGATGACTTTGCGCCGCACACGGGCGCGTGTACGTAACATTATTTTCTGGCACGACATCGATGCGTCCCCAGCGTTCCCCACAGGCTGCTGAGTGACCATTATAGGTTCCCTTGATGGGAAATATCGCGTTTTATGTCGAGGGACTGAAGCGTCCAGCCGTGTGTACATTAATTTTTACCAGCAGGCGAGGAGAGCACACAACATGAATAAAAAACGAGTAATTTTGTTATTGCTTGGTCTTTCACTGTTCTATTTTCAACAGCTCCTGGGTGCTTTCTTTCAGGTACTGCAAGAGGAAACTGTGCTCTTCAAGGCCATTAAGAAACCGAAGCGTTTTACTCTGAGGGTGGCGTGTTACAGCTGATTTCGATGACTTTGCGCCGCACACGGGCGCGTGTACGTAACATTATTTTCTGGCACGACATCGATGTGTCCCCAGCGTTCCCCACTGGCTGCTGAGTGACCATTATAGGTTCCCTTGATGGAAAATATCGCATTTTATATTGAGGGACGCAAGCGTTCAGCCGTGTGTACATACATTTTTACCAGCAGGCGAGATGAGCATACAAAATGCATAAAAAACAAGTAATTTTGTTACCTCTTGGTCTTTCACTGTTCTATTTTCAACAGGTCCTGGGTACTTTCTTTCAGGTACTGCAACAGGAAACTGTGCTTTTGAAGGCCCTTAAGAAACCGAAGCGCTTTACTCTGAGGGTAGCGTGTTACAGCTGATTTTGGTGACTTTGTGCTGCACACGGGCCCGTGTACGTAACATTATTTTCTCGCACGACATGGATGCGTCCCCAGCGATCCCCACAGGCTGCTGTGTGACCATTATAGGTTCCCTTGATGGGAAATAACGCATTTTATATTGAGGGATACAAGCGTCCAGCCGTGTGTACATACATTTTTACCAGCAGGCGAGGTGAGCATACAAAATGCATAAAAAACGAGTAATTTTGTTACCTCTTGTTCTTTCGCTGTTCTATTTTCAACAGCTCTTGGGTGCTTTCTTTCAGGTTCTGCAAGAGGAAACTGTGATTTTGAAGGCCATTAAGAAACAGAAGCGTTTTATTGTGAGGGTGGCGTGTTACAGCTGATGTTGGTGACTTTGTGCCGCACACGGGCGCGTGTACGTAACATTATTTTCTGGCACGACATGGATGCGACCCCAGCGTTCCCCACAGGCTGCTGAGTGACCATTATAGGTTCCCTTGATGGGAAATAACGCATTTTATATTGAGGGACACAAGCGTCTAGCCGTTTGTACATACATTTTTACCAGCAGGCGAGGTGAGCATACAAAATGCATAAAAAACGAGTAATTTTGTTACCTCTTGGTCTTTCACTGTTCTATTTTCAAGAGCTCCTGGGTGCTTTCTTTCAGGAACTGCAAGAGGAAACTGTGCTTTTGAAGGCCCTTAAGAAACCGAAGCGCTTTATTCTGAGGGTGGCGTGTTACAGCTGATATTGATGACTTTGCGCCGCACACGGGCGCGTGTACGTAACATTATTTTCTGGCACGACATGGATGCGTCCCCAGCGTTCCCCACAGGCTGCTGAGTGGCCATTACAGGTTCCCTTGATGGGAAATAACGCATTTTGTATTGAGGGACACAAGCGTCCAGCCGTGTGTACACACGTTTTTACCAGCAGGCGAGGTGAACATACAAAATTCATCAAAAACGAGTAATTTTGTTAACTCTTGTTCTTTCACTGTTCTATTTTCAACAGCTCCTGGGTACTTTCTTTCAGGTACTGCAAGAGGAAACTGTGCTTTTGAAGGCCCTTAAGAAACCGAAGCGCTTTACTCTGAGGGTAGCGTGTTACAGCTGATTTTGATGACTTTGCGCCGCACACGGGCGCGTGTACGTAACATTATTTTCTGGCACGACATCGATGCGTCCCCAGCGTTCCCCACAGGCTGCTGTGTGACCATTATAGGTTCCCTTGATGGGAAATAACGCATTTTATATTGAGGGACACAAGCGTCCAGCCGTGTGTACATACGATTTTACCAGCAGGCGAGGAGAGCACACAAAATGCATAAAAAACCTGTTATTTTGTTATTGCTTGGTCTTTCACTGTTCTATTTTCAACAGCTCCTGTGTACTTTCTTTCAGGTACTGCAAGAGGAAACTGTGCTTTTGAAGGCCCTTAAGAAACCGAAGCGCTTTACTCTGAGGGTAGCGTGTTACAGCTGATTTTGATGACTTTGCGCCGCACACGGGCGCGTGTACGTAACATTATTTTCTGGCACGACATCGATGCGTCCCCAGCGTTCCCCACAGGCTGCTGTGTGACCATTATAGGTTCCCTTGATGGGAAATAACGCATTTTATATTGAGGGATACAAGCGTCCAGCCGTGTGTACATACATTTATACCAGCAGGCGAGGTGAGCATACAAAATGCATAAAAAACGAGTAATTTTGTTACCTCTTGGTCTTTCACTGTTCTGTTTTCAACAGCTCCTGGGTGCTTTCCTTCAGGTTCTGCAAGAGAAAACTGTGCTTTTGTAGGCCTTTAAGAAACCGAAGCGTTTTACTTTGAGGGTGGCGTGTTACAGCTGATTTTGATGACTTTGCGCCGCACACGGGCGCGTGTACGTAACATTATTTTCTGGCACGACATGGATGCGTCCCCAGCGATCCCCACAGGCTGCTGTGTTACCATTATAGGTTCCCTTGATGGGAAATAACGCATTTTATATTGAGAGATACAAGCGTCCAGCCGTGTGTACATACATTTTTACCAGCAGGCGAGGTGAGCATTCAAAATGCATAAAAATCGAGTAATTTTGTTACCTCTTGGTCTTTCACTGTTCTATTTTCAACAGCTCCTGGGTACTTTCTTTCAGGTACTGCAAGAGGAAACTGTGCTTTTGAAGGCCCTTAAGAAACCGAAGCGCTTTACTCTGAGGGTAGCGTGTTACAGCTGATTTTGATGACTTTGCGCCGCACACGGGCGCGTGTACGTAACATTATTTTCTGGCACGACATCGATGCGTCCCCAGCGTTCCCCACAGGCTGCTGTGTGACCATTATAGGTTCCCTTGATGGGAAATAACGCATTTTATATTGAGGGACACAAGCGTCCAGCCGTGTGTACATACGATTTTACCAGCAGGCGAGGAGAGCACACAAAATGCATAAAAAAACTGTTATTTTGATATTGCTTGGTCTTTCACTGTTCTATTTTCAACAGCTCCTGGGTACTTTCTTTCAGGTACTGCAAGAGGAAACTGTGCTTTTGAAGGCCCTTAAGAAACCGAAGCGCTTTACTCTGAAGGTAGCGTGTTACAGCTGATTTTGATGACTTTGCGCCGCACACGGGCGCGTGTACGTAACATTATTTTCTGGCACGACATCGATGCGTCCCCAGCGTTCCCCACAGGCTGCTGAGTGACCATTATTGGTTCCCTTGATGGGAAATATCGCGTTTTATATCGAGGGACAGAAGCGTCCAGCCGTGTGTACATTAATTTTTACCAGCAGGCGAGGAGAGCACACAACATGAATAAAAAACGAGTAATTTTGTTATTGCTTGGTCTTTCACTGTTCTATTTTCAACAGCTCCTGGGTGCTTTCTTTCAGGTTCTGCAAGAGGAAACTGTGCTTTTGAAGGCCCTTAAGAAACCGAAGCGTTTTATTCTGAGGGTGGCGTGTTACAGCTGATTTTGGTGACTTTGTGCCGCACACGGGCTCGTGTATGTAACATTATTTTCGGGCACGACATGGATGCGTCATCAGCGTTCCCCACAGGCTGCTCAGTGACCATTATAGGTTCTCTTGATGGGAAATAACGCATTTTATATTGAGGGACACAAGCGTCCAGCCGTGTGTACATACGTTTATACCAGCAGGCGAGGAGCGCACACAAAATGCATAAAAAACGAGTAATTTTGTTACCTCTTGGTCTTTCACTGTTCTATTTTCAACAGCTCCTGGGTACTTTCTTTCAGGTACTGCAAGAGGAAACTGTGCTTTTGAAGGCCCTTAAGAAACCGAAGCGCTTTACTGTGAGGGTAGCGTGTTACAGCTGATTTTGGTGACTTTGTGCTGCACACGGGCGCGTGTACGTAACATTATTTTCTGGCACGACATGGTTGCGTCCCCAGCGTTCCCCACAGGCTGCTGAGTGACCACTATAGGTTCTCTTGATGGGAAATAACGCATTTTATATTGAGGGACACAAGCGTCTAGCCGTGTGTACATACGTTTATACCAGCAGGCGAGGAGAGCACACAAAATGCATAAAAAACGAGTTATTTTGTTATTGCTTGGTCTTTCACTGTTCTATTTTCAACAGCTCCTGGGTGCTTTCTTTCAGGATCTTCAAGAGGAAATTGTGCTTTTGAAGGCCATTAAGAAACCGAAGCGTTTTATCCTGCGAGTGGCGTGTTACAGCTGACTTTGATGACTTTGTGCCGCACACGGGCGCGTGTACGTAACATTATTTTCTGGCACGACTTGGATGTGTCCCCAGCGTTCCACACAGGCTGCTGAGTGACCACTATAGGTTCTCTTGATGGGAAATAACGCATTTTATATTGAGGGACACAAGCGTCCAGCCGTGTGTACATACGTTTTTACCAGCAGGCGAGGAGAGCACACAAAATGCATAAAAAACGAGTTATTTTGTTATTGCTTGGTCTTTCACTGTTCTATTTTCAAAACCTCCTGGGTGCTTTCCTTCAGGTTCTGCAAGAGGAAACTGTGCTTTCGAAGGCCATTAAGAAACCGAAGTGCTTTACTCTGAGGGTGTTGTGTTACCGAAGAAACCGAAGCGTTTTACTCTAAGGGTGGCGTGTTGCAGCTGATTTTGATGACTTTGCGCCGCACACGGGCGGGTGTACGTAACATTAATTTGATGACTTTGCGCCGCACACGGGCGCGTGTACGTAACATTATTTTCTCGCACGACATGGATGCGTCCCCAGCGATCCCCACTGGCTGCTGTGTGACCATTATAGGTTCCCTTGATGGGAAATAACGCATTTTATATTGAGGGACACAAGCGTCCAGCCGTGTGTACATACGTTTATACCAGCAGGCGAGGAGAGCACACAAAATGCATAAAAAACGAGTTATTTTGTTATTGCTTGGTCTTTCACTGTTCTATTTTCAACAGCTCCTGGGTGCTTTCTTTCAGGATCTGCAAGAGGAAATTGTGCTTTTGAAGGCCATTAAGAAACCGAAGCGTTTTATTCTGCGGGTGGCGTGTTACAGCTGACTTTGATGACTTTGTGCCGCACACGGGCGCGTGTACGTAACATTATTTTCTGGCACGACACGGATGTGTCCCCAGCGTTCCACACAGGCTGCTGAGTGACCATTAAAGGTTCCCTTGATGGGAAATAACGCATTTTATATTGAGGGACACAAGCGTTCAGCCGTGTGTACATACATTTTTACCAGCAGGCGAGGTGAGCATACAAAACGCATAAAAAACGAGTAATTTTGTTACCTCTTGGTCTTTCACTGTTCTATTTTCAACAGCTCCTGGGTACTTTCTTTCAGGTACTGCAAGAGGAAACTGTGCTTTTGAAGGCCCTTAAGAAACCGAAGCGCTTCACTCTGAGGATAGCGTGTTACAGCTGATTTTGATGACTTTGCGCCGCACACGGGCGCGTGTACGTAACATTATTTTCTGGCACGACATCGATGCGTCCCCAGCGTTCCCCACAGGCTGCTGTGTGACCATTATAGGTTCCCTTGATGGGAAATAACGCATTTTATATTGAGGGACACAAGCGTCCAGCCGTGTGTACATACGATTTTACCAGCAGGCGAGGAGAGCACACAAAATGCATAAAAAAACTGTTATTTTGATATTGCTTGGTCTTTCACTGTTCTATTTTCAACAGCTCCTGGGTACTTTCTTTCAGGTACTGCAAGAGGAAACTGTGCTTTTGAAGGCCCTTAAGAAACCGAAGCGCTTTACTCTGAAGGTAGCGTGTTACAGCTGATTTTGATGACTTTGCGCCGCACACGGGCGCGTGTACGTAACATTATTTTCTGGCACGACATCGATGCGTCCCCAGCGTTCCCCACAGGCTGCTGAGTGACCATTATTGGTTCCCTTGATGGGAAATATCGCGTTTTATATCGAGGGACAGAAGCGTCCAGCCGTGTGTACATTAATTTTTACCAGCAGGCGAGAAGAGCACACAACATGAATAAAAAACGAGTAATTTTGTTATTGCTTGGTCTTTCACTGTTCTATTTTCAACAGCTCCTGGGAGCTTTCTTTCGGGATCTCCAAGGGTAAATTGTGCTTTTGAAGGCCATTAAGAAACCGAAGCGTTTTATTCTGCGGGTGGCGTGTTACAGCTGACTTTGATGACTTTGTGCCGCACACGGGCGCGTGTACGTAACATTATTTTCTGGCACGACATGGATGTGTCCCCAGCGTTCCACACAGGCTGCTGAGTGACCATTATAGGTTCTCTTGATGGGATATAACGCATATTATATTGAGGGACACAAGCGTTCGGCCGTGTGTACATACATTTTTACCAGCAGGCGAGGTGAGCATACAAAATGCATAAAAAACGAGTAATTTTGTTACCTCTTGGTCTTTCACTGTTCTATTTTCAAGAGCTCCTGGGTGCTTTCTTTCAGGAACTGCAAGAGGAAACTGTGCTTTTGAAGGCCCTTAAGAAACCGAAGCGCTTTATTCTGAGGGTGGCGTGTTACAGCTGATATTGATGACTTTGCGCCGCACACGGGCGCGTGTACGTAACATTATTTTCTGGCACGACATGGATGCGTCCCCAGCGTTCCCCACAGGCTGCTGAGTGGCCATTACAGGTTCCCTTGATGGGAAATAACGCATTTTGTATTGAGGGACACAAGCGTCCAGCCGTGTGTACACACGTTTTTACCAGCAGGCGAGGTGAACATACAAAATTCATCAAAAACGAGTAATTTTGTTAACTCTTGTTCTTTCACTGTTCTATTTTCAACAGCTCCTGGGTGCTTTCTTTCAGGTTCTGCAAGAGGAAACTGTGCTTTTGAAGGCCCTTAAGAAACCGAAGCGTTTTATTCTGAGGGTGGCGTGTTACAGCTGATTTTGGTGACTTTGTGCCGCACACGGGCTCGTGTATGTAACATTATTTTCGGGCACGACATGGATGCGTCATCAGCGTTCCCCACAGGCTGCTCAGTGACCATTATAGGTTCTCTTGATGGGAAATAACGCATTTTATATTGAGGGACACAAGCGTCCAGCCGTGTGTACATACGTTTATACCAGCAGGCGAGGAGCGCACACAAAATGCATAAAAAACGAGTAATTTTGTTACCTCTTGGTCTTTCACTGTTCTATTTTCAACAGCTCCTGGGTACTTTCTTTCAGGTACTGCAAGAGGAAACTGTGCTTTTGAAGGCCCTTAAGAAACCGAAGCGCTTTACTGTGAGGGTAGCGTGTTACAGCTGATTTTGGTGACTTTGTGCTGCACACGGGCGCGTGTACGTAACATTATTTTCTGGCACGACATGGTTGCGTCCCCAGCGTTCCCCACAGGCTGCTGAGTGACCACTATAGGTTCTCTTGATGGGAAATAACGCATTTTATATTGAGGGACACAAGCGTCTAGCCGTGTGTACATACGTTTATACCAGCAGGCGAGGAGAGCACACAAAATGCATAAAAAACGAGTTATTTTGTTATTGCTTGGTCTTTCACTGTTCTATTTTCAAAACCTCCTGGGTGCTTTCTTTCAGGTTCTGCAAGAGGAAACTGTGCTTTCGAAGGCCATTAAGAAACCGAAGCGTTTTACTCTAAGGGTGGCGTGTTGCAGCTGATTTTGATGACTTTGCGCCGCACACGGGCGCGTGTACGTAACATTATTTTCTGGCACGATATCGATGTGTCCCCAGCGTTCCCCACTGGCTGCTGAATGACCATTACAGGTTCCCTTGATGGGAAATATCGCATTTTATATTGAGGGACACAAGCGTCCAGCCGTGTGTACATACATTTTTACCAGCAGGCAAGGAGAGCACACAAAATGCACAAAAAACGAGTAATATCGTTACCTCTTGGTCTTTCACTGTTCTGTTTTCAACAGCTCCTGGGTGCTTTCTTCCAGGTACTGCAAGAGGAAACTGTGCTTTTGAAGGCCCTTAAGAAACCGAAGTGCTTTACTCTGAGGGTGTTGTGTTACAGCTGATTTTGATGACTTTGCGCCGCACACGGGCGCGTGTACGTAACATTATTTTCTCGCACGACATGGATGCGTCCCCAGCGATCCCCACAGGCTGCTGTGTGACCATTATAGGTTCCCTTGATGGGAAATAACGCATTTTATATTGAGGGACACAAGCGTCCAGCCGTGTGTACATACGTTTATACCAGCAGGCGAGGAGAGCACACAAAATGCATAAAAAACGAGTTATTTTGTTATTGCTTGGTCTTTCACTGTTCTATTTTCAACAGCTCCTGGGTGCTTTCTTTCAGGATCTGCAAGAGGAAATTGTGCTTTTGAAGGCCATTAAGAAACCGAAGCGTTTTATTCTGCGGGTGGCGTGTTACAGCTGACTTTGATGACTTTGTGCCGCACACGGGCGCGTGTACGTAACATTATTTTCTGGCACGACACGGATGTGTCCCCAGCGTTCCACACAGGCTGCTGAGTGACCATTAAAGGTTCCCTTGATGGGAAATAACGCATTTTATATTGAGGGACACAAGCGTTCAGCCGTGTGTACATACATTTTTACCAGCAGGCGAGGTGAGCATACAAAACGCATAAAAAACGAGTAATTTTGTTACCTCTTGGTCTTTCACTGTTCTATTTTCAACAGCTCCTGGGTACTTTCTTTCAGGTACTGCAAGAGGAAACTGTGCTTTTGAAGGCCCTTAAGAAACCGAAGCGCTTCACTCTGAGGATAGCGTGTTACAGCTGATTTTGATGACTTTGCGCCGCACACGGGCGCGTGTACGTAACATTATTTTCTGGCACGACATCGATGCGTCCCCAGCGTTCCCCACAGGCTGCTGAGTGACCATTATAGGTTCCCTTGAAGGGAAATAACGCATTTTATATTGAGGGACACAAGCGTTCAGCCGTGTGTACATACATTTTTACCAGCAGGCGAGGTGAGCATACAAAATGCATAAAAAACGAGTAATTTTGTTACCTCTTGGTCTTTCACTGTTCTATTTTCAACAGCTCCTGGTTACTTTCTTTCAGGTACTGCAAGAGGAAACTGTGCTTTTGAAGGCCCTTAAGAAACCGAAGCGCTTTACTCTGAGGGTAGCGTGTTACAGCTGATTTTGATGACTTTGCGCCGCACACGGGCGCGTGTACGTAACATTATTTTCTGGCACGACATCGATGCGTCCCCAGCGTTCCCCACAGGCTGCTGAGTGACCATTATAGGTTCCCTTGATGGGAAATATCGCGTTTTATGTCGAGGGACTGAAGCGTCCAGCCGTGTGTACATTAATTTTTACCAGCAGGCGAGGAGAGCACACAACATGAATAAAAAACGAGTAATTTTGTTATTGCTTGGTCTTTCACTGTTCTATTTTCAACAGCTCCTGGGTGCTTTCTTTCAGGTACTGCAAGAGGAAACTGTGCTTTTCAAGGCCATTAAGAAACCGAAGCGTTTTACTCTGAGGGTGGCGTGTTACAGCTGATTTCGATGACTTTGCGCCGCACACGGGCGCGTGTACGTAACATTATTTTCTGGCACGACATCGATGTGTCCCCAGCGTTCCCCACTGGCTGCTGAGTGACCATTATAGGTTCCCTTGATGGAAAATATCGCATTTTATATTGAGGGACGCAAGCGTTCAGCCGTGTGTACATACATTTTTACCAGCAGGCGAGATGAGCATACAAAATGCATAAAAAACAAGTAATTTTGTTACCTCTTGGTCTTTCACTGTTCTATTTTCAACAGGTCCTGGGTACTTTCTTTCAGGTACTGCAACAGGAAACTGTGCTTTTGAAGGCCCTTAAGAAACCGAAGCGCTTTACTCTGAGGGTAGCGTGTTACAGCTGATTTTGGTGACTTTGTGCTGCACACGGGCCCGTGTACGTAACATTATTTTCTCGCACGACATGGATGCGTCCCCAGCGATCCCCACAGGCTGCTGTGTGACCATTATAGGTTCCCTTGATGGGAAATAACGCATTTTATATTGAGGGATACAAGCGTCCAGCCGTGGGTACATACATTTTTACCAGCAGGCGAGGTGAGCATACAAAATGCATAAAAAACGAGTAATTTTGTTACCTCTTGTTCTTTCGCTGTTCTATTTTCAACAGCTCTTGGGTGCTTTCTTTCAGGTTCTGCAAGAGGAAACTGTGATTTTGAAGGCCATTAAGAAACAGAAGCGTTTTATTGTGAGGGTGGCGTGTTACAGCTGATGTTGGTGACTTTGTGCCGCACACGGGCGCGTGTACGTAACATTATTTTCTGGCACGACATGGATGCGACCCCAGCGTTCCCCACAGGCTGCTGAGTGACCATTATAGGTTCCCTTGATGGGAAATAACGCATTTTATATTGAGGGACACAAGCGTCTAGCCGTGTGTACATACATTTTTACCAGCAGGCGAGGTGAGCATACAAAATGCATAAAAAACGAGTAATTTTGTTACCTCTTGTTCTTTCGCTGTTCTATTTTCAACAGCTCCTGGGTGCTTTCTTTCAGGTTCTGCAAGAGGAAACTGTGATTTTGAAGGCCTTTAAGAAACAGAAGCGTTTTATTCTGAGGGTGGCGTGTTACAGCTGATGTTGGTGACTTTGTGCCGCACACGGGCGCGTGTACGTAACATTATTTTCTGGCACGACATCGATGCGTCCCCAGCGTTCCCCACAGGCTGCTGAGTGACCATTATAGGTTCCCTTGATGGGAAATAACGCATTTTATATTGAGGGATACAAGCGTCTAGCCGTGTCTACATACATTTTTACCAGCAGGCGAGGTGAGCATACAAAATGCATAAAAAACGAGTAATTTTGTTACCTCTTGGTCTTTCACTGTTCTATTTTCAACAGCTCCTGGTTACTTTCTTTCAGGTACTGCAAGAGGAAACTGTGCTTTTGAAGGCCCTTAAGAAACCGAAGCGCTTTACTCTGAGGGTAGCGTGTTACAGCTGATTTTGATGACTTTGCGCCGCACACGGGCGCGTGTACGTAACATTATTTTCTGGCACGACATCGATGCGTCCCCAGCGTTCCCCACAGGCTGCTGAGTGACCATTATAGGTTCCCTTGATGGGAAATATCGCGTTTTATGTCGAGGGACAGAAGCGTTCAGCCGTGTGTACATTCATTTTTACCAGCAGGCGAGGAGAGCACACAACATGAATAAAAAACGAGTAATTTTGTTATTGCTTGGTCTTTCACTGTTCTATTTTCAACAGCTCCTGGGTGCTTTCTTTCGGGTTCTGCATGAGGACACTGTGCTTTTGAAGATTATTAAGAAACCGAAGCGTTTTACTCTGAGGGTGGCGTGTTACAGCTGATTTTGATGACTTTGCGCCGCACACGGGCGCGTGTACGTAACATTATTTTCTGCCACGACATGGATGCGTCCCCAGCGTTCCCCACAGGCTGCTGAGTGACCATTATAGATTCCCTTGATGGGAAATACCGCATTTTATATTGAGGGACACAAGCGTCCAGCCGTGTGTTCATACATTTTTACCAGCAGGCGAGGTGAGCACACAAAATGCATAAAAAACGAGTAATTTCGTTACCTCTTGGTTTTTCACTGTTCTGTTTTCAACAGCTCCTGGGTGCTTTCTTTCAGGTTCTGCAAGAGGAAACTGTGATTTTGAAGGCCTTTAAGAAACAGAAGCGTTTTATTCTGAGGGTGGCGTGTTACAGCTGATGTTGACGACTTTGTGCCGCACACGGGCGCGTGTACGTAACATTATTTTCTGGCACGACATGGATGCGTCCCCAGCGTTCCCCACAGGCTGCTGAGTGACCATTATAGGTTCCCTTGATGGAAAATATCGCATTTTATATTGAGGGACACAAGCGTCTAGCCGTGTGTACATACATTTTTACCAGCAGGCGAGGTGAGCATACAAAATGCATAAAAAACGAGTAATTTTGTTACCTCTTGGTCTTTCACTGTTCTATTTTCAACAGCTCCTGGGTACTTTCTTTCAGGTATTGCAAGAGGAAACTGTGCTTTTGAAGGCCCTTAAGAAACCAAAGCGCTTTACTCGGAGGGTAGCGTGTTACAGCGGATTTTGATGACTTTGCGCCGCACACGGGCGCGTGTACGTAACATTATTTTCTGGCACGACATGGTTGCGTCCCCAGCGTTCCCCACAGGCTGCTGAGTGACCGCTATAGGTTCTCTTGATGGGAAATAACGCATTTTATATTGAGGGACACAAGCGTCCAGCCGTGTGTACATACGTTTATACCAGCAGGCGAGGAGAGCACACAACATGAATATAAAACGAGTAATTTTGTTATTGCTTGGTCTTTCACTGTTCTATTTTCAACAGCTCCTGGGTACTTTCTTCCAGGTACTGCAAGAGGAAACTGTGCTTTTGAGGGCCATTAAGAAACCGAAGCGTTTTACTCTGAGGGTGGCGTGTTACAGCTGATTTCGATGACTTTGTGCCGCACACGGGCGCGTGTACGTAACATTATTTTCTGGCACGACATGGATGCGTCCCCAGCGATCCCCACAGGCTGCTGTGTGACCATTGTAGGTTCCCTTGATGGGAAATAACGCATTTTATATTGAGGGACACAAGCGTCTAGCCGTGTGTACATACATTTTTACCAGCAGGCGAGGTGAGCATACAAAATGCATAAAAAACGAGTAATTTTGTTACCTCTTGTTCTTTCGCTGTTCTATTTTCAACAGCTCCTGGGTGCTTTCTTTCAGGTTCTGCAAGAGGAAATTGTGCTTTTGAAGGCCTTTAAGAAACAGAAGCGTTTTATTCTGAGTGTGGCGTGTTACAGCTGATGGTGGTGACTTTGCGCCGCACACGGGCGCGTGTACGTAATATTATTTTCTGCCACGACATGGATGCGTCCCCAGAGTTCCCCACAGGCTGCTGAGTGACCATTACAGGTTCCCTTGATGGAAAATATCGCATTTTATATTGAGGGACACAAGCGTCCAGCCGTGTGTACATACGATTTTACCAGCAGGCGAGGAGAGCACACAAAATGCATAAAAAATGAGTTATTTTGTTATTGCTTGGTCTTTCACTGCTCTATTTTCAACAGCTCCTGGGTGCTTTCTTTCGTGTTCTGCAAGAGGAAACTGTGCTTTTGAAGGCCCTTAAGAAACCGAAGCGCTTTATTCTGAGGGTGGCGTGTTACAGCTGATTTTGGTGACTTTGTGCCGCACACGGGCGCGTGTACGTAACATTATTTTCTGGCACGACATCGATGTAACCCCAGAGTTCCCCACAGGCTGCTGAGTGACCATTACAGGTTCCCTTGATGGAAAATATCGCATTTTATATTGAGGGACACAAGCGTCCAGCCGTGTGTACATACAATTTTACCAGCAGGCGAGGTGAGCATACAAAATGCATAAAAAACGAGTAATTTTGTTACCTCTTGTTCTTTCGCTGTTCTATTTTCAACAGCTCCTGGGTGCTTCCTTTCAGGTTCTGCAAGAGGAAATTGTGCTTTTGAAGGCCTTTAAGAAACAGAAGCGTTTTATTCTGAGGGTGGCGTGTTACAGCTGATGGTGGTGACTTTGCGCCGCACACGGGCGCGTGTACGTAATATTATTTTCTGCCACGACAAGGATGCGTCCCCAGAGTTCCCCACAGGCTGCTGAGTGACCATTACAGGTTCCCTTGATGGAAAATATCGCATTTTATATTGGGGGACACAAGCGTCCAGCCGTGTGTACATACGATTTTACCAGCAGGCGAGGAGAGCACACAAAATGCATAAAAAATGAGTTATTTTGTTATTGCTTGGTCTTTCACTGTTCTATTTTCAACAGCTCCTGGGTGCTTTCTTTCAGGTTCTGCAAGAGGAAATTGTGCTTTTGAAGGCCTTTAAGAAACAGAAGCGTTTTATTCTGAGGGTGGCGTGTTACAGCTGATGGTGGTGACTTTGCGCCGCACACGGGCGCGTGTACGTAATATTATTTTCTGCCACGACATGGATGCGTCCCCAGAGTTCCCCACAGGCTGCTGAGTGACCATTACAGGTTCCCTTGATGGAAAATATCGCATTTTATATTGAGGGACACAAGCGTCCAGCCGTGTGTACATACGATTTTACCAGCAGGCGAGGAGAGCACACAAAATGCATAAAAAATGAGTTATTTTGTTATTGCTTGGTCTTTCACTGTTCTATTTTCAACAGCTCCTGGGTGCTTTCTTTCGGGTTCTGCAAGAGGAAACTGTGCTTTTGAAGGCCCTTAAGAAACCGAAGCGCTTTACTCTGAGGGTGGCGTGTTACAGCTGATTTTGATGACTTTGCGTCGCACACGGGCGCGTGTACGTAACATTATTTTCTGGCACGACATCGATGTGTCCCCAGCGTTCCCCACTGGCCGCTGAGTGACCACTACAGGTTCCCTTGATGGAAAACATCGCATTTTATATTGAGGGACACAAGCGTCCAGCCGTGTGTTCATACATTTTTACCAGCAGGCGAGGTGAGCATACAAAATGCATAAAAAACGAGTAATTTTGTTATTGCTTGGTCTTTCACTGTTCTATTTTCAACAGCTCCTGGGTGCTTTCTTTCAGGTACTGCAAGAGAAACATGTGCTTTTGAAGGCCTTTAAGAAATCGAAGCGTTTTACTCTGAGGGTGGCGTGTTACAGCTGATTTTGATGACTTTGCGTCGCACACGGGCGCGTGTACGTAACATTATTTTCTGGCACGACATCGATGTGTCCCCAGCGTTCCCCACTGGCCGCTGAGTGACCACTACAGGTTCCCTTGATGGAAAACATCGCATTTTATATTGAGGGACACAAGCGTCCAGCCGTGTGTTCATACATTTTTACCAGCAGGCGAGGTGAGCATACAAAATGCATAAAAAACGAGTAATTTTGTTATTGCTTGGTCTTTCACTGTTCTATTTTCAACAGCTCCTGGGTGCTTTCTTTCAGGTACTGCAAGAGAAACATGTGCTTTTGAAGGCCTTTAAGAAATCGAAGCGTTTTACTCTGAGGGTGGCGTGTTACAGCTGATTTTGATGACTTTGCGCCGCACACGGGCGCGTGTACGTAACATTATTTTCTGGCACGACATCGATGTGTCCCCAGCGTTCCTCACTAGCCGCTGAGTGACCACTACAGGTTCCCTTGATGGGAAATATCGCATTTTATATTGAGGGACACAAGCGTCCAGCCGTGTGTACATACATTTTTACCAGCAGGCGAGGAGAGCACACAAAATGCATGAAAAACGAGTAATTTTGTTACTGCTTGGTCTTTCACTGTTCTGTTTTCAACAGCTCCTGGGTGCTTTCTTTAGGTACTGCAAGAGAAAACTGTGCTTTTGAAGGCTCTTAAGAAACCGAAGCGCTTTATTCTGAGGGTGGCGTGTTACAGCTGATTTTGTTGACTTTGTGCCGCACACGGGCGCGTGTACGTAACATTATTTTCTGGCACGACATGTTTGCGTCCCCAGCGTTCCCCACAGGCTGCTGAGTGACCATTATAGGTTCCCTTGATGGGAAATATCGCGTTTTATGTCGAGGGACAGAAGCGTCCAGCCGTGTGTGCATATATTTTTACCAGCAGGCGAGGAGAGCACACAAAATGCATAAGAAACGAGTAATTTTGTTATTGCTTGGTCTTTCACTGTTCTGCTTTCAACAGCTCCTGAATACTTTCTTTCAGGTACTGCAAGAGGAAACTGTGCTTTTGAAGGCCCTTAAGAAACCGAAGCGCTTTACTCTGAGGGTGGCGTGTTACAGCTGATTTTGATGACTTTGCGCCGCACACGGGCGCGTGTACGTAACATTATTTTCTGGCACGACATGTTTGCGTCCCCAGCGTTCCCCACAGGCTGCTGAGTGACCATTATAGGTTCCCTTGATGGGATATATCGCGTTTTATGTCGAGGGACAGAAGCGTCCAGCCGTGTGTACATACATTTTTACCAGCAGGCAAGGAGAGCACACAAAATGCATGAAAAACGAGTAATTTTGTTACTGCTTGGTCTTTCACTGTTCTATTTTCAACAGCTCCTGTGTGCTTTCTTTCAGGTACTGCAAGAGGAAACTGTGCTTTTGAAGGCCCTTAAGAAACCGAAGCGCTTTACTCTGAGGGTGGCGTGTTACAGCTGATTTTGATGACTTTGCGCCGCACACGGGTGCGTGTACGTAACATTATTTTCTGGCACGACATGTTTGCGTCCCCAGCGTTCCCTTGATGGAAAATATCGCATTTAATATTGAATGACACAAGCGTCCAGCCGTGTGTACATACGTTTTTACTAGCAGGCGAGGGGAGCACACAAAATGCATAAAAAACGAGTTATTTTGTTATAGCTTGGTCTTTCACTGTTCTATTTTCAACGGCTCCTGAGTGCTTTCCTTCAGGTTCTGCAAGAGGAAACTGTGCTTTTGAAGGCCATTAAGAAACCGAAGCGTTTTACTCTGAGGGTGGCGTGTTAAAGCGGATTTTGATGACTTTGCGCCGCACACGGGCGCGTGTACGTAACATTATTTTCTGGCACGACATCGATGTGTCCCCAGCGTTCCCCACTGGCTGCTGAGGGACCATTACAGGTTCCCTTGATGGGAAATATCGCGTTTTATATCGAGGGACAGAAGCGTCCAGCCGTGTGTACATTAATTTTTACCAGCAGGCGAGGAGAGCACACAACATGAATAAAAAACGAGTAATTTTGTTATTGCTTGGTCTTTCACTGTTCTATTTTCAACAGCTCCTGGGTACATTCTTTCAGGTACTGCAAGAGGAAACTGTGCTTTTGAAGGCCTTTAAGAAACCGAAGCGTTTTATTCTGAGGGTGGCGTGTTACAGCTGATTTTGGTGACTTTGTGCCGCACACGGGCGCGTGTACGTAACATTATTTTCTGGCACGACATCGATGTGACCCCAGCGTTCCCCACAGGCTGCTGAGTGACCATTATAGGTTCCCTTGATGGAAAATATCGCATTTTATATTGGGGGACACAAGCGTCCAGCCGTGTGTACATACGTTTTTACCAGCAGGCGAGGAGAGCACACAAAATGCATAAAAAACGAGTTATTTTGTTATTGCTTGGTCTTTCACTGTTCTATTTTCAAAACCTCCTGGGTGCTTTCTTTCAGGTTCTGCAAGAGGAAACTGTGCTTTCGAAGGCCATTAAGAAACCGAAGCGTTTTACTCTAAGGGTGGCGTGTTACAGCTGATTTTGATGACTTTGCGCCGCACACGGGCGCGTGTACGTAACATTATTTTCTGGCACGACATCGATGTGTCCCCAGCGTTCCCCACTGGCTGCTGAGGGACCATTACAGGTTCCCTTGATGGGAAATATCGCGTTTTATATCGAGGGACAGAAGCGTCCAGCCGTGTGTACATTAATTTTTACCAGCAGGCGAGGAGAGCACACAACATGAATAAAAAACGAGTAATTTTGTTATTGCTTGGTCTTTCACTGTTCTATTTTCAACAGCTCCTGGGTACTTTCTTTCAGGTACTTCAAGAGGAAACTGTGCTTTTGAAGGCCCTTAAGAAACCGAAGTGCTTTATTCTGAGGGTGGCGTGTTACAGCTGATTTTGACGACTTTGCGCCGCACACGGGCGCGTGTACGTAACATTATTTTCTGGCACGACATCGATGCGTCCCCAGCGTTCCCCACAGTCTGCTGAGTGACCATTATAGGTTCCCTTGATGGAAAATATCGCATTTTATATTGGGGGACACAAGCGTCCAGCCGTGTGTACATACGTTTTTACTAGCAGGCGAGGGGAGCACACAAAATGCATAAAAAACGAGTTATTTTGTTATAGCTTGGTCTTTCACTGTTCTATTTTCAACGGCTCCTGAGTGCTTTCCTTCAGGTTCTGCAAGAGGAAACTGTGCTTTTGAAGGCCATTAAGAAACCGAAGCGTTTTACTCTGAGGGTGGCGTGTTAAAGCGGATTTTGATGACTTTGTGCCGCACACGGGCGCGTGTACGTAACATTATTTTCAGGCACGACATCGATGTGTCCCCAGCGTTCCCCACTGGCTGCTGAGGGACCATTACAGGTTCCCTTGATGGGAAATATCGCGTTTTATATCGAGGGACAGAAGCGTCCAGCCGTGTGTACATTAATTTTTACCAGCAGGCGAGGAGAGCACACAACATGAATAAAAAACGAGTAATTTTGTTATTGCTTGGTCTTTCACTGTTCTATTTTCAACAGCTCCTCGGTACTTTCTTTCAGGTACTTCAAGAGGAAACTGTGCTTTTGAAGGCCCTTAAGAAACCGAAGCGCTTTATTCTGAGGGTGGCGTGTTACAGCTGATTTTGACGACTTTGCGCCGCACACGGGCGCGTGTACGTAACATTATTTTCTGGCACGACATCGATGCGTCCCCAGCGTTCCCCACAGTCTGCTGAGTGACCATTATAGGTTCCCTTGATGGAAAATATCGCATTTTATATTGGGGGACACAAGCGTCCAGCCGTGTGTACATACGTTTTTACCAGCAGGCGAGGAGAGCACACAAAATGCATAAAAAACGAGTTATTTTGTTATTGCTTGGTCTTTCACTGTTCTATTTTCAAAACCTCCTGGGTGCTTTCTTTCAGGTTCTGCAAGAGGAAACTGTGCTTTCGAAGGCCATTAAGAAACCGAAGCGTTTTACTCTAAGGGTGGCGTGTTACAGCTGATTTTGATGACTTTGCGCCGCACACGGGCGCGTGTACGTAACATTATTTTCTGGCACGACATCGATGTGTCCCCAGCGTTCCCCACTGGCTGCTGGTGACCATTACAGGTTCCCTTGATGGAAAATAACGCATTTTATATTGAGGGACACAAGCGTCTAGCCGTGTGTACATACGTTTTTACCAGCAGGAGAGGAGAGCACACAAAATGCATGACAAACGAGTAATTTTGTTACTGCTTGGTCTTTCACTGTTCTATTTTCAACAGCTCCTGGGTGCTTTCTTTCAGGTACTGCAAGAGGAAACTGTGCTTTTGAAGGCCATTAAGAGACCGAAGCGTTTAACTCTGAGGGTGGCGTGTTACAGCTGATTTCGATGACTTTGCGCCGCACACGGGCGCGTGTACGTATTATTATTTTCTGGCACGACATCGATGTGTCCCCAGCGTTCCCCACTGGCTGCATAGTGACCATTACAGGTTCCCTTGATGGAAAATATCGCATTTTATAATGAGGGACACAAGCGTTCAGCCGCGTGTACATACATTTTTACCAGCAGGCGAGGTGAGCATACAAAATGCATATAAAACGAGTAATTTTGTTACCTCTTGGTCTTTCACTGTTCTATTTTCAACAGCTCCTGGGTACTTTCCTTCAGGTACTGCAAGAGGAAACTGTGCCTTTGAAGGCCCTTAAGAAACCGAAGCGCTTTACTCTGAGGGTAGCGTGTTACAGCTGATTTTGGTGACTTTGTGCTGCACACGGGCGCGTGTACGTAAAATTATTTTCTGGCACGACATGGTTGCGTCCCCAGCGTTCCCCACAGGCTGCTGAGTGACCACTATAGTTTCTTTTGATGGAAAATATCGCATTTTATATTGAGGGACACAAGCGTTCAGCCGCGTGTACATACATTTTTACCAGCAGGCGAGGTGAGCATACAAAATGCATAAAAAACGAGTAATTTTGTTACCTCTTGGTCTTTCACTGTTCTATTTTCAACAGCTCCTGGGTGCTTTCTTTCAGGTACTGCAAGAATAAACTGTGCTTTTGAGGGCCATTAAGAAATCGAAGAGTTTTGCTCTGAGGGTGGCGTGTTACAGCTGATTTCGATGACTTTGCGCCGCACACGGGCGCGTGTACGTAACATTATTTTCTGGCACGACATCGATGCGTCCCCAGCGTTCCCCACAGGCTGCTGAGTGACC
The DNA here is from genome assembly GCA_951905685.1 of Eumerus sabulonum. Lineage (NCBI taxonomy): Eukaryota > Metazoa > Arthropoda > Insecta > Diptera > Syrphidae > Eumerus > Eumerus sabulonum. Next base: position 44,695,578 of record OX645062.1, on the reverse strand, counting down.
ATTATAGGTTCCCTTGATGGAAAATATCGCGTTTTATATCGAGGGACAGAAGCGTCCAGCCGTGTGTACATTAATTTTTACCAGCAGGCGAGGAGAGCACACAACATGAATATAAAACGAGTAATTTTGTTATTGCTTGGTCTTTCACTGTTCTATTTTCAACAGCTCCTGGGTACATTCTTTCAGGTACTGCAAGAGGAAACTGTGCTTTTGAAGGCCTTTAAGAAACCGAAGCGTTTTATTCTGAGGGTGGCGTGTTACAGCTGATTTTGGTGACTTTGTGCCGCACACGGGCGCGTGTACGTAACATTATTTTCTGGCACGACATCGATGTGACCCCAGCGTTCCCCACAGGCTGCTGAGTGACCATTATAGGTTCTCTTGATGGCAAATAACGCATTTTATATTGAGGGACACAAGCGTCCAGCCGTGTGTACATTAATCTTTACCAGCAGGCGAGGAGAGCGCACAACATGAATAAAAAAAAACCGGCCAAGTGCGAGACGGACTCGCGCACGAAGGGTTCCGTACTATTATGTATAAAAACGGCAAAAAAAGCATGTCTGTTGTATGGGAGCCCCATTTATACACATATTTATTATATTCTGTCAAAGTATTTGTTGTTAAAGCAGCAACAGAAATACATAATCAGTGACATTTTATTCTCACACCCTTAAATATGGGTGTTCCCCAAGGAGCAGTATTGGGCCCAATCCTTTTTCTAATTTATGTTAATTCGTTTTTCTTACAACCTTTTAAAGGCAAAATAACTGCCTTTGCTGATGAAACATCTCTTTTCCACTCAAACACTAACTTAATTGATAGTTTTGTTAATAATGACCTAGATATGTTAAGGAGATGGTTTAATTATCATAAACTAATAATTAGCAACAAAACGAAGTACATGATATTTAATATCAATGGTACAGTTTTCAGAGACCTTCCCTTATATTATCATGCACCATTGTGTAATCGATTTGTTCTTGAAGATATAGTATTCAACAATCAAGAATGTTTGAAAATTGCTTCTTGATTGAACACGTGGACAGTTTTAAGTATTTAGGTGTTATATTGGACCAACAACTTTGTTGGAAGGACCATTCAATATATTTGAAACAGTATCTAAATGGGGTTATAAGATAATTATTCCATCTCAGTATGCACTGCAATCTCTACCCGTTTTAAAATACTAAATGTATACTCGCACCGATATGGAACTAGGCAAAACATGTCCATGTCCGGAACTAAATGTATTATCGCACCGATATGGAACTAGCAAACCATGTCCATGTCCGGACCTGAATGCATACATACACATGTATGACATTCGTTCACGAAATGCGGTGCGGGCATTATATTCTTTCATTTCTTTTCTTCATTTCAGTTCAAGTGTGCTGTACAGTGTACACCAACTGTTCGAGCTTTATCGCCACATCTCCATACTTTTGGGTTTCTTGAAAACTACGGGGTATAACTCATACCGTATGAGAAGCATGTTCGTTGCATTTATGTTTTTTTTTTTTTTTCGTTTTGTACTATGTGATTGATGAATAAGGGTTGAATGGAACTATGGAACTCTTTTCGTTCAATTTGCGGAGCGAGAGGACATGTGTCCGAGAGAGGACATAGTTCCGTGAACTATACATGTCCGGAACTACCCAACTCTACTTCGTAATGTACATATGTATACTTATACATAGCGTACAGATGTGTGAGTGTATGGACGTATGTGATGCGTATGTACGTATCGGTTCGTATGTGTGCAAGATCGCTTGCTCCTCTTGCTCACTTGCTCCTCTCCACCTGCCGCGACGTCGTGCGAAAGGGATGCTAGGCTAGCTGCGAGGACTGGTCGTGAGCAATGGCGCCACGCAATTGCCCTCACGCCGACTTACCCGCAGCAAGTATCCCACGCAAAAGAAAAAAAAAACACCGTAATCGTTTCCAATTCAATATGTCACAAATATAATTTCCTTAACCTAACATAATCTAGGTTTACAATTAATCCTTAAAACTACCCTACACCGTATGTCAATAAGAAAAAGTCGAAATAAATAAAAAAAAAAAAGGAATTCACTGTCCAAAAAAGTTAATAAACCGCAGCATGAGTATTCGAACAGTGGTACCGAAACTCCTCTGACCAACTACTTAGCCCGCATCACCAATCACGACACGCAAATTTGTGATTTCAAAACCTTATATAACGAACGTGATATCCGCGACCAACGTAGGCAATAGGACACACGGTACGACCGCGTACAGGGAAATGCTTAAAACCGTACCGGAGTTCATCCCCGAAGATCACTCTCCGAGTACTTCGCCGAAGATTTCTCCCCGAGTTCTTCGCCCACTCTCCCTCATGTGCTACTAGGAACAAAAAAAAAGCTAAAATGCTAACCTTCCGCGGGCTGAACTCCACTCGTTCGCGTGTCAAGCGCTGATCGTACCCTCGGGCTATCCGCTTTCTCTGAGTTCGGTTTCCCAAAATGGATGACTACGAGCCGCTCACAAATGGGAACTGACCGAAAGATGACAACGAAAACCTTTCGAAACAATTTATTATTGGTTGTTTGTAATTTTGTATATGTATAATTAATTTTGTTCTGTTTTTAGTATTTGTCGTGGTAGCGGCAACAGAAATACATAATCTGTGAAGATTTCAACTGTCTAACTATCGCGGTTCATGAGATACAGCCTGGTGACAGACGGACGGACGGACGGACGGACAGCGAAGTCTTAGTAATAGGGTTCCGTTTTACCTTTGGGTACGGAACCCTAAAAACGAGTAATTTTGTTATTGCTTGGTCTTTCATTGTTCTATTTTCAACAGCTCCTGGGTGCTTTCTTTCAGGTACTGCAAGAGGAATCTGTGCTATTGAAGGCCATTAAGAAACCGAAGCGTTTTACTGTGAGGGTGGCGTGTAACAGCTGATTTCGATGACTTTGCGCCGCACACGGCCGCGTGTACGTAATATTATTTTCTGGCACGACATCGATGTGTCCCCAGCGTTCCCACTGGCTGCTGAGTGACCATTACAGGTTCCCTTGACGGAAAATATCGCATTTTATATTGAGGGACACAAGCGTCCAGCCGTGTGTACATACTTTTTTACCAGCAGGCGAGGAGAGCACAAAAAATGCATGAAAAACGAGTAATTTTGTTACTGCTTGGTCTTTCACTGTTCTGTTTTCACCAGCTCCTGGGTGCTTTCTTTCAGGTACTGCAAGAGGAAACTGTGCTTTTGGAGGCCCTTAAGAAACCGAAGCGCTTTACTCTGAGGGTGGCGTGTTACAGCCGATTTTGATGACCTTGCGCCGCACACGGGCGCGTGCACGTAACATTATTTTCTGGCACGACATGTTTGCGTCCCCAGCGTTCCCCACAGGCTGCTGAGTGTCCATTATAGGTTCCTTTGATGGAAAATATTGCATTTTATATTGAGTGACACAAGCGTCCAGCCGCGTGTACATACATTTTTACCAGCAGGCAAGGAGAGCACACAAAATGCATAAAAAACTAGTAATTTTGATACCTCTTGGTTTTTCACTGTTCTATTTTCAACAGCTCCTGTGTGCTTTCTTTTAGGTTCTGCAAGAGGAAACTGTGCTTTTGAAGGCCTTTTAGAAACCGAAGGGCTTTACTCTGAGGGTGGCGTGTTACAGCTGATTTTGATGACTTTGCCCCGCACACGGGCGCGTGTACGTAACATTATTTTCTGGCACGACATGGATGCGTCCCCAGCGTTCCCCACAGGCTGCTGAGTGACCCTTATAGGCTGTCTTGATGGAAAATAGTGCATTTTATATTGAGGGACACAAGCGTCCAGCCGTGTGTACATACATTTTTACCAGCAGGCGAGGAGAACATACAAAATGCATAAAAAACGAGTAATTTTGTTACCTCTTGGTCTTTCACTGTTCTGTTTTCAACAGCTCCTGGGTGCTTTCTTTCAGGTACTGCAAGAGGAAGCTGTGCTTTTGAAGGCCCTTAAGAAACCAAAGCGCTTTACTCTGAGGGTGGCGTGTTACAGCTGATTTTGATGACTTTGCGCCGCACACGGGCGCGTGTACGTAACATTATTTTCTGGCACGACATGTTTGCGTCCCTAGCGTTCACCACAGGCTGCTGAGTGACCATTATAGGTTCTCTTGATGGGAAATATCGCGTTTTATGTCGAGGGACAGAAGCGTCCAGCCGTGTGTACATACATTTTTACCAGCAGGCAAGGAGAGCACACAAAATGCATGAAAAACGAGTAATTTTGTTACTGCTTGGTCTTTCACTGTTCTGTTTTCAACAGCTTCGGGGTGCTTTCTTTTAGGTACTGCAAGAGGAAACTGTGCTTTTGGAGGCCCTTAAGAAACCGAAGCGCTTTACTCTGAGGGTGGCGTGTTACAGCTGATTTTGATGACTTTGCGCCGCACAGTTCAGCCAGTGAGTTCGTGAGCTTAAGACGTGTTCTCTAAAAGTCCAGATTAAATTACCCGTAAAATTATTAAAACACAGTCAACGGTTTTGATTTTATTTGAATTGTGATTTCGATTTATTGAATAGTGAACTGCGCTCTTTTTTTTCGCACAATTCGTTATAAAAAATAAACATTTAAACGGTAAACATTATTTATTATGGCTAAATGTACTAGGTGCAACGATCCTCTTCCCGCTGACGGAGATTTTATTTCATGCTCAGCGTGTAAAGGTCAATTTCACTTTGAGTGCTCCACTGTCTCCTACACTACATATAGGAAAATGACCACACAAACAAAAAATTCGTGGAAATGTGGTATATGTAGAGGAAAAACCAGGACTGATGAAGACGTCCAATCATCAAAAAGAGCCAGACCAACGGAGTCCCCACGCTCAACAGCAGGCACAAGTACACAAAGTGACTCACTGCAACAGGAAACATCTCAGTCTGTACAAAATGATTTAATAGAAATCAAAAAAATGATCAAGGACTATGCAAAGGCAGTTGAGTTCACTAGCACGAAGTACGACGAAATTAACAGCGCATTGACAAAAAACAACGAACTAATCGAAAAGCTGATGAATGAAATTGGCGAATACAAGAGACAAAATAAAATCAAAGATGACATTATAGCGAATTTACAAGCGAGGGCTAACGAACTAGATCAAAGACAATTAGAAAATAGCGTCGAAATAAAAAATATCCCTATACGTAACAACGATAACGCGCTTGACATTGTCGCTGCGGTGGGCAAAGCAATAAACGCCGAAATAAAAGAGTCGGATATAGATGACATTCGTACATATCCCGACAGGAAGAACAAACAACTGACGAATATGGCAGTTAGGTTCTCACGGAAACAAACCAAACAAATATTCCTCCAAAAATCAAAAGCAACTGGCACAATTAAGTATGAACAGGTGTGTGACGTAATGAACAAAGAACAAAACCCGGTATATGCCAATTAAAATGTTTATATAAGCACTCTCCTCACAGCCCACAATAAGAAAATGCTATGGCTGGCAAAAACACAAGCAAAAGCCGTAAATTGGAAGTACGTTTGGTTTGCCAACAACAAAATTCTAGTCAGGAAAACAGACGGTGGCCGCGTCATCGAAATAGCCACTGAGAACGATATAGAGAAAATGAGAGCATAACATAAAATTAATATAATGATGCACATTTGCGACCAAAAGTATACATACACATGAATGAAAATGAATTAAGTGAAATTTTAAATGTAAATTTTATTAATCTAAAAACACAAACAGAAATAGAAAAATATATAAAATACAGAAACGGATTTTCGTGCTTACATCTTAACATAAGGTCAGCAAGAAAAAACTGGAATGCATTTATGTTAAGTATTAGTGATTTACTGCAAGACCTAGACTTAATTGCAGTAACAGAAATGAATATATATAAAGAAGAAAACAACTTATATAAAATAAATGGTTTTAATTGCGAATACTCAAACAGACAAACAGGACGTGGTGGCATCGCAATATTTTTGAAAGATAACATTACATACGAACTTGAAGAAAAATTCATTGGAAGTGAGCCAGAAACCGGTTTGTATGATAGTTTGATATTGAAAATTAAGCGTGATGAGCTTAAAGCCACAACAATCTGTGTCTACAGACCGCCACACCCATACATAAACGAATTCATTAATGAACTGGCAGCAAACATCGATATGGTGGGAAAGAAAGAAACGCTAGTGATTCTTGGTGATATGAACCTCAATGTCAAAGAACAGAATGAATCCCATGCAAAAAAATATCTATCAATGATTGCATCGAAAGGGCTATGCAATGTCATAGAATCTGACACTCGAACCGATCTCGCTCGAAACACAAGCACTCTCATAGATCACATCTTAGTTCGTGCCATAGGCAAAAGAATAGAGTCAGCGGTTATAGAACTAAACATATCCGATCACTATGCTACATTCTCCAGGCTTGTTACGCAAAATAGCACAGAAAGGAGGCCCAAAACTATGCAGCAATACATTAATATGCGTAAAATTGCAGAAGGAATAAATAATACTAATTGGGATCAAATTGAAAGATATGACTGCGTAAACGAAATCTATGAACAATTCAGAAAAAGGTACATGGAAATTCTGAAAGAAGCTACAATGACAAAAAAAGAAAAGCGAAGAAATATCGAGTGTGAATGGATGACAAAGGAACTTAAGCAGGCTTGCAAAGAACGGGACAGATTATACAGAAGATACAAGAACAATAGAAGAAACCAAGAATATGAAAGGGACTACAAAGCTTTTCGAAACACCTTAAACAAGAGGATAAATGCCACAAAATTTGGATATTACAAAGAGAAATTTCGCATTGCAAAAGCAAACCCAAAACAAACATGGCAGCTCGTTAACCGCATATTGGGAAGAGTATCTCTAAATCTGGATGACACCCTGTCCAAAAACTTTGCAAGTGAATCCAACATAGAAAGTCTAGCGAACAAGTTTGCAAATCAACTATCATGTGAGATTAGCAACATAGTGCATCAGTGCAGTCGGAAAACTTTTTTCGGCACAACGTCGTCAAGTGCAGTATGCTCAATGTATCTGGAGGAAGTGACTGTGAGAGAAGTGCAGAATATATTATGTACACTAAGTGACAACAAATCACCAGGAATAGATGGCATACGACCGAAGGACCTTAAGGAATTCGCTATAATTCTATCACCCTTAATATGCAAACTGATCAATAAAAGCATAACACAGTCTCATGTTCCTGACATGCTTAAAGTCTCTATAGTAAGGCCAATATACAAGAGTGGTACAAAAAATGACATATTAAACTATAGACCAATTTCTATCCTGTCAGTAGTAGACAAAGTACTAGAGGGGGTAATAGCGGAAAGACTATATCAATACCTAGAAAGAAACAATATTTTAAACAAAAACCAATTCGGGTTTCGAAAGAACAGAAGTATAAATCAGCTTTTGGGAGAGTTCACCAATCAAATAAATAGTAGCCTGAATAGAAATCATAGCACAATAGTTCTTTTCATCGACTTTAAAAAGGCCTTCGACACCTTGAGCCATGGGAATATATTACGACAGCTAGACAGAATCGGTGTACGTGGAGTGATATTAAAGTGGTTCGAAAGCTACCTAGAAAACCGTAGCTTTAAAGTTAAAATTAAAGACCACTATAGCAACCCAAAACAATCAATATACGGAGTACCGCAAGGATCAAAACTCGGTCCACTACTTTTCATTATATATATAAATGATCTTCTTTCTGTTCTTCGTCAGAGTAGGGGATACGCGTACGCAGACGATACAGCTATAGTTGTCAATCACAGATGTGCCGAGAAGGCAATACAAATAATGCAAGAGGAATTCAATGCGGTAACTACCTGGTGCCATGATCACGGTCTCTTGATCAATGCAAAGAAGACAAAAATGATGCACATACGCCCACCGCATATCCTAAAAGTACTATCAAAAATTAAGATACATGACACCAACTGCCTTCATAACGCAAAGAACCCTATGCAACTTGAAAAAGATGACAGCTGCGAAACTTTTATCGAAAGCGTGTCAACCTACAAATATCTAGGGGTCATCGTAGACTACAATTTCAAATGGAGCTACCATATAAGAGAACTTGAGACAAAACTACGGCAGTCAACTTATGCCCTTTTCCATCTCAGTAACGTATGCACGGAAGATGTTCTACGACAGTGCTACTTTGGATTAGTGGAATCTCGTCTACGACATGGTATATTGGCATGGGGAAATGCGCCTCAGATGCGGTCACTGCAGAATATACAAACAAGAATCCACAAAATGATACATCGCGCAAAGACAGGACATCACTACAATCGACAACAAAACAGCAACAGTGCGAAACTGCTTAACATCGAACAGCTGTATAAGATGGAAGTTATCTCAAGATTCTGGAACGATGACACTTACAAAATTGCAGCGCAACATAACCTCAACACACGAAGAAGACAACAAGGACGATACAACATCCAACGGCATTGGAACGAGTACGGGCGAAGGCGATATGAAGTAGTAGTCCCCAAAATATTTAATGAACTCAAAAAAAAAATCTCTCAAAGCCCCTTTTATTGAAAAAAGTAAAACAGTTGTTTTTGACATAGAATAGGAAAGAATAAATGAGGCACGTAAACGTGTATTGATGTTAATTTAGTCAATTTTTGTAAACACGAAATTTAAAAAATCTATACATATGTAGATAGCTCAACTCACATGTGAAAGAATACTGTGTAACCAATCTTCTGCAGATAAGCCCCTAAGGCTTTGCAGATAATTATATCAAAATGTTAATTACTTATGATGTATCAATAAAGAAAGAATTGAATTGAAAAAAAATTGAAAATTGAAAACACGGGCGCGTGTACGTAACAATATTTTCTGGCACGACATGTTTGCGTCCCTAGCGTTCACCACAGGCTGCTTAGTGACCATTATAGGTTCCCTTGATGGGAAATATCGCGTTTTATGTCGAGGGACAGAAGCGTCCAGCCGTGTGTACATACATTTTATACCAGCAGGCAAGGAGAGCACACAAAATGCATGAAAAACGAGTAATTTTGTTACTGCTTGGTCTTTCACTGTTCTGTTTTCAACAGATTCGGGGTGCTTTCTTTTAGGTACTGCAAGAGGAAACTGTGCTTTTGGAGGCCCTTAAGAAACCGAAGCGCTTTACTCTGAGGGTGGCGTGTTACAGCTGATTTTGATGACTTTGCGCCGCACACGGGCGCGTGTACGTAACATTATTTTCTGGCACGACATCGATGTGTCCCCAGCGTTCCCCACTGGCTGCTGAGTGACCATTACAGGTTCCCTTGATGGGAAATATCGCATTTTATATTGAATGACACAAGCGTCCAGCCGTGTGTACATACGTTTTTACTAGCAGGCGAGGGGAGCACACAAAATGCATAAAAAACGAGTTATTTTGTTATAGCTTGGTCTTTCACTGTTCTATTTTCAACAGCTCCTGGGTGCTTTGCTTCAGGTTCTGCAAGAGGAAACTGTGCTTTTGAAGGCCAGTAAGAAACCGAAGCGCTTTACTCTGAGGGTGGCGTGTTACAGCTGATTTTGATGACTTTGCGCCGCACACGGGCGCGTGTACGTAACATTATTTTCTTGCACGACATCGATGTGTCCCCAGCGTTCCCCACTGGCTGCTGAGTGACCATTACAGGTTCCCTTGATGGGAAATATCGCATTTTATATTGAGGGACACAAGCGTCCAGCCGTGTGTACATACATTTTTACCAGCAGGCGAGGTGAGCATACAAAATGCATAAAAAACGAGTAATTTTGTTACCTCTTGGTCTTTCACTGTTCTATTTTCAAGAGCTCCTGAGTGCTTTCTTTCAGGTTCTGCAAGAGGAAACTGTGCTTTTGAAGGCCTTTGAGAAACCGAAGCGTTTTATTCTGAGGGTGGCGTGTTACAGCTGATTTTGTTGACTTTGTGCCGCACACGGGCGCGTGTACGTAACATTATTTTCTGGCACGACATCGATGTGTCCCCAGCGTTCCCCACTGGCTGCTGAGTGACCATTACAGGTTCCCTTGATGGGAAATATCGCACTTTATATTGAGGGACACAAGCGCCTAGCCGTGTGTACATACATTTTTACCAGCAGGCGAGGAGAGCACACAAAATGCATAAAAAACGAGTAATTTCGTTACCTCTTGGTTTTTCACTGTTCTGTTTTCAACAGCTCCTGGGTGCTTTCTTTCAGGTTCTGCAAGAGGAATCTGTGCTTTTGAAGGCCTTTAAGAAACCGAAGCGTTTTATTCTCAGGGTGGCGTGTTACAGCTGATTTTGTTGACTTTGTGCCGCAGACGGGCGCGTGTACGTAACATTATTTTCTGGCACGACATGGATGCGTCCCCAGCGTTCCCCACAGGCTGCTGAGTGACCATTATAGGTTCCCTTGATGGGAAATAACGCATTTTATATTGAGGGACACAAGCGTCCAGCCGTGTGTACATACATTTTTACCAGCAGGCGAGGAGAGCGCACAAAATGCATGAAAAACGAGTAATTTTGTTATTGCTTGGACTTTCACTGTTCTGTTTTCAACAGCTCCTGGGTGCTTTCTTTCAGGTACTGCAAGAGGAAACTGTGCTTTTGAAGGCCCTTAAGAAACCAAAGCGCTTTATTCTGAGGGTGGCGTGTTACAGCTGATTTTGATGACTTTGCGCCGCACACGGGCGCGTGTACGTAACATTATTTTCTGGCACGACATGGATGCGTCCCCAGCGTTCCCCACAGGCTGCTGAGTGACCATTATAGGTTCCCTTGATGGGAAATAAAGCATTTTATATTGAGGGACACAAGCGTCCAGCCGTTCGTACATACATTTTTACCAGCAGGCGAGGTGAGCATACAAAATGCATAAAAAACGAGTAATTTTGTTACCTCTTGGTCTTTCACTGTTCTGTTTTCAACAGCTCCTGGGTGCTTTCTTTCAGGTACTGCAAGAGGAAGCTGTGCTTTTGAAGGCCCTTAAGAAACCAAAGCGCTTTACTCTGAGGGTGGCGTGTTACAGCTGATTTTGATGACTTTGCGCCGCACACGGGCGCGTGTACGTAACATTATTTTCTGGCACGACATGTTTGCGTCCCTAGCGTTCACCACAGGCTGCTGAGTGACCATTATAGGTTCTCTTGATGGGAAATATCGCGTTTTATGTCGAGGGACAGAAGCGTCCAGCCGTGTGTGCATATATTTTTACCAGCAGGCGAGGAGAGCACACAAAATGCATAAAAAACGAGTTATTTTGTTATTGCTTGGTCTTTCACTGTTCTATTTTCAACAGCTCCTGGGTGCTTTCTTTCAGGTTCTGCAAGAGGAAACTGTGCTTTCGAAGGCCATTAAGAAACCGAAGCGTTTTACTCTAAGGGTGGCGTGTTACAGCTGATTTTGATGACTTTGCGCCGCACACGGGCGCGTGTACGTAACATTGTTTTCTGGCACGACATCGATGTGTCCCCAGCGTTCCCCACTGGCTGCTGAGTGACCATTACAGGTTCCCTTGATAGGAAATATCGCATTTTATATTGAGGGACACAAGCGTCAAGCCGTGTGTACATACATTTTTACCAGCAGGCGAGGAGAGCGCACAAAATGCATAAAAAACGAGTAATTTCGTTACCTCTTGGTCTTTCACTGTTCTGTTTTCAACAGCTCCTGGGTGCTTTCTTTCAGTTCTGCTAGAGGAAACCGTGCTTTTTAAGGCCTTTAAGAAACCGAAGCGTTTTATTCTGAGGGTGGCGTGTTACAGCTGATTTTGGTGACTTTGTGCGTGCCGCACACGGGCGCGTGTACGTAACGTTATTTTCTGGCACGACATGGATGCGTCCCCAGCGTTCCCCACAGGCTGCTGAGGGACCATTATAGGTTCCCTTGATGGGAAATAACGCATTTTATATTGAGGGACACAAGCGTCCAGCCGTGTGTACATACTTTTTTACCAGCAGGCGAGGAGAGCACAAAAAATGCATGAAAAACGAGTAATTTTGTTACTGCTTGGTCTTTCACTGTTCTGTTTTCAACAGCTCCTGGGTGCTTTCTTTCAGGTACTGCAAGAGGAAACTGTGCTTTTGGAGGCCCTTAAGAAACCGAAGCGCTTTACTCTGAGGGTGGCGTGTTACAGCCGATTTTGATGACCTTGCGCCGCACACGGGCGCGTGCACGTAACATTATTTTCTGGCACGACATGTTTGCGTCCCCAGCGTTCCCCACAGGCTGCTGAGTGACCATTATAGGCTGTCTTGATGGGAAATAGTGCATTTTATATTGATTGACAGAAGCGTCCAGCCGTGTGAACATACATTTTTACCAGCAGGCAAGGAGAGCACACAAAATGCATGAAAAACGAGTAATTTTGTTACTGCTTGGTCTTTCACTGTTCTGTTTTCAACAGCTCCTGGGTGCTTTCTTTCAGGTTTTGCAAGAGGAATCTGTGCTTTTGAAGGCCTTTAAGAAACCGAAGCGTTTTATTCTCAGGGTGGCGTGTTACAGCTGATTTTGTTGACTTTGTGCCGCACACGGGCGCGTGTACGTAACATTATTTTCTGGCACGACATGGATGCGTCCCCAGCGTTCCCCACAGACTGCTGAGTGACCATTATAGGTTCTCTTGATGGGAAATAACGCATTTTATATTGAGGGACACAAGCGTCCAGCCGTGTGTACATTAATCTTTACCAGCAGGCGAGGAGAGCGCACAACATGAATAAAAAACGAGTAATTTTGTTATTGCTTGGTCTTTCACTGTTCTATTTTCAACAGCTCCTGGGTGCTTTCTTTCAGGTGCTGCAAGAGGAAACTGTGCTTTTGAAGGCCATTAAGAAACCGAAACGTTTTACTCTGAGGGTGGCGTGTTACAGCTGATTTCGATGACTTTGCGCCGCACACGGGCGCGTGTACGTAATATTATTTTCTGGCACGACATGGATGCGTCCCCAGCGTTCCCCACAGGCTGCTGAGTGACCATTATAGGTTCCCTTGATGGGAAATAACGCATTTTATATTGAGGGACACAAGCGTCCAGCCGTTCGTACATACATTTTTACCAGCAGGCGAGGAGAGCATACAAAATGCATAAAAAACGAGTAATTTTGTTACCTCTTGGTCTTCCACTGTTCTATTTTCAACAGCTCCTGGGAGCTTTCTTTCAGTTTCTGCAAGAGAAAACTGTGCTTTTGAAGGCCTTTAAGAAACTGAAGCGTTTTATTCTGAGGGTGGCGTGTTACAGCTGATTTTGTTGACTTTGTGCCGCACACGGGCGCGTGTACGTAACATTATTTTCTGGCACGACATGGATGCGTCCCCAGCGTTCCCCACAGACTGCTGAGTGACCATTATAGGTTCTCTTGATGGGAAATAACGCATTTTATATTGAGGGACACAAGCGTCCAGCCGTGTGTACATTAATCTTTACCAGCAGGCGAGGAGAGCGCACAACATGAATAAAAAACGAGTAATTTTGTTATTGCTTGGTCTTTCACTGTTCTATTTTCAACAGCTCCTGGGTGCTTTCTTTCAGGTGCTGCAAGAGGAAACTGTGCTTTTGAAGGCCATTAAGAAACCGAAACGTTTTACTCTGAGGGTGGCGTGTTACAGCCGTGTGTACATTAATCTTTACCAGCAGGCGAGGAGAGCGCACAACATGAATAAAAAACGAGTAATTTTGTTATTGCTTGGTCTTTCACTGTTCTATTTTCAACAGCTCCTGGGTGCTTTCTTTCAGGTGCTGCAAGAGGAAACTGTGCTTTTGAAGGCCATTAAGAAACCGAAACGTTTTACTCTGAGGGTGGCGTGTTACAGCTGATTTCGATGACTTTGCGCCGCACACGGGCGCGTGTACGTAATATTATTTTCTGGCACGACATCGATGTGTCCTCAGCGTTCCCCACTGGCTGCTGAGTGACCATTACAGGTTCCCTTGATGGAAAATATCGCATTTTATATTGAGAGACACAAGCGTTCAGCCGTGTGTACATACATTTTTACCAGCAGGCGAGGTGAGCATACAAAATGCATAAAAAACGAGTAATTTTGTTACCTCTTGGTCTTTCACTGTTCTGTTTTCAACAGCTCCTGGGTGCTTTCTTTCAGGTACTGCAAGAGGAAGCTGTGCTTTTGAAGGCCCATAAGAAACCGAAGCGCTTTACTCTGAGGGTGGCGTGTTACAGCTGATTTTGATGACTTTGCGCCGCACACGGGCGCGTGTACGTAACATTATTTTCTGGCACGACATGTTTGCGTCCCTAGCGTTCACCACAGGCTGCTGAGTGACCATTATAGGTTCCCTTGATGGGAAATACCGCGTTTTATGTCGAGGGACAGAAGCGTCCAGCCGTCTGTGCATATATTTTTACCAGCAGGCGAGGAGAGCACACAAAATGCATAAAAAACGAGTTATTTTGTTATTGCTTGGTCTTTCACTGTTCTATTTTCAACAGCTCCTGGGTGCTTTCTTTCAGGTTCTGCAAGAGGAAACTGTGCTTTCGAAGGCCATTAAGAAACCGAAGTGTTTTACTCTAAGGGTGGCGTGTTACAGCTGATTTTGATGACTTTGCGCCGCTCACGGGCGCGTGTACGTAACATTATTTTCTGGCACGACATCGATGTGTCCCCAGCGTTCCCCACTGGCTGCTGAGTGACCATTACAGGTTCCCTTGATGGGAAATATCGCATTTTATATTGAGGGACACAAGCGTCAAGCCGTGTGTACATACTTTTTTACCAGCAGGCGAGGAGAGCACAAAAAATGCGTGAAAGACGAGTAATTTTGTTACTGCTTGGTCTTTCACTGTTCTGTTTTCAACAGCTCATGGGTGCTTTCTTTCAGGTACTGCAAGAGGAAACTGTGCTTTTGGAGGCCCTTAAGAAACCGAAGCGCTTTACTCTGAGGGTGGCGTGTTACAGCTGATTTTGATGACCTTGCGCCGCACACGGGCGCGTGCACGTAACATTATTTTCTGGCACGACATGTTTGCGTCCCCAGCGTTCCCCACAGGCTGCTGAGTGACCATTATAGGTTCCTTTGATGGAAAATATTGCATTTTATATTGAGTGACACAAGCGTCCAGCCGCGTGTACATACATTTTTACCAGCAGGCGAGGTGAGCATACAAAATGCATAAAAAACGAGTTATTTTGTTATAGCTTGGTCTTTCACTGTTCTGTTTTCAACAGCTCCTGGGTGCTTTCCTTCAGGTTCTGCAAGAGGAAACTGTGCTTTTGAAGGCCAGTAAGAAACCGAAGCGTTTTACTCTGAGGGTGGCGTGTTACAGCTGATTTTGATGACTTTGCGCCGCACACGGGCGCGTGTACGTAACATTATTTTCTTGCACGACATCGATGTGTCCCCAGCGTTCCCCACTGGCTGCTGAGTGACCATTACAGGTTCCCTTGATGGGAAATATCGCATTTTATATTGAGGGACACAAGCGTCCAGCCGTGTGTTCATACGTTTTTACCAGCAGGAGAGGAGAGCACACAAAATGCATGAAAAACGAGTAATTTTGTTACTGCTTGGTCTTTCACTGTTCTGTTTTCAACAGCTCCTGGGTGCTTTCCTTCAGGTTCTGCAAGAGGAAACTGTGCTTTTGAAGGCCAGTAAGAAACCGAAACGTTTTACTCTGAGGGTGGCGTGTTACAGCTGATTTCGATGACTTTGCGCCGCACACGGGCGCGTGTACGTAATATTATTTTCTGGCACGACATGGATGCGTCCCCAGCGTTCCCCACAGGCTGCTGAGTGACCATTATAGGTTCCCTTGATGGGAAATAACGCATTTTATATTGAGGGACACAAGCGTCCAGCCGTTCGTACATACATTTTTACCAGCAGGCGAGGAGAGCATACAAAATGCATAAAAAACGAGTAATTTTGTTACCTCTTGGTCTTCCACTGTTCTATTTTCAACAGCTCCTGGGAGCTTTCTTTCAGTTTCTGCAAGAGAAAACTGTGCTTTTGAAGGCCTTTAAGAAACTGAAGCGTTTTATTCTTAGGGTGGCGTGTTACAGCTGATTTTGGTGACTTTGTGCCGCACACGGGCGCGTGTACGTAACATTATTTTCTGGCACGACATGGATGCGTCCCCAGCGTTCCCCACAGACTGCTGAGTGACCATTATAGGTTCTCTTGATGGGAAATAACGCATTTTATATTGAGGGACACAAGCGTCCAGCCGTGTGTACATTAATCTTTACCAGCAGGCGAGGAGAGCGCACAACATGAATAAAAAACGAGTAATTTTGTTATTGCTTGGTCTTTCACTGTTCTATTTTCAACAGCTCCTGGGTGCTTTCTTTCAGGTGCTGCAAGAGGAAACTGTGCTTTTGAAGGCCATTAAGAAACCGAAACGTTTTACTCTGAGGGTGGCGTGTTACAGCTGATTTCGATGACTTTGCGCCGCACACGGGCGCGTGTACGTAACATTATTTCCTGGCTCGACATCGATGTGTCCCCAGCGTTCCCCACTGGCTGCTGAGAGACCATTACAGGTTCCCTTGATGGGAAATATCGCATTTTATATTGAGGGACACAAGCGTCAAGCCGTGTGTACATACTTTTTTACCAGCAGGCGAGGAGAGCACAAAAAATGCATGAAAGACGAGTAATTTTGTTACTGCTTGGTCTTTCACTGTTCTGTTTTCAACAGCTCATGGGTGCTTTCTTTCAGGTACTGCAAGAGGAAACTGTGCTTTTGGAGGCCCTTAAGAAACCGAAGCGCTTTACTCTGAGGGTGGCGTGTTACAGCTGATTTTGATGACCTTGCGCCGCACACGGGCGCGTGCACGTAACATTATTTTCTGGCACGACATGTTTGCGTCCCCAGCGTTCCCCACAGGCTGCTGAGTGACCATTATAGGTTCCTTTGATGGAAAATATTGCATTTTATATTGAGTGACACAAGCGTCCAGCCGCGTGTACATACATTTTTACCAGCAGGCGAGGTGAGCATACAAAATGCATAAAAAACGAGTTATTTTGTTATAGCTTGGTCTTTCACTGTTCTGTTTTCAACAGCTCCTGGGTGCTTTCCTTCAGGTTCTGCAAGAGGAAACTGTGCTTTTGAAGGCCATTAAGAAACCGAAGCGTTTTACTCTGAGGGTGGCGTGTTACAGCTGATTTTGATGACTTTGCCCCGCACACGGGCGCGTGTACGTAACATTATTTTCTGGCACGACATGGATGCGTCCCCAGCGTTCCCCACAGGCTGCTGAGTGACCCTTATAGGCTGTCTTAATGGGAAATAGTGCATTTTATATTGAGGGACACAAGCGTCCAGCCGTGTGTACATACGTTTTTACCAGCAGGAGAGGAGAGCACACAAAATGCATAAAAAACGAGTTATTTTGTTATAGCTTGGTCTTTCACTGTTCTATTTTCAACAGCTCCTGGGTGCTTTCCTTCAGGTTCTGCAAGAGGAAACTGTGCTTTTGAAGGCCATTAAGAAACCGAAGCGTTTTACTCTGAGGGTGGCGTGTTACAGCTGATTTTGATGACTTTGCGCCGCACACGGGCGCGTGTACGTAACATTATTTTCTTGCACGACATCGATGTGTCCCCAGCGTTCCCCACTGGCTGCTGAGTGACCATTACAGGTTCCCTTGATGGGAAATATCGCATTTTATATTGAGGGACACAAGCGTCCAGCCGTGTGTACATACATTTTTACCAGCAGGCGAGGTAAGCATACAAAATGCATAAAAAACGAGTAATTTTGTTACCTCTTGGTTTTTCACTGTTCTGTTTTCAACAGCTCCTGGGTGCTTTCTTTCAGGTTCTGCAAGAGGAATCTGTGCTTTTGAAGGCCTTTAAGAAACCGAAGCGTTTTACTCTGAGGGTGGCGTGTTACAGCTGATTTTGGTGACTTTGTGCCGCACACGGGCGCGTGTACGTAACATTATTTTCTGGCACGACATGGATGCGTCCCCAGCGTTCCCCACAGACTGCTGAGTGACCATTATAGGTTCTCTTGATGGGAAATAACGCATTTTATATTGAGGGACACAAGCGTCCAGCCGTGTGTACATTAATCTTTACCAGCAGGCGAGGAGAGCGCACAACATGAATAAAAAACGAGTAATTTTGTTATTGCTTGGTCTTTCACTGTTCTGTTTTCAACAGCTCCTGGGTGCTTTCTTTCAGGTACTGCAAGAGGAAACTGTGCTTTTGGAGGCCCTTAAGAAACCGAAGCGCTTTACTCTGAGGGTGGCGTGTTACAGCCGATTTTGATGACCTTGCGCCGCACACGGGCGCGTGCACGTAACATTATTTTCTGGCACGACATGTTTGCGTCCCCAGCGTTCCCCACAGGCTGCTGAGTGACCATTATAGGTTCCTTTGATGGAAAATATTGCATTTTATATTGAGTGACACAAGCGTCCAGCCGCGTGTACATACATTTTTACCAGCAGGCAAGGAGAGCACACAAAATGCATAAAAAACTAGTAATTTTGTTACCTCTTGGTTTTTCACTGTTCTATTTTCAACAGCTCCTGTGTGCTTTCTTTTAGGTTCTGCAAGAGGAAACTGTGCTTTTGAAGGCCTTTTAGAAACCGAAGCGTTTTACTCTGAGGGTGGCGTGTTACAGCTGATTTTGATGACTTTGCCCCGCACACGGGCGCGTGTACGTAACATTATTTTCTGGCACGACATGGATGCGTCCCCAGCGTTCCCCACAGGCTGCTGAGTGACCCTTATAGGCTGTCTTGATGGGAAATAGTGCATTTTATATTGAGGGACAGAAGCGTCCAGCCGTGTGTACATACATTTTTACCAGCAGGCAAGGAGAGCACACAAAATGCATGAAAAACGAGTAATTTTGTTACTGCTTGGTCTTTCACTGTTCTGTTTTCAACAGCTCCGGGGTGCTTTTTTTTAGGTACTGCAAGAGGAAACTGTGCTTTTGGAGGCCCTTAAGAAACCGAAGCGCTTTACTCTGAGGGTAGCGTGTTACAGCTGATTTTGATGACTTTGCGCCGCACACGGGCGCGTGTACGTAACATTATTTTCTGGCACGACATCGATGTGTCCCCAGCGTTCCCCACTGGCTGCTGAGTAACCATTACAGGTTCCCTTGATGGGAAATAACGCATTTTATATTGAATGACACAAGCGTCCAGCCGTGTGTACATACGTTTTTACTAGCAGGCGAGGGGAGAACACAAAATGCATAAAAAACGAGTTATTTTGTTATAGCTTGGTCTTTCACTGTTCTGTTTTCAACAGCTCCTGGGTGCTTTCCTTCAGGTTCTGCAAGAGGAAACTGTGCTTTTGAAGGCCAGTAAGAAACCGAAGCGTTTTACTCTGAGGGTGGCGTGTTACAGCTGATTTTGATGACTTTGCGCCGCACACGGGCGCGTGTACGTAACATTATTTTCTTGCACGACATCGATGTGTCCCCAGCGTTCCCCACTGGCTGCTGAGTGACCATTACAGGTTCCCTTGATGGGAAATATCGCATTTTATATTGAGGGACACAAGCGTCCAGCCGTGTGTACATACGTTTTTACCAGCAGGAGAGGAGAGCACACAAAATGCATGAAAAACGAGTAATTTTGTTACTGCTTGGTCTTTCACTGTTCTGTTTTCAACAGCTCCTGGGTGCTTTCTTTCAGGTTTTGCAAGAGGAATCTTTGCTTTTGAAGGCCTTTAAGAAACCGAAGCGTTTTATTCTCAGGGTGGCGTGTTACAGCTGATTTTGTTGACTTTGTGCCGCACACGGGCGCGTGTACGTAACATTATTTTCTGGCACGACATGGATGCGTCCCCAGCGTTCCCCACAGACTGCTGAGTGACCATTATAGGTTCTCTTGATGGAAAATAACGCATTTTATATTGAGGGACACAAGCGTCCAGCCGTTCGTACATACATTTTTACCAGCAGGCGAGGAGAGCATACAAAATGCATAAAAAACGAGTAATTTTGTTACCTCTTGGTCTTTCACTGTTCTGTTTTCAACAGCTCCTGGGTGCTTTCTTTCAGGTTCTGCTAGAGGAAACCGTGCTTTTTAAGGCCTTTAAGAAACCGAAGCGTTTTATTCTGAGGGTGGCGTGTTACAGCTGATTTTGGTGACTTTGTGCGTGCCGCACACGGGCGCGTGTACGTAACGTTATTTTCTGGCACGACGTGGATGCGTCCCCAGCGTTCCCCACAGGCTGCTGAGTGACCATTATAGGTTCCCTTGATGGGAAATAACGCATTTTATATTGAGGGACACAAGCGTCCAGCCGTTCGTACATACATTTTTACCAGCAGGCGAGGAGAGCATACAAAATGCATAAAAAACGAGTAATTTTGTTACCTCTTGGTCTTCCACTGTTCTATTTTCAACAGCTCCTGGGAGCTTTCTTTCAGTTTCTGCAAGAGAAAACTGTGCTTTTGAAGGCCTTTAAGAAACTGAAGCGTTTTATTCTGAGGGTGGCGTGTTACAGCTGATTTTGGTGACTTTGTGCCGCACACGGGCGCGTGTACGTAACATTATTTTCTGGCACGACATGGATGCGTCCCCAGCGTTCCCCACAGACTGCTGAGTGACCATTATAGGTTCTCTTGATGGGAAATAACGCATTTTATATTGAGGGACACAAGCGTCCAGCCGTGTGTACATTAATCTTTACCAGCAGGCGAGGAGAGCGCACAACATGAATAAAAAACGAGTAATTTTGTTATTGCTTGGTCTTTCACTGTTCTATTTTCAACAGCTCCTGGGTGCTTTCTTTCAGGTGCTGCAAGAGGAAACTGTGCTTTTGAAGGCCATTAAGAAACCGAAACGTTTTACTCTGAGGGTGGCGTGTTACAGCTGATTTCGATGACTTTGCGCCGCACACGGGCGCGTGTACGTAATATTATTATCTGGCACGACATCGATGTGTCCTCAGCGTTCCCCACTGGCTGCTGAGTGACCATTACAGGCTCCCTTGATGGAAAATATCGCATTTTATATTGAGGGACACAAGCGTTCAGCCGTGTGTACATACATTTTTACCAGCAGGCGAGGTGAGCATACAAAATGCATAAAAAACGAGTAATTTTGTTACCTCTTGGTCTTTCACTGTTCTGTTTTCAACAGCTCCTGGGTGCTTTCTTTCAGGTACTGCAAGAGGAAGCTGTGCTTTTGAAGGCCCATAAGAAACCGAAGCGCTTTACTCTGAGGGTGGCGTGTTACAGCTGATTTTGATGACTTTGCGCCGCACACGGGCGCGTGTACGTAACATTATTTTCTGGCACGACATGTTTGCGTCCCTAGCGTTCACCACAGGCTGCTGAGTGACCATTATAGGTTCCCTTGATGGGAAATACCGCGTTTTATGTCGAGGGACAGAAGCGTCCAGCCGTGTGTGCATATATTTTTACCAGCAGGCGAGGAGAGCACACAAAATGCATAAAAAACGAGTTATTTTGTTATTGCTTGGTCTTTCACTGTTCTATTTTCAACAGCTCCTGGGTGCTTTCTTTCAGGTTCTGCAAAAGGAAACTGTGCTTTCGAAGGCCATTAAGAAACCGAAGTGTTTTACTCTAAGGGTGGCGTGTTACAGCTGATTTTGATGACTTTGCGCCGCTCACGGGCGCGTGTACGTAACATTATTTTCTGGCACGACATCGATGTGTCCCCAGCGTTCCCCACTGGCTGCTGAGTGACCATTACAGGTTCCCTTGATGGGAAATATCGCATTTTATATTGAGGGACACAAGCGTCAAGCCGTGTGTACATACATTTTTACCAGCAGGCGAGGAGAGCGCACAAAATGCATAAAAAACGAGTAATTTCGTTACCTCTTGGTCTTTCACTGTTCTGTTTTCAACAGCTCCTGGGTGCTTTCTTTCAGGTTCTGCTAGAGGAAACCGTGCTTTTTAAGGCCTTTAAGAAACCGAAGCGTTTTATTCTGAGGGTGGCGTGTTACAGCTGATTTTGGTGACTTTGTGCGTGCCGCACACGGGCGCGTGTACGTAACGTTATTTTCTGGCACGACGTGGATGCGTCCCCAGCGTTCCCCACAGGCTGCTGAGGGACCATTATA
The DNA here is from genome assembly GCA_951905685.1 of Eumerus sabulonum. Classification (NCBI taxonomy): domain Eukaryota; kingdom Metazoa; phylum Arthropoda; class Insecta; order Diptera; family Syrphidae; genus Eumerus; species Eumerus sabulonum. The sequence goes on along the minus strand of OX645062.1, from coordinate 44,673,545 downwards.
GGTTCCCTTGATGGGAAATAACGCATTTTATATTGAGGGACACAAGCGTCCAGCCGTGTGTACATACTTTTTTACCAGCAGGCGAGGAGAGCACAAAAAATGCATGAAAAACGAGTAATTTCGTTACTGCTTGGTCTTTCACTGTTCTGTTTTCAACAGCTCCTGGGTGCTTTCTTTTAGGTACTGCAAGAGAAAACTGTGCTTTTGGAGGCCCTTAAGAAACCGAAGCGCTTTACTCTGAGGGTGGCGTGTTACAGCTGATTTTGATGACTTTGCCCCGCACACGGGCGCGTGTACGTAACATTATTTTCTGGCACGACATGGATGCGTCCCCAGCGTTCCCCACAGGCTGCTGAGTGACCCTTATAGGCTGTCTTAATGGGAAATAGTGCATTTTATATTGGGGGACACAAGCGTCCAGCCGTGTGTACATACGTTTTTACCAGCAGGAGAGGAGAGCACACAAAATGCATAAAAAACGAGTTATTTTGTTATAGCTTGGTCTTTCACTGTTCTATTTTCAACAGCTCCTGGGTGCTTTCCTTCAGGTTCTGCAAGAGGAAACTGTGCTTTTGAAGGCCATTAAGAAACCGAAGCGTTTTACTCTGAGGGTGGCGTGTTACAGCTGATTTTGATGACTTTGCGCCGCACACGGGCGCGTGTACGTAACATTATTTTCTTGCACGACATCGATGTGTCCCCAGCGTTCCCCACTGGCTGCTGAGTGACCATTACAGGTTCCCTTGATGGGAAATATCGCATTTTATATTGAGGGACACAAGCGTCCAGCCGTGTGTACATACATTTTTACCAGCAGGCGAGGTAAGCATACAAAATCCATAAAAAACGAGTAATTTTGTTACCTCTTGGTCTTTCACTGTTCTATTTTCAAGAGCTCCTGAGTGCTTTCTTTCAGGTTCTGCAAGAGGAAACTGTGCTTTTGAAGGCCTTTTGGAAACCGAAGCGTTTTATTCTGAGGGTGGCGTGTTATAGCTGATTTTGATGACTTTGCGCCGCACACGGGCGCGTGTACGTAACATCATTTTCTGGAACGTCATGGATGCGTCCCCAGCGTTCCCCACAGGCTGCTGAGTTGCCATTATAGGTTCCCTTGATGGGAAATAACGCATTTTATATTGAGGGACACAAGCGTCCAGCCGTGTGTACATACATTTTTACCAGCAGGCGAGGGGAGCATACAAAATGCATAAAAAACGAGTAATTTTGTTATTGCTTGGTCTTTCACTCATACAGGGTAAAGTTGTTGATTGCTCTCAACCTGGCGAGATGCCAGCAACGATCCCTGTTTAAATGCCCGGGTCAAGTTGACATACGGCCTCCTCGCGGCGCCCTCTGGATAGCCTCTTCAACAACCGTTGGGAGGTGAACAAACGTATGCAGCGAAAAAAACCCCGACCAGAATGGCGGTTGTGCGGCGGGCTAACAATCCGCCCACGTAAAAAACCCAAAGTTATGAATGAGCAAGATGCCTCGGATACACGGACGGATACTCGACGACGACAACGCACGAAAAAGGAACACGATTTGCGAGTATGCTCCTGGAATGTCAGAACCTTGTACACTCCCGGAGCTGCTCATAAACTAGAAGGAATCCTCACGCAGTACAAGGCGGATATTACTGCGGTCCAGGAAATACGCTGGATAGGAAACGGTACGATTAGGAAGAAAAATTGCGATATTTATTACAGCTGTCACAAAAGGTTGCACTTACTGGGATGCGGATTTGTCGTGGGAAAGCGGTTAAGGTCGAAGGTCATCGACTTTAAACCTATAAGTGATCGCCTGGCTGTGATCCGCATCAGAGGCAGATTTTATAACATCAGCCTTATATGTGCACACGCCCCTACCGACGAGGCTGAAGACCCTATCAAGGAGGACTTCTATGACCTCCTGGACAACGCCTACGGAGCTTGTCCGGAGTACGATGTAAAAATCGTGCTCGGGGACTTCAACGCCAAAATCGGAAAGGAAAACACCCTTGGCGGAGTGATCGGAAAGCACAGCCTCCACGTGACAACAACAGATAACGGCTTCCGACTCGCTGACCTTGCGACAGCTCGTAATGCGGTGATAAGTAGCACAAGATTCCCTCGCAAGCGAATCCACACAGCAATCTGGCGATCTCCGGACGGTCGAACCGCCAACCAAATCGACCATGTGCTCATTGACGCAAGGCACGCGTCAAGCATCCTGGATGTGCGAACATTCAGAGGGGCAAATGTCGACTCTGACCACTTCCTCGTAGCAGCAAGATTCAGAGCTCGACTGTCCAATGTCAGAAAGCTGCACCAGCCCATCAGGAGGAGGTTCAACATTGGGCGCCTAAGCACACCGGAGGTTGCCAGAGTCTACAGAGAGCAGCTGAGCGAAAGACTCTACGGTATGCCTACGTCGAACACAAATGCCAATAATATGTGCCTGCATTGCCGCATCCCTTTTACCTGTAGGAAAAATAAATCACACACACCATGGGTGGTTGAAGAGAAGCTTGGCTCTGGTCCTTCATGGGCTGTAATGCCAGCATACATACATACACTGCCACTCAGCCATTCAGGAAGTAGCCGAAATCACCTTAGGATACCTACCACTCCCGACAAGAAACCCGTGGTACGATGGCGAGTGTGAGCAGAAAATGAAGGGAGGGGCAAAAACTACTTCGACTAAAGAAAAGAATCTTCGCAGCCTTCCAGCTCAAGGATATCGAGGAGCCTATGCATAAGCATAAAACACAAGCCTTTTACAAGGAAGCCAAAGGCCTTGCAGGAGGTCCCAAAAAGGGCACCGAGGCTTTTCGAAACCGCGAGGGTAATCTTGTCACCGACCCACAGGGAATAGTGGATGTATTTAAGCAGCACTTCCAGCAGCTGCTTAACGAGCATGACCAAGAGAGAGTGGTAGGGACTGAGGAAATCCCAACTCCAGCCGCTGAAGTAGTCCTCCCACCCAGCATAGAAGAAGTCGGCACAGCTATTCAGAAGCTGAAGAACAACAAGGCCGCAGCCTCAGATGGCTTGCCATCAAGGCTGGCGGCGATGTTCTGGTAGGGAGCATGCACCAGATCATCTGCTGAATTTGGGAAGATGAGAGCATGCCCGACGACTGGAATACCAGCTCTATATGCCCCATCCACAAAAAAGGCGATCCTACCTCTTGTAAGAACTATAGAGGTATATACCTGCTCAATGTCGCATACAAGATCCTGTCCAGCGTATTGTGTGAACGTCTAAAACGATTTTGCCCCGCACTAATCGGCAGCTACCAGTGCGGCTTCCGGCCCGGCAAATCAACTATAGACCAAATTTTCACACTTCGACAAATCCTGGAAAAGACCAACGAGTTTCAAATCGACACACACCATCTTTTCATCGATTTCAAAGCCGCATACGACAGCATTTATCGTGAAGCACTGTTTGGGGCGATGGCCGAATTCGGGATTGTGCCGCGCGGACACTAGCGATTATTGAAAAGAAAAATACGATGAGTCCAACTAAGGACTGTATCTTATGCCTGACGCAAAAATTAAACTATAGATTGTTGAAAGAGGAACAAAGATTTATTTATCATATATCACTGGGCTCAGTACAAGAAGTGATCGAAAAAATGCCTATCATGGGGTATATGTACACTCGCCATAGTACACTCGCTCCTTTACGTGAGCTGGTCTCTGCATGCGATTCCCGTCGGATCAGCTGATTCATTGTTGTGTAAGGTCATTGACCTTGACTACGGCATTTGTCACAAAAATGCGAATAGCTCCCTCTACTCCCCCACACGGCGATGTCGTCTAGGCCTGGCATGGCTAGTCTACTACACACACATGTGTGCATGCGTAAGTGGGAGGAGCCAGAAAAAAAACATCGCATTTTTTGCATAGAGAGTTGATGGGCGATTCTCGTGTTCAATCATGGTCTCCCGGATTTGAGATTCAATGCAGTTTTACCGTCGGCTTTTGCGTTTTTGGCAAATGGTAAAATGAAGTAATGTTGCGCTGCAACATCCTGCCGGCCGCCGGAAAGTTCATTCATCATCAGACTTGCGTGTTGATCTGCTTCGGTTGCGAAAAGCAATCGTCCCATGATTGCTCGTAGTTGCGATATGAAATATTGGAAAAGATGAAGGGGATGAAATGGTGTGTGGCCATATTGGGTTATAAGTATTATTTTATTAGGTCAAAAAAAATTCAATTGATAAATTCATTTGTGTGAGTGAGTAAGGGAACCTGAGTCTTTAGTGGTGTATTTCTTGTTCATTTATCATTGGAAGAGGGCAAAGTTTGGCTATCGGACGTTTCATTACTGTCGTTGATGTTTTGACTGTGACAACTCGAATTTTTCCATCAGTGCCTGGATGCGTTGCTTCAATCCTCCCTAATCGCCAGAGGGTTGGAGGCGTTTGATCATCTAGTAGGAGGACAAGATCTCCTACCTTCAGTTGGACGTTAGAGTTCAGCCATTTTGGTCGCTGTTGGAGTCGAGCGAGGTATTCCGTCTTCCATCTTCGCCAGAAATCTTGCTGTATTTTCTGCATTAGTAGCCACCTGCTTAAATAATTTGGATTGATGTTGTTTAGATCGTCTTCGGGTGTGGTGTTTAAGGCTGAGCCAATTAAAAAATGTCCTGGTGTCAGAATTGAGAAGTCATTTGGATCATCAGTCACTGGACAAAGTGGTCGCGAGTTTAGACAGGCCTCTACTTGAGCTAAAATTGTTGCATATTCCTCAAACGTTAGAGTATGTTGACCGATGATTCGTTTCAGGTGGTACTTCATTGACTTTACGCCGGCTTCCCAAAGTCCGCCAAAATGAGGAGCAACAGGAGGATTGAAATGCCAAGTGGTACCATTAGCTTGAACCATTTTCACGATGTCATCAGTCCAATGTTTCGTCAACCTCTTCTTTTCCGCCTTAAGCATGTTTGCAGCTCCTTGAAAGGTGGTTCCACAGTCACTGTAAAGATTGACGCATATCCCCCGGCGGGCTGTGAAGCGCTTGAACGCCGCTATAAATGCAGCTGAAGTATAGTCGCTGACAAGCTCAAGGTGAACTGCCTTTGTGCAAAAACATACAAATATTGCGATATAGGCCTTAGTTACCTTACTGCAACGGCCCTTCCAAGCCTTAAGTTGTACAGGGCCAGCGTAGTCTACTCCTGAAGTCTGAAATGGTCGTGCTGGATTCACTCGCGCAGCTGGAAGATTCCCCATTTTTTGATTCATTTGTGTAGCGGTGTGCCTGTAGCATGTTAAGCACTTATGAATACACCTTTTGACATTGGATTTCAGGTGTAAGATCCAATAATTTGTTCGAAGCGTTGCCATTAGAAGCTGTTGTCCTCCGTGCAGTGTCCTGATGTGTGCATCATGAATTATGAGGGACGTCAATGCATTTTGAGAGGGAAGTATAATTGGATGACGCTGCGAATAAGGTAAATCAGCGTTTTCTAATCGACCCCCAACACGTAAGATGCCATTCCCGTCTATTATTGGAGAAAGTCGTGATAGTCTGCTTCCTTTTGGGACCGTCGTACCCTTCGTTAGCTTCGAGATTTCTTCACCAAAGTCTTCTCGTTGCACCAATGCAATCAATCGAGTCAGAGCTCCAGTAACTTCGCCTACGGTAAGTATTCCACCAATGGGTGGTGATTTCCTTCGTATGTTATTAGCGAATCTCAGACAATATGCCACAACTCGTTGAAGTCGCTGTAGTGTGGAAAACCTGGTGAGAACGATATTGGAATCAAAGGACATGAAATGAGTGCAGAGTTGATTTTGAGATTTTTTAATTTCCGATGCCTTTAGTTCTTCTGCGGTAGCTGGGATGTTGATCTTCCAATGTTCCCCTTCATTAAACGTTTGTAGAAACTCTGGCCCTTGCCACCATTGACAGTTATTTGAAAGCTCGCTTGGAGACAATCCCCTAGATGCTAAATCTGCTGGATTACTCTTAGATGGGACATAGTTCCATTGCCTGGGATTTGTTAACCGCTGAATTTCTGCTACTCTATTTGCAACAAATGTTGTTCTAGTGTAAGGCGGCGAGTTGATCCACGCAAGCGTGATTTTCGAATCGCTCCATGCAAACACCTTTGCATCATTAAACTGCATGATATCCATAACGTGCTCTAATAAACGGGCTAGCAATACTGCTCCACAAAGCTCTAATCGTGCTAGCGATTGATTTTTTAGAGGAGCAACCTTTGTTTTCGCAAGAAGAAGATGCGAATGAGATATATCTTGCTGGATTGCTCGCACATATACTACTGCAGCATATGCTTTCTCGGAGGCATCACAAAATCCATGGATTTCTACCGGTGATTTGCTGGTGATGTTAATCCAGCGTGGAATCTCAATGTTGTCGAGTTGTCTTAATCCCATCTTTAGAGCTTGCCACTTACCAATGATCGCTGATGGTAACTCGCTGTCCCATGTTTGCTTCTCTTTCCAGATTTCCTGCATTAGAATCTTACCAACAATGACGCAAGGAGAAATCCATCCCATGGGGTCGTATAAACGAGCAATGTCGGATAGGATAGATCGTTTGGTAGTTGTCGGAGAATCTTTGAGGACCACCTTGAACTTGAAAATGTCCCTTCCAGGATGCCATTGGATTCCCAATGTCTTGATTGTATTGTCTTCGTCGAATGAGAGAGGGATCTGGACTTCTCTATCCTCTTCCGGAACTGCAGCTATCAGCTTTTCGCTGTTGCTAGCCCACTTCCTTAATGGAAAACCTCCGCGTCTCAGCATGGTTGTAAGTTGGCGTTGCATTTCCATAGCTTCCTCTGTGGAATCTGCCCCATGAATTACATCGTCCACATAAAAATTGTTCGTGGCAATGTTTGATGCTTTCGGGAAATCATCACGTTCATCAGCAGCCAGCTTTTGCAGAGTACGGACTGCCAAATACGGCGCAGAGGCAGTGCCAAAAGTTACTGTATTGAGACGGTATGTTTTAATGTTGCCATCTCTGTCATCTCTCCACAGAACAAGTTGATACATCGAATCGTCCGCTGAAACCCAGATTTGTCGGTACATTTTGTTGATATCTGCCACAAAGCCAATCTTATATTTTCGAAACCGGAGAATATGATCCACGATGTCATTTTGTAACCTTGGACCAACTAGTTGATGATCATTCAGGGACGTGCCGTCGGAAGTTTTGCAGGAAGCATCAAAGACGATTCGTAGTTTCGTTGAGGAGCTCTCTTCCTTTATCACAGCGTGGTGAGGCATGAAGTAGTGCTTGCATGCAAGTGATTTGGGATCCACTTCTGTCATATGTCCTAGTGCATTGTATTCCTCAAAAACCCTTTTGTATTCAGTGTAGAATGCTGAATTCGAATAAAATTTTTTCTCCAGCTGCAAAAATCGTACAAGAGCTGATTTGTAGGAGGGACCTAATGTTGGAGGAGTCCCTTCTTTGAAGGGAATTCGGACCACGTATCTGCCATCCCTCAATCGCTGATGAGTTCGGAAGAAATGAGTCTCACATTGTTCTTCTGCTGGCGAAAGTATTTTCCTTTTTGACACTTCTTCTAATTCCCAGAATTTGTGCAACATGCTTTCAAGCTTCTGATCCTCCGTTGTTATATGAAGGGAGGTTAGGGTTGGTGAAGTGTTGGAGTGAACGCTACCAGAAACGACCCAGCCCAGTTCCGTACGCTGAGCCATGGGAGTACCTGGGGTGCCTTTGATGATGCCATCAAGAATTACTGCCGAATATATATCGCTTCCCAACAAGATATCGATCTTGCTTGGCTTGTAAAATGTTGGATCCGCTAATTGAATCCTTTGTAGATGATCCCACTTGGTGCAGGATATGCTACTTGTTGGAAGTGCAGCCGTGAGCTTGGGTAGAACCATGGCCTTTACCTGAACGTTGAACTTCTCATTGATATTTGAGAAGATGGTGAGAGACACTGCATGCTTAGCTACACTTGTGCTGCCTCCTCCGACGCCTATGATGTTTACGTGGCTTCGTTCCCTTCTAAGTTTGAGTGATTGTGCGGCAAACTCAGAGATGAACGAGGCCTCCGACCCCGGATCCAGTAGCGCTCGCAGCACCAACGGTTGGCCAGTGGTTGAGTAAACCTTGACTAGCGCAGTAGCAAGAAGAACCGTACGTGTTGTCGGGTTTTCTGCTATGCAAGTGTTGTGTGCTGAAGCAGTCCTGATAGAGGATATTGGATTTTGAGATTGTTCACCATGGGTGGAAGAAGAGCTGAAATGATGTGATGGCTGGCTAGCCACTGTTGAGCGTGATTCATAAACATGCACTTCGTTGGTTGGCTCACTTATGTGGAGCAACGAATGATGTTTTTGTTTGCACGTAACACACGTAAATGTACTTGTGCAATGATCTGTGATGTGCGAACCCGAAAGACAGTTGAAGCAAAGGCGATTCTTCTTGACAATTTCTTGTCTTCTCTTAGGATTCAATGCCTTAAATTTGAAGCATTTCCTGATGGAATGCGGTTCTTTACACATCGCACATTGAGACATAGTATGCGAAAGATGTGATCGAACTACGCCCGATGTGTGTTTCTTGGACCTTATTTGAGACGAAGACGAGGAAGATTCCATAATCTTCAAAGTTCTTGCCTTCGTAAACAAAAAATCCTCAAGAACACTGTATGTGGGATAGTCGACATACGATGATATGTGTGCTTCCCACTGACCTCTGGTTGTATGCGGTAGTTTCTGCACGGTATGATAAATTAAAACGTCTTCCCAAGATTTGACAGGCACTCCCAGATTTTCAAGCGAACGCCTTGCCTCGTTTGTGGTATCTATGAGCAATTGTATATCGTCGGATGATTCTTGGGAGAGAGCGGATTGGTCGAAAAGTAATCTAAAGTAATTATCCTTTAGGAATCTCAAATTATGGTATCTCTTCGTAAGCGTAGCCCATGCAGACTCAAAATTGCCGTCGGTGATTGCTGTATTTCGAAGTATTCTTTCCGCTTCACCACTTAGATTGCATTTCAAATAATGAAGCTTCTGAGCATCAGATATCGACGAATTTTTTACAACGAGACTTTCAAACAAACTTCTAAATTCAGGCCATAATTGGTATGAGCCCGAGAAAGTTGGAATTTTGATTGCCGGTAATTTTAATTCAACTTCTGGAGGTTTGGATGGTGATATTGAATTGTTTAAACTTCCTTGAGTTTGATTTTCGACGCTGGCTAACTGTTCCTTTAGCATGGACGAGTACGTGTAGTACAATTCCTTTAATTTATGAAACGTCGAGGCTTCCATATATTTGCGCCTTGTCTCTTCGTTCGGAGCTGCTACAATCTTCTGATGTAGTCCTCTAGCTTCTTCAAAAGATTTCTCCAAATTACTTAACCGCGCATCATACATATATACGGATTTGCTCGACCCCTCTAACGCCAAATAAGCCCTATAGTCATCGCGCAACTCTAACTCAATGGTTTGCACCGTCTCTATTAAATTGTCTAACTTCGCCTTACTCATTTTACTCACACACTCAGGATAATAAATTTATATATTGAAATGTATTTAAATATTATGAAATTTATTCTTAGAAGAGAGCCACACACCTGATGTAACGCGTTGCTCCAGAAGAACCTCGAACCAGGAACGCTTGCAACCAGGAAAGGTTTGCTTTCGAAGAGAACTCGAACCAGGAGCGCTTGCTACAGATGAACACACGAACCACGAACACTTCGCCGACCAACAGCTTTAGAGCAGATCTTCACTTCGTTTCCCACGGATAGGAATTTACGATCTACCTTTAAATTGTCCCACGACCGTACACAAAACGCCTTGAAATCAAGCTTTTTTTTGTTTTTGTAAGATTTTACACTGTTTTAATTGTTTGTTACGCCAAATCCGGCTCGAAGGACCACAATGTGCCGCGCGGACACTAGCGATTATTGAAAAGAAAAATACGATGAGTCCAACTAAGGACTGTATCTTATGCCTGACGCAAAAATTAAACTATAGATTGTTGAAAGAGGAACAAAGATTTATTTATCATATATCACTGGGCTCAGTACAAGAAGTGATCGAAAAAATGCCTATCATGGGGTATATGTACACTCGCCATAGTACACTCGCTCCTTTACGTGAGCTGGTCTCTGCATGCGATTCCCGTCGGATCAGCTGATTCATTGTTGTGTAAGGTCATTGACCTTGACTACGGCATTTGTCACAAAAATGCGAATAGCTCCCTCTACTCCCCCACACGGCGATGTCGTCTAGGCCTGGCATGGCTAGTCTACTACACACACATGTGTGCATGCGTAAGTGGGAGGAGCCAGAAAAAAAACATCGCATTTTTTGCATAGAGAGTTGATGGGCGATTCTCGTGTTCAATCATGGTCTCCCGGATTTGAGATTCAATGCAGTTTTACCGTCGGCTTTTGCGTTTTTGGCAAATGGTAAAATGAAGTAATGTTGCGCTGCAACAGGGATCCCGGTAAAACTGATCCAGTTGTGTCGCGCCACGCTAAAAAACACGCGATGCACCGTGCAACTCGGTTCTAGGACCTCGGAACCATTCGAAAAATGCACCGGATTTCGGCAAGGAGATGCGCTGTCATGTGACTTCTTCAACCTGGTGCTGGAGCAGATAGTGCGACGGGCAGGCGTCAACAGGGAAGGCACTATCTTTTACAAGTCCATCCAGCTGCTAGGATACGCGGATGATATCGACATCATCGCGTGTTCTCGCCGTGGCATTGTGGAAGCATTCACGGCGATTGAAGAACAGGCGAAACGAGTTGGTCTTAAGATCAATGAGGACAAATCGAAATACATGCTGTCAAGCAAGAACCAATCCGTCGCTCACCACCTGGGACAAAACATAACAATTGACAGCTACAATTTCGAGGTAGTTAAGGAGTTTGTCTACCTCGGGGCAAACGTAAATTCCACAAATGACACCACAGTGGAGATCCGGCGTAGAATCGCCCTTGGCAACTGCTGCTACTTCGGCTTGTCCAAACAACTGGGGTCAAAACTCCTCACTCGAAAGACCAAAGTCATGCTTTAAAAAACGCTCATTCTGCCAGTCTTGCTGTACGAAGCCGAAAGCTGGACGATAAGCAGGACAACGGAGCTGATTTTGGGTTCTTTCGAAAGAAAAATTCTGCGCCGGATATTTGGTCCTGTCTGTGAGGAAGGTTAATGGAGAAGAAGACACAGCCGCGAACTCTACGAGCTGTACCAAGATGTGGATGTAGTCCGGAAGGCAAGGAGCCGTCGACTATACTGGCTCGGCCACATCGAGCGCATGGACATCAACGCTCCAGCTAAGAGGGTCTTCGACTCCGAGCCTCGTGGTTCGAGAAGAAGAGGAAGACCGAACCTCCGGTATAAAGACCAAGTAATCGCGGATGTAAGACATCTTGGTCTTGACAACTGGAAGCAGCGTGCCCGGGACCGTCAAGGATGGAAGGCAGCTATAGCTCAGGCTCAGATCCTCCATGGATCGCAGGCCTGATAATTAAGTAAGTAAGTAAGCAGCCAGTGAGGAACGCTGGGAACGCATTGATGTTGAGCCAGAAAATAATGTTACGTACACGCGCCCGCGTGCGGCGCAAAGTCATCAAAATCAGCTGTAACACGCCACCCTCGGAGTAAAACGCTCCAGTTTCTCAAAGGCCCTTAAGAGCACAGGTTCCTCTTGCCGAACCGGACAAAATCCGTAAGCGTTGTCCAGGATGTCATAGAAGTCCTCCTTGATAGGCTCTTCAGCCTCGTCGGTAGGGGCGTGTGCAAATATAAGGCTGATGTTATAAAATCTGCCTCTGATGCGGATCACAGCCAGGCGATCACTTATAGGTTTAAAGTCGATGACCTTCGACCTTAACCGCTTTCCCACGACAAATCCGCATCCCAGCAAGTGCAACCTTTTGTGACAGCTGTAATAAATGTCGCAATTTTTCTTCCTAATCATACCGTTTCCTATCCAGCGTATTTCCTGGACCGCAGTAATATCCGCCTTGTACTGCGTGAGGATTCCTTCTAGTTTATGAGCAGCTCCGGGAGTGTACAGGGTTCTAACATTCCAGGAGCATACTCGCAAATCGTGTTCCTTTTTCGTGCGTTGTCGTCGTCGAGTATCCGTCCGTGTATCCGAGGCATCTTGCTCATTCATAACTTTGGTTTTTTTTACGTGGACGGATTGTTAGCCCGCCGCACAACCACCATTCTGGTCGGGTTTTTTTTTCGCTGCATACGTTTGTTCACCTCCCAACGGTTGTTGAAAAGGCTATCCAAAGGACGCCGCGAGGAGGCCGTATGTCAACTTGACCCGAGCATTTAATCGTTGCTGGCATCTCGCCAGGTTGAGAGCAATCAACAACTTTACCCTGTATGTCCGAGACCATGCCCTACGCAAACTAGGAAGAGCTAAATTGTTTTTAGAAAAATGTATTTGTAAACTAAATAAAAAACTATTAACAGCCTACGAAAACAAGACAAGATCAATCATCTCCTTTTCTTATACGAAGGCATCATCCAATTCGGTAGGGCACGCTTAGTTGGTAAATTAGGCGTTTTAGTACCATTTTCCGGCTCCGAGCTTGACGAATCTTCGAATTCAAATATATCGGACATTTTTCTATAGGGTCTCGAACGGCCGGCATTTAATCGATCAGGTAAATCCTTTTTTATAGCATCGACCAGTAAATCCAGTTCAACATTACTCGCACTAGGATTAAGGTCAGGCGCAAGTCTTTCAGACAACTGGGCTAGATCAAGTTCATTAATCTCTGTATCCCATTTATCACAGCGCGAATTTTCATCACAGGTACCGTTGATTTCCTCCTTAGGTCTATCGGCCTGCTCTTCATCGGAATCGAGTAGACTGACTATTAGAGGTATCGTTGGAATGATCGCCTCAGCTGAACCCTGTGTTGAACTTTTTATCTCTTCTTCTTTGTCAATTTCGATAAGAGGCGGTGGTGTGGGCTCAATAATCTCAACCGATTCCGGCGATGACGTTAAGTCAAACGAAACCTCCTCATCGTGCTGCGAGGGTTCCACCTTCACACGGTTATCTAAAACACAGTTTAATGAGCATAAAAACATTTAAGCACTCATTAACATAGTCGTACGTTCAGATCCGGTTTCGGCTTCTAATTTGACCGTAAACTGGGGCTCTTGCATGATTTCTTTATTCGATATTGGCAATCCAACCGGAAATACATTTTCCCTCTGTTCCGCTACAAATAGAATAAAAAAACTGTAGGTTGCGTAAACGAGGCGGTAGATGAAAACATACCTTCACCATCGAGTTCCATTTTGATCGGCATATCAGATTTGCAGTCAATAATCTTAGCTCCATCACGTCCCTCCTGGAACTCCAGTTCAGATGTCGCCCCCGGCGAGAAGCTATTTTCCCCAATACTCACCTTATACTCTCTGATTACCTTAAGGAATGGCGGTCCAAAACGTTCGGTTTTATCATCTGTAAATCCGTCCAGCTTCATTTGCCGCAATTCATCCATAGACACAGGTTGAAGCAACGCAAGTTGCTGTAAAGCTTTTGTCGTGGCCACAAGATATGGAACCACGTCGTAGAGGCTAGCTAATGTGGAGCGTAATTTATACAATTGACGCTCAATATTTGGCACATTGGACTTGGAAGTTGACGCAATACTGTTGTTAATTGATTTCTTTGGTGTCGGTGAGGGTAATTTGCTTGCAATTTCAGATTTCGGCTTCAGTAAACGTAAAAAGTTCTCTCCCGGTTCGATCTTAATCGGATTGCATTCAGGTGAGCCATTCAACCAATCTATGCCTTTTTGCGTGACTATGTATATGCTTCGATAGGAGAAACAATTTTGCAATTGACTTTTCTTTAGCATCTTCTCGCATATCAGAGCGTCGCTAACAGCTTGAAGCCATTTTTCGCTCTTTTTATTTAAACTGCCGAAAAGGGGGTGTGAAAAGTAGTTTTTTGGAACCGCCATCGACTTTGATCCTCTCAGAATGAAAATTGCCTTTCTCAAGCCGAACTTTCCACCCATATCATGCAGCACTGAGATCAATTTCGATGCGTCTTCAGTAACATCCAGTTGATTGTTCTCATCAAGGCCTTGATAGCGGTCGAATAATTTGCTTGACGTCGACGCACCATCATCGGCGCGATTACAATTATCGCAACATTCTCGACGCTCGCGCAAGCCACTAGAATCGTCATTGAAATACTCAAGTATGAAACGTCTCCGGCAATGTGGTGTATTCAAATAGTCCTTCATCGATTGCATGAGACTTTCGAAATGCTCTTGTGAAGTATTCATTTTATTTTGTTTGATCATGCGATGAACCCACCAATCCTGCTCCCTGTGGTATAGAATGCACTTGGCCGGCAGGCCATCACGACCGGCTCGGCCAACTTCTTGATAGTAAGTCTCCATGTCTCTTGCCACACCGTAATGAATTACCAGACGTACGTCGGGCTTATTGATGCCCATACCGAAGGCACATGTCGCGACGACTACACTAATTCGATCATGAATAAAATCGTCGTGAATTTGTTGACGTTGCTTATGCCCTAAGCCGGCATGGTATGCGCCACATTTGATGCCCTGCGCTTGAATTGCCGCGGCCACATGTTCGGTCTTACTTTTCGTGATGCAATATACGATCACAGAACCGATTCTGACTCCTTCGATATCCTTTCCAATTTGCTGCCAGATATCACTACCAGCAAAGTTCCTGACGATGAACGTTAAATTGGGACGGTCGAAACCAGTTGACACGATCTGCGGTTACATTATAAAAAGCATTTGTTCACTAATAATTGAGATCAACATACCAATGGATCGCGTAGCTTCAAACTGCTAACTATATCGTCACGAACGTTAATTGTGGCCGTAGCAGTCAATGCAAGAATCGGCACCGATGGACACTTGTTCCTTAAACAGCTCAAGCTGCGATAGGCATTGCGAAAATCATGTCCCCACTTGCTAATACAATGTGCTTCATCAATGGCAATTAATATCACTCTATCCTTAATGTGATCCAGAAGATAGTCGCCGTTGCTATTTGTGATATACTCTGGGCTCGCGTACACGATATTATATTGCCCATCAATGATTTTATTGACCGTATCGCGGTCAGTTTGTGCGGAACCCAAGTAACATGCTTTTAGATTGTTAAAGCATAACGCCTTCACTTGATCTTGCATTAGAGATATAAGTGGCGACACGACGATTGATATTTTATCAGTATACACTGATGGGAACTGATAGCACAATGATTTGCCATATCCGGTTGACATCACAACGCAAATATCTTTACGATCGTTCAGAATTGACGCAATCACTTTCCATTGCAGTTTTCGGAAGCGGCAATGGCCAAACTTCTCTTTTAAACATCGCAAACATTCGGGTGGAATTATGTCGTTTGCAGGTGGGTTTGACTGCTCAAAAGGTTCGCTCCAGTCAACGCCCGCAATATCGATATCCACATCGTAGTCGACCGACATTCCCAATCGCCCGTACCAGTTCTTTACAAGGAAACAAAATCCTGTCGGTCAGCACAATACACAGTTTACGCAGAGAGAAAAAACGAGAATTTGGTAACGTCGCATAGAAAACTCTATGTAAACCTCCCGCACTCGAAACTGTGTAGTCCGTGTTGCTGACAATGCACTGATAACTTACTTGCTGATGTTTAAGAACTGTGCACCGCCTAACAACATAAGAAGAACCAGTAGAACCACCAGAGTTGTTTGTTGTATGCGTTTGATGCAGTTTAATGCAAGGGAAAACTGGGGAAAACCATTTCTGTTTGACAGCTGTCATTGCTTGCTAAATGTCAAAATTGTTTATACTTAGAGGGTTGCCACTTTTTATTTTATTATTATTTTTTGAGGCGGAGCGTTAGCGAAGCCTCTCTTCTCGGCTCAAATGAAAAAGTGGATGATCACGCATAACTCCCGAACCTGATGTCCGATCGTCTCGAAACTTTGCATGCGCATGCATCTATGGCGTGTTCAGCTCTCATGTCTTATAACCTAAGCATAGTCGCACCATGTCGAAAAAACTAACGAAAATGTCCAAACTCATTGAAATTTTTAGCGCGCGCAGGTTCAATTAAGTTTTGAGGGCCAAGTTCACGCCACTATTTTACGAAATAGTTTGATTTGATACTTCATTGTGCCCAAGCCCAGAAGCAATTCAGACTTCAGTAAGTCTACGTGTGTCTATTTATAGCAGGCTAAGTAATTGCCCTGTCTTTTACACAAGCATAACAAACATAACACATAACTAACGAGACCATAATTTTTTTCCTCTCAAAGCGGGACACCTATTTTATTATTTTGTTTTTTGAAAATAATTATTGAAAATATGGTAAGTAATGCTAACGCATATTTCTCATAAATTAGACAAAAAAAGTAAATATTCTTTTTTTATTTTTTCTTACATTAAAAAGTATAATAATTTAATCCAACATAAAACATTTCTAATGTTTAGTGTTTGCTTAATCAAAATTAGCACACGACAACAAACTTAATCTTGAGCAGTTGGGTAGGTTGCTTCTTTATATTTTTCTGATGAGCAAATTTGTTTTAAAATGTCAGGTTTTGATTTCAAATATGCATGGAATTTTCGACATGATTTATTTATATTACCCTTAACTATAAGAATGGATTTCAAAGTCGAGACTCCCAATTGGGGTTTTTCACTGGTCCATATCTTGTTCATATGAGAAAACACTCTTTCAACAGCGGCGTTGCTACCTGGTAGACATAAAATGTACTCTACTATTATGAAAAAATTTGCGTGAGATATATCGTTAGCATGGAAGTGTGTAAATACTTCAACCCAACGATTTTCAGCACTTATTTTATCAATGTTCCAATCTGTCACTTTTTGAGTTGTTATATAATTCAAAATTAGTGAAAACTCATCAAAAACTCCTGTATCTTGAGTGGAGCTGAGAAAGCCCTGTTTAATTAATAAGTCCAATACTTTTTGAACCTCCTCCCAAGAGGGAACTCTCGTTAGGTTCGCCCAATCAAATATTTCAACTTCAGAGTTAAACTGACACCACTGCTCTAAATATTCTTTACTCGTCTTGTAAAATTAAGCTGCTGCAGTTTCTACGTTGCCCTCATTGATAGCACCAGTTTCCTGTAACTTCGTCATTATATTACGGGTGGCGTGGGGAAGGAAGCATGCATTTTTTTTTTGGCTAAAATTGTTTACAAGCTGATTTATTTCATTCGCGGCCTCTGTTGCAGATACGTTCTGTCCCTCGTACTTTAACACAGCTTGATGAAACGTAGCTGACTGAGCGTGCATAAAAAATAACCATAGTTCTGAGCTGGGATTGTTAAAAAAATCTTTTAAAATAATTGGGCATTTCTCCATGCTCAGAAAATAATTTTTTAAGGGCTGAAACATTTGCAATACTCTTTCCAGCGCCGGCATCAACGCAAGCCACCTAGTTTTACTGTAGTCCAGAAGTTTCTCATATTCTGTGTCAGAGGCATGACAGAATTCTTTAAGTGTATCAACACGAACGCTATAAATGTAGAAAAATGAATAAATTTTCACAATTATGCATTCGAAATCAATAGGTAGACAATCCGCAGCAGATTTGATTGCATTGTGGATTATGTGAGCTCCACATCCTTTACCTATGAGTGTCCTTCCAAGATACATATTTAATTTCGCGTAAACATTATTAGCTCCTTTTCTATTTTTGCCTCCAAAATTACAGTTGGTATTATCTCCACAAAATGCCACAATTTTTGATTTCAGTTCATTTTTTGTTAACACTTGTTTCAAATAATCAATTATTATATCCGATGATTCGCCTGGTTGCTCTTCGAACTCCAAAACTTTGACTTGTACTCCTTCGTATGGTAAAAAGTAGCGTACTAAGACAGGGAATAATTTTGTGGAGCCATGGTTTGAAGCATCTGTTAATAATGTTATGAAATTAGCCTTACGAAGGTGTTCTTTTAATTCATTTGTTGCCATAGGCGCTAGCACATTCACAACAATAGCCTCGGATTTTGTACGGGCACACTTAAATTTTTGCTCGAAACATGTCTGTATTAAACCAGATGCACAATCGTTTGAGCGAAAGCTATGGTTTTCCTGTACAGTGTGTGTGATGTGACATAACCACATAACCTAAGCGTTATTTTCCTTTACCTTAGCGTCTTTGCTTTTTTTTTTTTTTTTTGTAAATTTGCGCGGACTCAAGGTCTAATAACCTTATTATGTCGGTGACACAGTGCGGGCAGAAGGTAGAGAGGAAGAGGAATAGAGGAGATGCCGATGGACATTGATCTTAAATGCTTGCATGTTGCATTGAGGGGGGAAAACCGAATCCGGCAGGTAGTTCCAGATTCGTGTGGTTCGGCTAATGAAAGATTCTCTATATTTGACAGTACGTCCGAAAGCGGGCTTCAGAGTATATTGGTGAGCGTTCCTAGAGAGACGTGTATTGTGGGAGAAATGTTGAAGGGGCGGAATGCAACTGGCTATTTCATCAGAGCATTTTTGGTGGTAGTAATGATAAAACAGGGAGAGGCAGGTAACATTCCTGCGGTGTTCCAGCGAGTCTAATGTTTTGGTAATGCTGGAGTCACCTACCAGTTTTATGACTCGTTTTTGTATTCTGTCTAGTAGGTGCAGTGAGGTCTTGGAAGCACCGGACCAGACATGAGCGTTAAACTCTAATTTGGGGCGAATGAACGCCTTATAGATTGTAGCCAGATCTAAGGGTGAGAAATATTTCTTGCATCTGTATAAGAATCCTAGGCATTTCGCAGCATTCTTGGCGACACTGAATATATGGTCGCTCCAATTAAGATTGTGAGCAACACTCATACCCAGGATGGAAAGTTTTCAGTTTCTGAAATGCAAGTGCCATTCATGGATAATGGCTGCGGGTTATTTATACGCTTTAACGACAAGAGACAGCATTGTGTTTTGGAAGCATTAAATTCCACTCTATTGTTTTTACCCCATTGGATGATGCTGTCGATATCGGAATTTAATGAGCTTAACATACGCTGCCGCTCACTATTTACAGCCGAAGTGCAGGGTCGTAAAAAAGTGAACGAATATGAAAAGCTGAGGGTACTGTCGTCAGCGAAGGAGTGAATTGGATTAGAGGTAACAGACAAGAGATCATTTATAAAAATAAGAAAGAGTGTCGGAGACAAAACGGAGCCCTGGGGAACACCGGCATTTACAAAGTGAGTATCAGACTTGAATCCGTCCAAAACAACTTGAATTGAACGATTCGAAAGGTAGCTTCTAATCCATTGAAAGAGAGACTCATCGATCCCAAAAGCACGCATTTTTGACAAAAGGGCTTCATGCCAAACCCTGTCAAATGCTTTCGAAATATCCAGTGCAACAATTTTGCTTTCACCTGCTTGGTGAAGCGAGTGATTCCACTTTTCAGCGAGATATGCCATCATATCACCAGTGGATCTGTTGCTGCGGAAACCGTATTGGCGGTCATTGAGGAGTTTCCGTGATTCAAGATATTTCATAAGCTGACGGTTAATCAGCGTTTCCATGACCCTTGGAAAGAAGGGACGTTAGTGCAATGGGTCGGTAGTTGGAGGGAGAAGATGATTCGCCTTTTTTAGGTATAGGCTGGACAAATGCTGTTTTCCACCTACTCTGAAAGAGCCCAGAGGTGTAGGAAAGGTGAAAAAGCTTACGCAGTGGTTTTGCCAGCGTAGAAGAACACCTCTTCAGAACTATTGGGGCAATACCATCTGGACCAGCGGATTTGTGTATGTCGAGGTCTTTAAGAACCCTTGCGACTGTACGAGTGCGGAAGTGGATTGGTCCCATGGTGGAATTTACGCACTCTAGTACAGGCGGAGACAAAGTACAGGCTGGCAGCTGAGAACTGGTTGCGAAATGGGCAGCAAGTAGGTTAGCTTTGTCTAAGGGGGTGACAGCTGGAATGTCATTGTGGATGAGCGTCGGTATAGACGACTAAGTTGAGTTTTTTACGTTTTTTACAAACGACCAGAAACTTTTGCTACCTTTGGGACATTGAAGGATTTTACGCCTTAATTTTTGGTCGGATTGGAGCTTAATCCGTCGAATGTGGGTGTTGCAGTCATTTCTGGCTCGTATGTACTTTTTTCGGTGTTCCTCAGAACTGTTTGCCTTGTAGGCCCGAGAACTTAGCTCCCTGAGCCTAATAGCCTCTTTGCAGCTCGAGTCAAACCACGTATTATCCTTAGGCCTGGTGCTTTTAATCTTGCTGGGAATTAAATTTGCCATGCCAATTCGGATAATATTTACGATAATATCAGTTGCGGCGTCCACGTCGTTGCCGAGGAAGCACAACGACCAGTTAAAGATCCGAAAGAAGTTGTTAAGGCCGCACCAGTTGGCTTTCTCGTATAGCCATAGTGTTCTCTTAGGAGCTTTTCTTTAACTGGATGGTGGGAGTTCGAGAATTTTGCTGATATCATGCAGTGGTCAGACAAGCCTAGGGGTTCCAATACATCGATCGTGTATTTGTCAGGCTGAGAGGTAAGAAACAAGTCCAGTGTGTTGGCGGTATGACCAGCAACATCGGGGATACGTGATGGCTCATTCACAAGTTGAGTTAAGTGATTTAACTCAGCAAAAATTTCAACACACCTTCCTTCGGGTGTTGTCTGTCCAGAATGTCGAAGCCACTGAGAATTGTGTACATTGAAATCGCCCGCTAAAACGAGGGAACAGGGAAACAATTCTTTGGATGGAATGAGACAGTGCGTCGAATGCATCAAATGTTGCATTCCTGTCTAGATTGGGGCTTCTATAAAGAAAACAGTAGTGGATGGAGTGCTTACGGAATATTAATTTAAGCCATATGTAATTAAATTCCGGGGTGGATGTTTGGCTATACTGTGGAAGCCAAAGCAATATCACTACGGACATAGATGGCGAGACCACGGCGAGAAACGAATAATGGCACTAAGCTATATCCAGGAAGACTGAAATCCGAAGGATCAGACTTTTCATCGACCTGTGTTTCACAAAGTGCCAAAACAGCCGGTTTGTGGCGAGAGAGATGGGTATACGTGGCAAAGAAATTCTTCCGTAACCCACGAATATTGCAGAATTGCACACAGAAATCCCTCATCAATGCAAACTACAAAACATGTATAGATACAAAACCGTTAAAGCAGAGACGCGTGAGTGAAGTTCTATCGCCGGATTTGCAAACACAAACTACCGTAGGTGTTATGCCCTTACGACAGTAAAATTTGCTCCACCAGCAAAGAACAACACACGCGACCCGCTACGCGTCGGTTGCGTTAGCACTCAATCAGTGAGTGTGTTGAGTACAACCACTGCTACGAGAGGGGAAGGGGGACAGATAGGAGTACGGCCCAGCGCTGCTGCCGACCAGGTGTTCGGTTACGGCACTTTCACGACTTCGTCTTCGGTCGACCGAATACTCCTCTAACCTCTTTTCAACTGTGCCTCTTCGCTTCTCTTGACAATTTGTCTCTTCCTTTTTGTTTACTTTACAGCGTCACCATTTTCGGGGTTTTTTACAATAACCTATAAAGCTGGAACCAATAGAGCTGCTCAAACTTAATATTTCTACATGTATGTACATATTTAGAGGTAGGAAACTGCATCACGATTTTATCATTCAATTCTCTTGCTATCTATTCCCTGCACATTGCATTTAACAGCTCTTACCAACTGGGGCCAATCTCATACTTACTTACTTAGGTGGCGCTACAGTCCGTGGTGAACCTGGGCCTCAACCAACAAGCGTCTCCAGCTGGCACGGTCTTTGGCCAGCTGTTTCCAGCGCCACACGCCCAGTTGGTTAAGGTCCCCTTCCACCTGCGTGCGCCACCGATGATGTGGCAGTCCTCTGCCGCGCCTTCCTTCCGGAGTCGATTCGAAGACTCTTCGGGTCGGAGCTGTATTTCCCATGCGCTCTACATGGCCTAGCCGCCTTAGACGCTGAATCCATAGACGTCGTACCAGGCCGATGTCGCTGTACAACCCGTACAGTTCTTATTATTATTATTATTACTATTACAACATGCTACCACAATAAGACAAGGTCTTTTAATTCTGTGATGGATTAACATTTTACAAACATAAAAAGAAAAAATAGTGGAAGTTTACATACAAAAAAAAAAAAAAAAAAAGTAGTGGTCCGAGTCGATGTTGGCCCCTCGAAAGGTTCGTACGTCGAGAATAAAGGAGGAGTGTCTGGTGTCGATCGCAATGTGATCAATCTGGTTGTTGGTCAATTGATCAAAAGACCGCCAGGTACCCTTGTGGATGTTGAGATGGGGGAATCGCGTGCTTGCTACAAGGAGGTTACGCCCCGCTATGAAATCGATTAGCCTTAGTCCGTTGTCGGATGTGGTGTTATGGAGGCTATGCTTTCCAATGATCGACTCAAATATGTCCTCTTTGCCCAGTTTTGCATTAAAATCTCGCAGGACTATTTTTGCGTCGTAGCTGGGGCATTGGGCATATGTTCTGTCTAGGAGATCGTAGAATTCTTCTCTGAGTCGATCGTCCTTTTCATCCGATGGGGCGTGAGCGCATATTAAGCTAATGTTTCCAAATTTAGCTTTGATGCGGATTGTTATGAGGCGTTCGCTTACATCTCGGAAGCTTAAGACTTTTTGTCGGAGTCTTCCTCGAATAACGAATCCGCACCCGAATAGGCGCTGTATGTTCTCCTTGTAGCAGTTCCCGTAGTAGATGTCGCAGTTTTTCATGCGTTTTTTGCCTGGTCCATCCCATCGCACTTCTTGGAGTGCGGTTATACATATCTGCTTTATACTAGTTGAGGGTTTGCTCCAATTGATCGCATGCACCCGCCCTGTTAAGGGACCTAACATTCCAGGTGCAGACTCTCAAGTCCGTTAGTCGTTTGCAGGGGTCGTCAGCTTTGTATCCGTCCGTATCCGAGGCTTGTTGTTGTTTCGGAACAAGTAATAATAAATGAATAAATTAGTAATCAAATAAGATCTAAAATAAATAAGTTGGTAAATTCGTAAATCAGTATAATAAAAATTTAGAACAGAACAAATGATAGAGATCATGTATGACATTGGAGCAAACCCTCAACAGCTATAAAGCAGATATAACCGCACTCCAAGAAGTGCGATGGGATGGACCAGGCAAAAAACGCATGAAAAACTGCAACATCTACTACGGGAACTGCTACAAGGAGAACATACAGCGCCTATTCGGGTGCGGATTCGTTATTCGAGGAAGACTCCGACAAAAAGTCTTAAGCTTCCGAGATGTAAGCGAACGCCTCATAACAATCCGCATCAAAGCTAAATTTGGAAACATTAGCTTAATATGCGCTCACGCCCCAACGGATGATAAGGACGATCGACTCAAAGAAGAATTCTACGATCTCCTAGACAGAACATATGCCCAATGCCCCAGCTACGACGCAAAAATAGTCCTGCGAGATTTTAATGCAAAACTGGGCAAAGAGGACATATTTGAGTCGATCATTGGAAAGCATAGCCTCCATAACACCACATCCGACAACGGACTAAGGCTAATCGATTTCCTAGCGGGGCATAACCTCTTTGTAGCAAGCACGTGATTCCCCCATCTCAACATCCACAAGAGTACCTGGCGGTCTTTTGATCAATCGACCACCAACCAGATTGATCACATTGCGATCGACGCCAGACACTGCTCCTGTATTCTCGACGTACGAACCTTCCGAGGGTCCAACATCGACTCGGACCACTACCTTGTTATAGCCAAGGTACGAATGAGGATATCAAGAATGCTTAGGAGTCGAGTAGCACAACGTAAGTTTGACGTCGGAAAGTTACAATCCCAAGAGACTGCCAGAATCTTTACCGATCGTGTCTCCTTTAAGGTCTCTCAAAACCCGCCCACAGCAGCACAAACAATAGAGCAGGAATGGGCGCATTGCCAGAGCGTCGTCAAAGACGCTGCCTCGGAGGTGCTGGGTTTCAAACCGCCACCACCTAGAAACCCCTGGTTCGATCAACAATGCGAACAAGCCCATGCAGCAATACAAGAGGTATATAAAGTTATGCTGCAACGACGGACGAGAGCTGCTCGCAAAATCTATGAGCAGAAGAGAAGAGAGGAACACACGCTTTGAGCAGAAGAAAGAAGAGAGAGCACGGAAAGCGTGAGATCGAGGAGATGGAGAGATGCTTCCGCAGGAATGACGCCCGTAAGTTTTACAATAAGGTAAAACGAACATGCCATGGCTACAAAGCCAGAGCGGCGGCCCGCAGGGATGAAAATGGAGAACTGGTAGTAGAGTCGCAGTCGATGCTGAGGATTTGGAAAGACCACTTCTGCAGACTGTATAACGGCGACGATAGACAAGATACCGCTGTCAGGCAGAACGAGCCATTCGTAATGGACGACAATGCAACAGAATTCAGTCCACCCGACCAAGGCGAAGTCAAAATAGCGATATCAAGACATAAGTCTAATAAAGCCGCGGGCGCAGACGGCCTGTCTGCTGAGCTTCTTAAGGCGGCTGGAGATGAGCTGGTAACGTGCAGGCACCATCTCATTTGCAAAGTATGGTCGGAGGATAGCATGCCCGTCGAATGGAATCTCAGCATCGTTTGCCCGGTCCATAAGAAAGGAGACCCCTATAACTGCGCCAACTATAGGGGAATAAGTCTCCTTAACATCGCATATAAGATCTTCTCTGCCGTATTGTGTGAACGCCTGAAACCGTTTGTGGATAACCTGATCGGCTCTTATCAGTGTGGTTTCAGGCCAGGTAAATCCACAATAGACCAAATATTTACGCTACGGCAGATCTTGGAGAAGATCAGGAATACCAAATCGACACTCACCACCTCTTCGTCGATTTCAAGGCTGCATATGACAGCGTGTATAGAGATGAGCTATACAAAGCCATGTCTAGTTTTAACATCCCTGGCAAATTCGTCCGACTGTACAGGATGACAATGGAGAATTCTCGCTGCTCCATTAAGGTCGGTAATGAGCAAACCGAGACCTTTGATGTTAAAAAAGGATTTAGGCAAGGTGACGCGCTGCCATGCAACTTTTTCAACATCATGCTTGAAAAGATCGTGCAAGAGTCACTGGCCAACACAAGAGGTACGATTCATTTCAAGTCCATGCAATTGCTTGCGTATGCCGACGACATTGACGTGATTGGACGGACACAGCGAGATGTCAATGAGGCCTTTGTAAGCATTGAGGTAGAAGCGGCTAAGATGGGTCTCAAGGTTAATGAGGGTAAAACCAAATATCTGCTTTCATCTTAAAGAGACGGACAACACCGACGTATTGGCCAGAACGTCACCATGGGCGGATATAACTTTAAAGTGGTCAAGGAATTCGTCTACCTTGGCTCACTGATGACCAGCGACAACAGCACCAGCGCTGAGATAAAACGCATAACCACTCTTGCCAACCGCTGATTCTTTGGGCTCAAGAGGCAATTGAGAAGTAGAGCCCTCTCTCGGAAAACCAAGGTGACACTATTTAAGACCTTAATCATCCCAGTCCTCCTTTACGGCGCAGAGGCTTGGACCTTAACAAAAGCGGATGAAGATGCCCTTGGTCGTTTCGAGAGGAAAATTCTACGTACTATCTACGGTCCCGTTTGTTCAGACGGTGTATGGAGGAGAAGATATAACGAAGAACTGTACGGGTTGTACAGCGACATCGGCCTGGTACGACGTCTACGGATACAGCGTCTAAGGTGGCTAAGTCATGTAGAGCGCATGGAAAATACAGCTCCGACGCGAAGAGTCTTCGAATTCACTCCGGAAGTAAGGCGCGGTAGAGGACGGCCGCATCATCGGTGGCGCACGCAGGTGGAAGGGGACCTTAACCAACTGGGCGTGGGGCGCTGGAAACAGCTGGCTGTATCTACGGATACAGCATCTAAGGTGGCTAGGTCATGTAGAGCGCATGGAAAATACAGCTCCGACGCGAAGAGTCTTCGAATCCACTCCGGAAGGAAGGCGCGGTAGAGGACGGCCGCATCGGCGCACGCAGGTGGAAGGGGACCTTAACCAACTGGACGTGCGGCGCTGGAAACAGCTGGCCAAAGACCGTGCCAGCTGGAGACGCTTGTTGGTTGAGGCCCAGGTTCACCCCGGACTGTAGCGCCACCTAAGTAAGTAAGTTAGTAAGTAACAAGTATTGTTTTCGTTGTTGAAGTGTAAGTCGGACCGTCCCCCACCTGATTATCCACCTTGCAGTGGTGTGGGGGCTTCTCACCAAAGGATAATCGCCCCCGTCACTCCCTTCACACACCACAATTCCCATCCCAATCCATTTATCCCATCACACTCCCAACCTACCTATCCACTCCTTATCCCCTGAGCTGAACATAAGGTGATAACCCTACTGTGCCGAGATGTTGACCAGGCTGAGAGCCCAGACCAAAAATAGCTCAGTCGCTAACGGTGTATCCGGGTACCTGGCGCCCTCCGGATCAGCCAGTCTTACCTGGGTATTGCGGATCTCTGCCCAGGTGGACATACATTTCTCCGCAACTCGTGGGACATGAATACAACAAACAAACAAGGAGTCCAGATCTTATAAAAAACCGGAAGGGGATGATATCCCCTCTACATCAAAGGCGGTAAAGACTCCGATCGGAGAATCGTCAAACCGCTCTGATAGGAAAACCAACCCATCGACCAAGGCCTATAAAAACCGCAAGGCGGCCTTGAGAATAATAAATCGATGGGGCCATAAAACCGACTTGTCAGAAAAAGACAAAGAGTCGGTAGCCTGGGCGACAGGTATCCTAGCCCAGGAGAAAGAACAGGCCAAGAGGCCCAGATCGTCCCCCGAGGAACCAAAGCGGGAGGCTATGAAAGCTAGGCTGGGAACACTGGCCAAGCTATCAAAGCCCTTCGGTGAGGTTGCGAGGGAGTGCCTAACGGTCGCAATCATAGATGATAGCGACCCGGACGGCAAACTGACGACCGAAAAATGGAAGGATGTCGATCAAGCGCTATCGACAAACTTCCTAAAAGTCGCTAGAAAGAACCCTGGACCACCGCCCATCTGCGACGACGCTGGATGGTACCAAGGCAGGGTCAAACTGATAATCTGTGCCGACGAAAGATCCGTTGATCTTCTGGAGACCACAGTTGCCGAAATAGGAGAAATTTGGGAGGGAGCTAGGCTCAAGGTCATCACTAAAGACCAGATTCCTAGACGACCGCGAGCTACCGAGCGACCGCTTGCACCAGACAGCCCCCTTGAAATAGTTGAGACAATCAACTATTGCAATCCCAATCTCCCAACAAGAGATTGGAGAATCGCGAAGCTGGAGGAACCGAAAGGTCGATCAAGACAGGCAATTATTGTACTGAATTGTGAAGCCTTGGAACCTCTGGCGACTACCATATCAGGTTTGGCTTTAAAAAAGTCAAACTAAATATATACAAAAAGGATGAGGAAGTGCCACCATCCGGCAATACAGACTCGGCTAACACCGAGGTCAGAAGCGGAAGCTCTACGGTGCAGGAATCCCCAACCCCTCGGGGAGCAAGGGTCCTGCGCCGGCAGAAACTGAAACCCCAGCAACATCCCTGGTCATTAAAGATCAGGATTCATTGCTCGACTCCGGAAGCGAGGACTATTCCACTAGCTCGCCGATGGAAGATGATCTTCTGGACTCAGATCTGGAAGACCTTAACGCCACCATGGTGGAGGCAGATCGAATTAATAACAGCCATGACGCTGAAATTAATTCAGATTAACATCCACCACTCTAAAGCGGCAACCGCAAATCTTCTTCTCAGGCTGGCCAAAGGAGAAGAAGACATAGCCTTAATCCAGGAACCGTGGGTGCATGAACACAAGGTTCGTGGATTGAGAAACCCAGCCTACAACCTATTTACATCACAGGAAGAAGGTAAGCTCCGCACTTGCATACTTGCAAAGAAATCTTTAAACGCTTACCTTATTCCAAATTACAGCTGCCCCGACACCACAGTGATTGCAATCCAATCACCCGGGATCAAGCTATGGATAGCGTCTACATACATGGCGCAGGAAGAGTCCATTCCATCGGACGAAATCAACAGACTGGTCAAGGATTCGTCGAATCATCAAGCTGGGCTCCTTATCGGTGCAGATGCGAATGCGCATCACACGATTTGGGGCAGCAGCGATACAAACGAAAGAGGTGAGTGGCTTATTGAATTCATCCTAACCGCTAACCCACATTTATTACGAAAAATCGCAGGGAGGTACTAGACCTAACTCTAGCATCCCCCTCTCTCATTGACAAAATAAGAGAATGGAAGGTTTCTGAAGAACACTCCTTCTCAGATCATTGTTACCTGGTTTTCAACCTAGACTACACGATCCCGACCCCAATTGACTCGTCCTGTAACCCAGGGAGAATCGATTGGGAGCGTTACGAAGCCTTCATTGGCAACTCTATAATAAGTAGGACCCCTGACATCCCGCGGACCACGTTAGATATAGACAATATGGTCGATACTCTAACAATCACATTGGGCAACGCAAGGGCCAACAGCTGCGCAATCCACAAATCAGGAAAAAATCTTACCCTTCTTGGTGGAACGCAGATCTAAACAAGCTCCGCAAAGCCTGTCGTAAGCTGTTTAATAAAGCAAAGAACACAAGTAACGACAAAGACTGGAGCCTATACAAAAATTCACTCAGGGTGTACAAGAACAAGAATTCACTCAGGGTGTGAAAGAACAAAGGCTGTCTTGGAAAATCTTCTGCAGTAACAGGAAAATACTCTCGAAAGATCCCTAATCTCCCAACTGCCTCATAGCAAATGGAGTTTGAACAACATCTGAGGAAGAAACTCTTAATCTTCTCCTCAACACGCACTTCCCTGGCTGCTCTGAATCGCAAGACCCAGTGCACTCGCGAGGGACTCATATCTCCCCTTCGATAGAAGGGTAGTACGAACACATTATCTCCAGAGAGAAAATTATATGGGCATTAAAAAGCTTCAAGCCCTATAAATCGCCGGGTCCAGATGAAATTTACCCCATCGAACTAACACAAACTATGGAATGGACTATACCATGGCTAGAGATAATCTTTAAAGGATGCCTAGCTTGGAGTCACATTCCAGAAAAGTGGAAGTGCCCAAAGGTAATTTTCATCCCCAAAGCCGGCAGGAATTCTCACACTTCCCCCAAGGATCTAAGGCCTATCTGTCTATCATCCTTCGCTCCAAAAACTTTAGAAAGTCTGATAGACCTACACATACGGCACAGCTTGGATCCCTCCCTAATTTCTAAGGCACAGCACGCCTACTGTAAAGGTAGATCGGTCGAAACAGTTCTTCACACATTAGTGAGGAAAATCGAAAGATCAATCTATCTCAAAGGATATACTCTAACAGCCTTCCTAGACATTGAGAGCGCTTTAACAACGTCACTCCGAAAGCAATAATAGAAGGGCTAGTAAAGCTAAAGGTGGAGAGGACTCTGATAGAGCTGATCAACGAGTTGTTATTAACACGCAAGATTCACTCTAAGTGGGGAAGCCTAGTTACTACTAGAGTAGTTACCAAGGGAACCCCGCAAGGTGGGGTCCTCTCACCTCTTCTCTGGAATGTAGTTGTAAACGAACTACTAATCAAACTGGAGAAAGAAGGCCTGGACGTTGTTGCCTACGCCGATGACGTTGCCATCACAATCTCAGGTAAATACCTACCTACACTGAATGACCGCATGCAAACGGCATTCTCATTTCTGTGCAAATGGGCGCATAGTAACGGGCTCAGGATTAACCCACAGAAAACGGAGCTCGTGCTTTTTACCAAAAAGCACAAAATCCCGGAAAACTATCACTCTGCTCGATACCAGGTTAGCCTATTCCCCTAGTGCCAAATTCCTTGGCATTATACTCGATAGGAAATTAACTTGGAAGAGCAACACAATTGAAAGAGCAAAAAAAGCAACAATAGCTCTCTACACATGTAAGAAAGCCCTAGGAAAAAAATGGTGATTCAACCCCAAGATTACCCTATGGCTCTACATCACGGTCGTTAGACCCATACTAATGTATGGAGTGATAGTCTGGTGGACTGCACTAGACAAGACAACATACCACAAACAACTCGAGAAGGTACAAAGGATGGCATGTATGTGCATTACCGGGGCCCTCAGGTCCACACCAACGGCTGCGCTTAACATGATACTAGACCTTACACCTTATTTTCGGTAAGCAAATTGCCAAACACACGGCCATAAGACTAAAAACCAACTCGAAATGGGCGAGCTATGTCACTGGCCACTCCTCCAACCTGCAAAACAGGATAACTATGACAGAAAACCTAGACCACACAGAACCCACCATAGTCTTGGACAAAAACTTTACGATGATCTATCCGGACAGGAAGAACTGGACCCGCCAAACTCAACCGCGCAGAAACTGTGTGGATTTCTACACTGACGGGTCTAAAACCAAAGACGGGGTGGGCGGTGGAGTTTTCTGCAAGCAACTCAAGCTACATAAAGCTCTAAAATTACCAGATCACTGAAGCGTTTTCCAGGCGGAACTGTTGGCAATAAAAGAGGCTTTGTCTTGGCTGAAGTGGAACGTAATATCCACCACGGATATTCGCATTCTCACAGACAGTCAAGCAGCCTTAAAGTCGCTGGAGTCCTATGTGTACACATCAAAATCTAGTCGCGACTGTCGCAGATCTCTTAACGAGATGGCAGAACAGTTCAACATACAGCTTATCTGGGTACCAGGACACAGCGACATTACAGGTAATGAAAAAGCCGACACACTCGCCAAACTAGGAACGACGCTTCATCAATCGTGGCTTGTGAGGGAGTAACCCTTACAACCATTAAACATAATCTGACCAATCTCGCCAGGGCCGAGACGAACCTGAGATGGACACAGGGACATACCTGTGTCATTACCAGGAAAATCTGGCCTCGGCTTGACAGTCAACGCACAAGGAGTATAATCTCCCTAAAAAGAACTGACATCTACAAAGTCATCGGTGTCATCACAGGACACTGCCTCATTGGCAGTCACGCACAAAAACTAGGAATAGTTCCAAATGATTTCTGCAGAAGCTGTCAGGACGAGGAGGAGGTTGAATCCATTCACCACCTTCTCTGCGCCTGTCCAGCTCTCTGCAATTTCAGGAAACGTTACCTAGGCTCTTACTTCCTTAACGGTCTGACAGATGTTCAGAAAGTAGGGATACTTGATCTTCTTAACTTCTTAAGAAGCACAAAATGGTTCCACGAATAGGGGGGTAAAACCCCCTCGTAGCTGCACAATGGGCCTCCCTGGCCTATGTGCATTCTTCTCAACTCTTAGAAGGCTACGACCCTACCTACCCTACCTACCTAAGTCGGACCGTTGGCGTGAGGCTCTGCCTCCCCGTCCAATAATTTTTTTGGCAATCTACAACTCTTATATTTCTATTTATTTATTTATTATTATTATTGTTATTATAAAACACTTTACTGTTTTTTTTTTTTTTGTTCCCTTAACTGGAGGTTTTTTCCTCGTATTTTCTACGTTGCTACCCTATGAGACTAGTAAGTCACTGGCTATAAGCAAAATTATTATCTCCGTATGATAAACCAATACAAGGCATCGCCGTGTTCCACATTGCCAAGTGAATAGAAGTTTCTACCACCACCTAGCGAAAGGTATGAACTTCAAGGTCACACATATTAGTATGGAGCCATGTTATACCTGAAAGTAAATGCGAGATGCTAATACGAAAATTATAAACAAATTCCCATACTCGTCCGAATTGCTCGCATAACATGTGACATCACTGGGGTGTTAGAAAGGAGCTAATTAGACCATGAGAGTCGTCACCAGTCAATACTATCCGTGGCAGTACAAGCGCCTTCTATCGTACTCGAACGATCAGACTGTGATTTGCAGATATACGAGTATGTTTAATTTATCTATTAGTTCCACTTGCCACCAATTTCGTATTCGTGCGATATCTTTCTTTGAACGATTAGTTAGAGAGTTTCAACGATTAGGGTAATCTGTTTGTGTCATGTCGGGTTTGAGGAGTGTATCGCAGTTCCGATAGGCAAACGGCTTTTTATATATCATCAGTCATTAACGATCAGGCGTTGTGTTGGTCCTAGCTCCGTTTAAGTTCTTTCTTTCTTTGCGGGTTCGACAGGAAGATGCAGTGGCCAATAGTGTTTGCAGTGATTCTGTTGGACTCTGTTAGTGCGATAATTCGGCCAAGTACTGAGTTGAGTATAACCAACGGTGAGGGATTCGTCGCGTACTTGGAGGTGGGAAAAAAATTCGGAAATATCAGTCGTTGCTGGTTCAGTTTTCGAGGTGAGAACGTGTGATTTTGTGAAGTTTACCAAGTATCTATTATTGGGTAGTAAAATAGAGAAGAAAATTTAATTTATGCAGCGGAGAGAAAAATATTTGACTTGCGTCAGTAACCGGTTGCTCTTTTCCTTTCGGGCGTTTCCCCGGACTTCCCAAAAACCTAATACGACGTATGCCCGATTTAGATTCAGTGATTGGCCTCAAACAAGGACGAATGTTTGTTGAACTATGTGTCTACTACTGTTGAATAATTATACGATCTGTGCGAGTATATAAAGTGTCGTACGACTTGTTACCCGTTTGATTTTTAGTTGTCAAGTATAAAAACTCAAGCTTGAAAGATCAACTTTGGCTCTGGGGCAGGTGCACCGAATCTAGAGTCAGAGTATGCGACTTACCTGAATGAAGTTGATGCTGCCCTTGATAGGGTGGTTGAGATGAATTCCTATATCCTGATGGGGGACTTCAACGCCCACGTGGGTGTGGATGTAACGACACGGGGGAGTGTGATTGGGAGGAACGGTGATCCTCATCAAAACGCGAACGGAGAGAGGTTGTTGGCTTTTTGCTGTGCAAATGGCACGTCCATTATGAACACCTTCTTTCCGCACAAAGGCATTCATAATTATTCATGGTATCGTCGGAGTCTTCAACAGAAATCGTTGACAGATTTCTCTGTGGTACCATCGTGTGTGAAACGGATGGTTTGTGACTGTTCTATCGCATGTAGAGGAAGAATGGCGACTATTTTCAACAGCTGTCATTGCCTCTGCACGTGATGTTTGTGGAGAGAAACGGCTTGGTGTGGCGGCTGGTGGTGAGAAAAGAACTGCGAGGTTTAAGACACCCGGAGTTCAAGAAGCCATTAGAGAGAAAAAGAAGGCCTACAGAGGCTGGATTCTCTTGGGGGACTCTGCTTTTCGTGACCGATACACTGTGGCGCGAAGAACTTGCAAACTTGCTGTGCAAGCAGCTAAAGAGCAGTCCTGAAAGGAGTTCACCGAGAAGTTGGAAGGCGACCATAGATCTGCGAAAAAGGGTGTTCTGGCAAACCATTCGCCGGCTCAGAGGAAGGAAATTCAACATAATCGAAGGAGTTAAGTCCAAAGATGGTGTGTTGCTTTCCAATGAGATGGACATCTTACGCAGATCGAGCGTATAATCCTACTTTTCGGAGCTGCTCAATACCGAACAGGGCACTGAGGGGGACAGACTTATAGTCTTGAGTGTGACGGAGAATAGTCCAACGGTGGAGGCGGTCATTTAGCCTGGGAATGCGGTGAGACACCTAGCGATTGGCAGACTGGGGTGATTGTCCCTCTTTTCAAAAAGGGGGGTAAAAAAGTGTGCTCCAACTATAGGGGCATATCTCTTGTAAGCGGGGACACTTAAGGTCTACGCTAAGGTGCTGCAGGCGCGTTCTAGAGCTATGGTAGAATCCTGGATAGGGGATGGACAGTGCGGGTTTCGTCACGGCAGAAGTACAACCGACCAGCTTTTCACTATAAGAATGGTACTCGAGAAGGCTTGGGAGTAAGCCAAACCAATCTACAGCTGCTTTCTAGATTTGGAAAAGGCGTATGACCGAGCTCCTCGAGGTAAACTCTGGAGTGTTCTGCAGGAGTATGGGATTGATGGTACTCTGTTGAGGTCCATTCAGTCTCTATACACAAACTGTAGCAGCTGCGTTCGGGTTAACGGTAGTAAATCAACACCTTTCACCGTGGGCGTTGGACTTCGGTAAGGGTGCGTCTTGTCACCTCTCCTTTTCATTATATATATGGACTGGATGTTGCAGCGCAGTCGAGGCGAGGAGTGTTTCACATTAGGAGAGTTGAGGATAAGCCGTCTTCTTTTTGCAGATGGCTTAGTTGTCCTCACATCCTCCCAGATAGAACTTCAGCGCGCGCTAGATAGGCTTGTGGCCGTATGTGCTGATGCTGGAATGAGGCTTAACGTGGACAAATCCGAGGTTATGGCTATTTCCAGAACACCTGTCCAATGCACTTTACATGTTAGTGGAGTCCCATAGAAGCAGGTGGAGAAGTTTAAGTATCTAGGGTCTTCTTCACGAGTGATGGGAGGAGTAATACTGAGCTTTCCTGCAGGATTGGCCAAGCTGGGTCAATTTTGAAACGGCTTTTTAAGATTTGAAATCAGGAAGACCGGGCTTGGTGTCAAAGCCAAGTTAGCGGTTTTTAACTCAGTATTTGTTCCAACTCTCACCTATGGTCATGAAATTTGGGTATTGACCGAAAGAATAAAATTGCGAATACAAGCTGCCGAAATCAGATTTCTTTGTGCTATTGTGGGAGTTATTCGCCGGTAAAGGGTGGGAAATACGGCAGTGCACGGGAAAGGGTTATGCGTCGATGGTTTGGTCACGTGAGACGAATGTCGCCTTCATCACGACTTCCGAAGCGTACCTTGGATGCAATACCATCAGGCAGGCGACCGTTTGGCAGACTTAGGACGAGGTGGTTAGACCAAAGTCCAAAAATTCGCCTGGGTGCGCTTGGACATAGCTCTGATGAGTTAAAGTCGATGACGGAGGATCGAGTTGTCTGGGGATCCTGCATGCGTGCATTACCCCCGCGACTCTTTTAGTGGAACATGCGGGCCACTGAAAATGTAAATAAAACAGCCATTATAAGTAATAAGTTGACTCTTTCTCTAACATTACTGTGATGAGATTAGATTTAATAATGAACTCCTTTTGTACGATATTCAGAGCTGTGGTATAATAATCCAGTTTTTTCTATCTGGATATATTGTATGTATATGTATGTAGGAATTCATGTCCCAAAGAGCATTTCTCTGAGGCCACACTAGTAAGCTCATCAGAGATTTCATTTCCTAGGATCTGAGCATAACTCGGGGTCTGGTGAATTCAGTGGTAAGAGGGCTTAGCAGAGCTGTCTCTACATGTATCTCCTATTAGGGTTGTGATTTTCTCTACTTGAAAGACAGGCGCGTACTTTTTCATTGGAAAGTAAATTTGAATGTTTTCGTTGACATCGGAAACTTCAGCATTAGGTTCCTGCCAAGTCAGGTTCGTCGCCTGAGACCAAATTTTTAACTTTAAGAGAGAGACCGAAACAAATGGTACAAATCCCGGGCTATACGGTAGATGCATCAAAACTTTTCAAACAGCGATCTGCGTATTCGGCGTCGTCATGATGGAAAACAATTCTTTTCTGTTGGCCAATTCATGCCACTCATTCTTCAAACGGTCGAGCTGTGCAGAGCAAAGGACGGAATTGACATATTTCGCTAGGTTGTTACAGCTCATAATGGACAATTCCCCTGCAGTCCCACCAAATATTTAACACCACCTTGTTTGGCACCACAAGCCCTTAACTCGCTCTTATGGATAATCTGTCCTTTTTAGATTTTTTTTATTTTTATTTTTTTATAGTTCACGCAGGTTCAGGAATCCGTAGACGCCTGACTAGGCTCATGTCGCTGTACAGCCCGTAAAGTTCGTGTTTGAATCTTCTCCTCCATCCCCCGTCTGCGTTTATAGGCCCAAAAATCTCGGGCAAAATCTTTCTCTCGAGCCGACCAAGGGCCTCCACATCCGTTTTTGATAGTGTCCAACAGGACCGGGATGATAAGGGTCTTATATAGAGTCAACTTTGTCGTTCGGGAGAGGGCTCTATAACTCAGTTGCCTCCTGAGCCCAAAGAAACAGCGATTGGCAAGAATGATTCTGCGTTTGATTTCGGAACTGATGTCGTTGTTCCAGGTCACTACGGAGCCGAGCTAGATGAAGTCCTTAACTACCTCGAACTTTTATCTGCCAATACGAACGTTCTGCCCAAGACGTCGGTGGTGAGCGTCCTTTTTTGATGACAGCATATATTTAGTTTTGCCCTCGCTTACCGCCAAACCAATTTTCGCCGCCTCCATATCAATACTCGCAAACGCCTCATTGACATTTTGCTGTGATCTACCTATTATGTCAATATCGTTGACGAATGCAAGGAGTTGCGAGGATTTGAAGTAGACTGTGCCCCTTATATTGGCCAGTGATTTTTGCACAATCATTTCCGATATGATGTTGAAGAAATCCCACTACAGCGCATCGCCCTGCCTATATCCATTTTTGACATGAAAACTATCGGTAAGGTGTTCACCGATTCGGATGGAGCAGCGAGCATTTTCCAAAGTCATCCTGCATAGTCTGATGAGTTTGGCAGGTATGTCAAAGGTAGACATAGCGTTGTATAGCTCGTCTCTAACTACGCTATCGTATGCGGCTTTGAAGTCGACAAATAGGTGGTGAGTGTCGACTTGAAATTCATAGGTTTTTTCCAGGATCCAGGTCATCCTCAGCTGCCTTGAAGAGCTCAGCAGACAGTCCGTCTGCGCCAGCAGCTTTATTCGACTTGAGCTTCGATATGGCAATCTTAGCTTCGTCGAGGTCAGGGGGACGAATTCTCTTCGGCCCCGTCGATTAGAAATGGATCATTCTCCCTGACAGCGGTATATTGACTAACATCGCCGTTATACAGTCTGCAGAAGTGGTTTTTCCATATTCTCAGCATCGACTGCGATTCTACTACTAGGTGTCCGTTCTCATCCCTGCAGGCTTCCGTTCTGGCTTTATAACCTTGGCATGTTCGCTTTATCTGTTGATAAAACTTTCGAACGTCACGCCTGCAGTAACACCTCTCCAAATCCTCAATCGCGCGCTTCTCGTGCTCTTTCTTCTTTTTTCTGAGATGCTCCTCCCTTCTTTTTAAATCGTAGAGCTCACGAGCT
The DNA here is from genome assembly GCA_951905685.1 of Eumerus sabulonum. Taxonomy (NCBI): domain Eukaryota; kingdom Metazoa; phylum Arthropoda; class Insecta; order Diptera; family Syrphidae; genus Eumerus; species Eumerus sabulonum. Next base: position 44,636,445 of record OX645062.1, on the reverse strand, counting down.
GCTCTTGTTCTTTTATGCAGCGAGGCCTTACATGCATCCTGCTTCGCTCTGTGAATCCTCCTGCACTCGACATCGAACCAGATGTTTCTTCGTGGTGGAGTCTTGAAACCCAAATATTTTTGGATGCAGAGCTTTTCAGGGCTTGTTTGCAAAGGCTCCACTGCTGTTCTACTGACAGCGTGGAGGATTGAGGTGTATTGGAGAGCTGAAGGGAGACGCGATCGGTAAAAGCACGAGCGGTTTCTGGCGATAGTATCTAGCTTTCCGACGTCATAACTTTGTATTCTTACTCTACTCCGCTGCGTTCGTGATATCCGTAAGCGCATCTTGGCTACTACAAGATAGTGGTCCGAGTCGATGTTAGCCCCTCGGAAAGTTCGAACATCAAGAATAGTGGAGTAGTGTCTGACGTCGATCGCGATATGATCAATCTGGTTGGTAGTCGATTGATAAAAAGACCGCCGGGTATCTTTGTGTAAATCGAGGTGCGTGAAGCGCGTACTGGCTAGAAGGGGTTTTCGCCCCGTAGCAAGATCAATCAGCGTGTGTCCGTTATCGGATGTGGTGTCGTGAAGGCTATGTTTGCCGATGACTCGTTCAAAGATGCTTTCCTTACCCAGCTTAGCATTGAAGTCTCCTAGTACAATTTTTGTTTTTCTTTTTTTTTTAGAGACTCGCGCAGGTTCAAGAGTTTTTCATATTCTCTTATGATGTGTTGACACACACAACCTGAACGGAGTTCAGTAATTTGGGTCGTTGATGTTCGTTCACTACTCTCAGGGGTGGTTATCCTCGGACGAGAGCCGACCAAATTCCGCGTTTGGCTATAGTCTGTAGTAATTCGTTCGAGCACTTGAATATTGCATACGCAGAGGATGATTTTCTGTTGACCATTTACTGTGAGTGTTATGCCTGTAGCAGTACATCTGGTCACTTTCCATTCACAACTGCATTGCATACTTTTTGTCCGTTTAGGAATTACTTTTTCGTGGCTATGAAGCGGATTTGAACTATAGACCTTCCGCTCGGCGGTCGATGATGTTAACCACTGCACCCCGGCCACCCCCATGCTTTCAAGCAGCCATGCGGTCGATGATTAGTGCGTCCGATATCTACCTGATGGCTTGCGCGCCACCCCTGCCCCACGAGCTACTAAATTTTATCGACTCTTTCAGTGCTTGGCCGTCTAGAGCGAGGTGCAACTTTGATACTGAAATGTCCGGAAAGGAATGGAGCTATTCTCCTGGATCCGGCGTTCGATCGCAGTATACTTATGCATTTTACCCTTTTTTGTAATAAGAAAGTATCACATAGCGTATTTCTCAAGATATTCCACTAATTTTCAAATCAATATAACTTTTTGAAAACCACAGAAAATGTAGTTTGAAATGCTTTCAATTTAAATTCATTTTCTGTGTATGCATTATTAACAAAAGCGCATGAACGAAGTACTGTGAATTATAACCAGCGCGAAATTTAGTCGGCTCTCATCATATCTAGGATAAACCACCCCTGAAAGTAGTGAACGAACATCTACGACCCAAAATCACTGCACTCCGTTCAGGTTTTGTGTGAACCTGCGCGAAACTCTCCATCTCCCTGCTAAGTTCTCTCGCACAATGTTTCAAACGTTAAGAGGCCTCAGCATTGAGTGCGAGTGCATTTATAAAAAAAAACCTGAGGCATTGGCCTACAGTCGGTGTCCTCTGCCTTAGCGTTGCTTTGATCCAAAATACTATTGTATCATCGATGCTTTCTAGCAACCTAGCAATTGCTAAAAAGGTTGCGTTGTCAAAATCCGCCTCGATGTCGATGAAAATACTCAGGCGTACCTTTTCCTGTCGAGCGCTTTTCAGCCGTAGTCTTGTATGTCTGAAACTCTATCCCAGCGGGTAGAATTCTTCACCTACTTGCGAATGAATACTGCCCTGTAAGGGACATGTGTGTAGCCGAGGGCCGAACTGGCAGCAAAAATTCCTCCCAATATAGGGAACAGCTTCCTATTACCTGTTTGCATCATAGCGAGATATATTCCATTAGTGCTCGGTGATTTAGGGGAGAAGGGAGCGAGCAAACATAGCAAAGAAGTTGATCGCGTTTAACTTGGCAAACGCCAGCTTCGATCTCTGTCCCTGCTCAATCCAAGTTGACACACAGCCTCCGCGTGGCCTCCCCTGGATAGCTATACTGGCACCCGCCAGGTAGTGAACCAATGTGTGCAGCGACCCGACCCCTTGCTCCTGGGGAAAGAGGAACCTGGCCTTCCAGGTTGGGGGTTGCGCTTAGGGTTAATCCCTATCGCGCAATACGGACGCCTCGGATACGGACGGATTACATGTTGACGACCCCCGCAAACGTCAAAAAGGAAACGAATTTCGGATCTGCACCTGGAACGTTAGGTCCCTCAACAGACCAGGTGCAGCCGAACAACAGGTCAACTCTTTGAATTGCTATAAGGCAGACATTACCGCGCTCCAAGAAGTGCGATGGGATGGGTCAGGCAAAAAGCGAATGAAAAACAGTGATATGTACTACGGAAACTGCTACAGAGAAACCAAACAACGCTTATTCGGATGCGGATTTGTTGTTCGAGGCAGACTCAGGAAAAAAGTCTTAAGCGAACGCCTCATAACCATCCGCATCAAGACCAGTCTCGGCAATATAAGTTTATTATGTGTCCACGCCCCCACAGAAGAGAAAGGTGACCGACATAAAGACGACTTCTATGATCTCCTAGGCAGAACGTATGCGCAATGTCCCAGCTATGACACCAAAAGCGTTCTAGGAGATTTCCAATCTTTGAACGGGTCACTGGAAAGCGCAGCCTACACAACACCACGTCAGGAAACGGACTAAGGCTAGTGGACTTTATTCTTCTTTGGTGGCGTTACAGCCCATGAAAGACCAGAGCCAAGCTTCTCTCAATCACCCATGTTGTGTGTGATTTATTTTTCACACAAGTGAAATGGACCTACAGTTGAATGCCGATTCCGAACGGCGTGAGTCGAGAAGCTTTTTCATGGCAAGTTTACTACGGAGGGTTTTGCCAGTACACCGCCGAGGAAGAACGTCGCGAAATAAACATTCGATGGGGTTGTTGTTATCGGATCCGAACTCGCTCATCGTGCGCCAGAGTCCAACACACTAACCACTGCGCCATGGCGCCCTCAGTGGACTTTATGGCGGGACATAATCTGGTTGTAGCAAGTACACGATTCCCACACCTCAGCGCGAGATCGAGGAGATGGAGAGAGGAACGACGTTCGAAAATATTACCAGAAAGTAAAACGAACATGCCACGGCTATAAAGCCAGAGCAGAAGCCTGCAGGGATGAGCACGGACAACTAGTAGTGGAGTCACAGTCGATGCTGAGATTGTGGAAGGACCACTTCTGCAGACTGTATAACGGCGATGATATTCAAAATGCCGCGGTCAGGCAGAGCGAACCATTCACAATGGACGAAGACGAAGGAGAATCCCGTCCACCCGACCTAGACTATGTTAAGATAGCGATATCGAAACTAAAGTCTTATAAAGCTGCTGGAGCAGACGGACTCTCCGCGGAACTGTTTAAAGCAGCTGGCGATTAGCTGGTCAGGCACATGCACCAACTCATCTGCAAGATACGGTCGGAAGAACGCATGCCCGATGAATGGAATCTCAGAATGGTTTGCCCAGTCCATAAGAAAGGAGACCCCTATGACTGCGCCAATTACAGAGGGATAAGCCTCCTGAACATCGCGTACAAGATCCTCTGTGGTTTCAGGCCAGGAAAATCCACGATAGACCAAATATTTATACTACGCCAGATCTTGGAGAAGACCCTTGAATTCCAGCTCGACACGCACCATCTTTTTGCCGACTTTAAAGCCGCGTATGACAGTGTTTTAGGAGACGAGCCATACAGAGCAATGTCGTGTTTGCCAAACTCGTCAAACTGTGCAGGATGACTTCGGAAACTCTCGCTGCTCCATTAAGGTCGGAGGTGAACTAACCGACCCTTTTGATGTTAAATAAGGTGTTAGACAGGGTGTCGCACTGTCATGTGATTTCTTTAACATTATTCTTGAAAAGACTCTGCGGCCAATTCAAGAGGTACGATCTACTTCAAGTCCACACAATTGCTTGCCTACGCAAATGACATTGACGTTATTGGATGGACAAAGCGAGACGCCAATGAGGCGTTCGGAAGCATTGAAGCAGAAGCGGCTAAAGTGGGTCTAAGGGTAAATGGGGTCAAGACTAAATGTATGCTGTCATCCAAGAAAGACGCGCAACACCGACGTCATGGTCAGAACGTAACCTTCGGCAGCTATATTTTTGAAGTAGTCAAGGACTTCGTCTATCTTGGCTCGATAGTGACAAGTAGCAACGACACCAGCGCTGAGGTAAAACGCAGAATAATTCTTGCCAACCGCTGCTTCTTCGGGCTCAAGGGGCAATTGAGTAGTAGAGCTCTCTCTCGAAAAACTAAGGTATCCCTCTACAAAACCTTAATCATCCCGGTTCTCCTCTACGGCGCTGAGGCTTGGACGTTATCAAAAGCGGATGAAGAAAGCTCTTGGGCGTTTCGAGAGGAAAATTCTGCGTGCAATCTGGAGGATGAGGAGAATCGACCAAGAAATGTACGGGCTGTACAGCGACATCGGCCTGGTTAGACGTCTTCGTCTAACGTCTAAGATGGCTAGGCCATGTAGAGCGAATGGACATCAACGCTCCGGCGCGAAGAGTCTTCGACTCCAACACTGAGGGACGACGCAGCAGAGGACGACTGCATTTATGGTGGCGCGCATAGGTGGAAAGGGACCTCAACCAACTGGGCGTGCGGCATTGGAAGCGGCTGGCCAAAGATCGGGCGGGCTGGAGAGGCTTGTTGGTTGAGGCCCTGGTTCACCCCAAACGCTAGCGTCATCAAAGTAAGTAAGTAAGTGCTCGGTGATTTAAGGCCATCAATCGATGCAACAGCATATTCGACTGCTTCAGTCATTGGCACGCCCGACGCGGTACACCAGCTACGTCAGGCTAAATTCATCGCCTGGGTTGCACTTATGAGTTGTGTATTCTGCGGTGGGCTAACATCGCTCTGATTTCCCGAGAGGGAAAGTCCTCTTTTGAAGCTTTTAATTAGCTTATTAGCAGCGCTCAATGATGTGATCTCATCACCGATCTCCCACAAGTCTCCCAAAAGTCCACAACACTTGGCTGTTCTCTCTTTCCGCTCTTCGTCTCGTTTTTAGGGTTCCGTACCCAAAGGTAAAACGGAACCCTATTACTAAGACTTCGCTGTCCGTCCGTCCGTCCGTCCGTCCGTCCGTCTGTCACCAGGCTGTATCTCATGAACCGTGATAGTTAGACAGTTGAAATTTTCACAGAATGATGTAATTCTGTTGCCGCTACCACGACAAATACTAAAAACAGAACAAAATTAATTATACATATACATAATTACAAACAACCAATAATAAATTGTTTCGAAAGGTTTTCGTTGTCATCTTTCGGTCAGTTCCCATTTGTGAGCGGCTCGTAGTCATCCATTTTGGAAAACCAAACTCAAAGAAAGCGGATAGCCCGAGGGTACGATCAGCGCTTGACACGCGAACGAGTGGAGTTCAATCCGCAGAAGGTCAGCATTTTTGTTTTTTTTTTTTTTGTTCCTAGTAGCACATGAGAGAGAGTGGGCGAAGAACTCGGGGAGAAATCTTCGGCGAAGTACTCGGAGAGTGATCTTCGGGGAAGAACTCCGGTACGGTTTTAAGCAGTTCCCGGTACGCGGCCGTACCGTGTGTCCTATTGCCTACGTTGGTCGCGGATATCACGTTCATTGTATAAGGTATTGAAATCACAAATTTGCGTGTCGCGATTGGTGATGCGGGCTAAGTCGTTGGTCAGAGGAGTTTCGGTACGACTGTTCGAATACTCAAGCTGCGGTTTGTTTACTTTTTTGAACAGTGAATTCCTTTTTTTTTTTAGTTTACATAAATTTTTTTTATTTATTTCGACTTTTTTTATTGACATACGGTGTAGGGTAGTTTTAAGGATTAATTGTAAACCTAGATAAAGTTAGGTTAAGGAAATGAAATTTGTGACATATTGAATTGGAAACGATGACGGTGTTTTTTTTTTCTTTTGCGTGGGATATTTCGCGAGTCTCGTAGCAAATTCGCGATTCTTGCTGCGGGTAAGTCGGCGTGAGGGCAATCGCGTGGCGCCATTGCTCACGACCAGTCCTCGCAGCTGGCCTAGCATCCCTTTAGCACGACGTCGCGGCAGGTGGAGAGGAGCAAGTGAGCAAGAGGAGCAAGCGATCTTGCACACATACGAACCGATACGTACATACGTGCATACGCATCACATACGTGCATACACTCACACATCTCTACGCTATGTATAAGTATACATACATACATACATACATACATACATATGTACATTACGAAGTAGAGTTGGGTAATTCCGGACATGTATAGTTCACGGAACTATGTCCTCTCTCGGACACATGTCCTCTCGCTCCGCAAATTGAACGAAAAGAGTTCCATAGTTCCATTCAACCCTTATTCATCAAGCACATATGTACAAAACGAAAAAAAAAAAAACATAAATGCAACGAACATGCTTCTCATACGGTATGAGTTATACACCGTAGTTTTCAAGAAACCCAAAAGTATGGAGATGTGGCGATAAAGCTCGAACAGTTGGTGTACAGCACTTGAACTGAAATGAAAGAATATAATGCCCGCACCGCATTTCGTGAACGAATGTCATACATGTGTATGTATGCATTCAGGTCCGGACATGGACATGGCTTGCTAGTTCCATATCGGTGCGATAATACATTTAGTTCCGGACATGGACATGTTTTTGCTAGTTCCATATCGGTGCGAGTATACATTTAGTATTTTAAAACGGGTAGAGATTAAAGTGCATACTGAGATGGAATAATTATCTTATAACCCCATTTACCTAGATAATGTTTCAAATATATTGAATGGTCTTTCCAACAAAGTTGTTGGTCCAATGTAACACCTAAATATTTAAAACTGTCCACGTGTTCAATCAAGAAGCAATTTTCAAACATTCTTGATTGTTGAATTCTATATCTTCAAGAAAAAATCGATTACACAATGGTGCATGATAATATAAGGGAAGGTCTCTGAAAACTGTACCATTGATATTAAATATCATGTACTTCGTTTTGTTGCTAATTATTAGTTTATGATAATTAAACCATCTCCTTAACATATCTAGGTCATAATTAACATCTGCAAAACTATCAATTAAGTTAGTGTTTGAGTGGAAAAGAGATGTTTCATCAGCAACGGCAGTTATTTTGCCTTTAAAAGGTTGTAAGAAAAACGAATTAACATAAATTAGAAAAAGGATTGGCCCAATACTGCTCCTTGGGGAACACCCATATTTAAGAAGTCTATAGAACTGTAAACATTCCTAATTTTCACAACTTGATAACGGTTGAATAAATAAGAAGAAAACCATTTATAAATGGAGCCTCTGAAACCCGCTTTGTAAAGTTTATCGAGTAGCAAAGTATGATTAACCATATCAAAGACCTTACTGATATCAACAAATAATGTTTATGGTATTTGAGAAGTGTTTAGACTATTATATATTTCACCAGTTAATTTCAATAAAGCAGTTTCAGCCGATTTGCCACGTCTAAACCAAAATTGACAATCACTCAAAAAATGAGTATTTTCTAAAAATTACAACATTCTAGATTTTAACTATCCGAAAAGTGAGAATAAAATGTCACTGATTATGTATTTCTGTATATACTTAGACAGAATATAATAAATATATGTATAAATGGGGCTCCCATACAACAGACATGGTTTTTTTGGAGTTTTTATACATAATAGTACGGAACCCTTCGTGCGCGAGTCCGACTCGCACTTGGCCGGTTTTTTAGTTTATGTGAGGCTATGACAGGGGTAGCGTATCCGACATGCGCTGGCCCGTAAAATAGCGAGCAGAAGCCATTGCAGCCGAACATCTAGCAGCTCTGTTAGTAAGCCCTATTTCCACCTCCTCTTGGTGCCACCTGGGGATTTCCATTTTGAAATCGCGAACGGAAAAGGGTGAATGGCGAGTTTCCTGCGCCACAAAACAGGATAAGTTTCGGTTAGGCTATGGCTCGGCAAGCCATACCTGGAAAAAACCAACAAGCCAAAAAACCCAAGAAAAGCCTCGGATACAAAAAAACGGACGGATTAACCGATGACGATCCAGGAAACAACCAAAGGAAAAGAAAGAATGATATTCCGCCTTGTACATGGAATGTAAGGTCCCTTAAGAGACCACGTGCAGTCGAACAGCTTGCAGAGGCCCTAGACTGTTATAAGTCAGATATTACCGCAATCCAGGAAGTGCGATGGGATGGACCGGGCAAAAAGAGGATGAGAAACTGTGATATCTACTACGGCGACTGCTACAAGGAGAGAAGACAACGCTTATTCGGATGCGGATTTGTTATCAGAGGTAGACTTAGGCAAAAAGTCTTGAGCTTCAGGCATGTAAGCGAACGCCTCATGACAATCCGCATCAAGGCTAAATTCCCAAACATCAGCCTAATTTGCGCTCATGTCCCTACCGAGGACAAGGATGACGCTACAAAAGACGACTTCTACGACCTACTAAAAAGGACACATGCCCAATGTCCCATGTTCGAATGATGTTAAAATCGTACTGGGAGACTTCAACGCAAAACTGGGCAAGGAAGTCGCCTTTGATAGGGTTATTGGCAAGCACAGCCTACACAAAACCACATCCGAAAATGGGTTTAGGCTGATAGACTTCGCAACGGGGCGAAATCTTCTCGTTGCTAGCACGCGTTTCCCACATCTCAACATCCACAAAGGGACCTGGCGATCTCCGGATCAATCAACCGTCATCCAGATTGACCACATTGCAGACACCCATCCGACATTCCGGATGTACGAACTTTTAGAGGAGCCAACATCGACTCGGACCACTATCTTGTGGCAGCCAGGTTGCGACTTCGAATATGCTCAGAAAAATCGACTAAGGCGATCGTCATACAACGTCGCAATGCTACGATCACAAGAGACCGCTAGAGCCTATGCCAATCGCGTCTCCCTTAAGCTCTCGGAAAACCCTCCAATACCTGCTCAGGCCGTACAACACCAATGGACCCGTTGTCAAAAAGCCTTAGAAAGTGCTGGTTCTGAGGTACTGGGTTTCAAACCGCCACCAACAAGAAACCCATGGTTTGACGACGAGTGTAGGAGGGCACACGCAGCAAAGCAGCAAGCCTATCAAGAGGCGCTGCATAGAAGGAAGAGAGCTGCTCGTGACCATTATGAGCAGAAGAGGAGGGAGGAGCATAAGCTTCTCAAAACAAAAAAAAAGAGAGCGTGAGAAGCTCGCGATCGTAGAGATGAAGAGATGCTATAGCAGGAATGACGTTCGGAGGTTTTATCAACGAATAAAACAAACATGCGAGGGATATAAGACCAGCACGGAAGCCTGCAGGGACGAAAATGAAAACCTAGTTGTGGATTCGCAGTCGGTACTAAGAATCTGGAAAGACTACTTCTGCAGACTGTATAATGGCGCTAACGAAACAGATCCCTCTGTCAGGCAGAATAATCCTTTCACAACGGACGATGACAGCAGAGAATTCCGTCCCCCTGACCTGAACGAAGTTAGGAATGCTTTTTCTAAGCTAAAGTCCAACAAAGCTGCTGGAGTAGACAAACTACCTGCCGAGCTCTTTAAGGCAGCTGGAGATGACCTGGTTGGGAGTATGCACCAGCTCATCCGTAAGATACGGTCAGAGGAATGCATGTCCGATGAATGGAATCTTAGTATCGTTTGCCCGATCCACAAGAAAGGAGCCCCATTTGCCTGCGCCAACTATAGAGGAATAAGTCTTCTGAACAATAAACTGATTGGTCCATATCAGTGTGGTTTCAGGCTCGGGAAGTCCATTATAGATCAATTATTCACACTGCGGCAGATCCTTGAAAAAACAAACGAGTTCCAGATCGACACCCACCACCTGTTTGTCGACTTTAAGGCTGCATACGATAGTATCAATAGAGACGAACTATACAACGCTATGTCTAGTTTTGACATCCCTGCCAAACTCGTCAGATTGTGCAGGATGACTTTGGAGAACTCTCGCTGCTCCATCAGGGTCGGAGGTGACCTAACCGATACCTTTTATGTCAAAAAAGGTTTAAGACAGGGCGACACGTTATCGTGTGACTTTTTCAACATCGTCCTTGAAAGGATAGTGCAAAACTCACTGGTCAATACGGAGAGCACCATCTTTTTCAGGTCCATACAACTGCTCGCATATGCCGATGACATTGACATAATTGGACGAAGTCAGCGAGATGTCATTGAGACGGAAGCGGCTTAAATGGGACTGGCGGTAAATGAGGGCAAAACGAAATATATGTATGCTGTCGTCGAAAAAGGACACGAACCACCAGCGACTTGGGTGCACATATTGGAAGGTTTTAATTTCGAGGTAGTCAAGGACTTCGTCTACCTAGGCTCCGCAGTGACATGCAGAAAGGACATCAGTGCCGATATCAAACGCAGAATAACTCTTGCCAACCGCTGTTTCTTTGGGCACGGAAGGCAATTGAAAAGCAGAGCCCTCTCTCGAAAAACCAAGGTGAGCATATACAAGACCGAGAGACATGACCTTATTGGACCTTATTGAAAGCGGATGAGGAGGCCCTTGGGCGTTTTGAGAGAAAAATTTTGCGTGCGATTTTCGGCCCGACCTGCATAAATGGGGAGTGGAGGAGAAGACCTAACAGTGAACTGTACGTTCTGTATAGCGACATGAACATAGCACGGCGTCTTCGGATCCAACGCCTAAGATGGCTAGGTCATGTTGAGCGCATGGAAAACACAGCTCCGGCCTGGAAGGTCTATGAATCCAACCCCGAGGGGCGACGCGGTCGAGGACGGGCCAAATTTAAGGTGGCGCAACCAATTGGAAGAGGACCTTAACCAACTAGGCATGCGGCACTGGAGACTGCTGACGAAAGACCGTGCCAGTTGGAGTAGTTTTTTGAAGGAGGCCCAGGTTCGCCATGAACTGTAGCGCCAAAAGAAGAAGAAGAAGAGGCTATAACAGGGTTCTGCAGCTTCGACCTAAATAGTATTCAGCTAGTCTTTCTTAGATTGATAATTAGATTGATACTTCCCGACACTAGCATCACAATAAATTCTAAGACACCAGTGTTATAAATTCATTTAGCTAGTCCGGAATCAGGAACAGAAAAACCATAATTGTATGAAAACAAAGCCATAGGATTAATGTTCGATATTTCCATTTTTTGATGACGTTAAATATGTTTGGCGCCGTGGCGCATTGGTAAGTATGTTGGACTCTGACGTACGATGAGCGTGTTCGGATCCCAATAACACCAACGCCACCGAATGTTTATTTCGCGGCGTCTCTCCTTCACAACTCGACCTAAGGTTCAGTTGTCATTGGAAAATGTCTCCGGACATGGCCGTGTTCAGCTCTATCTATTACAAAATCCTACCAAAAGACTATCTAATTTAAGATCTCTTTCTCCCACATATTTACTAGCTCTTCCGTTTTGGTCCTTCATTAGACGGATACTTCTACTTAGTACAACATGCTAAATAGAAATTAAAACTTATCCATTGTTCATTCCTCTTTTTCAGGTGACGACCATATCGAGATCGAATTGAACTCCAGCAAACCGATAACTACCGAGCGTGGCGAGCAAATATATCCATTTGCCAAAACAATATGCGGTCTGCGTGTCCTTAAAGTATCCACTGCCTCGATTGGCAAATGGAAACTGGAAGCCATAAACATGCATGAGGAATCTGTCGAAGGATCCATACAAATAAATATCCTAACAGCACCGAAAACGAAATTCGATACCAAAGTAACCAAGGCCTTAGGAAAGGGTGCAATCTCCTGCACGAAACAGGAATACACGAAATATTGTAAGCTGATAAATTCCATTACCGGAGACACATGGAGCCAGTGCGATCTATATACGACAATACATAATGGTAGTCAGTTTGAATGTCGCACCATGTCCTGGGGCAGTATGGATGAAAATATTGAAAGGATATCTGTAGAAGCGGCGCCAGACACAAGATTTTCAGAGGCAAGCGTAGAAGAAACGGATGACCATTATGTGCTGCGTTGTCAAATGAGATCGACTTCGTTGCACTCATGTCGGGCGGAAATGCCGGACAGGAAAACGCAGTTGTTCATCATGGACGGGTTGAGCAATGGCCGATATAATTCGTACGACACGCTGTAAGATGATTTTTTATTGTTTTTTTTTTTCCTTTTAAAAAAATGTTGCTTCTGGTGCGGATTTTGGTTAAAGCAAATGGAGTAATGGGGTGGTGTGATTGTATTCTAGGCGGTTTGGGCAAATCTTCCGAGATTTTTGCCTCGTTTCGACAAACTTTCTTCAATGAAATACTCGTACACAAAATCGTTTTCGAAATCCTAGTTTCATTGTTTCACACGAACTTGCTAGTTGAAGAAAGCTTTTATTTATATGCCTCCACAATTAAACCCCTACATGGTGGCGTTACAGCCCATGAAGGACCAGAGCCAAGCTTCTCTCAATCACCCATGTTGTGTGTGATTTATTTTTCAGACAGGTGGAAGGGACCTACAGTTTAATGCCGATTCCGAACGGCGGCGTGAGTCGAGAAGCTTTTTCAAGGCAAGTATACTACGGGGGGTTTTGCCAGTACCCCGCCGAGGAGGAACGCCGCGAAATAAACTTTCGATGGCGTTGGTATTATCGGGATCCGACCTCGCTCATCATGCGTCAGGGTCCAACACACTAACCAATGCGCCACGGCGGCCTAATTGTATTACACACGGTCGAAGAATCGCAGGTTACAAGTGAAAAGCTGGCGAATCAGATGTTGGTGAATCAAATTCCAATTCATGTTACACCGAAACCTCATCAAATTCTGAAAGATAAAACGCATTATTACGGGAGATGAGACTTGGATTTATGCTTGCGCCAAAAACTCGACCGTATTCTCCCGATTTGACAGCGTACTACTTATGGCAAACTCAAAAGACTCTATAAGAATTTGAAAGTACCAATCAAAACCTTCCAGGTACTCTTTGCTTAAATGGGATCGTCACGAAACACGCGATGGTTATTCTAGTAAGAAAACTATTAGGAGCGTGTCTCAAAAAGCGTCTTCTCCTATCGAACATTTTGTTCAACCATTGCTTCTCCAATGGAAAGCTATTGTTACGAAAATGAATCCCACTAGTTCAGAACAGGGTTCGTATCACTGGATTCCGATAAATTACAACTCTCTACTTTTTATTCGAATTCAAGACACACACACTTTTATTATTTCGCCTCAGATCAATTATCTGAGCACATCACTACTTTTATTTATTGTTAAAACCTTTTACATTTTATTACACTTCTTCCTCTTCTTAATGGGCGCTACAGTTCGGGGTGAACCTGGGCCTCAACCAACATGCCCCTCCACTTAGCACGAACTTTTACTGGCCTTTTCCATTGCCACACACCCAGTTGGCTGAGGTCCCCTTCCACCTGTGTGCGCCATCTTAAGTGCGGCCGTCCTCTGCTTCTTCGTCTCTCGGGGTTGGATTCAAAGACTCTCGGGGCTGGAGCTGTGGTGTCCATTCGCTCTATATGGCCCAGCCATCTTAGGCGTTGAATCCGTAGACGCCTGACTAGGCTCATGTCGCCGTACAGCCCGTAAAGTTCGTGGGTGAATCTTCTCCTCCATCCCCCGTCTGCGTTTATAGACCCGAAAATCACGCGCAAAATCTTTCTCTCGAACCGACCAAGGGCTGTTGATAGTGTCCATGCTTTTGCGCCGTACAACAGGACCGGGATGTTAAGTGTCTTATATAGAGTCAACTTTGTCGTTCGGAAGAGGGCTCTATTCCTCAATTACCTCCTGAGTCCAAAGAAACAGCGATTGGCAAGAGTGATTCTGCGTTTGATTTCGGAATTGATGTCGTTGTTCCAGGTCACTACGGAGCCGAGATAGACGAAGTCCTTAACTACCTCGAACTTATATCTGCCTATACAAACGTTCTGGCCGAGACGTCGGTGTTTATGCGTCCTTTTTTAATGACAGCATATATTTAGTTTTGCCCTCGTTTACCGCTAAACCAATTTTCGCCGCCTTGAACTCAATATTCGCAAACGACTCATTGACATCTCGCTGTGATATACCTATTATATCAATATCGTCGGCGTATGCAAGGAGTTGCGAGGATTTGAAATAGATTGTGCCTCTTGTATTGGCCCGTGATTTTTGCACAACCATTTCTAATATGGTGTTTAAGAAATCACACGACAGCGCATCGCCCTGCCTAAATCCTTTTTTTGACATCAAAACTATCGGTAACGTGTTCACCGATTCGAATGGAGCAGCGAGCATTCTCCAAAGTCACCCTGCATAGTCTGACGAGCTTAGCAGGTATGTCAAAGGTAGACATAACGTAGTACAGCTCGTCTCTAATTACGCTGTCGTATGCGGCTTTGAAGTCGAAATTCATTGGTTTTTTTCCAGGATCTGTCGTAGTGTAAAGATTTAGTCGATGGTGGACTTCCCTGGCCTGAATCCGCACTGATAAGGATCTATTAGCTTATTTACAAAAGGCTGCAGGCGTTCACTCAAAACGGGAGAGAAGATTTTGTAGGCGATGTTAAGGAGACTTATTCCTCTATAGTTGGCGCAATCAGAGGGGTCTCCTTTCTTGTGGATCGGGCATACGATGCTGAGACTCAATTCCTCGGGCATGCTTTCCTCTGACCATGTCTAACAGATGAGCTGGTGCATGCTCCTAACCAGGTCATCCCCAGCTGCCTTGAAGAGCTTAGCAGACAGTCCGTCTGTGCCAGCAGCTTTATTCGACTTGAGCTTCGATATGGCAATCTTAACTTCGTCGAGGTCAGGGGGACGGAAGTCTCTGCGGTTTCCGTCGATTAGAAATGGATCATTCTGCCTGACAGCGGTATATTGACTAACATCGCCGTTATACAGCCTGCAGAAGTGGTTTTTCCATATTCTCAGCATCGACTGCGGTTCTACTACTATTTGTCTGTTCCCATCCCTGCAGGCTTCCGTTCTGGCTTTATAACCTTGGCATGTTCGCTTTATATGCTGAAAAAACTTTCGAACGTCACGCCTGCAGTAACACCTTTCCAAATTCTCAATCGCGCGCTTCTCGTGCTCTTTCTTCTTTCTTCTAAGAAGCTTATGCTCCTCCCTTCTTTTTACCTCGTAGAGCTCACGAGCCGCTCTTGTTCTTTTATGCAGCGAGGCCTTATATTGATCATATCGCGATCGACGTCAGACACTCCTCCACTATTCTTGATGTTCGAACTTTCCGAGGGGCTAACATCGACTCGGACCACTATCTTGTAGTAGCCAAGATGCGCTTACGGATATCACGAACGCAGCGGAGTAGAGTAAGAATACAAAATTATGACGTCGGAAAGCTAGATACTATAGCCAGAAACCGCTCGTGCTTTTACCGATCGCGTCTCCCTTCAGCTCTCCAATACACCTCAATCCTCCACGCTGTTGGTAGAACAGCAGTGGAGCCTTTGCAAACAAGCCCTGAAAAGCTCTGCATCCAAAAATTTTTGGGTTTCAAGACTCCACCACGATGAAACATCTGGTTCGATGACGAGTGCAGGAGGATTCACAGGGCGAAGCAGGATGCATGTAAGGCCTCGCTGCATACAAGAACAAGAGCAGCTCGTGAGCTCTACGAGTTAAAAAGAAGGGAGGTGCATCTCAGAAAAAAGAAGAAAGAGCACGGGAAGCGCGCGATTGAGGATTTGGAGAGGTGTTACTGCAGGCGTGACGTTCGAAAGTTTTATTAACAGATAAAGCGAACATGCCGAGGTTATAAAGCCAGAACGGAAGCCTGCGGGGATGAGAACGGACACCTAGTAGTAGAATCGCAGTCGATGCTGAGAATATGGAAAAACCACTTCTGCAGACTGCATAACGGCGATGTTAGTCAGTATACCGCTGTCAGGCAGAATGATCCATTTCTAATCGACGGGGCCGAAGAGAATTCGTCCCCCTGACCTCGACGAAGTTACGATTGCCATATCCAAGCTCAAGTCGAATAAAGCTGCTGGCGCAGACGGACTGTCTGCTGAGCTCTTCAAGGCAGCTGAGGATGACCTGGATCCTGGAAAAAACCTATGAATTTCAAGTCGACACTCAACACCTATTTGTCGACTTCAAAGCCGCATACGACAGCGTAATTAGAGACGAGCTATACAATGCTATGTCTACCTTTGACATACCTGCCAAACTCATCAGACTATGCAGGATTACTTTGGAAAATGCTCGCTGCTCCATCCGAATCGGTGAACACCTTACCGATAGTTTTGATGTCAAAAATGGATATAGGCAGGGCGATGCGCTGTCGTGTGATTTCTTCAACATCATATTGGAAATGATTGTGCCCAAATGACTGGCCAATACAAGGGGCACAATCTATTTCAAATCCTCTCAACTCCTTGCATACGTCGACGATATTGACATAATAGGTAGATCACAGCAAGATGTCAATGAGGCGTTTGCGAGTATTGATATGGAGGCGGCGAAAATTGGTTTGGCGGTAGGCGAGGGGAAAACTGAATATATGCTGTCATCAAAAAAGGACACTCACCACCGACGTCTTGGCCAGAACGTTCGTATTGGCAGATATAAGTTCGAGGTAGTTAAGGACTTCGTCTATCTCGCCTCCGTAGTAACCTGGAACAACGACATCAGTTCCGAAATCAAACGCAGAATCACTCTTGCCAATCGCTGTTTCTTTGGGCTCAGGAGGCAACTGAGTTATAGAGCCCTCTCCCGAACGACAAAGTTGACTCTATATAAGACCTTTATCATCCCGGTCCTGTTGGACACTATCAAAAGCGGATGAGGAGGCCCTTGGTCGGTTCGAGAGAAAGATTTTGCGCGCGATTTTTGGGCCTATAAACGCAGGATGGAGGAAAGATTCAACCACGAACTTTACGGGCTGTACAGCGACATGAGCCTAGTCAGGCGTCTACGGATTCAACGCCTAAGATGGCTGGGCCATGTAGAGCGAATGGACACCACAGCTCCAACTCGGAGTCTTTGAATCCAACCCCGAGGGACGAAGAAGCAGAGGACGGCCGCACTTAAGATGGCGCGCACAAGTAGAAGGGGACCTCAGCCAACTGGGTGAGCGGGAATGGAAAAGGATAGAAAAATATCGTGCTAGTTGAAGGGGCATGTTGGTTGAGGCCCAGGTTCGTCCCCAACTGTGGCACCCATTATTAAGAAGGATAAGATCTATAATCACTCCAACTATTTGTTTGTTTGGCTCTGTTAAACAGAGATCTCATTTGATTCCTTAGAGATTCAAGCTGTGCATTCCACCAAGGTACACAACGCTTGTGTGTTTTTATCCTGGGGTACAACTGTAGGTCCCTTTCACCTATGGGAAAATGAAACCACACACAACATGGGTGATTGAGAGAGAAGCTCGGCTCAGGTCCTTCATGGACTGTAACGCCAACATACATACATACATACATACAACTGTTTCTACAGATGACATGAGAAAAAGTCTTGGCGGTGCACTATGCACAAACTGTGTTGTCTGAACGTTCAGCTATGAATTTAGACCAGCACCCGTGATGGTTATCATCTGAGTAATCAAGATTGAACGCACATTTAATAGCAAAAGGCCGCTTGATTTTAAAGTAGGACTTCGCACCCGGTCAGAAAGCCAGAACAACCTTTCCAAGGTTTCTACGAAGGTTGGCAACAAGAAAACGTTGAAACTTTAAAACATGCACTAGTCCGCGAGTGTAATTCGAGACTCATGGAGTGCTTTCGCCTAAATTTTGGTTACTGTGCTCGTATTCAAAGGTCATTTTGAAAGTTGAATTAAAAAAAGTTTTGATGGGAATCGGTGGTATCTTAATTGCCCAAGCTCTTGAGATGTTTACCAAGTTATTGTTAATCGACGCACGACGAGCGAGTTCGGATCCCGATAACACCAAGGCTATTGAGTGTTTATTTCGCGACGTTTCTCCTCGGCTCACGCCGTTCGGAATCGGCATTAAACTGTAGGTCCCTTTCACCTGTGCGAAAAACTAAATCACACACAACATGAGTGATAGAGAGAACGTTGGCTCTGGTCCTTCATGGGCTGTAACGCCATGGGCTGTAACGCCACCAAAGAAAGAAGAAGATTACATCTATATTTGGGTTTCGATTACCTCAGCAACTACTTAGGGCAACAAACCGATAATACGCTTATCACAATATGGTAGATTACGATAACATGGCGTCGATAGATTTTGATGTCTAGTCTGATTGTTTGGGGTATCATTTCAAACTGCCAACATTTGTAAAACCATAAGTCGCTCATGTGACTGGTCAGTGCTTGTAATCATGTTCTAATAATGGAATGCTCTCACTTCCAAAAGTCGAACTTCGTAACTTCACCACTTTGCATAAATGCAAAATGTTCAGCATTCGCTTTGAACCTTGCCCTATTCGACTAAAATGTTTCAACAAATAAAATGAAACACTTGTTACTCGTGCATCCTATGGCTGTACAGATGCAAGCTTTGAATCACTTAAGCAATTCCAATTAACTCTCGCTTGCAACTACTAGTCGAAAGGCAAACAACATGAACAATACAAACAGCATCAACGTCGAGTTGAGTAGAAATTAAAATTTCTGACGAATCACCACCACTCTTCGAAGATAGTCGTACACTCAGCAGCAAGGCTAGAGTGCTCCTTTCAGCATTGCATTGCATTAAAACCGAGCTAAACTGGTTTGTTTAATTAAGAAACACAACCTCCAACACCCCATTTCGGGGTTCGTCTACTCCTCGTTCACTATTCATGCGTTTTTCCTTATCTCTTTCATTTTGAATGGATTGTTGTATAAACCCATACATATCTATGTGTATTGTAGGTCATCGCAATCCAAGTGCGCTTTAGAGATACCGAAACCTCTCGAACAAAACGAAAATGGTCTCTGGAAGATTCAGCATTCCGAGGCTAGCCAACTAACCGGGTGTCTCTTCCACATCGGCCAGAGCAAGGCAACCATCATCGAACAGGAACTTAAACGTATCGATGATGAGGAAGAAGATTCAACAACTCCGGTCAATGGACGTCGACGTCGAAGGATTGAATTGTACTCTAATGAGAATACAATTCCAGAAATTACATGTGCCGTACCATTCGTTGTCGACGATTGCTATCTGCAGGATCCGAAGAATACTGTCTATTTTCCGGAGGGTGTCAAATTTGAACGGTCCCGTGCCCTTGGTATTTGTACATTCATCAATGTGAAAAGTATGGCTGGCACTTGGTCGTGTGGTCTGCGTGGATCCGATTACAAGAACGATGTTGTCCAGGATATCGAGGTGAGCTTTATACGATAATGCTTGTGGCTGTAGTTAAATATACATACATATGTACATCATACATACGTGCGTGCATGCGTCTCCTTATTAATTAAAAGCTAACCAGCTGCAATTCCTACCTTCCCTCCTCTCACATTGTTCTCTTACTCTCACCGCCAGGTTATCATGGAATCGAAATTCGGTCGAGTGCTGAAGGAGCGTATTCGAGTTGCATTACGAGATCCCCTGGAGCTAATGTGTAAATCGCCATTTGGCGAACCCATATCCAAATGTGCCTATATTGATCCATTGAACCAGGTACATTTGTTGGCCAGGAGGACCACTACCAGGACAACGGGGTATGTGTACACACTATACTCGTACTATAGAAAATTGAATCTCGAATTTCATGTGATAATTTCTTGACACGTGGTGGCACCTTCGTTCGACAGACATGTCCAGTACTTTGGTGACGGCATCGAGAAGGGTTTTTGCGGAATGCGAATCGATGAAATGGACGTGGACGATTTCGGTGATTGGAGCTGTCTGTTTCAGGTTTACAGCAACGGTGCGGTCGTGTCGAATTTTACGATGAACGTCAGCGAGACCGGTAGGCGAGGTTTTGTTAGTCGAAAAATTTGATTTCAATCTAATCAGTGGATTTTATCAAAAAACAAAAAAAAAACATAAAATGAAAAACGAAAAATTTGTCTCCTTTAGTCCTTTTGACTGCATCGTCGTATGGACTCGCTTTAGGTCTACCTGCAGCTCTTCTAGTGATTCTGGTTGCATCATTTATTGCCTACAAGAAGCGACGACGTGGCAGCATGAATCCGAACTCGACTGAGGCTATCAACATGGCTGTGGTTAATTAATAAATGCATAAATATCTTCTCATCCACGGGATAAGTTGTTTTTTCTTTAACTCTACCTTTGGGATTGACCTTACCCATGCGCTGACAATATCCACTAGTATGGTCCTTTTTGCCGTGCCGTGGTAAAGTTTGTTTCCCCGTCGATTTCCCCTCGAAGGTGTAAGTGCACTTTGAGTGACTGGAATGAGTGAGACATACGCAGGACAATATAAACTGAAAATTGTGCAAAGAAAGGATAAAAGCTTTTGCAGTAACCTTGCTAACGAAGCTTTACTCCAGGTTCCGACTTCCGAGTGCCAATACTATTAGTCGAATTTGTAAAAGGGCACTGGTTCGACGTATTTCGGTCTCCTTCAATCCAGAAATTCAACGACGAGCAATGGATAAAAAACTTCCTCTACCTCTAGAAGACGTATTATAGTATCTATGTATGCAGAAAGCATAGCGTGGGATGGATGTGGATTTTCGAGTGTAGCGGCATTTTCAGGATGACAAAAGTTCCCCGTTTGCCCTTCGGTGCTAGAATCTGGGGATGCAAATGTGAAGTATTTTAGGGTCGTTAAATCAATTCTTGGTGTTGTCCTTGTGTGTTCCCTTTTTGTCCTTGGTTTTGGTTTATTTCTTAGTTCTTGGAAAACCAAGTAGTCGGCAATTGAGTCTTTAATGACCGTGGGTGTCGTCGTCTTGTTTTTATCTTTTGTTCTACGGGGAAGAGTTGTTTCTTCTTCCCCGCAAACGAACTCTTCTTCCTTCATTTAAATATGTATAGTAATATGTACATAGGTGTAGGTGTAAATATATAGTAGATACATACATATGTATATACGTATAAGCGTGGATAGAAAGGGGCAGAGCCTTTAATGGACAGTGGAATAAATTGCTGTTGAATCCACGGATGATGTGTTGTTAAATTGGAATTCGGGGGCGGAAGAAGGAAATCCTTTAATTTATTATATGTTGATCCAAGCGATTAGAAGAATGGGTAAATAAGGAAGGGACAGGATGCATGAATTGTCGTTTGCAACTTGATAGAGAGCATTGCATGAGCCTGAAGTTATTACCGAGTACTTTCTCCTTAAAAGGATTCAATGATTGAGGAAGGAGAATGAAAGTAGATCATGTGTATGTCATGTGTACTCGTATATACATATACATATTCAATGAGTTACTCAACAAGGTATGTCTTAATGGCTTTGATAAATGCTTAGGGAACCTTATACCGGTCTATATTGGACTTTCTACTGTATATCCGTTTTCAGTCTGTGCCAACTGTAGAGCGATGACAGTGGAACAACATTCACACCAGCATTTTGTAATTAGCTTCATACAAAATGATACAGGAATTTTGAAGGCAATCATTACTCGATTTTGAAATATGTACATTTTCTGTTGTCTGAATTTAGTTTTCTCCGGAATCCCAGCAACGTAGTAGATACTGCGTACAAATTGTTAAAGGAGTTTGCTGCAGCTCTTAGGCGTGATGTAGTGTCTGATATTAAATCAGTTTGGAATGATGGAACAGGAAATCACGCCAAAGCTTAAATGACAGACTCAAAGAAAAAGAAACGCGTTACTTGGATTCGATAGCATTTCGGATCCTTATAACAGTCCAAAAAGTGGCCTGCGTGACAATTGCTCACCTTGTCGTGGTACGGAGGCTCAGTACAGCTAAGGGTCACCCAAATAAAGGAAACAAACGTTCTCCAACCAAACAAGGGGAATCGTCGATGGGAAGTAGATCAGAGGATCACTCCCATCGGGCCGGAAACTTCAGGCGTGGAAACAACAAGCCATACAGAACGAAGGATCCGGCCTACCGTGGCAAATAATGGATGGGCTGCGTGTGCTGCAGGGCAACCTGCACCATGCCAAAGATGCCTCGGACACTTTTAGCCTGCGAGTGTACCGCGACAGGATCAGTATTGGGCTAATCCAAGAGCCATGGGTCCTTAAAGGTCAGATTATGGGCCTGCAAAACAAGTCGCGTAAACTAATTTACGCCACAGGAGGTTCTCCTCCTAGGGCCGCATATGTGATCGGCACTAATTCAAATTTTCTCCCCATTCCAGAATTCATCACAAGGGACCTGGCAGCCGTCATTGTGGAAGTCCCCACCGATGGAGGAGTAAGGGAGGTTATATGCGGATTTGTCCACGTTAACCCTCATTCCAGCATCAGCACATACGGCCACAAACCTATCTAGCGCGCGCTGAAGTTCCATCTGGGAGGATGTGAGGACAACTAAGTCATCTGCAAAAAGAAAATGGCTTATCCTCAACCCTCCCAGCTGCTACAGTTTGTGTATAGAGACTGAATGGACCTCAACAGAGTACCATCAATCCCATACTCCTGCAGAACACTCCAGAGTTTACCTCAAGGAACTCGGTCATACGCCTTTTCCATATCTACAAAGCAGCTGTAGATTGGTTTGGCGTACTCCCAAGCTTTCTCGAGTACCACTCTTAGAGTGAAAAGTTGGTCGGTTGTACTTCTGCCGTGACGAAACCCGCACTGTTTATCCCCTATCCTGGATTCGACCAAAGCTCTAGAATGCGCTTCCAGCACTTTAGCGTAGACTTTACCGGGGACAATTAAAAGAGATATGGCCCTGTAGTTGGAGCATTCTTTTTTATCCACCTTTTTGAAAAGGTGAATGTCTCACCGCGTTCCCAGGCCACCTTAACGACACGAGAGAGCCATAATACTACCTCTTTACCCATTGCCTTAAGCATTTCTGGCCGCACTTCATCCACACCGGCGGATTTGCCAACTTTTAGCGATTCAATCGCTAAAATGACTTCCTCCACCGTTGGACTATTCTCCGCCACATTCGAGACTATAGGTCTGTCCCCCTCAGTGCCCTGTTCGGGATTGAGCAGCTCCGAAAAGTAAGATTATACGCTCCATCTGCGTAAGAGGTCCATCTCATTGGAAAGCAACACACCATCTTTGGATTTAACTCCTTCGATTATGTTGAATTTCCTTCCTCTGAGCCGGCGAATGGTTTGCCAGAACACCAACTTCTCGTCGAACTCCTTCCAGGACTGCTCTTTAGCTGCTCGCACAGGAAATTTGCAAGTTCTTCACGCCACAGTGTATCGGTCACGAGAAGCAGAGTCCCTCCAGGGAATCCAGTCTCTGTAGGCCTTCTCCTCCTCTCTGATGGCTTCTTGAGCTCCGTTCTTTTCTCACGACCAGTCGCCACACTAGGCCGCTTCTCTCCACAAACACCACGTGCAGAGACAATGACAGCTGTTGAACATAGTTGCCATTCTTCCTCTACATGCGATGGAACAGTTGGAATTTTCTCAAGCCTTTCGGATTTATGTCGTGCGAAGTGTTGCCGCACCTCACTGCTCTGTAGTTTCTCCCACCGTATGCGTGTAACCGCTCTTGATTACAGCTTACACAACACCAGGTGATGATCAGTTGACAGTTCAGCCCCTCTCAACACACGAATGTCACAAACCATCCGTTTCACACACGACGGTACCACAAAGAAATCTATCAACAATTTCTGTTGAAGACTCCGATGATACCACGTATATTTATGAATGTCTTTGTGCGGAAAGAAGGTGTTCATAATGGACATGCCATTTGCACAGGAAAAATTCAACAATCTCTCTCCGTTCGCGTTTTGACGACGATCACCGTTCCTCCGTTCTCCCGTGTCGTTACATCCACATCCACGTGGGCGTTTAAGTCCCCCATCAGGATATAGGTCTCCTTTTCAACCACCTTATCAACGGCAGCATCAACTTCATCTAGGAAAGTCGCATACTCAGCCTCTAGATTCGGTGCATACACTTGCACCAAAGCCAAAGTTGATCTTTGAAACTTGAGTTTTATGCCTGATCCACAATACTGCGTTGGTGCGAGGCACTTTACGTGTTACGTTAAATGCTTCCACGCATGCTTACTTCAATTTTATCAGCTGTTCCATGTGAAAACACTGACGTAAACGTACACAACACAAACCACAAAATACACAGATACAGCATACACATCAATACACAGCAACAGTCGTTCAAACGCACAGAAATTTCCGACGTGTTTGACTTTTGTCTCCTTTGGTTACGTGAGCTTACGTTTTCTCTCGCTCTCATTTTTTCTTATTTCCACTAATTTTTTTAAAGAACGTAAGCTCGCCAACGCAAACGCAGTATTTTGGACTACCCCATTGAATTGCTTGTATTTGATGTCTCAGCTAGCACTAAGATCGCGACTCTCCCTCCTAATTGTATCCACTCCAATACCCTGTCTGCCAGCCTGGGACTTATGAGTATCCCCACTCCCGCCTGTGCAGACATTTGAGGTGCAACTCCCGACAAGAAGAATTTCCACCTATCCGAAAGGTCCATAGTTCTATATCCTCTTTACTTTGTCGAAGAGATACATACCTACGATATCTAATCGATACCGGGCAGCTTCCTCAACCAGCTCGAGATGCTTTCCTGTGAGAAATCACAACCAAACAAACCAGTGGTATAATAGGCGACAGCCTATTATACAGCCTTTGTTCTTTCCTCAGTTTTTGTTTGTACACCCTGAGTGAATTTTTGTATAGGCTCCAGTCTCTGTCGTTACTTGTGTTCTTTGCTTTATTAAAGAGCTTACGACAGGCTTTGCGGAGCTTGCTTAGATCTGCGTTCCACCAAGGAGGGTAAGATTTTTTTTCCTGATTTGTGGATTGCGCAGCTGTTGGCCCTTGCGTTGCCCAATGTGATTGTTAGAGTATCGACCATATTGTCTATATCTAACGTGGTCCGCGGTGTGTCAGGGGTCCTGCTTATTATAGAGTTGCCAATGAAGGCTCTATAACGCTCCCAATCGATTCTTCTTGGGTTACAGGATGAGTCAATTGGGGTTGGGACCGTGTAGTCTAGGTTGAAAACCAGGTAACGATGATCTGAGAAGGGGTGTTCTTCAGAAACCTTCCATTCTCTTATTTTGTCAATAAGAGAGGGGGATGCTAGAGTTAGGTCTAGTACCCCCCTGCGATTTTTCGTAATAGATGTGGGTGTATGACCCTACGTTTGTATCGCTGCCGCCCCAAATCGTGTGATGCGCATTCGCATCTGCACCGATAAGGAGCCCGGCTTGATAAATCGACGAGTCCTTGACCAGTCTGTTGATTTCGTCCGATGGAATGGACTCTTCCTGCGCCATGTATGTAGACGCTAACCATAGCTTGATCTCGTGTGATTGGATTGCAATCACTGTGGTGTCGGGGCAGCTGTAATTTGGAAGAAGGTAAGCGTTTAATGATTTCTTTGCCAGTATGCAAGTGCGGGGCTTACCTTCTTTCTGTGATGTAAATAGGTTGTAGGCTGGGTCTCTTAATCCACGAACCTTGTGTTCATGCACCCACGGTTCCTGGATTAAAGCTATGTTTCTTCTCCTTTGGCCAGCCTGAGAAGAAGGTTTGCGGTTGCCGCTTTAGAGCGGTGGAGGTTAATCTGAATTAATTTGAAGGAAAGCAAGTTCAAATTCCATGTCTAGAAGAGAACGACTAAGGGTTGTAAAGAGGGTAATCAGTGAGTGAGGGTTAGAAAACTCAACTGTGTTTCTTTTGATGAAGCCGAGCATGGAATTAGCTTTGGATGTTATACAATCAACATGATCAGAAAAAGTTAACGTCTGATCAAAGAGGATCCCAAGATCCTTTACCGCCTTTACTCGAGTTAACTCTACTGAGTTAAGGGAGTAACCGTGTATAATTGGGTTTGAACATCTGAAGAAAGTTGTAACGTTGCATTTCTTTATATTTAGAAAGAGATGATTGTTTTTGCACCAGGTTGAGAGAGCAATAATATCACTATGGAGCTTTAGGCAATCATTTAAGCTTGAGATTCTTAAGAACAGCTTCAGATCATCTGCATACATTAGGAATTGACTGTGGCGCACCACGGTTGTTATATCATTGATAAATATGATGAAAAGTAGTGGGCCCAGGTGACTACCTTGCGGTACACCAGAGCTGCAGTTGAATAGCTTAGAGTGAAAAGATTCAAGCTTTACTATTTGCACTCTATTCGTTAAAAAGGAGGAAATCCATTTCAAAATAGATGAGTGAAAGCCGAAGCAATTCAGCTTGCTTATTAAGACGTAGTGATTCACAGAGTCGAATGCCTTACTAAAGTCAGTGTAGACCGTGTCTACCTGACAACCCTTTTCAAGTGAATTAAGTACAGACGTTGTGAAATATGCGAGATTGGTGGCAGTGGATCTCCCTGATACAAAACCATGTTGAGATTCAGAAATATGTTCTTTGACATGAAATTCCAACCTGTCTTTGACTATACTTTCAAAGAGTTTAGGTATGGCCGATAACTTACAGGTTCCCCTGTAGTTTTTAACGTCATTTTTTGAGCCAGATTTAAAAATAGGAACTAAAAATGAGACTTTCCACTCATCTAAAAAAATGCCCAGCTTAAGCGATAAGTCAAAGATAATTAGGAGTGGATAACAGATACTATCTTTACAGTTTTTTAAAACCAGTGCTGGAATTCCATCCACTCCTGCACTTGCTGATGGTTTAAGGTTACCAAGAGCCAGAGCAATGTCCTGTAGATTAAGACGGATGCAGCCAATATCCACTTTTTGATCATATATAGAAGGTGGATCTAAATAGATCTGGGCGTCTTTTACATATACCGATTTGAAAAAACGAGCGAATAATTCACAGGAAGTTTTAATATTATTGGATTCTAAGTTTTCGTATGACATTAGGTCCGGAATACCATACGTATTACGCCTGTGCTTTATAAAACTCTGAAGACATTTGGCATCCGTTACTAACTTGTTCTCGATTTCCATAACATAGTTTCTGTGAAGAAACTTGCTAAGGATGCGGAACTGTTTCCTCAAGGTACAGAAACCAGCATAGTCCCCCAAGTTCTGTGACTTTTAATACCGTTTAAGTGCTTTAGTTTTGAGATTCTTTAGATTCATTAACCGACGATTATACCAAGGGGGCTTAGAGAGTTTCTTCTTGACAGTTAATAGTACATGCATCACAAACCCGGAGTCAATAATAATTTTAAGTCGAGCAAACATCTCACTAAGATTAAAGCCGTGAAATTCCTCTTCCCAATTAAAGGAATTGAACCTGTTATTTAGACCGGTAAAGTCTGCTTTAGGGAAATTAAAATGTCTAGAATAACAATCAGGGAGGGAGGGAGCGAGCAAACAGAGCAAAGAAGTTGATCGCGTTTAACATGGCAAACGCCAGCTTCGATCTCTGTCCCTGTTCAATCCAAGTTGACACACAGCCTCCGCGTGGCCCCCCTGGATAGCTACCCTGGCACCCGCCAGGTAGTGAACCAATGTGTGCAGCGACCCAACCCTTGTTCCTGGGGAAAGAGGAACCTGGCCCTCCAGGTTGGGGGTTGTGCTTAGGGGTAACATCCCTATCACGTAAAAACCCACTTGTTCCGAAACGACAACAAGCCTCGGATACGGACGGATACAAAGCTGACGACCCCTGCAAACGACTAACGGACTTGAGAGTCTGCACCTGGAATGTGAGGTCCCTTGACAGACCGGGTGCAGGCGATCAATTAGAGCAAACCCTCAACTGCTATAAAGCAGATATAACCGCACTCCAAGAAGTGCGATGGGATGGACCAGGCAAAAAACGGATGAAAAACTGCGACATCTACTACGGGAACTGCTACAAGGAGAACAAACAGCGCCTATTCGGGTGCGGATTCGTTATTAGAGGAAGACTCCGACAAAAAGTCTTAAGGTTCTGAGATGTAAGCGAACGCCTCATAACAATCCGCATCAAAGCTAAATTTGGAAACATAAGCTTAATATGCGCTCACGCCCCAACGGAAGAAAAGGACGATCGTCTCAAAGAAGAATTCTACGATCTCCTAGATAGAACATATGCCCAATGTCCCAGCTACGACACAAAAATAGTCCTAGGAGATTTTAATGCAAAACTGGGCAAGGACGACATATTTGAGTCGATCATAGGAAAGCATAGGCTCCATAACACCACATCCGACAACGGATTAAGGCTAATCGATTTCCTAGCGGGGCGTAACCTCCTTGTAGCAAGCACGCGATTCCCCCATCTCAACATCCACAAGGGTACCTGGCGGTCTTGTGATCAATCGACCACCAACCAGATTGATCATATTGCGATCGACGCCAGACACTCCTCCTGTATTCTCGACGTACGAACCTTCCGAGGGGCCAACCAAGCCAAGGTACGAATGAGGATATCAAGAATGCTTAGGAGTCGAGTAGGACAACGTAAGTTTGACGTTGGAAAGCTACAATCGCAAGAGACTGCCAGAATCTTTGCCGATCGTGTCTCCTCAAAGCTCTCTCAAAATCCGCCCAGAGCAGCACAAACAATAGAGCAGGAATGGGCTTATTGCCAGAGCGCCGTCAGAGATGCTGCCTCAGAGGTGCTGGGTTTCAAACAGCCACCACATAGAAACCCCTGGTTCGATGAACAATGCGAACAAGCCCATGCAGCAAAACAAGAGGCATATAAGGCCGTGCTGCAACAACGGACGAGAGCTGCGAAAGCGTGAGATCGAGGAGATGGAGAGATGCTTCCGCAGGAATGACGCCCTTAAATTTTACAACAAGGTAAAACGAACATGCCATGGCTACAAAGCCAGAGTGGCGGCCTGCAGGGATGAAAATGGAGAACTGGTAGTAGAGTCGCAGTCGATGCTGAGGATTTGGAAAGACCACTTCTGCAGACTGTATAACGGCGATGATAGACAAGATACCGCTGTCAGGCAGAAGGAGCCATTCGCAATGGGCCACGAAGTAACAGAATTCGGTCCACCCGACCTAAACGAAGTCAAAATAGCGATATCAGGACTTAAGTCTAATAAAGCCGCTGGCGCAGACGGCCTGTCTGCTGAGCTTTTTAAGGCGGCTGGAGATGAGCTGGTAAGGTGCATGCACCATCTCATCTGCAAGGTATGGTCGGAGGAAAGCATGCCCGACGAATGGAATCTCAGGATCGTTTGCCCGGTCCATAAGAAAGGAGACCCCTATAACTGCGCCAACTATAGGGGAATAAGTCTCCTTAACATCGCATACAAGATCTTCTCTGCCGTATTGTGTGAACGCCTGAAACCGTTTGTGGATAACCTGATCGGCTCTTATCAGTGTGGTTTCAGGCCAGGTAAATCCACAATAGACCAAATATTTACACTACGGCAGACCAAATCGACACTCACCACCTCTTCGTCGATTTCAAGGCCGCGTATGACAGCGTATGTAGAGACGAGCTGTACAAAGCCATGTCTAGTTTTAACATCCCTGCCAAACTCGTCCGACTGTGCAGGATGACAATGGAGAATTCTCGTTGCTCCATTAAGGTCGGTAATGAGCATACCGAGACCTTTGATGTTAAAAAAGGATTTAGGCAGGGCGACGCGCTGTCGTGCAACTTTTTCAACATCGTGCTTGAAAAGATTGTGCAAGAGTCACTGGCCAACACAAGAGGTACGATCTATTTCAAGTCTACGCAATTGCTTGCGTATGCCGACGATATTGACGTAATTGGACGAAAACAGCAAGACGTCAATGAGGCTTTTGTGAGCATTGAGGTAGAGCACCACAAATGCGGCCGCTTCAACAAATTCAAAACAGATTGCAAAAACTAGTACAAAAAGCAGGGCGAAACAATGATGTTCAACGAAGAAGAAGTCAGCCAAATAGTACACGTATGCTTAACATCTCCCAATTATATAATCTGGAAATCCTGTCTAACTACGGTAACGACAACACCTACAGGACACATACACAACAGACAATGAACACAAGGAGGCGACAGCAACAGATGTATGAAGTTCCAAGATTCTGGAATGAATATGGCCGAAGAACATTCAGTGTAGTAGTACCAATGATCTTAAACGAACTTCCAAGGGAGTTTCGTAATCTACCCAAAATAGAATTAGTTAAAAAAGTAAAAGAAATGTATCTAAACTTCTCGGAATAAACTTCAAAATTAAAGTCAATATCAATAATAGTAAAATTTTTTAAACTGAATTCTCTAATAGTTGGAAATCGAATTATTATTATCCTTTCCTTTTTTCCTTTTTTGTTTTTGGTTTATCTTTTATCTTGAATTTTAATGAATGTAATGAACTTCAACACAAGCATACTTTTGTAATTAGTCTTCTACAGACAAGCCCTTTTGGCTTTGTAGATAAATATGTAATATGTAAACAAATTAAAAGTGAATAAAGCACCAAAAATGAAAAAAAAAAAAAGCGGCTAAGATGGGTCTCAAGGTTAATGAGGGTAAAACCAAATATCTGCTCTCATCTAAAAGAGACAGGCAACACCGACGTATTGGCCAGAACGTCACCATGGGCGGATATAACTTTGAAGTGGTCAAGAAATTTGTCTACCTTGGCTCACTGACTACCAGCGACAACAACACCAGCGCTGAGATAAAGCGCAGAATCACTCTTGCCAACCGCTGTTTCTTTGGGCTCAAGAGGCAATTGAGAAGTAGAGCCCTCTCTCGGAAAACCAAGGTGACACTATATAAGACCTTGATCATCCCAGTCCTCCTTTATGGCGCAGAGGCTTGGACCTTAACAAAAGCGGATGAAGATGCCCTTGGTCGTTTCGAGAGGAAAATTCTGCGCACTATCTACGGTCCCGTTTTTCAAACGGTGTATGGAGCAGAAGATATAACGAAGAACTGTACGGGTTGTACAGCGACATCGGCCTGGTACGACGTCTACGGATACAGCGTCTAAGGTGGCTAGGCCATGTAGAGCGCATGGAAGATACAGCTCCGACCCGAAAAGTCTTCGAATCCACTCCGGAAGGAGGGCGCGGCAGAGGACGGCCGCCTCAGCGGTGGTGCACGCAGGTGGAAAGGGACCTCAACCAACTGGGCGTGCAGCACTGGAAACAGCTGGCCAAAGACCGTGCCGGCTGGAGACGCTTGTTGGTTGAGGCCCAGGTTCACCAAGGACTGTAGCGCCACCTAAGTAAGTAAGTAAGTAAGAATAACAATCATTATTGTCCGGATTCAGGATAGTATAAAATTCGAATTCGAACTCTGTTTGCTTGTGGTGGATCGAATTATTCAGTAATTCAAAGGATGCAGGATAAGATTTTACTTTTAATTCTGTTACACAAACAAAAAGAAGATCTAGCAATTTGTTTAATGAATTACGAGTAAGCAGCAGATTATGCCATGGAATTCTTCGTCCTCTTGCTGGGCCTAGTGAAACACTCAATTTATGTCTGTTATTATCTTTTTCTGTTCTTATTCTTCTTTGTTCTTCAGTTTCTTCGTTTATTCTTCTTTGATTTCTTTGTCTATTTTTTTCTGTTCTAATTCTTCTCTGTTATTCAGTTTCTTCTTGTCTTCTTTCAATTATCTTCTGTCTTTTGTTCTGAATTTGTTCTTCTGTTGTATTCGCATACCATGACTGAGAGAGTATGAGAGAGACTGTGTGTGTGTGAGAGAGAGAGAGAGAGAGAGTATGAGCACATGTGCTTTTTGCTACAAACTCTAGCTTTAGATTGTACCGTTCTAGGTTAAGCGGCCTACACACACGCTACGGATCGAATGGATCTGTTTGAACTCATTTCGCCACACACTTGTGGATCAGTATACGTTCTTCATTTCACGCTGTTCGCCGTCGAGTAAGGATGGATCGCGGAGAAAAAATAATTTTGTTGTGTGGTGTTTATTTGTGTGGAAAAAGAAAAGAATGGATTATGAAAAAAGAAACGTTCACTGTGGATGCAGGAGTGGTTTCTGATCCTAATAACTTATTCATATATAGATACATGCATTCACAAATATGTGAATGAGGTTCTCATAATTCTATTGCCTACTGCCTCCGAGTGTTTATTTTATGATTCGATGTTCACAGTTTTAAAACATACATTTGTGCACATATGAATCATAAATACAATCATAAACATATAAACAGACTGTATAGATGCACTCTAACAACTTTGGGTGGACGTTTCCTAGGCATCGTCAACCGCGCCACACACACGCTACCGATCGCAAGAATATCAAACTCACATGATAACTTGCGATCTGTAGCAGACTGTGCCACACACACGACGATCTGTTTGAATCGCAACATTTTCAACCGCGCCACACACACACTACTGAATGCAAGAATATCAAACTCATTTGAAAATTTGCGATCTGTAGCAAACTGCCCCACACACACAACGATCTATTTGAATCGCAACCGATCCATTCGATCCGTAGAGTGTGTGTAGGCCGCTTTAGTGTGCTGGGTTAGGATCACAAAGAAAAATGTCTTTAATAATATTGTTACGAATTATTCGATCCCCACACCAAATAGGGTTCGCACCACTGGATTGCGATAAACTACAATTGTCCTTTTTATTTAAATTGAAACACACACACTTTTAATTCTTTCACCACAGATCAATTATCTGTGTAGCTTCACCACTTTTCTTTATTATCCAATACTATCCACTTTAAACTTTATTACACAATACACAAACCTTTATTGAAAGCTTTTCTTTTCACCTTGGTTGATCACACCGACTTGTCACACGCTGTTTTATACCACAAACTGAATGAATGTCGAGGGCGAGTGTTCGCGCTTATATAGCTCTCGGTCCACCATCTCGAACGTTCGCCGTTGGAAGTTCCCCATAGGAAATCTCTAGAACGCTCTGACAATTCCATTGGAAGTTGACATCATTCCAATTCCCCGCTTCCAGAGAGTTTTCGAACTTAACGGTCCGCTTGCATCTCCGCAACACTGCCCTCCTCCTAAACTTGTTCGTCCTCGAACAAGCGGTTGGATCCTTCTCCGTAATATGGTGCTAACCTCTCTACGTGGACAATTTTATACTTCGCCCGTCTGTTTCCCATCTGCTGTATCCGGTATACCACGTCATTGAGTTTCTTGATGACCTCATATGGTCCGTCCCAGGCTGATTGCAATTTGGGGCACAAGCCTTTTTTCCGTTGTGGATTGTACAGCAATACCAATTGTCCGGTCTCGAATCCAGAAGTATTCGCCCTCAAGTCGTATCGCGCCTTCATTTTATCGCTGACCAAGTTCAGTCGCTCCCGGATGAACTGATGGATAGAGTTCAGCTGTTCTTTCTTTTCGGTTACGAAGTCATCCCTGCCGCTAGTTGTCGGTAGTACCACGCCGAACTTCAAGTCCGATGGAAGTCGGAGATCGGTTCCAAAAATGGCTTCGGCGGGTGTTGTTGCCGTTGAATTGTGCTGTGCCGAACGGTATGCCATTAAGAAAAGGGGAAGATGTTCATCCCAGTCCTTCTGATCTCCGACGACGACTTTTCTCAGGTATTCCTCCATCGTCCGGTTGAACCTTTCGACCATGCCATCAGATTGTGGGTGTAATGGTGTTGTCCGCGTCTTTCTGATACCTAGCATGTCACAGAGTTCTTTGAACACCGACGACTCGAAGTTTCTCCCTTGGTCTGAGTGCAGTTCCATTGGTACTCCATAACGCGAAACCCAGTTATTCACGAATGCATCCGAAATGGTTTTGGCTTCCTGGTTCGGGATGCAAAACACCTCAGGATACTTGCTGAAGTAATCGATCACCACTAGCGCGTACTTGTTTCCAGCGTTGCTCGTTGGGAATGGGCCTGCAATGTCCATTGCGATACGTTCGAACGGTGCTCCAACATTGTACTGCTGCATATTTCCTCGAGTTTTCCTAACTGGACCCTTTGCCTTCGCACACTGTTCACACCTGCGAATGAAACGCGTAACCGACTCATGGCATCCTACCCAGTAGAAACGTCTCTTGATCTTTTCTACAGTCTTGTTAACACCAAGATGACCCCCGCTTGGTCCCTCGTGGTATTCTCGGATGACCTCTTCGATTTGTCCTTTCGGAATTACCAGCAGATCGTTTACAATGTTCCCGTCCTCACTCTCCCAACTGCGGTAGAGGCAACCGTTCTTCAACTTCAAACTCTGCCATTGAGCCCAGTAAGCTTTCACGATTGGGCTTTCACTGGATACTTGCTGCCAACTTGGTCGAAAACCTCGTTCTTGGTAGTCGATGATGACTGCCAGATCGGCATCTTCTCGCTGCTTCTTTCCGACCTTCTCGACAGTCCAGGAATCATCTGGCAGCACCTGGAAACAACGAATGTCGGTGACCTGTTCCTTGGTCTCGGCGCGTGAACAATGTTTGCATTCAACATCGCAAGGCCGCCTCGATAATTTTTTTTTTTTTTTTTTTTAATAATTTGCGCGCACTCAAGGTCTAATAACCTTATTATGTCGGTGACACAGTGCGGGCAGAAGGTAGAGAGGAAGAGGAATAGAGGAGATGCCGATGGACATTGATCTTAAATGCTTGCATGTTGCATTGAGGGGGGAAAACCGAATCCGGCAGGGAGTTCCAGATTCGTGTGGTTCGGTTAATGAAAGATTCTCTATATTTGACAGTACGTCCGAAAGCGGGCTTCAGAGTATATTGGTGAGCATTCCTAGAGAGACGTGTATTGCGGGAGAAATGTTGAAGGGGCGGAATGCAACTGGCTATTTCATCAGAGCATTTTTGGTGGTAGTAACGATAAAACAGGGAGAGGCAGGTAACATTCCTGCGGTGTTCCAGCGAGTCTAATGTTTTGGTAATGCTGGAGTCACCTATCAGTTTTATGGCTCGTTTTTGTATTCTGTCTAGTAGGTGCAGTGAGGTCTTGGAAGCACCGGACCAGACATGAGCGTTAAACTCTAATTTGGGGCGAATGAACGCCTTATAGATTGTAGCCAGATCTAAGGGTGAGAAATATTTCTTGCATCTGTATAAGAATCCTAGGCATTTCGCAGCATTCTTGGCGACACTGAATATATGGTCGCTCCAATTAAGATTGTGAGCAACACTCATACCCAGGATGGAAAGCTTTTCAGTTTCTGAGATGCAAGTACCATTCATGGATAATGGCTGCGGGTTATTTATACGCTTTAACGACAAGAGACAGCATTGTGTTTTGGAAGCATTAAATTCCACTCTATTGTTTTTACCCCATTGGATGATGCTGTCGATATCGGAATTTAATGAGCTTAACATACGCTGCCGCTCATTATCTATAACAGAAGTGCAGGGTCGTAAACTGGTGAGCGAATATGAGAAGCTGAGGGTACTGTCGTCAGCGAAGGAGTGAATTGGATTAGAAGTAACAGACAAGAGATCATTTATAAAAATAAGAAAGAGTGTCGGAGACAAAACGGAGCCCTGGGGAACACCGGCATTTACAAAGTGAGTATCAGACTTGAATCCGTCCAAAACAACTTGAATTGAACGATTCGAAAGGTAGCTTCTAATCCATTGAAAGAGAGACTCATCGATCCCAAAAGCACGCATTTTCGACAAAAGGGCTTCATGCCAAACCCTGTCAAATGCTTTCGAAATATCCAGTGCAACAATTTTGCTTTCACCTGCTTGGTGAAGCGAGTGATTCCACTTTTCAGCGAGATATGCCATCATATCACCAGTGGATCTGTTGCTGCGGAAACCGTATTGGCGGTCATTGAGGAGTTTCCGTGATTCAAGATATTTCATAAGCTGACGGTTAATCAGCGTTTCCATGACCTTGGAAAGAAGGGACGTTAGTGCAATGGGTCGGTAGTTGGAGGGAGAAGATGATTCGCCTTTTTTGGGTATAGGCTGGACAAATGCTGTTTTCCACCTACTCGGAAAAAGCCCAGAGGTGTAGGAAAGGTGAAAAAGCTTACGCAGTGGTTTTGCCAGCGTAGAAGAACACCTCTTCAGAACTATTGAGGCAATACCATCTGGACCAGCGGATTTGTGTATGTCGAGGTCTTTAAGAACCCTTGCGACTGTACGAGTGCGGAAGTGGATTAGCCCCATGGTGGAATTGACGCACTCTAGTACAGGCGGAGACAAAGTACAAGCTGGCAGCTGAGAACTGGTTGCGAAATGGGCAGCAAGTAGGTTAGCTTTGTCTAAGGGGGTGACAGCTGGGATGTCATTGTGGATGAGCGTCGGTATAGACGACTTAGTTGAGTTTTTTACGTTTTTTACAAACGACCAGAAACTTTTGCTACCTTTGGGACATTGAAGGATTTTACGCCTTAATTTTTGGTCGGTGTAAGTTGGCGGCGACAAGCAAACACAGATTCACGGTGAACATATGAAAAAATATATATATGTATGTACGTATTTTATTAAAATATACTAAAACAAAATAAAACTGTTCTTGGTATTTAATTTGACGATTATTGGTTTCCTTTCGTTTCTTGATCGTTTTCTGCTTCCGTCCGTCTCGGCTGACAAAATCCAACTGATCCTCCCGAACAACTTC
Organism: Eumerus sabulonum; assembly: GCA_951905685.1. Taxonomy (NCBI): domain Eukaryota; kingdom Metazoa; phylum Arthropoda; class Insecta; order Diptera; family Syrphidae; genus Eumerus; species Eumerus sabulonum. Next base: position 44,599,801 of record OX645062.1, on the reverse strand, counting down.
TCATATGTATACTACTACACATGCACTCGCATGTGGATAGACATATTTGTCGTTCTTTTCTTTCACTAACACTCCTCCCCCCGTGAATCCTCCCCGGATTCACAATCAACTATAAGGGCAGCAAGTCTTGAGGCAGGTCGGCGAATGTTCCCGTTGGCGGTTTTGACTTCGGCGGAACGAATTTGTCCATCTTTCGCAGGGAAAACCTTTATAACGCGCCCTTTGCGCCACTGACTTCTGGGTTGGTTAGAATCACAAATGATGACCAAGTCATTAACTCGTAACGGCTTTACTTTGTCATGCCATTTAGGTCGTTTCAAGAGTTGGGGTAAGTATTCCACTATCCACTGCTTCCATAGACGATCTTTAAGTCTCTGTGCTATTCTCCATTGTTTCTTGAGGCATACCTTTTCATCTACCGGATATGGCGTTTGTATTGAATTAACACATCCTAATAAGAAATGGTTTGGAGTTAAGGGTTCATCGTCTTCCTTGGCTATTGGAATATCTGTAAGAGGACGTGAATTAACAATATTTTCAATTTCAATTAGGACACTCCTCAAAGTTTCTACTTTAGGTGCCTCTTCTTTTAGGATTTTATACAATAAACGTTTTATTATTCTTATGAGACGCTCCCAGCAACCTCCTGCACTAGGATTGGATGGACAATTGAATACCCATTCGATGTTTTGTTTTGTGGCTTCATCCCGTATGCAGTCAATATCGAATAAGTGTTGTTGTTCTTTAAGCTCGCGTTGCGCACCGATGAAATTTGTGCCATTATCGCTTCTTATCCTTACCGGGGTACCTCTCCGATTAATGAAGTTGCGCAGACATATTATGAAAGCATCGGTAGATAGATTTTCAGCTAATTCTAAGTGAGCTGCCCTAACCGTGAGGCAGGTAAAAATGACGCCCCATCTCTTCTCTCGGCGTCGACCAACGGCAACATTGAGGGGACCAAACAAATCGACTCCAGTATAGGTGAACGGACGTATATAGGGAGTTAGGCGGTCGATTGGTAGTTGGCCCATTAGTGGAGGGATTGGCTTAGCGTTTTCAATTTTGCATTCCATGCAGGTACGTTGTACTGATTTAAGAAGGGTTCTGGCATGTGGAATCCAAAATTTTTGACGGATTTCATTTAAGATGACTGCTGAATTCTGATGATGAAATTTCTTGTGGTAGTATTGCATGATGAGACCGGAAACGATATGGTTTTTGGGCAACAGGATCGGACGCCTCGCGTCAAGTGGTAGGTAACTGGCTTCTTCGACACGACCTTGAATTCTTAGAAGACCTTGTTCATCCAAGTACGGTGTAAGGGAGTATATCGGGCTATTTTTGGCTATTGGCTTCAATGACTTTAGGCAAGCGATTTCTTCCTGGTACTGGTTGTGTTGTGCTATCTTACATATGAACATTTCTGCGTTATTGATTTCAGATAAGGTTGAAAAACTGTTAATTCCATGTTCGGAAGAGGGTTGAGCTTTATGTCGAAACAATTTGGCAGCACGTAAGACATAGGCCACAGTTCTCTTTAGCTTCAAATAAGACGAAAACCGATTAAAATTTATTATTGAATTCAAATTACCTTTCTGGGGTTGCACCAATAAACAAAACTTTACTTCTTCGATTCCTTCGTTTTCTGGGCGTGGATCGATAATTACCTTAGGCCAGTGTTCCTCTGATTGATGGAGGAAATCTGGACCCGACAGCCATACGCTCTCGACTTTAAACTTTGGACAACCTTTTGCTCGAGTGGCAACATCTGCACTGTTATTGAATGTGGGAGTCCAACGCCATTGGGATGCTTGTGATTTTGACAAAATTTCGGCAATACGGTGTCCTACAAATGCTTTGAACTGTTTATTTGTTGAGTTTATCCAAAACAAAAGCGTTCTCGAATCCGTCCAGAAGGTGGTATTAGAGATGTTTATGTCATGACTTTGAATTATCATTTTGCTGATCCGGATACCCAGCACGGCGGCTTGCAATTCCAATCTAGGAATGGACATTAACTTCTGAGGGGCTCCTCGTGTTTTTCCGCAAACAAAGACAACGTCAATGCCTTGTGGATGAGTTATTCTGAAATAACCAACGGCTGCGAAGGCAGTTTGACTAGCATCCGTAAAGATATGCAACTCAATTTTACTTGCTTGAGGTAAGTATAACGAATAACAACGTTTCATTTGAAACTCCTTGATTTGCTGGAATTCTTTCCACCATGCTTGCCATTTCTTGTTAATATCGGGACTAAGTGGATCATTCCAATCTATACGACTTACCCATGTGTCACGTACTAAAATCTTCAAATATAGCAGATATTCGGCTAGTAGTCCATAGGGATCGAAAATTGCCATTACAATTCCTAGGAGCTCTCTCTTTGTTGGCGGGCGAATGTCTTCTAGTACTTCTTTTGGAATACGATGGAATTTCGTTCGAAACTCGAATGTATCAGTAACTGTGTTCCAATACATGCCTAGTATTTTTTCTGAAGATGCTTGTCGTTCCATGTTCACTTTGTTGGTACTTCCTGTTGTTTCGTCGTTCATAGTTAATTGTAAGTTGAGTGAATTCGATGTAAAATTCCTTAAATAGAAACCAGCTTTTTTATTAATTTTTACTACTTCTTTACAGATTCGGATGGCGTCTTTTTCATTCTGAAAGCTCGCAACGTAGTCGTCCACATAATGTTTGTTGATGATTGCTGCAGCGGCGTCGGGATATTGTTGTTCAAATTCTTGGGCGTTTTTATTTTTGATGAATTCAGCACTACATGGAGAACAGACCGCTCCAAAGATCATCGAAACCATGACATAATGATCGATCTGTTGAGTGTTGTCTTCATTTCTCCACAAAAACCTTTGCGCATGCTGGTCGTTTGGTTGAATTCTTATTTGGGAAAACATTTCTCTGATGTCAGCGGCTACTCCGATTGACCCTTCTCGGAATTTGAACAATATACTCATTAATGGCTTGGCTCGTTCGGGTCCTTTAAGTAAGGCGGAGTTGAGACTATTTCCCTCGACTGCGGCTGCAGCGTCAAAGACTATTCTAAGTTTTTCTGGTTTGTGCGGGCTTTGGACTGCAAAATGTGGAAGATACCAAACTAATTTACCTTTGTCTTCGATTTCCCATTCTTGGAGTTTTCTGGCGTATCCTTTACTAATATATTTTGACAATTCCAATTTGTATTTGTTGGCGAATTCTTCATCTCGGACCATTCTTTTTTCCACACCAAAGAGACGGTTTTGAGCCATTTTAAAACTGTCTGGCAAATTAGGCTTAGAACTTTTCCAGAGTAAGCCAGTTTCGAAACCTTTCCCAATACGTCGTGTTGTTTTTTCCATGATTTGGCGGGCTCTCTCGTTCTCTTTTGAATCCAAAACTATGGGCGATGGATTAATACCAAAATTGTCGGCTGCAAAGTATTCTTTTACTAGATTATGTAAGTTTTCCTCCGGTTCTTTGGTTTGAATGTGCAGTACCACAGGGCAAGATATTTCGTTGGAGGCGCTTGGACCATAGACTGTCCAACCTAGTTTTGTTTTTACCGCAATCGGCGTTTTATTTCCCGATTGTACTACGGTGGAGGGAATTCCGAGATGTGCATTGTCTAATCCGAGAAGTATAAGTGGTTTGGCATCTTTATAACTTTGCATCGGCACAAATTCGAGGTGTCTGAATTCGGATTTGTTGAAAGTCTGGACTGGTAAATTTAAATTTTGGATGGTACGACAGTTTTTAATATTGAACGTGATTAACTCATTTTTTCCTCTTATTTCAAAATTCATTGAAGCAGATGGTTCCGTGGTAGTATTTTGGCCATACCATTGAAGAGTTAATGGGAGTGATCGTCCTTTTAGTCCTAATCTATTGGCAACCTCTTTATCCACAATCGAAACTGCTGAACCTTCGTCAAATATTGCATATACATCAACATACCCATTTGGTCCAAATAAGGTGACTGGAATTATTTTGAATAATGGCGAAATCGATGGGTTTGTTCGGCAACTCAGTAGTGGCTGGGCAGCTGTTGAGCTTGTTGGGGAATTATCATGTAGGCTGGTGTGATGATGACGACGACAACCGTTAACACCACACACCCTTTTGTTACGGCAGTTTGCGGTGTTATGACCCTTCCGTAAGCAGGAAAAGCATAAGTGGAATTCTTTCACCTTTTTCCATCGGTTTTCGACATTAAGAGTGTGGTTAAAAACGTTGCACTTGGAGATGAGATGATTCTCACCGCATTGATAACATTTTGGCTGTTGTACGTCTTGCGAGGTGTAGGTGTTTCCTTCAATATGTAAGAAACGCCTTGGTTGGGGTTGAAGTCTAGCTGTTCCGGCACCTTTGTTTGAACTTGATGCTGATGGCGGTATCAGACATATGACTCTAGCAAGTTGGCATAACCAGCTAGAGAAATCGGCTATATTTGGATATGGTTTGATGGTTAAAGAGTGTTTTACCCACTCGTACTGTTTGTCCTGCGGTAATTTTGATACCAACTCGTCCAAAATTGAAGAGTTAGTGAGATTATGTTCATTATTTGATGACTTAAGTAAGGCAACGACGTTACGTACCTGTGTAGAAAACGCAAGAGTTTGTTCAACTTTATTTTCTATTATGGCTGGGAATCTTTGAATTTTGTTTAATTGGTGGCGTATGAGAATGTCTGGTCTTCCGAAACGAAATTCTAACTCATCAATTACATTTGGAACATCCTGTGTATTTATTAGCATAGAAGCAACGGCTTCTCGCGCTGGTCCCATTAAACACTTTTGTAATCGTTGTAAATTTTGGCGATTATTGTACTTGAATTCATCGGTTGAGTCTTTAAAATTGGCTAGAAATAATGGCCATTCTTCCACATTTCCCGAGAATGTTGGCAAATCCTGAAGTTTAATTAAAGCTTGTGGATAACTGTTGGCATCTGTCGTTGTTTGGCTTAATCCCGAAAATCCTGACGTGTTTCCTTGTAGTGCTGCGGCGTTGATGTTAATTGCAGGATCGGTGTCGGCAACAAGACCAGATTCACTACTCACTTGGAGTTTCACATTTAATCTTTCTATGTCTCTCTGGCTTTCGCTTGCACTACTTTTTAATTCTTCCACCGAAGTGCGAAGTTCATTTAGACTTCTAAGAATTGTTGCGAGCGCATCCGATTCTAAGGTTGCGTCGTTTTCTTCCCCGGAACATTGCGGCTGGTTTTTGTTCCGCGTATTGTAACCACTTTTTTCTGTTGACATTATTCGAATCGAACACTGTTTCTGATTGGCTGATCGTTCTTAAGCGTGGCGGCTATGAGTTTCAATTCGACGAAACGAGACCGACGAAAAAGATCAAGAAAACATGTAAGTTGGCGGCGACAAGCAAACACAGATTCACGGTGAACATATGAAAAAATATATATATGTATGTACGTATTTTATTAAAATATACTAAAACAAAATAAAACTGTTCTTGGTATTTAATTTGACGATTATTGGTTTCCTTTCGTTTCTTGATCGTTTTCTGCTTCCGTCCGTCTCGGCTGACAAAATCCAACTGATCCTCCCGAACAACTTCTCATATGTATACTACTACACATGCACTCGCATGTGGATAGACATATTTGTCGTTCTTTTCTTTCACTAACAGTCGGATTGGAACTTAATCCGTCGAATGTGGGAGTTGCAGTCATTTCTGGCTCGTATGTACTTTTCTCGGTTTTCCTCAGAACTGTTTGCCTTGTAGGTCCGAAAACTTAGCTCCCTGAGCCTAATAGCCTCTTTGCAGCTCGAGTCGAACCACGTATTATCCTTAGGCCTGGTGCTTTTAATCTTGATGGGAATAAAATCTGCCATGCCGATTCGGATAATGTTTACGATAATATCAGTTGCGGCGTCGACGTCGTTGTCGAGGAAGCACAACGACCAGTTAAAGATCCGAAAGAAGTTGTTAAGGCCGCACCAGTTGGCTTTCTCGTATAGCCATAGTGTTCTCTTAGGAGCTTTTTCTTTAACTGGATGGTGGGAGTTCGAGAATTTCGCTGATATCATGCAGTGGTCAGACATGCCTAGGGGTTCCAATACATCGATCGTGTATTTGTCAGGCTGAGAGGTAAGAAACAAGTCCAGCGTGTTGGCGGTATGACCAGCAACATCGGGGATACGTGATGGCTCATTCACAAGTTGAGTTAAGTGATTTAACTCAGCAAAAATTTCAACACACCTTCCTTCGGGTGTTGTCTGTCCAGAATGTCGAAGCCACTGAGAATTGTGTACATTGAAATCGCCCGCTAGAACGATTTCAGTGCGAGGGAACAGGGAAACAATTCTTTGGATGGAATCAGACAGTGCGTCGAATGCATCAAATGTTGCATTCCTGTCTAGATTGGGGCTTCTATAAAGAAAACAGTAGTGGATGGAGTGCTTACGGAATATGAATTTAAGCCATATGAAATTAAATTCCGGGGTGGATGTTTGGCTATACTGTGGAAGTAACTGGTAAGCAATATCACTACGGACATAGATGGCGAGACCACGGCGAGAAACGAATAATGGCACTAAGCTATATCCAGGAAGACTGAAATCCGAAGGATCAGACTTTTCATCGACCTGTGTTTCACAAAGTGCCAAAACAGCCGGTTTGTGGCGAGAGAGATGGATATACGTGGCAAGGAAATTCTTCCGTAACCCACGAATATTGCAGAACTGCACACAGAAATCCCTCATCAATGCAAACTACAAAACATGTACAGATACAAAACCGTTAAAGCAGAGACGCGTGAGTGAAGTTCTATCGCCGGATTTGCAAACACAAACTACCGTAGGTGTTATGCCCTTACGACAGTAAGATTTGCTCCACCAACAAAGAACAACACACGCGACCCGCTACGCGTCGGTTGCGTTAGCACTCAATCAGTGTGTGTGATGAGAGCGAACACTGTCACGAGAGGGGAAGAGGGACAGGCAGGAGTACGGCCCAGCGCTGGTGCCGACCAGGTGTTCGGTTTTCGGTTCGGCACTTTCACGGTTTTTTTTTTTTTTTTTTTGCCCGCACTACACTGCACTACGTTATTTGTTTTTCTTTACGGTTTTTTTTTTTTTTTTTGTTTTGTTCGTTCTTTTGTTTTTCCCTTCCGTGCGTGTGACTCGCGACCGCGCGCGACGACTGTCAATGGCAAACGGATAATGCATCCGCATTTCCATGACTGCTTCCCTTCCGGTGTTCGATACTGAAGTCATAACTCTGGATTCTCTCTATCCATCTAGCAAGCTGGCCCTCCGGGTTTTTGAACTGTAGCAACCACCTCAACGCTGCGTGGTCCGTCCTAAGATGAAAAGCTTGGCCATAGAGATATTTGTGGAAATGCTTGACGCAGTCAACCACAGCTAAAAGCTCCCTCCTAGTTACACAGTAGTTCCTCTCCGGCTTCGATAGGATCCTACTGTAGTAAGCGATGACCCGTTCTCGCCCGTCGATTATTTGAGAGAGTACTCCTCCGATTCCATGTCCGCTCGCATCTGTGTCCAAAATAAACTTTTCTCCCGGGACAGGATATGCAAGAATCTGCGCACTGCAGAGCAATTCCTTCAGGTGAATGAACGCTTCCTCCTGCGGCTTCTCCCACTTGAATGGCCGATTCTTTTTGGTGAGCTCGTGCAAACTGCTAGCAACGTCTGCAAATCCTGGGATGAATCGCCTGTAATATGTGCAAAGTCCCAGGAATGACCTTAACTCATGAAGATTCTTCGGCCGCGGCCATTCCTTAACCGCTGAGATTTTCTCTTCATCTGTATGGACTCCTTCTGCAGTCACCACATGTCCCAAGTACTTCACCTCGTTCTGGAAGAGCGAACATTTCTTCGGGCTCAATTTCAATCCGGCTGCTTGAATACGTTCCAGTACCTCTTCAAGCTTCTTAAGGTGATCGTCGAAATCCTTGCCCATGACAATTATGTCATCCAGATAGACAAGGCAAGTCCTCCAGTGAAGTCCTCTTAGTACCCGGTTCATAAGTCTCTCGAATGTGGCTGGCGCATTGCAAAGACCGAAGGGCATCACAGAGAACTGCCACAACTCTCCCCCGGCGGTGAACGCGGTCTTTTCCTTGTCTTGCTGGTCAAGCTCTATTTGCCAGTATCCGCTTTGCAAGTCCAGCGTCGAGAACCACTTTGCACCAGATAGTGTGTCCAAGGTGTCGTCGATTCTTGGTAAAGGATAGCTGAATCGGGTGCTTCCATCCTTCTTCTTAACTAGCACTACTGGAGAACTCCATGGGCTTGCAGATGGTTCGATCACGCCCTCCTTTTCCATCTCGTCGATTAGTTTGATCAGCTCTCCTTCTTTCGCCAAAGGTACCCTCCTCGGTGGTTGCCGGATGGTCTAGAGTCCCCTGTGTCTATTCTGTGCTTCACAATTGATGTTCTTCCACAGTTCTTACCATCTGCAAAAACTGTCCAATATTTACGAAGCAGGGAGAGTGCTTTACTTTTTTGATTCTCCACTAGATGTTGCGTCCACTCTCTGACCATTGTTTTTAAGAAGGCTTTGTTGGACTGGATTTGCTGTTGTTTCTTATCTTCGCAGTTCATAACGGCGGCAGCTTCTTGGCATTGAGCGATCGTTGTTCCCTTGTGTATCGTCCTAGGTGTACTGGCAGGATTCAGGACTCGTACTGGAACCAATTTTTCTTGTCGGGGTTCCACCAGAGCCCTTCCAACAATGATATCGCTGGGTCGATTTCGTTTGTCGGGTTCGACCACCCACATTCGGCTTGTCCCCGCATCCTCTTCTATCTTTGCCCAAACCACAGCTTCTGCATTCGGGGGAACTGTTTGGTGCGCTTGCACGACTATTTGCCTGACCTTGCTACCCTGTCCATTATCTATTGTTAATGGGAGCTCCAAGTTGCCATACTTCATTACTTTTTGGTTGAGGTCCAATGTGAAGCCATGCCTAATCATGAAGTCGACGCCGATTATGATGTCATCAGTGATGTCCGCAACGATGAAATCATGCTGAAACTCGACGGTACCCATCGTAATTCTTTTCTGGACCTTTCCCTGAACTTCCGCCTTCTCACCAGTTACTGTACGAAGCCTTACCTCGGAAAATGGTTCGATGTCAGAAACCAATCCGCTTCGGATGACTGAATGAGTTGCGCCCGTGTCCAACGTCAGCAGATATCGTCGCCCGTCCATCGTTCCCTCGATGACTAGGCTGGTTGCACCCCTACAGATTCGGGATACGAGGATGCTGGGGCACTCCAATGTGGGAGCCAGCGCACGCCCCTCTGCACTGACTCGTTTTAGTTTAACGGATTGTTAGGTGCACCTTTTGCACCCCACGGTCGCGTTCACTCCCATGGTCTCTTTTTGGCGAACTAGACCTCGAACGCTTTCTTCGCAGGCGGCAGTTCTTTGCAATGTGCCCCTGCTGGTCGCAGATGTAGCATCTACCCGGGAATGAACCACTCCTACTAGCCGTTGTTGTTCTCGAACTATCCTGGTCTTGAGATATGCGCCGTAGTTTGATGGAAGGTCGGCATATCAAGAGCGATGTTTCACATGCGAGAGCGCTGGCAACTGTCTCCTTGAAAGATGTCTTCGGCAGGAGAATCAAACTTCGTTGCGTATCGGGGTCCCTTAGCCCTTGGATGAAAGAATCCGTTTTAGGTTTTTCCACCACATCAACTGGAACATCCGCGTAGGCTAGATGAGACAGCCTCTCGATGTCAGCAGCGTACTGCTGGATGGTCTCGTTTCCACGCTGCTTGCGTCCTTTAAGTTCCAGCTTGTGCATCTCCTGCATGTGCTCACTGCCGTATCTTCGATGAAGAGCATCCCATATGGCTGTGTAGTTCCTTCTCTGGGTCTCCGGGATGGTCTGTAGAACGTCAGCTGCTTCACCTTTAAGGGAAATTACTAGGGCAGCCACACGATCTTCCTCTCCCCATTGATTCCGTTCCGCTGTTGTCTCGAACTGGAGCTTAAAGATGTTAAAAGCGCTCTTGCCGTCGAAGTTGGGAGCTGTGAATTTTGATGCTGCAGTCGGTACGACGATTCCTTGATGCTGTACGTTCTGGATAGTTTTCTCGAGTTCCAGAACCTTCTTGTCCAGTGTCTCGATTCTCTTTTCCTGGTTATTTTCGAGATCCAGAACCTTCTTATCCAGTGTATCGATTCTCTCTTCGACGCCCTGGAACCGATCGTTGACGGCTTGCTGGATGTCTCTCAAGCTTTCCCGATTGTTCTGTAGCATCTCTTCCAACGTCTCTAGCTTCTCTAGTTTCTGGCTCAGAGAAGTGGAATTTTCCTCCAGCCTTTGATCTAGTTTCTGGCTCAAGGAAATGGAATTTTCCTCCAGTTTCTGACTCAGAGAAGTACTTACGGCAACGGAATTTTCCTCCAGCTTTTGATCTAATTTCTGGGATATGGAAGCACTCATAGCATTCATAGCTGCGAGAATTTGCTGCATGTCGAACGCTGGCTCAGTGGATGTCGACGGCTTCTCCACCCCGAATTCATAACTCTCCCAGTCGACACCTTCTTCCTGCAACGCCGATCGCAGTCTCTCCACCAGGTTGGCTTTACTTCCCACTGTGGATAATTCCCGAGCATCCAGCTCTCTTTTCAGTTGTTCAATTGTCAACTTCTCCAATTTTACCATTTTCTCACTTTTGCAATGATTCACTTCACAACTCAAATAAAGTTTCACTCGTTTAATCGCAATCCCACTTCTGACACCAAATGTTACGAATTATTCGATCCCCACACCAAATAGGGTTCGCACCACTGGATTGCGATAAACTACAATTGTCCTTTTTATTTAAATTGAAACACACACACTTTTAATTCTTTCACCACAGATCAATTATCTGTGTAGCTTCACCACTTTTCTTTATTATCCAATACTATCCACTTTAAACTTTATTACACAATACACAAACCTTTATTGAAAGCTTTTCTTTTCACCTTGGTTGATCACACCGACTTGTCACACGCTGTTTTATACCACAAACTGAATGAATGTCGAGGGCGAGTGTTCGCGCTTATATAGCTCTCGGTCCACCATCTCGAACGTTCGCCGTTGGAAGTTCCCCATAGGAAATCTCAAGAACGCTCTGACAATTCCATTGGAAGTTGACATCATTCCAATTCCCCGCTTCCAGAGAGTTTTCGAACTTAACGGTCCGCTTGCATCTCCGCAACAATATGTTATGATATACTGTGTTTACTTGGGAAAGGCTTAGGGAATATAAGAAATCTAAGCAGCTAAGTTCGAGGTCTGAATGACAATTCGTAGGAATCAGCATATTATCTTCGACGGACCATGTCCAATTGACATCGGAAAAGTTAAAATCACCTAACACGCATAAATAGTGAGATGCCTTATTGTAAATTTTAGATACATACTCGATATTATCTATGTGTTTAAAATAAGTAATGGGAATACTATTAGGCGGGATATAACTTGCAATAAATATTAGTTGAGAGTTAGAATTTACATTAATTAAAATACATATGTAAGCGCTGTTACTCAATGAAAAAAATAAAACGAAGTAACTTTGTTCACGTCCGTCTCACACCGTGGCTTAAGATTGACTGCCTCTTTATTTCAAATAGGTGTTTAAGTGAGCAAATATATACATATGTATGTGTGTAAGCTGACAATGCATATATACATTAGAACATTTTTTCTTTTGTGCTTGGCTCGGATATGGTTGCCACACATAGTTGTTCTGTTTCTGTAATTGGCAATTGTATTTGCTTACAAGATAAACTGGATCGAACAGCAATTAAAATTCCACCTCCGCGGTCCAAGGCAGTCTTGCATCGGTCATATCGGAATACGGTGTAGAGTCTACTATTAAATATTTCCGGCGAGAGTATACCACCATGAAGCCAGGATTCCGTTATCACAATTACATCATACATAAGCTGGGATGAGGAGACAAACAAGTCATAAACCTTGGACCTCATTCCACTGGCATTGTGGTAAAAAAGTTTAATCGAAGTGAGTTTTATCGAAAGTAAATTATTGGTATTAGCTGACAGTGGTAAGGTGTTCATTAAGTCTTGGTGCCCAGCCCCTGGCCTTCTTCGTTTTTCGTAGTCGTAGATGGGCGAAAACTCCCCACGTGGAACCATTTGAGCTTATATATTACGCCGATATCAGTAAGTTCTCGATTAGTTCCTATAATTGTTGTTGGCTTATAGGTTCGAGATATGTTTCCTCCCTCATTAACATCCGAGAAGCCAGTGGAGACACCATGAATATGAGCGGGGACATCAGCATTAGCGTGAATGTTGGTAGCGTCAATAGATTCACATAAGCACATGTCCAAATTTGTGGAGGCAACAGTAACAGCATCAATAGATAAACCAGAGAACGCAGAGTAATTTACATGCGCAGCTTTAGAAGGAGCAGCAATTTCAAGGACAGGTTGATTAGAGCGGTGGTGGTTAGCTGCTGTAGACATAGTCGATGCACCTCCAACACCCACGTTTTGTTTTGCAATAACATTGGTAGCGGCTGCCCTCGCTTTCTTTGTTTTTGTAATGAAAACTGTACTGTTACTTGGATTTACTAACTGTACATTCCTTGTTCGCACTTGTTCGTCCGATTGAAGGAGAATTAACGTTGATTCTGTTATTTGGTAATGATACAGGTGAGGGTTCATTGACTCTATGAAATATCGTTAATTTTCGCAATATCAAGAGAACTCACTAATAATTCAAATTCGGATTTCAAGTCGCTTAAAGCGATGGATAAATTACGGATTTTATTTAAGCAAACCGACAAAGGGCCATTTGTACACGCGTTACACCTCCAATGTAGGTTAACGATCGTGTTTATTAACTTCACAGTATTTTCACTGAGGTTGAGTGGACTTTAATGCGACAAATGTCACATGAAATAGTATTTTCAGCGGATATTGAATTGTCGCATCTAGGACACACAAATGACATTGTTAGAGAGCAACGAAAGTCACGTTAGGATGTAAACTTGAGAGCACTTTACGGACGATGTGAACTCTACGAAGGTTAGCCGATGACTGTTGACTATATATGCAAAAAAATAGGCAAAAAAGTGGGTTTTCTTAATAGAATACGCAAAAGGATGGACTATATTACAGCTGTAACGCTATATAATACTATAATAAAGCCTCATTTTGAGTATTGCTCGACCATCTTATACGCATGTTGCAATATGGGACACATCGAGAGACTGCAGAGATTACAGAATAAGGCTATGAGGTGTATACTAAGGTGCAACAGAATGACTCCAATAAAGTCCATGTTAGACGCACTTATGTGGCTGAACATAAATGAAAGACTGGGACTGAACACTCTGTTAGCCGTCTGACAAATAAAATATGGCTAACTTACTTACTTACTTACTTACTTATCAGGCCTGCGATCCATGGAGGATCTGAGCCTGAGCTATAGCTGCCTTCCATCCTTAACGGTCCCGGGCACGCTGCTTCCAGTTGTCAAGACCAAGGTGTCCTACATCCGCGATTACTTGGTCTTTATACCGGAGGTTCGGTCTTCCTCTTCTTCTCGAACCAGGAGGCTCGGAGTCGAAGACCCTCTTAGCTGGAGCGTGGATGTCCATGCGCTCGATGTGGCCGAGCCAGTGTAGTCGACGGATCCTTGCCTTCCGGACTACATCCACATCTTGGTACAGCTCGTAGAGTTCGCGGTTGTGTCTTCTTCTCCATTCACCTTCCTCACAGACAGGACCAAATATCCGGCGCAGAATTTTTCTCTCGAAAGAACCCAAAATCAGCTCCGCTGTCCAGCTTATCGTCCAGCTTTTGGCTACATACAGCAAGACTGGCAGAATGAGCGTTTTGTAAAGCATGACATTGGTCTTTCGAGTGAGGAGTTTTGACCCCAGTTGTTTGGACAAGCCGAAGTAGCAGCGGTTGCCAAGGGCGATTCTACGCCGGATCTCCACTGTGGTGTCATTTGTGGAATTTACGTTTGCCCCGAGGTAGACAAACTCCTTAACTACCTCGAAATTGTAGCTGTCAATTGTTATGTTTTGTCCCAGTTGGTGAGCGACGGATTGGTTTTTGCTTGACAGCATGTATTTCGTTTTGTCCTAATTGATCTTAAGACCAATTCGTTTCGCCTGTTCTTCAATCGCCGTGAATGCTTCCACAATGCCACGGCGAGAACACGCGATGATGTCGATATCATCCGCGTATCCTAGCAGCTGGATGGACTTGTAAAAGATAGTGCCTTCCTGTTGACGCCTGCCCGTCGCACTATCTGCTCCAGCACCAGGTTGAAGAAGTCACATGACAGCGCATCTCCTTGCCGAAATCCGGTGCATGTTTCGAATGGTTCCGAGGTCCTAGAACCGAGTTGCACGGTGCATCGCGTGTTTTTTAGCGTGGCGCGACACAACTGGATCAGTTTTACCGGGATCCCGAATTCGGCCATCGCCCCAAACAGTGCTTCACGATAAATGCTGTCGTATGCGGCTTTGAAATCGATAAAAAATGGTGTGTATCGATTCGAAACACTCGTTGGTCTTTTCCAGGATTTGTCGAAGTGTGAAAATTTGGTCTATAGTTGATTTGCCGGGCCGGAAGCCGCACTGGTAGCTGCCGATTAGTGCGGTGCAAAATGGTTTTAGACGTTCACACAATACGCTGGACAGGATCTTGTATGCGACATTGAGCAGGGATATACCTCTATAGTTCCTGCAAGAGGTAGGATCGCCTTTTTTGTGGATGGGGCATATAGAGCTGGTATTCCAGTCGTCGGGCATGCTCTCATCTTCCCAAATTCTGCAGATGATCTGGTGCATGCTCCCTACCAGAACATCGCCGCCAGCCTTGAAGAGCTCTGATGGGGGTGGCCGTGGTGCAGTGGTTAACATCATCGACCGCCGATCGGAAGGTCTATAGTTCAAATTCGCTTCATAGCCAAGAAAAAAGTAATTCCTATACGGACAAAAGTATGCAACGCAGTTGTGAATGGAAAGTGACCAGACGTACTGCTGCAGGCATAACACTCACAGTATATGGTCAACTGAAATTCATCTTCTGCGTATGCAATACCAAAGGGCTCAAACGAATTACTACGGACTATAACCAACGCGGAATTCGGTCGGCTCTCGTCCTATCTAGGTCTAGGACAACCACCCCTGAGAGTAGTGAACGAACATCAACGACCCAAACCACTGCACTCCGTTCAGGTTGTGTGAGTAACAACACATCATAAGGAAATATAAGAAAACTCTCGAACCTGCGCGAGTTTCTAAAAAAAAAAAAAAAGCCATCTGAGCCTGCGGCCTTGTTGTTCTTCAGCTTCTGAATAGCTGTGCCGACTTCTTCTATGCTGGGTGGGAGGACTACTTCAGCGGCTGGAGTTGGGATTTCCTCGGTCCCTACCACTCTCTCTTGGTCATGCTCGTTAAGCAGCTGCTGGAAGTGCTGCTTAAATACATCCACTATTCCCTGCGGGTCGGTGACAAGATTACCCTCCCAGTTTCGAAGAGCCAGGGTGCCCTTTTTGAAGCCTCCTGCAAGGCCTTTGGCTTTCTTGTAAAAGGCTCGTATTTTATGTTTATCCCTAGACTCCTCGATATCCTTGAACTGGGAGGCTGCGAAGATTCTTTTCTTTTGTCGCAGTAGTTCCTTCTCCTCCCTTCTTCTGGCTCGGTACTCTTCTCGCGCTGCCCTGGTTTTCCTCTGCAGCGCATTGTGGTACGCCTCGTCGGTTGCTGCCTTTTTCTGCTCACACTCGCCATCATACCATGGGTTTCTTGTCGGGGGTGGTAGGTATCCTAATGTGGTTTCGGCTACTTCCTGAATGGCTGAGCGGCAATGCAGCCACATATTATTGGCATTTGTGTTCGACGTAGGCATACCGTAGAGTCTTTCGCTCAGCTGCTCCCTGTAGACTCTGGCAACCTCCGGTGTGCTCAGGCGCCCAATGTCGAACCTCCTCCTGATGGGCTGGTGCCGCTTTCTGACATTGGACAGTCGAGCTCTGAATCTTGCTGCTACGAGGAAGTGGTCAGAGTCGACATTCGCCCCTCTGAATGTTCGCACATCCAGGATGTTTGACGCGTGCCTTGCGTCAATGAGCACATGGTTGATTTGGTTGGCGGTTCGACCGTCCGGAGATCGCCAGGTTGCTGTGTGGATTCGCTTGCGAGGGAATCTTGTGCTACTTATCACCGCATTACGAGCTGTCGCAAAGTCAGCGAGTCGGAAGCCGTTATCTGTTGTTGTATCGTGGAGGCTGTGCTTTCCGATCACTCCGCCAAGAGTGTTTTCCTTTCCGATTTTGGCATTGAGGTCCCCGAGCACGATTTTTACATCGTACTCCGGACAAGCTCCGGTCATAGAAGTCCTCCTTGATAGGGTCTTCAGCCTCGTCAGTAGGAGCGTGTGCACATATAAGGCTGATGTTATAAAATCTGCCTCTGATGCGGATCACAGACAGGCGATCACTTATAGGTTTAAAGTCGATGACCTTCGACCTTAACCGCTTTCCCACGACAAATCCGCATCCCAGTAAGTGCAACCTTTTGTGACAGCTGTAATAAATGTCGCAATTTTTCTTTCTAATCATACCGTTTCCTATCCAGCGTATTTCCTGGACCGCAGTAATATCCGCCTTGTACTGCGTGAGGATTCCTTCTAGTTTATGAGCAGCTCCGGGAGTGTACAGGGCTCTGACATTCCAGGAGCATACTCGCAAATTGTGTTCCTTTTTCGTGCGTTGTCGTCGTCGAATATCCGTCCGTGTATCCGAGGCATCTTGCTCATTCATAACTTTAGGTTTTTTACGTGGGCGGATTGTTAGCCCGCCGCACACCCGCCATTCTGATCGGGGTTTTTTTCGCTGCATACGTTTGTTCACCTCCCAACGGTTGTTGAAGAGGCTATCCAGAGGGCGCCGCGAGGAGGCCGTATGTCAACTTGACCCGGGCATTTAAACAGGGATCGTTGCTGGCATCTCGCCAGGTTGAGAGCAATCAACAACTTTACCCTGTATGTCCGAGCCCATGCCCCCGAAATATGGCTAAGCCCCAGCCAGGGGCTTGAGGTCAGACATGTGGGTGAGGCAAAACCATACCATCTGCGGAATAACGAAAACTTTAGACTGCGTCATCAAAATACAACATGTTCCAGAAATACACTGATTATTAAAGGCTTTAATTTATTGAATATGTTACCAAATAATGTTAAAAACAGAATATTAGAACATTTAAAAGAAAATGTATAGAATTTGTTAGAACAAAAACTGTTATTAGATTGGCTGTTACTAGCCAAATCCATTATTTCGTGACAACGTCTATTATACGATTTTATGAATGAGGTATAAATATTATATATTCAACAATTACATATAATTTTTTTATTGATTTCAATGTTTTATTTTCATATTACAGTATTATACATGTATTTAATTGAATAAGACAATTTTATACTCAAACGTTTAGGTGTTCTTTATTTCTAATATTCTATCAACAATAGGTCTATGATATGATTTTATTTGATTTAATTCCACTAAACGACGCCGAATTTTTTTTTTTATCTGATATGTTGATCATTTTCGCGCGAGCTCACTACTACACATTCGCTAGGCCACGCCTACTCACACGGTTAGTCTACATTTTTTCTGGGTTTTTTGCGTTTCGGCATCCCATATTTCACCGCTAACCGATTTAATAGACGTTGTCACGTCAAAATTGTAATACCGCGAAATGCATATTTATGTATTTATTTATCATTATATTAGTTACTTGAAAGTATTGAAATACTAATAAAGAAGACATACATACATACAAAAAAAAAGCGATGAGACGTTCCATGTGCCCATCCTAAGTCGATGCCGTTGTCTGTTGCCTTTTACTCCCCGCATGTACTGGTTAGTGCATGGCGTGCATCCCCGTCCACCGCCGTAATGGCTCACGAGGCCACTGCCGGGTTGCTCGTGACTTCTTCGGCTGCCGAGCGGGACAGACCGGCCCCCAGACGCTCGCATACTGCCACCATGTAGGCCTGGCTCCGAATGGGGCACCAGGATAGGCATTTTCCGAGGCAGGTCTTCTTTTTGTCATCCAGAGGGGTTTTGCGCTTCGTTAGCCGGGCTTGAGTTGTATGAAAATCAATTCACATACCCGAAACCTGTTGCCCGCCCCCCACCACGAGGGGGTCAATGCAATACATAAAGATTAAAATAGACATTAAGGACAATCACAAGAGGACAAGAGGCAGCGTAATACCAACATACATACATATGTATGTATGTACGTACATATATGTATATTAATTTCCTTTCGGGCAGTCTTTCCTGTCGTTATCCTTGCCTTTAGATACATAAATACAAATCATTATACCGAATCGATTTGTGTTTTCCAAAATGATATCCGGAAAATGGAAATTTTACAACCCAAGCAGTTGTCTCCAAAATTCGTTTTAACATGTTGCCTCCGTAAAGGTGAACCCAATACCTCCACACCTTGGAGTCATTAAAGATACAAAACCCAAACAGCTGGGGATGTAACGTCACAAACCTTTACCTCTTCTTTTTCTGTCTCGCGGCAAGCATCCCGAATTCGACCTTCATCACTACTCGCACTGCGGTGCCTTCTTCAACCATTTTTGATTCAGTTTTTTTGTGTGCTTCAGACAAATACCGCTATGCAGTCTTACAACAGAACAACGGCCTGACAAATTTTTATTGTTAAAACCAAACCAAAATGAAAAAAAACGAGGAAATGAGAATGAAATCAAAAACCGCAACAAAATCGTTACACGGATGGCGAGTTTGAACTGAGATGACGGAAAACGAAGAGAATATCCTTACAAGGAATCAAAAATCGACTTCAAGTCGAATTGAACCTTTTACATGCCATAAATTGAAAAATTCACCGCCGGCATGAAAACAAACCTCTCCACTGGCAGAAAAATGGTAAAATAAATTCTTCCTCGGCATCCTTGCCACCGTCCTCGTTGTGCTGTTGAAGGTTTGTGATTCGTGCTCCAACCAGTTATCGCTAAGCTCCTTCTAGTGCTGTATCTATAAGTATATACACACTCACAAGAACGACAAATCATCTTCGACCAAGGATGCTAACCAAGTGATCTGGAGGAAATAAAAATCAAACAAAAACAATAATAATGATATCTACTCCCATACAGACACACCCGCCCACTCACTATCCTCCGTACAAATAACCACGCATCTGAGAGAACGACGACATGATGACATAGCATAAGGAGGCAATGAAGAACGTCGCCGACAAACATGTTCCGCGACCACCACGATGAGCGTGCAAAGCAAGGACAATACCCGATAGAGCACTGGTGAGCCTTCTCATCCACATGGAACGCGTACTGATGGAGGAAACATCGTAATTTTCATTTTATTAGTCGGAGCCCCTAAGCAGCGAAATAATATTGAATTTTATTTTATGGCTTTTTTCTCTGCTCATTCTCGGGTTTACTTTGCATTTGTTTTTCCAGGAGTGGAGGAGTCAGAGTAACGACGAGAATGGTCGCTTGCAACTACCGCTAGGGGATGGGCATCATGAGAACATGCAATATTGTCATGGAGTGTGCGGGTTTGTGTCATTGTTCAATTGATTTTCAATCTAGGGGATGGCGCAAGACACAGGCGGTTGCCCTAAGATGTTAGATTTACAAAGAAAAATTTAATAGAAAGCAATCGGGGAGACCTTTGGTTTACGGTTAAAGGATTAAGGTTGAATGAAGCTGTGAATTGGATGTACATAATTCTGAATGGGGTGAGCGATAAACTGCGGTTGAAGCAGTGACATTGTGTCAAACGATTTACTTGCCGAACGATGCAATCGCGAGTGCGTGACCTGTCCTTAAGGAAACCCTATATCCATGTATGTCTTTCGATCAATCGACAACCAACCAAATTGATCATATTGCGATCGACGGCAGACACTCCTCCAACATCCTAGATGTCCGAACCTTTCAAGGAGCCATCATCGACTCGGATCATTACCTTGTTGCAGCCAAGGTACGGATGCGAATTTCTCGGAATCGACGGAGTCGAGTAAAAACACCAAAATTTAACGTCGGAAAGCTGCAATCGCAGGAGACCGCCAGGAACTTCGCTGATCAAATCTCCCTCGAGCTCTCTCAAGTCCCGATGCAATCTGCACGCCATTAGAAAGGCCGCCTCAGATGTACTCGGTTTCGAGCCACCACCGTCGGGAAACCCCTGGTCTGATGATGAGTGCTGACAGGCCCATGTTGAGAAACAGAATGCATACATGGCCACATTGCATCGACGGACGAGAGCTGCCGGCGAGTTCCATGAGCAGAAAAGGAAAGGAAAAAGAAGGAGCACGAGAAGCGCGAGATTGAGGAGATGGAGAGATGTTACTGCAGGAACGACGTTTGAAAATGTTACCAGAAAGTAAAACGAACATGCCACGCCTGCAGGGATGAGCACGGACAACTGGTAGTGGAGTCACAGTCGATGCTGAGATTGTGGAAGGACCACTTCTGCAGACTGTATAACGGCGATGATAGTCAAAATGCCGCCGTCAGGCAGAGCGAACCATTCACAATGGACGAAGACGAAGGAAAATCCCGTCCACCCGACCTAGACGATGTTAAGATAGCGATATCGAAAATTAAGTCTTATAGAGCTGCTGGAGCAGACGGACTCCGCGCGGAGCTGGTTAAAGCAGCTGGCGATGAGCTGGTCAGGAACATGTACCAACCCATCTGCAAGATATGGTCGGAAGAATGCATGCCCGATGAATAGAATCTCAGCATCGTTTACCCGGTACATAAGAAAGGAGATCCCTATGACTGCGCCAAATACAGAGGATAAGTCTCCTGAACATTGCGTACAAGATCCTCTCTTCCGTACTGTGTAAGCCCCTGAAATCGTTCGTGGACAATCTGATAGGTTCCTACCAGTGTGGCTTCAGGCCAGGAAAATCCACGATAGACCAAATATTTACACTACGGCAGACCTTGGAGAAGATCCATGAGTTCCAGGTCGACACGCACCATCTTTTTGTCGAACTCAAAGCCGCGTATGACAATGTTTATAGAGACGAGCTATACAGAGCCATGTCATGTTTTAACATTCCTGCCGAACTCGTCAGACAGTGCAGGATGACTATGGAGAAATCTCGCTGCTCCATTAAGGTCGGAGGTGAACTAACCGACCCCTTTGCTGTTAAAAAAGGTTTTAGACAGGGTGACACACTGTCATGTGATTTCTTTAACATTATTCTTGAAAATATCGTGCGGGACTCTGCGGCCAATACAAGAGGTACGATCTACTTCAAGTCTACACAATTGCTTGACTACGCAGATGACATTGACGTTATTGGACGGACAAAGCGAGACGTCAATGAGGCGTTCGACCCAGAAGCGGCTAAAGTGGGTCTAAGGGTAAATGGGGTCAGAAGCAAATATATGCTGTCATCCAAGAAAGACGCGCAACGCCGACGTCTTGGTCAGAACGTCACCTTCGGCAGCTGTATTTTTGAAGTAGTTAAGGACTTCGTCTACCTTGGCTCGATAGTGACAAGCAGCAACGACACCAGCGCTGAGATCAGACGCAGAATAACTCTTGCCAACCGCTGCTTCTTCGGGCTCAAGAGGAAATTGAGTAGTAGAACCTTCTCTCGAAAAAGTAAGGTATCTCTCTACAAAATCTTAGTCATCCCGGTCCTCCTCTACGGCGCTGAGGCTTGGGCGTTATGGAGAGGCTCTTGGGCGTTTCGAGAGGAAAATTCTGCGTGCAATCTTTGGTCCCGTTTGTGTAAACGGAGAGTGGAGGAGGAGATTCAACCAAGAACTGTACGGGCTGTACAGCGACATCAGCCTGGTTAGACGTCTTCGGATCCAACGTCTAAGATGGCTAGGCCATGTAGAGTCGGCCCGAAGAGTCTTCGACTCCAACCCCGAGGGACGACGCAGCAGAGGACGACCGCATTTAAGGTGGAAAGGGACCTCAACCAACTGGGCGTGCGGCGCTGGAAGCGGCTGGCCAAAGTTCGG
Organism: Eumerus sabulonum; assembly: GCA_951905685.1. NCBI lineage: Eukaryota > Metazoa > Arthropoda > Insecta > Diptera > Syrphidae > Eumerus > Eumerus sabulonum. Next base: position 44,577,768 of record OX645062.1, on the reverse strand, counting down.
GCCGGATAGAGAGGCTTGTTGGTTGACGGCCTGGTTCACCCCGAACTGTGGCGCTATCAAAGTAAGTAAGTAAGTAAGCGTATCCATATATGTACGTACATTTATACATATACATATGTACGTATTGTGTGGTGAGCAATTGATACAAGTTAAACTTTTCTCATTAGTTATTAAGAAAAATTTTTTTTTTTTAGGAGAGAAACACAACTGACTTAAGGCTAATTTCTTAATTCCTAACTTAATCTACTCTACCGGACGTGCTGCAATGCGGCTTGCTGGTCGCGGATGTCATATTCCCTGCATGGATGCGAATGGATGCTGTCGTTGTCATCTTATGTGTAGGCGATTGGTTGCTGATCTCTATCTTGTGTGGAGGGATTTGGTTGTTATCTTGTGGGGGGACGTCGGAAATGCAATGTGATACTTTTGCTTGCAGTGTTTATAAAATGCTGTGTTAACTTACACCTTAGTAAAATAATTCTTGTTAGAGATTCGTAACTTTGTTTTTGAGACAATGCTGAGATCGACTGATTTGGATGGACCGCAAGTGGTGGATAATAAGACTAGGTGGTTTAAGTCTCTAAGGTAAGGACATAACAATTACGGTCGTTTGTTTCTTCCAACACAGGTGCCTCTCCAATATCATTGAGTTAAGCAAGAAGAATCTTTTCTGCACGTCAATTCCACCAACTTTGGGGTTTCCCAAAGACCTCGATTATAAGGTGAAGAGTTCTCGGCCTGGATAGCAGAGGAATAACAAAGGCCTCGTAGGGGTAGCATCTATCCGACGGATGCTGGCCTGCTGAAAAGCGGGAAAAGCCACCGCAGCCGAACATCTTGCAGCACTGTTAGTAAGTCCCATCCCCACCTCCTCGTGGCGCCATCTGGAGATTTCCTATGGAAATTGCAGACGGGGAAGGGCGAATGGTGAGCCTCCTACGTCCACGCCCCCACGGAAGACAAGGATGACTCCGCCAAAGATGAGTTCTACGATCTCCTAGATAGAACATATGCCCAATGTCCCAGCTATGACATCAAAATTGTACTAGGAGACTTCAATGCTAAGGCGGGCAAGGAAAGCATCTTTGAACGAGTCAACGGCAAACATAGCCTACACGACACCACATCCGAATCTCCTTCTAGCCAGCATGCGCTTCCCGCACCTCGATGTACACAAAGGCACCTGGCGGTCTTTTGATCAATCGACCACCAACCAGATTGATCACATCGCGATCGACGTCAGACACTTCTCCACTATTCTAGAAGTCCGCACTTTCCGAAGGGCTAACATCGACTCGGACCCCTATCACGTAGTAGCCAAGATACGCCTACGGATATCACGAACGCAGCGGAGTAGAGTAAGAATACATAGTTATGACGTTGGAAAGCTACTATCGCCAGAAACCGCTTGTACTTTTACCGATCCCGTTTCCCTTAAGCTCTCCAATACACCTCAATCCTCCATGCTATCAATAGAACAGCAGTGCAGCCTTTGCAAACAAGCCCTGAAAAGCTCTGCATCCGAAGTTTTGGGCTTCAAGGCTCCACCACGAAGAAACACCTGGTTCGATGACGAGTGTAGAAGGATTCACACAGCGAAGCAGGATGCATATAAGGTCTCGCTGCATAAAGGAACAAGAGCAGCTCGTGGGCTCTACAAGTTAAAAAGAAGGGAGGAGCATAAGCTTCTTAGAAAAAAGAGCACGAGAAGCGCGCGATTGAGGATTTGGAGAGGTGTTACTGCAGGCGTGACGTTCGGAAGTTTTATCAACAGATAAAGCGAACATGCCAAGGTTATAAAGCCAGAACGGAAGCCTGTAGGGATGAGAATGGACACCTAGTAGCAGAATTGCAGTCGATGCTGATAATATGGCAAAACCACTTCTGCAGACTGTATAACGGCGATGTTAGTCAATATACCGCTGTCAGGCTGAATGATCCATTTCTAATCGACGAAGACCGCAGAGAACTCCATCCTCCTGACCTCGACCAAGTTAAGATTGCCGTATCGAAGCTCAAGTCGAATAAAGCTGCTGGCGCAGACGGACTGTCTGCTGAGCTCTTCAAGGCAGCTGGGGATGACCTGGTTAGGAGCATGTACCAGCTCATCTGTAAGATATGGTCAGAGAAAAGCATGCCCGAGGAATGGAGTCTCAGCATCGTATGCCCGATCCACAAGAAAGGATACCCCTCTGATTGCGTCAACTATAGAGGAATAAGTCTCCTTAACATCGCCTACAAAATCTTCTCTACCGTTTTGAGTGAACGCCTGAAGCCTTTTGTAAATAAGCTGATATGCCCTTATCAGTGCGGATTCAGGCCAGGGAAGTCCACCATCGACCAAATCTTCACACTACGGCAGATCCTGGAAAAAAACAATGAATTCCAAGTCGACACTCACCATCTATTTGTCGGCTTCAAAGCCGACAGCGTAGATAGAGACTATACAGAACTATACAACGCTATGTCTATGTCTATGCAGGATGACTTTGGAGAATGATCGCTGCTCCATCCGAATCGGTGAACACCTTACCGATAGTTTTGATGTCAAAAAGGAACTTAGGCAGGGCGATGCGCGGTTGGGTGATTTCTTCAACATCATATTAGAAATGATTGTGCAAAAATCACTGGCCAACACAAGAGGCACACTCTATTTCAAATCCTCGCAACCGACGATATTGACATAATAGGTAGATCATAGCGAGATGTTAATGAGGCGTTTGCGAGTATTGAGTTCGAAGCGGCGAAAATTGGTTTGGCAGTAAACGAGGGCAAAACTAAATATATTCTGTCATCAAAAAGAGCGCTCACCACCGACGTCTTGGCCAGAACGTTTCTATTGGCAGGTATAAGTTCGAGGTAGTTAAGGACCTCGTCTACCTTGGCTCCGCAGTGACCTGGAACAACGACATCAGTTCTGAAATCAAATGCAGAATCACTCTTGCCAATCGCTGTTTCTTTGGGCTCAGGAAGCAATTGAGGAATAGAGCCCTCTCCCGAACGACAAAGTTGATTCTATATAAGACCCTTATCATCCCGGTCCTGCTGTACGGCGCAGAAGCATGGACACTATCAAAAGCGGATGAGCGGATTGGTACGCAAAGATTTTGCGCGTGATTATCGGGAGGATAGAGGGAAAATTCGACCACGAACTTTACGGGCTGTACAGCGACATGAGTCTAGTCGAAGATGCGGAGGACGGCCGCATTTAAGATGGTGCACAGAGGTGGAAGGGGACCTCAGCCAACTGGGTGTGCGGCAATGGAAAAGGCGTGCAAAAGATCGTGCTAGTTGGAGGGGCATGTTGGTTGAAGCCCAGGTTCACCCGGAACTGTAGCACCCGTTAAGAAGAAGAAGAATTAACTTTGGTGCTCCAAGCCGCGTGCTTAGAAATCGAATCTCACATTCAAGAAGAGAATCATGGAGTCAATTATGCAATGAAAGAGCCTATCAACCGCTGTATGAGAGAAATTAATATCATCTCTTTTGATTTTGATTTTAATTTTCATTACATATGTTTTCGTAGTCTGTAAGAGTAATAACATAGCTCAATTGATGAAATAAATAAATAAATATCGGGGCTATAGAGTGAACTTGGAAGCGTTGCACGGTAAGCGAGGAATGGTCCAGCATATTGTTGTGGTGCTAGATCCAACCCTTCTGTGTGAGTTCTGGTCGCACATGAAAAACACGTGCTCGTAGCCACGATTTAATTTTTCGACTTTTCTTTGCACCAATCCAGATGTACCATTTTTTGAGCGATTGCCAAATTATCTTGTATCCAATGCAAACAAATCCGTTTAGCTGCCATATGTTCATGCATTATTGAATGTGTGCCCACCATTGCCCATTCATATGACAACATTTGGGCTAAAAGTTCTCGCTCTGTTGTCGCTTACATATTCCCTTTGAACATTTTCAGCCTTTTCTGATTAACCAATGTTATCAAAAAGTCCCAACGAAAGAAATTGTGAAGAGGTAAGATCAGGGTATTTTACTGGTCAATGTAAATCCTCAAAGTCAGGAGCTCACATTTAAGACGCATGCATAAGCCCGAGGACTGTCTGTACTTTGAATATGTTCATGATTTCACCTGAAATTAGTATTTCAAAGCTTTCGGGCACCTCTTAGGCGAACGTTCTTCCAGTCTACAAAGCAAGTGGCTGAAAGGGTGTTAACCCTCTTTTATAGATAAAAGTGAGGATAAAAGATACCAATTCAAGTAGATGTAAATCTTACGAAACGCAAACTTAAGTCTACGAGGCTCTCGGGAGCTGGCAACATTGCGTCGTTCGTATCTGTATCTGTCTAGAAAAGGGCTTTGTTTCCGTTTTCATCCAAGGCTGGAATGGTCAAAACGTTTTGTTTGTATTGTGCTTATATTTCGAAAAAAAAACTTTTTCAGTAGCGTCGTAAAAATGAGTGCCTCACATTACAGGCAACGTGTTGTGAGACAATTTTTAATGAAATGTGAAAAAAACGGAATTGCAGATACTGTGCGAAGAGTATATGTCCAAAAATATGTGTTTGAATGAGCAGAGCGATTAAATAAGAGCCGTTAATCAATAAAGGACAAGTCATGTGAAGGAACTCCCGCCCCCCCGCGTACCGCGGCATCGTTCATCGTGAATTTGTTCCTATCGACCAGACAGTGACCGGACAGATCTATATTGGCGTCCTGTAGAGGCGGCAAGTGTGTTCCCCGTGTGCGATCCGAACTCGCCAAGAAGGGCTGGATCTTGCACCACGACAATGCGCCGGTCCATTCCTCGCTGATTGTGCAAACGTTTTTGGCGAGAAAAAACATTCCAACTTTGCCGCTTCACCCTTTAGCCCCGGTATTACCACCTGCATCTTTTGTTTATTATGGCGGTGTAGAGAACGTCGAAGAGGCTTTAACCATGGTTCTGAATGAGTTAACTTCGAAGGATTATCAAAGGTGTTTCGAATTGTAAAAGCAACTTGGAATCATTGTGTATAACTAGAAGAAGACTATTGTAAAGCATAGTTCGAATTAATAACATACAAAGACTAAGACAGACACAACTCCATTAGACAGAGTCGGAAAGGGAACTTAAATAAGTTAAATGAATTCTGAGGGCAATTTGTGCCATAACGTAGTGCATGACCATTAAGACTCATTGAATTTCGTCGAAGAAAATATGAATGTCAATGTTAAAATGTCAAATGACGTTTTGGATACTGTGGTTTCAGGTATTAGAACATGACAGTAGGACTTCTTCAATCAATCCTTCTGTAAAATTGCGAAGAGTAGCACTCATCGCCAATCAATCAATGTGAACGGACAGCTTACCACAATTGTCTACCCAAGAAAAGCAACAAAACGAACACTTCCCCAGCAGGAAAGCCAATTTCCCGCCATTAAAGCAAATCCTGTCTAGAAAAATAAATTTCTAAATTATCCTGAATGCAATGATTTAGAATTTATCATTTTCACTGGAACAGCTCCCTCCTTTGACTCACATTCATCCTGCACTTGGCCTGTCTGTGATATTGCCTCCTCTGTTATTGCAACCCCCTAAGAGCAGAGATCCTTCCTGCACATGTACATATACATAAAAGCCTCTATACATATACATACATATAGCAAATAAAGCTAAATCCCGGTCGTCATCCACTGTTGCACATCGAAAGCACACAACACACATTCTCTTCCGAACGCCAATTTCAGACGACGACAGAATGATACTAGGAGTAAGCCGTGCGCTACCGCCATTGTATTCCTTAGCCCGTTAGCATTCTAGGAATTGTTATTTTTCCGCCCCCAAACTCATCTCCGACCCTCCTCAATGGCACATCATACTAAATTTTTATTGCCTCACCCAAGAGTTGCCGTCAGTTGCATCTATAGTATCCCCCAACCCATATCGACTGCTGCTCCGCTTGAACTATTGTACATATCATTACTTCCGTGAGTTTCTCGCTCGACAATTGGCCATTCAGGTCACGTACTATTGATACGTGTCGATACATGGTCATTTTTTTTCAACGGCGGATATGTCAGTGTCATGATTATTAAAAAACAAAAAACACCAAGAAGAAAAGCAAACGACGTCCCCGCAACATGGTATGATGGACGATGGATGAACATCTTCAACTTGGAGGAGTCACTACTATGTACATATGTACATATGGTGCGATGTGACCATGGCGTCTCCGGTTTAGTCTGTGTGTTCGATGGTTAAGTTCTTGCAGAAATTGAATTTTCAAAAATTTCAGAGATAAAGTTCGGATATGTGGATCATGCATGGATTAGATATGGCTTAAAGGGTTGAGCTGGTTTCACTTTGATTGCCTGCTGTTCCAATTGTGTGTCGGTTCACGTGGTGTGCATGCTTAATTGCTTAATCACTCAAGTCGTTAAGTCGATCGAAACGTAAGGATTTGTGACGATTAGTAGTCATCTTATGCACACTCAAGCAAGTGATTTCAATGTTGCTTGGGAATTAGTGTCGAGGATGCTTCCAATAGATAGTGGCATGGGCAGGTAAATTGGATATGTAATCTTTAATCTTTGGTGGGTTATTTTCTGCTCACGTCGGGGATATTAATATTAATAGAAACTATCGTCGTGAATGCTAATCAATAAGGAGCCATTATCCGTGCTTTATGGCTCTAGGTCAGGTGATTATCACCAACTGCAATGAAACATTTAGCATTATTTATGCAGTGGCCTGCTCCCATTCGTTTAGGACTGTTTTCATGCTACAATTCTACAAACAATGGGAGCAGGCGTAGGTAAAAGTCTGCAATTATCTTCCCTGTCTGAGCTTTTACGAGCCGACGTAAAAAAATTGAAATGGGTGTTATGGCAGTCATCCTTAACGCACACATTCCTTTATTATTCATATGCAAGGGTGGCTTGAAAAGTTTCCGACCTAACAAGACAAAAACATTTCTCCTTTAAGTTAAGTTTAAGTTTAAACCTTTGACATAGTCTCCTTGCAAGTCTACATACTACTCCCAATGATGTCAATGTCGCGATGTCTTCCTCTGCAAAATAATTGTTTCCCAGGGTGATGGCCTTTTCTAATGACGAAAATCGTTGCCTTCTGGGCCCTTTTTTTATATTAGGGAAGTGTTGAGAAGTACCTGGCTGCACTGTTGGTTATCAACAACACGTTCTTTGTCTTTTGTGTCATATACATATATGTCAAATGTGAGGTCGTCGTGACGTAGTGACTAGAGTGTTGGACTCTGACGCACGATGAGCGAGTTCGGATCCCGATAACACCAACGTGGCGTTCCTCCTCGGCGGGGTACTGGCACAACCCCCCGTAATATACTTGCCATGAAAAAGCTTCTCGGTTCACGCCGTTCGGAATCGGCACTAAACTGTAGATCCCTTCGCCTGGGTAAAAAATAAATCGCACACAAAATTGATTGAGAGAATCTTGGCTCTGGCCCTCCATGGGCTGTAACGCCGCCAAAGAAGAAGATATGTCAAATGTAAAAGGTGTCGTCTAGAACATTCGGAAATAAAACGTGAATAATTGAGTTATATTTCCCTGGACTACAGTTTTAAATATTGGCATCGCTTCCATGGAACCTGATTCTTCTGCATGATAATTAAATTGGAAAGTGCTCTTCAAGAACAATGGCGTTGGTAAAAGGGGAATCTGTAGCGAAACTAATCTTTAACTTCTCAGCTAATTCACAAAAGCCTGGGAAGGCAAAGCAAACAAAAGGATACTTTTTGGGCAGAAGGAAGCTACTGGAAGGCTATTGGACCAAGTTTATCAATTGAGGTAAACGTAGACAACGAAAACGCCTACGGAGCTTGTCCGGAGTACGAAGTTAAAATCGTGCTCGGGGAATACAACGTAAGATCGGTAAGGAGAGAACCCTTGGCGGAGTGATCGGAAAGTACAGCCTCCACGATACAACAACACATAACAGCTTCCGACTCACGGACTTTGCGACAGCTCGTAGTGCGGTGATAAGTAGCACAAGATTCCCTCGTGAGCGAATCCACACAGCAACCTGGCGATCTCCGGACGGTCGAACCGCCAACCAAATCGACCATGTGCTCATTGACGCAAGGCACTCGTCAAACATCCTGGATGTGCGAACATTCAGAGGGGCAAATGTCGACTCTGACCACCTCCTCGTAGCAGCAAAATTCAGAGCTCGACTGGCCAATGTCAAAAAGCTGCACCAGCCCACCAGGGGGAGTTTCGCCATTGGGCGCCTGAGTACACCGGAGGTTGCCAGAGTCTACAGGGACCAGCTGAGCGAAAGACTCTACGGTATGCCTACGTCGAACACAAATGCCAATAATATGTGGCTGCATTGCCGCATCCCTTTCACCTGTAGGAAAAATAAATCACACACACCATGGGTGGTTGAAGAGAAGCTTGGCTCTGGTCCTTCATGGGCTGTAATGCCAGCATACATAGATACACTGCCACTCAGCCATTCAGGAAGTAGCCGAAATCACCTTAGGATACCTACCACTCCCGACAAGAAACCCGTGGTACGATGGCGAGTGTGAGCAGAAAAAGAAGGGAGGGGCAAAAACTACTTCGACTAAAGAAAAGAATCTTCGCAGCCTTCCAGCTCAAGGATATCGAGGAGCCTATGCATAAGCATAAAACACGAGCCTTTTACAAGAAAGCCAAAGGCCTTGCAGGAGGCTTCAAAAAGGGCACCCAGGCTTTTCGAAACTGCGAGGGTAATCTTGTCACCGACCCGCAGGGAATAGTGGATGTATTTAAGCTGCATTGCCAGCAGCTGATTAACGAGCATGACCAAGAGAGAGTGGTAGGGACCGAGGAAATCCCAACTCCAGCCGCTGAAGTAGTCCTCCCACCCAGCATCGAAGAAGTCGGCACAGCTATTCAGAAGCTGAAGAATAACAAGGCTTGCCATCAGAGCTCTTCAAGGCTGGTGGCGATGGTCTGGTAGGGAGCTTGCACCAGATCATCTGCAGAATTTGGAAAGATGGAAGCATGCCCGACGACTGGAATACCAGCTCTATTTGCCCCATCCACAAAAAAGGCGATCCTACCTATTGCAGAAATTATAGAAGTATATCCCTGCTCAATGTCGCACACAATATCCTGTCCAGCGTATTGTGCGAACGTCTAAAGCCATTTTGCACCGCACTAATCGGCAGCTACCAGTGCGGCTTCCGGCCTGGCAAATCGACTATAGACCAAATTTTCACACTTCGACAAATCCTGGAAAAGACCAACGAGTTTCGAATCGATACACACCATCTTTTCATCGATTTCAAAGCCGCATACGACAGCATTTATCGTGAAGAACTGTTTGGTGCGATGGCCGAATTCGGGATCCAGGTAAAACTGATCCAGTTGTGTCGCGCCACGCTAAAAAACACGCGATGCACCGTGCAACTCGGTTTTAGGACTTCGGAACCGTTTGGAACATGCACCGGATTTCGGCAAGGAGATGCGCTGTCATGTGACTTCTTCAACATGGTGCTGGAGCAAATAGTGCGACGGGCAGGCGTCAACAGGGAAGGCACTATCTTCTACAAGTCCGTCCAGCTGCTAGGATGTATGTATGTATATTGGCGTTACAGTCCATGAAGGACCTGAGCCGAGCTTCTCTGAATCACCCATGTTGTGTGTGATTTCATTTTCCCATAGGTGAAAGGGACCTACAGTTTATTGCCGGTACCGAACGGCGAATTTCGAGAAGCTTTTCATGACAATTTTACTACAGGGGGTTTTGTCAGAACCCCGCTGAGGAGAAACACCGTGAAAAACACGTTCGATGACATGGCTGTGTCGGGATTTGATCCCGTGTCATCGGCGTCAGAGGCCAACACACTACCCACTGCGCCACGGTGCTCTCCAGTTGCTAGGATACGCGGATGATATCGACATCATCGCTTGTTCTCGCCGTGGCATTGTGGAAGCATTCACGGCGATTGAAGAACGGGCGAAACGAGTTGGTCTTAAGGTCAATGAGGACAAAACGAAGTACATGCTGTCAAGCAAAAACCAATCCGTCGCTCACCACCTGTGACAAAGTATAACAATTGACAGCTACAATTTCGAGGTAGTTAAGGAATTTGTCTATCTCGGGGCAAACGTTAATTCCAAAAATGACACCACTGAGGAGATCCGGCATAGAATCGCCCTTGGCAACCGCTGCTACTTCGGCTTGTCCAAACAACTGGGGTCAAAACTCCTCACTCGAAAGACCAAAGTCATGCGTTACAAAACGCTCATACTGCCAATCTTGCTGTACGGAGCCGAAAGCTGGACGATAAGCAGGACAACGGAGCTGATTTTGGGTTGAATGGAGAAGAAGACACAACTGCGAACTCTACGAGCTGTGCAAAGATGTGGATGTAGTCCGCAAGGCAAAGATCCGTCGACTACACTGGCTCGGCCACATCGAGCGCATGGAGATCAACGCTCCAGCTAAGAGAGTCTTCGACTCCGAGCCTCCTGGTTCGAGAAGAAGAAGAAGAGCGAACCTCCGGTATAAAGACCAAGATCCTCCATTGATCGCTGGCCTGATAAGTAAGTAGACAACGAAAAAGATCTTCAAAGGCTTCTGTCTGATGAGCGATTGGCAAATATCGAATCTGCGTACTGCGAAGCCTTGCGATAAGTTAATGACATAATCGACGAGTTATTCATATCCATCACTGCACACGACTTGATGAGTCAATCGACACCAAACCATAGAGCTGTAAGCGGAGGGAGAAACAGCAAATCCATTTTGTGTCCCCTAGATCCGGTTTTACTGGCTACAGCTCAAATCGGCGTACGATCTGCTAATTGTTATCAGCTAAACCTTCGAGCTCTGTTGGATAGCGGATCACAGGCGTCGTTTATTAGTCAGCATGCAGTTCAACAACTGCATCTTCGACGAACGCGACTTCTTGTACCGGTGACTGGAGTAGGAGGATCCAGTATTGGCAAGTCAACAGGTCTGGTTGATATCTCGGTGAGCTCTATCAGAGACCCCGATTTTAGTATTAACTGCAGAGCATTCATTTTATCGCGCTTGGGTCACCTTATTCCACTCTACGCATTGATCTGCAGCCATTTTCTGAATTTCTGGATATTGATCTAGCTGATCCAAATTTTCATGAGCCTGGATCCGGCTCACTTCTATGTGGTGAAATTCTGCCATCATCTGGTGGTGCTCCTGTGGTGGCAAACCGTTCTCACTTAGGATAGGTTGTTTTTAGCCGCTTGGAACTTATTCGGTGGAGGCTGCTCAACAACTACAGACGGAACTTCAGCAATTGTTACAACGAGGGGGTTTCGTGTTGCGAAAGTGGAACTCAAATTCTACGAGTTTCTGCAAGGAATCCGCATGAACGGTCAGTTGAACGACGCTTGTTGTGAGCTCAACTTGAACCAGGAAACAAAGGCTCTTGCGGTCTACTGGTTTTGTCAGACCGACTGTATTGGCTATAAGGTGAACTTAACTTAACTGAACTTAACAGAAACGCCAACAACTATCTGATGTGGCCAAAACTTATGATCCAACATGTCTCCTGGCCGCAGTCGTGATTACGGGCAAAATCATATGTCAACAACTTTGGCTATCTGGGATCTTCTGGGCTGCGCCGCTTCCTGAATCCGATCAGCAGAATTGGATCAGGTTTCGAAAGGAGCTTCCTTTGATAGAAGATATCAAAATTTCTAGGTGGATTTACTCATCGCCAGAAACCAGCAGCTACCAATTAAATTTTTATTTTTTTTTTTTTTGATGCATCAACATCTGCCTATGCCGCTGTTGCCTACCTGTGAGTCAAAACATGGGATGGTGAATATAGGGTGTCGATAGCCATGGTCAAAACTTAAGTAGCACCTTCCTTAGCGGTCACGGTTCCATGTTTAGAACTCAAAGGAGCACTTCTTGCATCACAGGTAACCGCAAAGGTGCTGGACACCTTGCAATTGCCGTCTATAAGCAATTACTGCTGGTCGGGCTCAAGAACAACTTTAAGCTGGATTCGATCAAACCCTGGGAAACCTAAACTGTACGTGGTCAACCGGATCGCTTAAATTCAAGAACTGACAGCGATTGACTGCTGGAGGCTTGTGCCAACAAAAAGCAACCCGGCTGACGTAGCCTTTCGTGGCATTACCCTTCCCAACTAGGGGAGCCTGACATCTGGTGGTCTGAAGAATGAAAATGAATGTCCGAAACAGAGTTATGGGCTGCTACTCAAAGTCCCTCCAAATTTACCGAGAATGTGGGAGGAATGGGCCTACTCCACAAGTTCTCCAATATCGATACTTTGATTGGAGTTAAATGCTGGTGATTCCGCTTTATTGACGCCAGATTAAAACGACCACACCTTACAACATCTTGGTATTCAGCTTCTGAACGACGACTGGCTTTCGAGTTCTGGATAAGGTATATTCAAAAGGTACATTTTGCTAATGAAACGTCTTGTCTCTTTCAAGGCAAACCTCTCAGTTCAAAAAGCAAGATACTTAAGCTGAATTCAATGATCGATGATAGTGTTATCATGCGATTACTTGGCTGATTGAAAAATGCATTGGTGCCTGCCTGAACGATATCCTATAGTTTTGCCGAAGGAAAGTCGATTCTGCTGATTGCCCATGGACATAACTCTACTATGCATGCAAGCCACTCTTAATTTCCTACGAAGGCGCTATTGGATCATTGATGGCCGCACTTCAGTACAGAAGTGCATTCACCGATGCTTGGCATGTGTTCGTCAAAAACAACAAACCTCAACCTAAATTATGGGAAGTCTTCCAACTCCACGCTGCACAGCTGCAGTTGAATCATACAACAAAAGACCGATGTCATCCTAGTTATAAGAGATGGGTTGCGGTCTTTGTCTGTCTCAGCACACAAGCTATTCAACGCGGATACAGCTCTGACATTTATACATAGTGACTGTGCAACGACGTTTGTTGGCGCCAATGCAGTTCTAAAGGAAGACGGCGCAGCCTATCAAAAGCAGGTAAAGGAAGGCGCACGATCTGGGGCTTGTCATGGTGTATCAAGGCATTTTATTCCCCCGGACTCGCTAAACTTTGGAGGCATATGGGAGGCGGGCATTAAGAGCATGAAACACCATTTGAAACGAACCATCAGGAAAGCAACGCTGACCTTCGAGGAGTTTTACACCGTTATCAAGCAAATTGAAGCTGTGCTAAATTCGAGGCCTCTGTCAGCTTCGTCAGATGACCCCACAGACTTAGCAGCTTTGACCCATGGGAACTTCTTGGTGGGCGGTCTCTGCCATTCCAGAACGAAGCTTGCTTGACACCAAGGCAAGCCGAGTAACACGATGGAGGCAGCAGCAGCAAGTGCAGCAGGATATCTGGAAGAGGTGGAACTGTGAATACTTGCATGTGCTTCAGGTAAAAAGTAAATGGCAACAAACCGACACCAACATCAAAGTGGGCGATCTCGTCCTGGTGAAAGATGAACGCACCCCTTCCACCCAGTGGTCATTGGGTCGGGTATTGGAAGTACATGCTGGACAATCTAGTGCGAGTCGCTACAACTCGTACGCAGTCATCGATACTGAAACGAGCTATTTTGAATTTGTTTTTACTTCCATTTGAAAACAATCCTGCGGATGAATACGATGGGCGGCCAAATATTTCATCCCACTAGCTGAGAGATGGGCCTACAGTTTTAAATAGAAAGAAACGAGGTCGCTTGAGGCTAGATCTGGTAAACAACGAAGGTGTTCAAACAATTTAAACAAGCGTTGAGGTGTGAGCCGGCTTATTGTCTTTGTGAAACAAAACTTTTTTTCTGTAATTGTGGCAATTTTAACGATTATGATAACTTCTTGACTACTCAAAAAAAAACCGTCACCTTTGCTTGCCTTTTTTGTAGCCGGTTTTTCTTCCGTCGTCTACTGATTTGACCGCATTTTTGTTTCGGACTTATGATGGTTTGCAGTAAATAAACTGCGCCAAAAGAACGTTAGACTATACTTCACAGGATCATTTCTGTAGTTAATCTTCATTTACTTTCTGAATAATCTGAAAGAATATACATCCACGATGAGGAGGTAAATCGTTTTATCTGCAGCGTAAGATATTGACCTTTGGTACACGTGCTTCGTTCACTTAACCAATGTGTCGTTCATGATCGCTCGGTTTATGGATAAAACGACTTCTGAGTTTTGAGAGCGCTGTGGCTCAGCGGGTAGTGTGTTTGTCTCTGACGCCAATGACATGATATGTAAAAGAACGTCAGGAATATTCATTCAAACACGTTTTTGGTCTATCGTGAGTACAGGTGGCAGCCCACGTGCAGACAGCTGTCTTATGTCTAAGCCTTGATTTAGAACGTGACAAATACGTTCATTGGGCATATTCGTAGCCTTTGCCACCTCTCTTATTTTGATTCGATTGTTGGCATCGTTTATTACCATTTGAAGAACTTGAACGACGCTATCACTAATATTATAGTTTTCGGATATCCCGAACGTTCATCGCCTTCCAGGCTGGTACGGTAACCTGATGGTGAAGGTCTCCGTACACAACGCTCAACTCACCTTTCATCTGATATGCAGATCCATACTGGTTTTTTTCCATGTTCGCCTTATGCAATATCATCGTTCAAGATAACCTCAGTAAAATGGAGATTTCCCGTTCCGGTTGCCACAGCTCCACATTATGGAAGATCATACCCCATGCATACATGTTTCGGTGTGAATAGACGTGTTTTTTATTGCTTCTGACATCTTTAGTCCTTTCAACCAATTAAGTCTTAAAAGTTGTGTAGCATTAGTGTCGGTTTTCTTTTACTCTTAAACCATTTACGGACTTTATTTTCTCTATAATTGCTAGAGTTTTTCGCTATAATCCATAATTGCTTTTTTATTTATTTTTTTTTTTTTTTTTTTTTTTGTGTGCTGAATATTTTTAACCTCTAACATGACAACTAGACTGCAGGCGGCTCTTAAAGAGAAAAATTCTCTAACTCCGGACAAACAGTCAACATCCAATAAGGCTTTGCCAAACATCAAGGTGGATAAGCCTAAAGTATCTGAACAACTCAGAGATATGGAGGCGAATCTTATGGATAAATTCACCGCATTGTTATCTGAGCTGGAAATAAATATCAAAAAGGAAATCAGTGATACAATATCCAGCCTAAAGCTAAGAGTCCAAGAATGTGAAAGAGAAATATCAGAGCTGAAAGAGGAGCATTTAAAAGTAAAAGAGAGATTAGCGGACTTCCAACGCAAAGAGCGGCTTTGTGATGTCATTGTGCGTGGTATACCATCTACGGCAAAGGAAAATGCAATCGAATTAACAAAAAAAATCGCCCTTAAGCTACAAGTACCGCTCTCCCCGCACATAGAAGCATTTCGTCTGAAGAATAAAACTAAAACTAGAAACCCAGCGCTCTTAATTCGGCTATCATCTCATGCTGAACAAATCACCCTGTTATCAGCTTTCCGTGCACATAAAGGGCTAACGTTATCTCAGCTGGAGAACGACGACAGTTTACCCACGTCTGATAACAACAACTCCAACACTCGCATTTACATAAACGAAAGCCTAACTCGCGAAAATAGCTCTTTATTAAGCTATGCACTGCGACTGCGAAGAGAGGGATTGCTATTCTCAGTGAAGACAAAGAATGGCAATGTTTTTGTAAAAAAGAGTAAGGATGATGGCGAGATGAAAATAACATCAACAACACATTTTGCTTAAATGCTACAAGCAGCCGTTTCCTCAACATTGATGTCAACTGCAGCAATACATGGATTATCTACCCATACAACATTCTTCATAACATGTCTTTGTTTACTTCTTGTGCCTTCTGCATTAATTGTGCTATTATTACTTTTTTACTACTTTTTACTTTTTTACTTTTGATATTATTTATTTACTATATTTATTTATTATATGTCCCACTCCTTTCTTTTTTCTCTTTCGTTCTATTGTGCTGTTTGTGTATTAATCACCTGCTGTCAATATTTGATGCTTCACTTGTCGGCTTCACTGGATGTCATTATCAATGACTTTTAATGGGATTTCATCTGGTGGTATGAACTCTATCTCCGTGAGATCGATGATTAAAATATTATCTAACGCATGTCAAGGGTTTAAAATTTGTCATTTTAATGCGCGTAGCTTAAATGCTTCTAAACTAAATTACGTGAGTAATATTTTTGTTGGTTCGGGTGTTGATGTAATTTGTGTCTCGGAAACCTGGTTCAGGCCTGATATACCAAATCATCTTTTTCAAATCCATGGGTATACTCTGATTCGAAATGACAGAATTACGGATACGACAGGGGGTGGGGTAGCAATCTATTGCAATTCCTCGCTTGGCTGCAAAATTATTGGAAAGTCCGAAGGTGGAGGCATTGAATACCTTCTTATTGAAGTTTCTGATGGTTGTATTAAAAGCGTCATAGGAACTGCTTATTGCCCAAATCGAAATCACTCTCCAGAGCCTTTTTTTTCGGTTATTCAAAACTTTTCGTCATCCTATGAGCATATCATTATCTGCGGGGATTTCAATGCTGATCTGTTAAAGAGTGATTCTCGAGCTCTTCATCTTTTGGATTGTGTTGCCACAACTGGTTTGACTGTATACAATAGGTTTGCTACTCGATTCGCTCCGAATTGCACTCCTAGCCTTCTCGATTTGTGCATAGTGTCTGATCCATCGAATGTCCTACTCCAAGACCAGCTTTCATTTGAGGGTGTGTCAGACCACGATCTTATTTTTTGTACGTACAACATAGACTTTGCTCGGCCATCCAATCCTCTGTCATTTCAATTTAGGGATTTTTCATCAACAGATTATAACTCTCTGCAAAGGGATTTAAATCTCATACCCTGGCAGTATGTGTATTGCATGTCCAGTGTTAATGATAAAGTGGATTACATGCAATCTTTATTAATTGATCTCCTTAATAGGCATGTTCCGCTTAAAAGTGTGGTAGCGCGCAATAAGAATTGTCCATGGTTTACTACTGATGTACATAATGCTATAAAGTTACGCAGGAAGACTTATTCGAGGTGGAAAACTAACTCCACTGATCTGAATTGGGAGGCGTTTCGCCAAGCTCGTAATCTAGCATCCTCAATTACTCGGCGGGCTAAAAAAAGATACTACTTCTCGAAACTAAGTTCAAACTTGCCAGCTAAGAGATTATGGAACAACTTGCGTTCTCTTGGTATTGGGAAAAATATCTCTTCCTCCAGTACACCTGATTTAAACGAACTTAACAGGACTTTTTCTGTTGTGGATGTCGGAAACACAAACTTTGCTCCTAATCCTCAGTTAATTTCTCAGAACTTAAATAGCTTTAATTTTCAGACAGTCTCGGAAGTTGAAGTTATCGAAAATATCCGTTCGCTAAAGTCGGAAGCGATTGGGGAAGATGGACTACCGATTCGTTTTATCAGGATGATTCTTATCTCTATTATAGCACCACTTACACATATATTCAACTTTTGTATATACTCCCGCACCTTCCCTAATTGTTGGAAAACAGCAAAAGTAGTCCCTGTGCCTAAAAAACCTCACCCGGTGTCTGCATCGGATTTTCGCCCTATTAGCATTTTGCCTTGCCTATCAAAAGTTCTTGAGAAAATAATGGCTAAACAAATTTCGAAACACCTTACGAATCATGCGCTGTTGTCCCCTCTACAGTCAGGTTTCCGGGAGCATCACAGTTGCTCAACGGCAATTGTTAAGGTTCTTGATGACATTAGGATCCAATTCGATCAGGATTTTGTCACAGTTTTATGTCTGCTTGACTTTTCCAAAGCTTTTGATAGGGTAAATCACATCGTGCTGTGTCAAAAACTAAGAACCTATTTCGGCTTCAGTGAAACATCGGTCTGCCTAATAGAACATTATTTAAGCAACAGAAAGCAAAGGGTCACCATTGGAGGAAGCTCCTCTCAATATTCTCACTTGTCAGCAGGAGTTCCGCAAGGATCGATCCTGGGCCCAATTTTATTCTCTTTGTATATCAACGACCTTCCTAAAGTGTGTAGAAATGTATCACTGCATCTCTACGCAGATGATGCTCAAGTCTACCTGTCCAGACCTGTCGGCCTGATGGAAGACCTGGTCCATAGACTCAACGAAGATCTATTAAATATTCACAATTGGTCAGTGAACAATGGTCTCACTCTTAATCCTACCAAATCTCAGTGTATTGCAATTTCAAAACAATATTTTGACACCGATATGTTACCACCTGTCTACATATCGCATACGCAGCTTCATTTTGTAGATAAAATAACTAACCTAGGATTCAAGATAACTTGTTCTCTCTCCGCCACTGAGCATGTTAACTACACTGTGGGTCGTATATACGGGGCACTACGAAAGCTCTCGTTATCTTCGGCCTTCATACCGATTGATACAAAGCTAAGACTTATCAAGATATTGCTTTTACCGATCATTGACTATGCCACCGTAGTTTACTGTAAACTCGACTCTCGGTCCCTGCATAAATTACTTGTAGCATTTAATGACATGATTCGATACGTATATGGACTTCGCAGATTTGATCACATAACAGGTTATGATCGTCTTGTCCTTGGATTTACCCTTAAGGACTTTTTAGATGCTAGATGTTGCATCTTTATGCACAAAATTATTCGGAAGCAACTACCAACATATTTATCTAATAAGCTTCAATTTGCGCAATCACCCAGAACCCTCAATCTTATTACACCAGTATCGTTAAACTTAAACTCATCACGCTTATTCTTTGTTCATGTCACCAGACTTTGGAACTCACTGCCATTGCAAGTGAAGCAACAAGTCCAGACTAAGCATTTTAAGCATGAAATCTACAAATATTTTAAGCAACAACGTTAAACAATGGACAGGTAATGATTTGTACACATACCTCTTTCTTCTTTTTCTTCCCACTTCCTTCTTTACCCTCCCCTATCATAGGTTTAAGTTTATAATTGTAATAACGTTATTAATGTATTTATATATAATGTACTATAAAAGACTTGAGTCTTACTTGTACCCCAATAAATTAAATTAAATTAAAAAATTAAATATTTAGTTGGCACAGATGGCTATGTTGAGATTCTACAGAGGTTCCCCAGTTATTCATATAGAATTTTCAACTTCTGTCTTGGTTTTAGAAATTGTGGTCAACGAAGGACATGTTTGCCACCTCATCTTTTCCCTCAAGGATTTCAGGTTAATGCTGACGCCTCCATCGACAGCGCGAAATCACTTATGCGGGGACGGACAATACATATTCCAGGACCCTGCCCCTCCACACAAAATGATGGCGATACGGGAATCTATGTCCACGACCACATCATCCCGGTCTCATGACCACCTAGCACCCCACACCTTAATTCCGGAGATTATTATGTACATAGATGTCATCATAATATGATGTCTTCACTCAAGAATACTATGTAAATTGATTAGATGGTCGATATGAATAAAGGGCATGCATTCGTCTCCGGCCTAAGACTGAGCAGCTTATTGCTACAAAGGGAATCAAGTAGTCACTCAAGGTCGTGTAAAAATTTAATGGAAATATAATAAATTTTGTGATCAATATAAGCAAATTCGTTTTAGAATTTAATTTTATTAAAGAAACTAGCTTTTGCCCGCGGCTTCGCTCGCGTTAAATTCGGGGTAACACGATTCCCCTTTCCTGATTTAGAACACAGAAGAGAACTCGGAACAGAATGTTATTTTAATATGCTACTGTAGACGATATTATATGTCTTTCCATTTGGGGATAGAATGTAAAGATTCTGGGCATTGGACACACGCGAACTTGCTACATACAATTGTCCATGGGAAAAGCACGGCTTTTCTAAGTTCACCCCAGCCACCTTTAATATTTGACCTTGCGCTTTGTTAATGGTCATAGCGAAACTAAGCTTTAGAGGAAATTGTAGCATTTTAAACTGGAACGGGAGATCTGTGGGAATTATTAGGATTCGTGGGATCATTACATTTTCACCCTTTCCTACGCCGGTTAAGATAGTGGCGCTAATGATATTGCGGCCAAGTTGTGTGACACGAAGTCTCGTCCCATTACATAATCTCGGGGCATCTTCATTTCGTATAAGAATGACTGGGACGCTTAGTAGTCAAATAAAAGGGTATAGGTACCGTATGCACTATAGTATAAAGCGCGGCCCGATGCCCGCACTTAAGTACAGATATAGAGCACACAACGTTAGCGCGTTTCAGAAACATATCAGCGCCATCTATCGTAATTCAAGAGAAACATTTATTTTTGTTTCGAATGCTGATTGTTTTCTCAAAAGCTGATTGATTTATGATTATTTTAATTAAATTATTTTATTATTCGTTTGTATCATAGAACCTGTACTAATTTTGCGGTAAGTCTCACACAAATTTCCATCTCCTACTTACTTTTTTTTTTTTTTTTTGCTGCATACAGACTCAACGGGGGCTAGAATAAAACGAAAAGTAGCCTACGTCACTCTCTATCCCTTCAACTATCTCCACTTAAAAAATCACGTCAATTCGTCGCTCCGTTTTGCCGTGAAAGACGGACAAACAGACACACACACTTTCACATTTATAATATTATTATAAATGATTGGTCTAAGATAACTGAAGTATATAACAAAAGTAGTAGACGTCATGTTATCAAAACATCTCTAAAATTCAGCGTTGACTGTCGTTCTAGTTTTCTTTTTTTGTTTTAGAGACTCGCACAGGTTTAAGAGTTGTTTATATTTGCTTATGTAGTGATACACACAACCTGATCGGAGTGCAGTGGTTTGGACCGTTGATGTTCATTCAGGGGTGGTTGTCCTAGATAGCACGAGAGCCGACCGAATTCCGCGTTGGCTATAGTCCGTAGTATGGAATTCGTTGGATCACTTCAGTATTGCATACGCAGAGAATGATTTTTCAGTTGACCATATGCTGTGAGTGTTATGCCTGCAGCAGTACGTCTGGCCATAGATCTTTCGCTCGGCGGTCGATGATGTTAACCACTGCACCACGGCCACCCCAGTTGTCGATGTTCAAGGAATAAATGAAAACACAATAAAATATGTATACACTTTCCTAGGTGTATTGTAAGATCTAACACTACAGACTACTTTAAAGCAAACGTTATCCTTGACAAAGGTTGAAACCCCAGCATAAGTAAATACTTAACGTATGAAAAAACCAATTGGGCAATCAATTGCTTCAAACCATTCAAGCCCCTGTGTCGGATTGCATTTTTTCTTCAATTTTCCCCCTATAAGTTAAGGGCGATTTTATTTTAAATAGTTCGCACTAGCCTCATAATTAATTATACCTACTTACTTACTTAGGTGGCGCTACAGTCCGTGGTGAACCTGGGCCTCAACCAACAACCGTCCCCAGCAGGCACGATCTTTGGCCAGCTGTTTCCAGCGCCGCACGCCCAGTTGGCTAAGGTCCACTTCCACCTGCGTGCGCCACCGTTGATGCGGCCGTCCTCTGCTGCGCCTTCCTTCCGGGGTGAATTCGAGGACTCATCGGGTCGGAGCTGTATTTTCCATTCGCTCTACATGGCCTAGCCACCTTAGACGCTGTATCCGTAGACGTCGTACCAGGCCGATGTCGCTGAGCAACCCGTACAGTTCTTCGTTATATCCTCTCCTCCATACACCGTGTGAACACACGGGACCGTAGATAGTGCGCAGAATTTTTCTCTCGAAACGACCAAGGGTATCTTCATCCTCTGCGCCATAAAGGAAGACTGGGATGATCAAGGTCTTATATAGTGTCACCTTGGTTTTCCGAGAGAGGGCCCTACTTCTCAATTCCCTCTTGAGCCCAAAGAAACGGCGATGGGCAAGGGTGATTCTGCGTTTTATCTCAGGCGCTGGTATTGTTGTCGCCGGTCATCAGTGAGCCAAGGTAGACGAATTCCTTGACCACTTTAAAGTTATATCCGCCCATGGTGACGTTCTGGCCAATACGTCGGTGTTCCCCGCCTTTTTGAGATGAAAGTAGATATTTGGTTTTATCCTCATTAAACTTGAGACCCATCTAAGCCGCTCCTACCTCTATGCTTACAAAGGCCTCCTAGACGGCTCGCTGTGTCCGTCCAATCACGTTAATGTCGTCGGCGTACGCAAGCAATTGCGTAGACTTGAAATAAATCCTACCTCTTGTGTTGGCCAGTGAATTTTGCACGATATTTTCAAGCACGATGTTGAAAAAGTTGCATGAAAGCGCGTCACCTTGCCTAAATCCTTTTTTAAAGTCTTTGGTCTTTCCAACTCCTCAGCATCGACTGCGACTCTAGTACCAGTATTCCATTTTCATCCCTGCAGGCCGCCGCTCTGGCTTTGTAGCCATGGCATGTTCGTTTTACCTTATTTTAAAACTTACGGGCGTCATTCCTACGGAAGCGTCTCTCCATCTCCTCGATCTCACGCTTTCCGTACTATGTCTTCTTCCCTTTGAAAAGCGTGTGTTCCTCTCTTCTCGTCTGCTCATAGATTTCGCGAGCAGCTCTCGTCCGTCGTTGCAGCATGGCTTTATATGCCTCTTGCTTTGCTGCATGGGCTTGTTCGCATTGTTCATCGAACCAGGGGTTTCTGGGTTTGATCTCGGCACCTCTGAGGCAGCGTCTCTGACGACGCTCTGGCAATGCGCTAGATTTTGGGATTTTTGGACAGCTTGGAGAAGACACGATCGGCAAAGATTCTGGCAGTCTCTTGCGATTGTAGCTTTCCGACGTGAAACTTACGTAGTCCTGCTCGACTCCTAAGCATTCTTGATATTCTCATTCGTACCTTGGCTACAACAAGGTAGTGGTCCGAGTCGATGTTGGCCCCTCGGAAGGTTCGTACATCGAGAATACTGGAGGAGTATCTGGCGTCGATCGCAATGTGATCAATCAGGTTGGTGGTCGAAGACCGCCAGGTACCCTTGTGGATGTTGAGGTGGGGGAATCGTGTGCTTGCTACAAGGAGATTACACCCCTTCAGGAAATCGATTAGCCTAAGTCCGTTGCCGAAAGTTGTTTTATGGAGGCTATGCTTTCCTATGATCGACTCAAATATGTCCTCTTTACATAATTTTGCATTAAAATCTCCTAGAACTATATATTGAGGGCGCCGTGGCGCAGTAGTTAGTGTGTTGGACTCTGGCGCACGATGAGCGAGTTCGGATCCCGATAACACCAGCGCTATCGAATGTTTATTTCGCGGCGTCCCTCCTCGGCGGGGTACTGGCAAAACCCTCCGTAGTATAGGTCACTTGCCTGAAATAAACTTCTCGACTCACGCCGTTCGGAATCGGCATTAAACTGTAGGTCCCTTTCACCTGTATCAAAAATAAATCACGCACAACATGGGTGATTGAGAGAAGCTTGGCTCTGGTCCTTCATGGGCTGTAACGCCACCAAAGAAGAAGAAGAAGGACTTCATCTACCTAGGCTCGGCTGTGACATGCAGCAATGACATCAGTGCCGAAATCAAACATAATAACTCTTGCCAACCGCTGTTTCTTTGGGCTAGTGAGGCATTTGAGAAGCAGAGCCCTCTCTCGAAAAACCGATGTGACCATATACAAAGCCCTTATCATCCCGGTACTGCGGATGAGGAGGCCTTTGGTCGTTTTGAGAGAAAAATTTTGTGATCGATTTTTGATCCGACCTGCGTACATAAATTGGGAGTGGAGGAGAAGACTTAATAGTGAATTGCACGGTCTTTACAGCGACATGAACGTAGCACAGCGTCTGTAGATCCAACGCCTAAGATGATTAGTTCATGTAGAGCGCATGGAAATCACAGCCCGGCCTGGAAAGTCTTTGAATCCAACCCTAAGGGGCGACGCGGTCGAGGACGGCAAAATCTAAGGTGGCGCACGCAAGTGGAAGATGACCTCAACCCACTAGACGTGCGGCATTGGATGCTGCTGGAGAAAGACTGTGCCAGTTGGAGAGGTTTTTTAAAGGAAGCCCAGTTTCGCCATGAACTGTGGCGCCAAAAAAAACGAAGAAGAAACTCTACATTATTTCAGGTACAATATTGCAATTAGTGTTGAGGTAGACTTTTAGTAACTCACTAACAAACACACGACTTTCTGCATAAGACAAATGCCAATCAAACCTTGGGTCTTAATACATATGTAGATCATGTGTTCCAAAAAGGGAGAAAGCTACTCACTAGCCTGGAAAGCTATGGATGCATTGGTATCCTAATTTCATACACAAGTCGGAATTAATAACTTGGACATTTTAAAAACCACATCCAATTACTCTCAACACATCGTTTTTTCCATCCCCACTACACCTAGATACATATGGATGTATAGTCTCACATTCGTATAGTGGGACTAACATATCCAATTTTAAATTATAATATTAATAGTTACGAATTAAAATGTGCCGCCACAGGGCAGCGCTAAAGCAACACGTACACGCTTCTGCTACCTCTGCCGCCACACTGCAGTGCGATTTCATTGCAATTAGAATCCAAAAGCCCTGAGAACAAAAAAAAGGACCGAAATGAGCGACCAGTAATAAAAACAAATGAAAAAGAGAAACGGAAATGAATTTAATTTGCTTTACTATTTGTGAAGCGATCGTGCCAGGGACAACCTCAGTACATGACTACAACGTGACGGTGATAGTTACCTCTCGTTTCTGGCCAACGCCCCACAACACGGCGTGTAAGCCGTGCAGCATGCATCTAAACAATAGTTAGCCAGCCAACTACTACTCTGCAGGCAAACAATTTTTACATATTGCGGCAGTTAAATTGATAAAGTGTCCTTTTTGCAGATGAGTTAAACAATGCCAACAGGAAATGAGCAGGAAAAAAGCCATGGCACTGAGATGGCTCCTCAGCTTCCTGTCACACTTTTCCGTTCTTGCTTTGTTGGACTTTTTGCTTTGCAATAAGTTCATTTTGAATGTCAATAGATAACTCAGGCGAACCTAAGCCCCATAATAGGGCAGCTATGTCCCTAACCCACTCCATTGTCCATGCCGTTCGGTTGGCAAAGCAGTGAGACATTTGGGACGTGCCGGTGTAATACTTCTGGGAATTAATTAGATATTCATGACGTGAATGAGGCAGCATCCAGCCGCAGTACTACATCCATGCCTAGTTTATCCCGTCCGCCTAGTTGTCCTTATTGTTGTTACTTCTGCCGAATGGTAATTTCAATATCAAAGGGCGCGTTTGCAGATCGTTGGCATGGGGCCAACCCCACGTTGCGCTCCGCTTCGGTCGTGGTCGCATAGAGGGGGATTGAGTTAAATTTTAATTGTGTTTTGGGGATAAATGGGAAAACCGCTGTAATTTGTAAAAGCCACATGGACACGCAGCAATGCGTGTAGCTCTGGTTTCGGGTATTGCCAACGCAAACTATTGATTTTCTTTGTTGTAATCGTCCTGGCGTCCTTTCGTTTGCTCTTTTTCATTTCTTCTTGTCCTTTTTTGCAAAGTGGTCTTTCGTTGATGTGGATTCAATGAAATTAGCTTGGATTAGTATTTAATTAAAAACAAAAAGGAAGGCCAATGGCAAATTGTTGTTTAGAGATTATTGGTTTGCGGTAATGGGAAGCGGGAGTGCATAAATGGCGGATCGAGGAAACGATCGTGATGATGCTACAACTCTACTGTAAAGCGGTTTTTCCGGTTTAACTGAGGTGGCTTTGTAAGACCGATAGCAGTTGTGTTACGTGGTGTAGTTGTGGTTTAGTTTTGCAATGTGTGTTAGGTGAGCTTTGGAAATTGTATTTAAGAAGTCAGTTACGTGCAAAAAGCATGGCTGCCAGTCGACGTCATTGAAAGCACATCGAGATAAATGTATGAGCTTCTCGAGGTATGTACATGACGTGAGGAAAACAACAATTTTACTAAGAAAACGCAGCAGTTTGGAAAGGTGCATCATTTTATTTATTCCAAACCTTTCTGGGACCCCCACCTGATTATCTGGCGAGGACTACTCAACAAACTCGCCCATGTAAGATGATCTTCTAGACTCAGATCTAGAAGACCTCAACACCACCGTGGTGGAGGCAACACGAATTGATAACAGCTCTGATGCTGAGATTAATTCAAATTAACCTCCATCAATCCAAAGCGGTAACCGCAAGTCTCCTTCTCAGGCTGGCTGGAAGAGAAGAAAATACAGTCCTTGTCAAAGAGCGATGGTTAAACGACCACAAAGTTCGCGGACTAAGGGCTCCGGCCCATAAACCAATTACACCACAAAAAGAAGCTAAAACTCGCACTTGCATTCTTGCAAGGAAAACTTGAAATGCTTACCTTCTCCCAAACAGCTGTCCCGCCACACGGTGATTGCAATACAATCACCCAGAGACACTCACAGTATGTGGTCAATTGAAATTCATCCTCTGCGTATGCAATATTAACACCAAAAGTTCATGAACGAATTACTGGGAATTATGTCCAACGCGAAATTTGGTCGGCTTTCGTCCCATGTACGACAAACCACCCCTGAGAGTAGTGAACAAACATCTACGACCCAAAACCACTGCACTCCGTTCAGGTTGTATGTCAAAACATCAACCTGCGCAAAACTCTCCCACTCCCTGTTACCTTCGCTCGCACAACGTTCAATACGTTATAAGGCCTTAGCCTTGAGTGCGGGTGCGACTATAAAAAAAAAAAAAAAAACTGTGGATAACCTCATCATACATGACTCAGGAGGTGACCATCCCACAAGATAACGTCAGACCACTAGTCGCGTCAAGACAACAAGCTGAGCTCCTTATCGGCGCGGACACAAACGATTTGGGGCAGTAGTGACTCAATCGAAAGATGTGAGTGGCCGATAGAATTCATACTTACCTCCAATCTAAGAATATGTAATAAGGGAAGTATACCTAAATGTATTACTAAAAACCGTAGAACCAGAGAGTGGAGGGTCTTTGAAGAACATTCCTTTTCCACCGCTATTTGGTTTATAACCTAGCAACCACAGTCCAAACCCCAGCCGACTCTCCAGCCGACTGGGAACGCTATAAAGCCTTTATTGGCAATTCTATAGTAAGAAGGATCATTGGCCGGCACACTCGCCATACAAGGAACGACACAACAATCAATCATGGCGTGTGAGGGTATACCTCTTGCAGCCATTAAATTTAAACTCAGAAACCTCGCCATGGCTGAGATGAAGGTGAGATGGGCCCAGTGGCACACCTGTCTCATCACCAGACAAATCCGGCCTCTGCTCGACAGTCAACGGACCAGGTGACTAATCTCCCTAAAACTGTCACTGTCTCATTGGCAGTCATGCACAAAAACTAGGGCAGATTCCGAATGACTTCTGCAGAAGCTGCTTAGACGGATAGGAGGTCGAATCCATCCATCACCTACTCTGCGCCTGTCCGGCTTTCTGCTCCATAAGAAAACGCTAATAGGATCCTACTTTCTAAACGACCTGACCTGCCAACCCCCCTCACAACACAACGGGTCTCTCTGGCCTAAGTGTATTCTTCCCACTTTGTGGAGGCTACGACGCTACCTACCTACCTTTCTGAGAGCATTTATTTTTTCTGACTATCAAGGTGGGCAAAGGGAATCATGACTGAGCTGGCAACATTGACCAGACGACGTGCGACGCACAATGGCTCATCAGCATAGGAGAGTGAATTGACGTTTTGCCATAAAAAGCAATCCAAAGCGTCAATTCACCCGATCTAGACAACTATTATGACGGATGTAAAATGGTCCAAGTGTGTGAAAAACCTTTTTCACAGAGCGGGAATTTCGCAATAGAATTTAATACATTGTTCGGTTGGCGGTTTTTCTGCGATAAAATATTAATAGCTAACTGAGCACAATTTACTTTGGAATATGTATGGAACAAGGGGTGAGCTATCAAAACACTGAAACCAAACAGCAAAACACTCACCCATTTAAAAACAGTGAATCTGTAGAGAAGAAGGGAGTGAGCAAACAGAGCAAAGAAGTTGATCGCGTTTAACTTGGCAAACGCCAGCTTCGATCTCTGTCCCTGCTCAATCCAAGTTGACACGCAGCCTCCGCGTGGCCTCCCCTGGATAGCTATACTGGCACCCACCAGGTAGTGAACCAATGTATGCAGCGACCCGACCCTTGTTCCGGGTCGCTGCATCTCGGCAATAAAAGTTTATTATGTGTCCATGCCCCCACAGAGGAGAAAGATGACCGACATAAAGACGACTTCTATGATCTCCTAGGCAGGACGTATGCGCAATGTCCCAGATATGACACCAAAATCGGTATAGGAGATTTCAATGCGAAGCTGGGTAAGGAAGCTATCTTTGAACGGGTCATTAGAAAGCACAGCCTACACAACACCACGTCAGAAAACGGACTAAGGCTAGTGAACTTTATGGCGGGACATAATCTGGTAGTAGCAAGTACACGATTCCCACACCTCAACATCCACATAAGGGGAGCTGGCGGTCTTTCGATCAATCGACAATCAACCAAATTGGTCATATTGCGATCGACGGAGACACTCCTCTAGCATCCTAGATGTCCGAACCTTTCGAGGAGCCAACATCGACTCGGATCATTACCTTGTTGCAGCCAAGGTACGGATGCGAATTTCTCGGAATCAACGGAGTCGAGTAAGAACACCAAAATATAATGTCGGAAAGCTGCAATCGCAGGAGACCGCCAGGAACTTCGCCGATCAAGTCTCCCTCAAGCTCTCTCAAGTCCCGATGCAATCTGCAGAAACCATAGAACAGCAATGGAGTCGTTGTCAAAACACCATTAGAGAGGCCGCCTCAGATGTACTCGGTTTCGAGCCACCACCGTCGAGAAACCCCTGGTTTGATGATGAGTGCAGACAGGCCCATGTAGAGAATCAGAATGCATACATGGCCACATTGCATCGACGGACGAGGGCTGCCCGCGAACTCTATGAACAGAAAATGAGGGAGGAGCATGCGCTTCTGAGAAGGGAAAAGAAGGAGCACGAGGAGCGCGAGATCGAGGAGATGGAGAGATGTTACGGCAGGAACGACGTTCGAAAATTTTACCGGGAAGAAAAACGAACATGCCACGGCTATAAAGCCAGAGCAGAAGCCTGCAGGGATGAGCACGGGCAACTAGTAGTGGAGTCACAGTCGATGCTGAGATTGCGGAAGGACCACTTCTGCAGACTGCATAACGGCGATGATAGTCAAAATGCCGCCGTCAGGCAGAGCGAACCATTCACAATGGACGAAGACGAAGGAGAGTCCCCTCCACCCGACCTAGACGATGTTAAGACAGCGATATCGAAACTTAAGTCTTATAAAGCCTTCTGGAGCAGACGGACTCCCTGGGAAATCGACCACGCATGCTCTTCAGGAACTAACGGCCCGGATCAACAAATCCCTGAGCGACAAAGAAATTGCGATAGGTTGCTTTGTCGATATTGAGGGTGCTATTCGATAACACCGAATACACCCAAATAAAACGTTGCATCCTCAGCACAGGGGTGGATAATACCACATGCAATTGGATCCAACACATGCTTAGCAACAGTCAATGCCTAGTGAGGACACCTCACTAGGCATTGACAAAATCAGCGTAAACGCCGCGAAAGGATGCCCTAAAGGCGGGGTTCTCTCACCACTCCTGAGGTCCATCGTGGTTAATGAAGTGATAAGCATACTTAGCAGCAATGGCCTCTATGTCCAAGGCTACGCTGACGACATAGTGATCCTGATTAGAGGCAAATTCGAAGACACAGTCTCGGAACTCCTCCAGCGGGCACTAAACCTTATTGCAAACTGGTGCATAAAGGTTGCACTAAATGTCAATCCTAGGAAAAGCACCATAGTCGCCTTCACCAAAAGAAGGAATAGGCACAAACTTATTAAACCTACCCTCTTTGGTGAAGCGATAGAGTTCTCAAAAGAAGTCAAATATCTAGGGATAACGCTAGACGAAAAGCTCACTTGGAACTCTCAGATTACAAAGACCATTGAGAAAGCCAGGATCTCTTTATGGAGCAGCAAAAGTCTCACTGGCAAAAACTGGGGCACAAACCCCAAAATGTCCCGCTGGCTATATACAGCCATCACCAGACCAATTCTTACATATGCTGCGCCCGTCTGGTGGCACAAAACAAAACATGTATCAGTGCAAGCCAAGCTCAAATTGCAATGACTAGCTTGCATCTGTCAGCACTAGAAGTCATTACAGACCTGCCACCTCTTCATCTCCAACTGAAGAAAGAAGCAATGGTCTTCGCCGATCGTGGAGGATGACTCTAACCGTAGGCTCTTTCACCCTGATATCATTACCGAAATAAACAGACATGAAATCCTAAAGATATCTCTTACAGACAACTGTCTCCCCAGATACAACTTCAGCCAAAACTACAAGGTCACATTCCCCAACCGACAAAACTGGGAACAGGATAGACCCTCCTTCAATCGTGGATCCTACGTGTGGTACCCAGATGGCTCCAAAACGAACGAAGGCGTTGGGGCTGGAGTATACGGAGCAAATACAGGCACATGCATCTACGTCAGCACGGACAGATATAACTCCGTTTTTCAAGCAAAGATATTTGCTATGGAACTCTGCCTCAGAGAAAATATAAACAGAAATATACTTAACGAAAACATTTCATTCTCTCTGACAACAAGGCTGCACTTCTAGCCCTAAAGAGCTTTAAGATCACCTCCAAACTGGTATGGGACTGCCTGCAGCTACTTCACCAGCTGGCCAGTACAAACGGAATTCATCTCATTTGGATACCTGGACACAGCGGCCATACAGGCAACGAAAGGGCGGACCTACTAGCAAGGAAAGGCTCTGCATCACCATTTATGATGCCACGGCCTTTCTGCGGCATACCCATTAGCACCACCAAATGCTGCATAAACAATTGGTTAAGGAACACGACGGGTCACTACTGGTTACAAACGAAAGGTAGCAGACAAGCCAAGCTGTTCCTCCCAACTACCTCCTTCAAAAGAATGAAACAACTTCTCATGCTTTCGAGGAGTAAGATTCGTTTAATCACAGGTTTCCTTACTGGACACTGCCCAGTTAATAAGCACCTCAAAACAATGGGCATCATACAAGATGACACTTGCCGAATGTGTAATGAAGACGAAGAAACAGCAGAGCACATACTATGCCACTGTAACTGATTGGCCAGTACACGTCATCGTCACCTAGGCAAGTGTTATCTTGAAGCAGAAGAAATCGCTGCATACTAAGTTTTATTACGAACTCAGGTGTTTTGAGTGAACTGTAAGTGGGGGACATCACAATAGGCCCACTCGTGGCCGCAGTGATCAGGCGATTCTGTCCCACCCCCTTATCCTATCTATCTATCGTTTGTCCGGTCCATAAGAAAGGAGACCCCTATGACCGCGCCAATTGTATGTACGTATGTATGTTATCGTTACAGTCTTTGAAGAACCAGAGCCGAGCTTCTCTCAATCACCCATGTTGTGTGTGATTTAATTTTCCCATGGGTGAAAGCGACCTACAGTTTATTGCCGGTTCCGAATGGCGAATTTCGAAAAGCTTTTCATGACAATTTTTCTACAGGGGGACAAAACCCCGCTGAGGAGAAACATCGTGAAAACACGTTCGATGACATGGCTGTCTCGGAATTCGATACCGTGTCATCGGCGTCAGAGGCCAACACACTACCCACTGCGCCACGGTGCTCTACAAAACCTTAATCATCCCGGTCCTCCTCTACGGCGCTGAGGCTTGGATGTTATCAAAAGCGGATGAAGAGGCTCTTGGGCGTTTCCAGAGGACATTTCTGCGTGCAATCTTTGGTCCCGTTCGTGTAAACGGAGAGTGGAGGAGGAGATTCAACCAAGAACTGTACGGGCTGTACAGTAACATCGGTCTGGTTAGTCGTCTTCGGATCCAACGTCTAAGATGGCTAGGCCATGTAGAGCGAATGGACATCAACGCTCCGGCCCGAAGAGTCTTCGACTCCAACCCCGAGGAACGACGCAGCAGAGGGCGACCGCACTTAAGGTGGCGCGCACAGGTGGAAAGGGACCTCAACCAACTGGGCGAGCGGCAGTGGAAGCGGCTGGCCAAAGATCGGGCCGGCTGTAGAGGCCTGTTGGTTGAGGCCCTGGTTCACCCCGAACTGTAACGCCATCAAAGTAAGTAAGTAAGTTAGATAGAGGTCTAGTAAAGGGTTCGATGAATTGGTAAAATGGGAGAGAAAGGAGCGGTTTATTGTATTTAGATCGAGGGCCTCAAAAGTACGTACATAGGAAACAGTCAGAAACCCGACTGTATGCGTTTGAATTATGATAATTTTGTGAGCAAGTGTATATGTTGTAAACTTGACAGAACTTCTTAAAAGATATTAAGAAAAAAAGGAAAAATAAAATAAAATAAATAGTCCTCACCGCGGCTGGTATACTGGCGCCACTTTCAAAGTGCACCTATCCGCGATACATGACCTTGAAGTAAACATAAAAAAGCTTTTACTACACGACACCATCCACTTTAATTTCAACCCTCCACCTACCCACTTTCGCGCAGACATTATGGGGTTGTTCCATTTTACCTTTCACCTTACCAGCTACATACATATGGATGACTAGGAGTGGAAAAAAAAACCTGTTACACCGCTAGGTCATGAACCCCGACCGAACACCTCTCGTGAACATAAGTAGCCAAGTCCAGGATGAAAATAAACCAAGGTGAACAGGCGGCAAGTACCCAGTGACACTCCTGCAATTTCAATATCCATAAAGCAATTTCCTACCGCTTAAAACTTTTCAAATAATATTATTTTGATAGGAGTATGCAAAAGGGGGACTTCGCCCATCACATAAGGATGTCTGCACTAGACGCCTGACGTGCCTTCCTTCGTGACATCTTACGAAGAAGTTGCTCTCGTTTTTCCATTTGTGCTTGGCCTTTGTACTCTCTAGCTTTTCAACACCTAGTTCCTTTCTTTTGCCATTTTCCGCTTTCTGCCTTTTTTGGTACTTAAGCCCGTCGAGAGACCGGCTGCCAAAATACCGTCTCGGGAAAACTTTTCTCTTTAATGACTACCATTATAGGTTGACTAGATATCGTTCCTTCTTTTCCGCACACTACTGCGTTTTGTTCTACGTTGAGCATGGTCACCATTTCAACGTTGCCTTTGACAAATGTCATAGTTTTCGTCTAGATTATGAGCGAGTGAGTACGGAGCTCACTTAGAATTTATTTAATCAGCAAAGTCTGTTCGGTGTTGTTCGCTAATGGTGTTTACGAATGGTGATAGTATTATAAATAAATAATTCGAGTTATGTAAGTACAGTACATGCAGTCGTCGCATGTGCATAAAATCAGAACCATTGTTGTAGCGGTGTAGTTATCGTTCTTGTAATCAAGTTATGTGGCAGGAGAGTTTGTGTCGTGAGGTTGGTGGGATATTATTTTGTGCTTGTCCCGAAATCCTGAGCTTGGCGTGCTTTAGTTGTTATTTAATGATGTACACGATGCACACAAGAACGAGGAGAAAATCCATTACACCGTTATGTACACATTCCGACTGTGACTGTTATATTAATTGAATTAATCATGCGATGCAGGAGCAGCAATAGCAAGAGCAATAGAAATACAGAGCAGCAGACATCGCCATGTCTTTCTGTTTGGCTGTTAAGATCCGGGTCCGGTGGTGTGGTACGGTAATGTGGCGTTGTAGCTATGATTTTCCGCTGACTAGGTGTTCATTTCACCCGAGCGAGGACCTTTTGTCTTCAATAAATATTTCACTTTGTCGGTATGGTGAGAAAAAAAGACGACAACGAAGAATTCCGAATCAGACTCGCATGCCGTGCTGTAGCTGTGGCATTCCATCGAAGCCGAACGACATCTGTGGGACACGGAAATACTTGTAAATCTGGCGGGAATGGGATGTAGCGGTGAAATGAAATTGAGTGCTGAAGCTAAGGAGGTTACTCACATACAGATACAGACACAATATGGTCGAAAAGGAAATCGGATGGAATTTTTGATGGCATTCAGGGTGTTCTTTCCGCATTTGCGGACGATGTTTGGGTTTAAAAACGGTGAACCTTTAAGGATGATTGGGATTATGAATTGCTTTGATTTTTGCGATAAAAGATTTTAGATTCGATTTTGAGCCCTTATTTTGTCGGTTTATGTTCTAGAACATTTGAGTTATGTACATACATATGTATTTGTTGAAGTACAGCTGTCCTTTTCTATGTTTGAATGTAGTGCTCAGGCGGTCGGACACTACACTCTTCCCTCCTTAGCTCGAGCTAAGAGCGTCGCAATAATGGTGATGCTGTTTCAAGCACAGGTTCTCTAGCATCGATAGGTTGATTCGAATATTAATTCCAACTGCCTCCATAGTCCAACCTGTCCTCCAAAACATAGTTTCGCTGGCCGCATCTCATTATAATTCGGCAGTTGACTTGCAAGTACATATACATCGGAATTTGCATATTACACGTAGAATTTCTCTTAAAATGGTCCTTCGTTGTGTTCGTACAATCCGTTCAGCATGTCCCTTGCTTGAAGGACGGCGCTGAGTTTAAGTGAGATATTATAATTTTTACGGCAATTCTCACTAAACTCGATAGAGCCTGGTAACCCAAAAGTCGTAAAGCGACGCGCACATACTGCATTTGTCGTCGATACAAGTTTCTCCTCAAGCCATCTTGAATAGGAAACACTTACTTACTTACTTACTTAGGTGGCGCTACAGTCCATGGTGAACCTGGACTTCAACCAACAAGCGTCTCAAGCTGGCACGGTCTTTGGCCAGCTGTTTCCAGCACCGCCCGCCCAGTTGGTTAAGGTCATCTTCCACTTTCTTACGCCACCATACATAGATGCGGCCGTCCTCTGTCGCGCCTTCCTTCCGGGGTGGACTCGAATATTTTTCGGGTCGGAGCTGTATTATCCATGCGCTCTACATCGCCGTACCCGTACAGTTCTTCATTAAATCTTCTCCTCCATACTCCGTTTGAACAAACAGAAACGTAGACAGAGCGCAAAATTTTCCTCTCTAAACGACCAAGCACATCTTCAGCCACTTTTGCTAAGGTTCCAGCCTCTGCGCTGAAAGGCGCACCCTGTCACCCTGGTTTTCCAAGAGCGGGCTCTACTTCTCAATTGCCTCTTGAGCCCAAAGAAACAGCGGTTGGCAAGAGTGATTCTGCGTTTTATCTCAGCGCTGGTGTTGTTTTCGCCGGTCATCAGTGAGGCAAGGTAGGCGAATTCCTTCACCACTTCATAGTTATATCTGCCCATGGTGACGTTATGGCCAATATGTCGGTGTTTCCCGTCTCTTTTGATGATAGCAGATATTTGGTTTTACCCTCATTAACCTAAAGATCCATCTTAGCCGCTTCTACCTCAGTGCTTACAAAGGCCTCTTTGACATCTCGCTGTGTCCGTCCAATCACTTCAATGTAGTCGGCGTACGCAACCAATTGCGTAGATTTAAAATAAATCGTACCTCTTGTGTCGGCCAACGACCCTTGCACGATCTTTTCAAGCGCGATGTTGAAAAAGTTGCATGACAGCACGTCACCTTGTCTAAGTCCTTTTCTAACATCAAAGGTCCCAGTTTGCTCATTACCGATCAGCGAGAGTTCTCCATTGCCATCCTGCAAAGTTGGACGAGTTTGGCAGAGATGTTAAAACTAGACATGGTTTTGTAAAGCTCGTCTCTATACACGCTATCATACGCGGCCTTGAAGTCGACGAAAAGGTGCCGATCTGCCGTAGCGTAAATATTTGGTCTATTGTGGATTTACCTAGCCTGAAACCACACTGATAAAAGCCGATCAGGTTATCCACAAACGGTTTCAGGCGTTCACACAATACGGCAGAGAAGATCTTATATGCGATGTTAAGGAGACTTGTTTCTCTATAGTTGGCGCAGTTAAAGGGGTCTCTTTTCTTATGGACAGGGCAAACGATGTTCAGATTCCGTTCGTCAGGCATGCTTTCCTCCGATCATACCTTCCAAATTAGATGGTGCATTTATCTTACCAGCTCATCTCCAGCCGCTTAAAAAAACTCAGCAGACAGGCCGTCTGCGCCCGCGGCTTTATTAGACTTAAGTCTTGATACCGCTATTTTGACTCCGTCTAGGTCTAATGGACGGAATTCTCTTACATCGTCGTCCATTACGAATGGATCGCTCTGCCTGACAGCGGTATCTTGTCTGTCATCGCCGTTATATAGTCTGCAGAAGTGGTCTTGCCAAATCGACTGTGATTCGACTACCAGTTCTCCATTTTCATCCCTGCATGCCTCCGCTCTTGTCTGCTCACCGCTCCGCTTTGTAGTCATGGCATGTTCGTTTTACCTTATTGTAAAACTTCCTCGCGTCATTCCTGCGAGAGCAGGAATAGGAACCAATAACTTTTAAAATATCTTACCTTAGAAATGGCTAGCAAAATCTACGTCCAACCAGTCACTATCACTATCTCCCCAACACTCGACTTTTGTCGTCTTCGTGACGTCATTTGACTAACCTACTGTTCTTTAATTAAGTTTGCTGTATCTAATGCAAGCCAGCTTTAAGCATCTATGTTGGCGTTATGGTTGCCAGACCTGTATGTGTGTGTATGTGACGTAATAGCTCATGGAGATCGAAAGCCTAGCTTCTCTCAATACCCCATGCTGTGTGTGATTTTATTTTTCCATAGATGATAGGGGCCTACAGTTCATTGCCGATTCTGAACGGCGAATTTCGAGAAGTTCATAATTATATTACAAGGGGTTTTGTCAGTAACATGGCTGTTGTCGGAAATCGATCCCATGTCATCGGCGTGAGATGGCAACACACTACCCAGTGCGCCAAGTCTGAATACTACCCGTTCAGGAATAAACTCCATTTCGGCATCCTGTGGATAGCATAATTCAAGTTAGTTTCTCAGTATTAAACAAATTGATAAATGTCCTGTGATCCGCGACTATTGTAAAGTCTCTACCGCAGGGAAAAGTCTGGAACTTCCCTGTGCTTGCTATTAATGCAAGGGCTTCCTTCCGGTCTCATCGACGTTAAAATAAACCAAAGTGGATTTAGTTTCCGGGTGGCAAAGGAATAACAAAGGCCTCGTAGGGGTAGCATCTATCCGACGGATGCTGGCCTGCCAAAAAGCGAGAAGAGCCACCGCAGTCGAACATCTTGCGGCACCTCCTCGCGGTGTCATCTGGATATTTACTATGTAAATTGCAGACGGGAGAGGACGAATGGCGAGCCTCCTCCGCCCTAGTAAGCCGTAATGGTAAAAGAAATCACAAACTCCGAAACAACCACAAGCCTCACGAACGCAGCGGAGTAGAGTAAGAATACAAAGTTATGACGTCGGAAACCTACCATCGCCAGAAACAGCTCGTGCTTTTACCGATCGCGTCTCCCTTAAGCTCTCCAATCCAATACAATCCTCCACGCTTTCAATAGAACAGCAGAGGAATTTTCGCAAACAAGCCCTGAAGAGCTCCGCATCCGAAGTTTTGGGTTTCAAGGCTCCACCACGAAGAAACACCTGGTTCGATGATGAGTGCAGGAGGATTCACACAGCGAAGCAGGATGCATATAAGGCCTCGTTGCATAAAAGAACAAGAGCAGTTCGTGAGCTCTACGAATTAAAAAGAAGGGAGGAGCATCTCAGAAGAAAGAAGAAAGAGCACGAGAAGCGCACGTTTGAGGATTTGGAGAGGTTCTACTGCAGGCGTGACGTTCGAAAGTTTTATCAAGATAAAGCGAACATGCCAAGGTTATAAAGCCAGAACGGAAGCCTGCAGGGATGAGAATGGGCACCTAGTAGTAGAATCGCAGTCGATGCTGAGAATATGGAAAAACCACTTCTGCAGACTGTATAACAGCGATGTTAGTCAATATTCTGCTGTCAGGCAGAATGATCCATTACTAATCGACGAAGACCGCAGAGAATTCCATCCCCTTGACCTCGACGAAGTTAAGATTGCCATATCGAGGCTCAAGTGGAATAAAGCTGCTGGCGCAGACGGACTGTCTGCTGAGTTCTTCAAGGCAGCTGGGGATGACCTGGTTGGGAGCATGCACCAGCTCATCTGTAACATATGGTCAGAGGAAAGCATGCCCGAGGAATGGAGTCTCAGCATCGCATGCCCGGTCCACAAGATAGGAGACCCCTCTGATTGCGCCAACTGTATGTATGTTGGCGTTACAGCCCACAAAGGACCTAAGCCGAGCTTCTCTCAATCACCCATGTTGTGTATAATTTAATTTTCCCATAGGGGAGAGGGACCTACAGTTTATTGCCGGATCCGAACGGCGAATTTCGAGAAGCTTTTCATGACAATTTTACTACAGGGGGTTTTGTCAGAATCCCGTTGAGGAGAAACACCGTGAAAAACACATTCGATGACATGGCTGTGTCGGGATTCGATCCCGTGTCATGGGCGACAGAGGCCAACACACTACCCACTGCGCCAACTACAGAGGAATAAGTCTTCCTAACATCGCCTACACAATCTTCTCTGCCATTTTGTGTGAACGCCTGATGCCTTTTGTAAATAAGGGAAGTCCACCATCGACCAAACCTACACACTACGGCAGATCCTGGAAAAAACCAATGAACTCCAAGTCGACACTCACCGCCTATTTGTCGACTTCAAAGCTGCATACGACAGCGTAATTAGAGACCAGCTATACAACGCTATGTTTACCTTTGACATACCTGCTAAGCTCGTCAGACTATGCAGGAGAATGCTCGCTGTTTCATCCGAATTGGTGAACACCTTACCGATAGTTTTGATGTCAATAAAGGATTTAGGCAGGGCGATGCGCTGTCGTGTGATTTCTTCAACATCATGAAATGATTGTGCAAAAATTACTGGCCAATACAACCTATTTCAAATCCTCGCAACACCTTGCATACGCCGACGATATTGACATAATAGGTAGATCGCAGCGAGATGTCAATGAGGCGTTTGCGAGTATGAGCGGCGAAAATTGGTTTGGCAGTAAATGAGGGCAAAACTAAATATATGCTGTCATCAAAAAAGGACGCTCACCACCGACGTCTCGGCCAGGACGTTTGTATTGGCAGATATATGTTCGAGGTAGTAAAGGACTTCGTCTGCCTTGGCTCCGCAGTGACCTGGAAGAACGACATCAGTTCCGAAATCAAACGCAGAATCACTCTTGCCAATCGCTGTTTTTTTTGGGCTCAGGAGGCGATTGAGTAATAAAGCTCTATATAAAACCCTTATCATCCCGGTCCTGTTGTACGGCGCAGAAGCATGGACACTATCAAAAGCGGATGAGGCGGCCCTTGGTAGTTCGAGGGAAAGATTTTGCGCGTGTTTTTGGGGCCTATAAACACAGACGGGGGATGAAGGAAAAGATTCAACCACGAACTTTACGGGCTGTGCAGAGACATGAGTCTAGTCAGGCGTCTACGGATTCAACGCCTAAGATGGCTGGGCCATGTAGAGCGAATGGACACCACAGCTCCAGCCCGGAGAGTCTTTGAATCCAACCCCGAGGGACGAAGAAGTAGAGGACGGCCGCATTTAAGATGGCGCACACAGGTGGAAGGGGACCTCAGCCAACTGGGTGTGCGGCAATGGAAAAGGCTACCAATAGATCGTGCTAGTTGGAGGGGCATGTTGGTTGAGGCCCAGGATCACCCCAAACTGTAGCGTCCGTTAAGAAGAAGAAGGATTTAGTTTCCATTTGGTGGGAACTAAGTTGCTCAATGGGCTTACTGTAAATGCGACCAATGGACAATGTACACGCTCTATGCAGTTGACTTCAATGTCAGTAACTATCGATTCCCATACACGATGCAATTAGTCTTATTGAAATTTTGGCACGACTTATAACGATGTATCTGAAGCGAAAGTTTTAAGTAGGAACTAGTTTTCCTTTTTAGAAAGGCATTTTTGTTTAAATGTATTGATTTATTTATATTCTTCAAATACATCCTGGACTCGGCGTTATTTTTTCAACGTTAGCAAAGGACTCTATGAAATTTGTCAATTCTTCTTGGACCCCACAACGACATCAAAGAGTAGTAACCCATCACTTGTTTAACCAGCTGTTAAACCTGTGTGAGGGTGCGGTGGTGAGTTTGTTGGACTCTGACGCACGATGAGCGGGTTCGAATTCCGATAACACCAACGCCATCGAATGTTTATATCGCGACGTCCCTCCTCGGCAGGCTACTGGCATAACCCCCAGTAATATACTTGCCATGAAAAAGGTTCTCCGCTCACGCCGTTCGGAATCGGCATTAAACTGTAGGTCCCTTTCACAACACAACATGGATGTTTGCGAGAAGCTTATCTCAGGTCCTTTATGGGATATAACGCCACCGAAGTCAAATCTGTGTGAACCTTTAAAAAAGGTTAAAATTTACACGTTACACTTACATGCTTTCTCAGTAAACTAGTCAATTATGAAATAAGTAACCATTGGATTAGGTTAGGCTAACAAGCACCTGCGTTCGTTACGAGCTTTATGTTTGTACATACGTCTTCCAAGGTCGACAAGATGTTTTCATATAGTGTTATGTCAATGTCTTTTCAAAAAGTCA
Organism: Eumerus sabulonum; assembly: GCA_951905685.1. NCBI lineage: Eukaryota > Metazoa > Arthropoda > Insecta > Diptera > Syrphidae > Eumerus > Eumerus sabulonum. The sequence goes on along the minus strand of OX645062.1, from coordinate 44,537,288 downwards.
ATCGGAATCCTAGGAATCCTATTTCCCATACATTGTATCAAGAAGCCCCCTAAAGCCCCCTAAACATCCAACATCTACCTCCTCTAAACACAAAATGAAATAGCATTTTAAGTTTAGCCTTTGTGTCCTTTGACACTCTATCATTCATACGTTGTTAGCCACCTTTCATCAGATGAAGTCATTTGCAATCTAATTTGTACGTCACTGCACAGTATATCGACTGAAAACTGAGCTCGTTTCATTGACCTAATTTTTTTTTGCATCTCCTTGACGACAGAAGGACATGATGGTGATGGATTACTAAATCAGGCGTGCTTGAAGAGATTCTTTTTAAATGTTCTTTCCACATCGGCAACGGGTTCGGATAATTCGACTAGTTAACTAAGTATAGAAGATCGCTTTGGAACCAGACCCTTCGTATATACATAAGGTCCGTCATGAATGGGTAGAATCAGGTAACAATACGAAATCTGTTATAAAGCGTAAAAAAACCGGCCAAGTGCGAGTCGGACTCGCGCACGAAGGGTTGCGTACCATCTGTATATATAAATATGAAAGAGACTATGTATGTTACCTCATCAAATGACAGATCTTGGTTGCAGGCAGGATTTTTTGGATGAAAATCATGTCTGTTGTATGGGGCCCCCCTTAAATATTAATTTTGTTCTGTTTTTAGTATTTGTCGTGGTAGCGGCAACAGAAATACATCATCTGTGAAAATTTCAACTGTCTAGCTATCACGGTTCATGAGATACAGCCTGGTGACAGACGGACGGACGGACGGACGGACAGCGAAGTCTTATTAATAGGGTTCCGTTTTACCTTTGGGTACGGAACCCTAAAAACATTAGAAAAGTTCAGACACTGTTAGTGTCTGAACACTATCCTTACCCGCTGAACATGAGTCAAGTCGTTAAGGAAGTAGAATCCTAGGTAACGCTTCCTGATTGAACTGAGGACCGGACCGGCGCAGAGTAGATGATTAATGGATTCAACCTCTTCTTCGTCTAAGCAGCTTCTGCAGAAGTCGTTCGCAACTTGCACTAGTTTTTGTGCGTGACTGCCAATGAGACAGTGACCGGTGATGAAACCACACCAATAATTTTGTAGATGTCAGTTCGTTTTCGGGAGACTAGTGCCCTGGTCCGTTGACTCTCGAGCCGAGGCCAGATTTGTTTGGTGACGAGGTAAGTGTGCCCATGGTTCATCTCAACCATGGCGAGGTTTGTATGTTTAAATTTCATGGCTGCTAGAGGTATACCCGCGCATGCCATGATTGATTGTTGCGTCGTTCCTTTTCTGGCGAGTGTGCCGGCTCTTTCATTACCTGAGATGTCGCTGTGTTCTGGTACCCGTAGGAGTTGTATATTAAGCCGTTCGGCCATCTCTTTAAGAGATAGGAGGCAGTCAAGATTGTTTTTGAAGTGTACATATCGGACTCCAGCGATTTCAAGATTGCTTGACTGTCCATGAGAATTCGAATATCCGTAGTAGATATTACGATCAACTTAAGCCAAGACAGAGCCTCCTTTATTGTCAACAGTTTTGCCTAAAAGATGCTGCAATAATCTGGTGGTTTTAGAGCTTGGGCCAGGTTTAATTGTTTGCACAATACTCCACTACCCACCCCGTCTTGGGTGTTCGCCCGTCAGTGTAGAAGTCCACGCAGCTCTTGTGAGGTTGCGCCTGGCGGGACCAGTTCCGTCTGTCCGGTATGCTATTTGAATTTCTTTTTAAAGAGCGTGGTGGGCTCTATGTGGCCAGAGTTGTTCAGGACAGAGGAAGGGCCAGTGATATAGCTCGTCCAATTGGAGTTGGCTTTTAGTATATGCTGTTTTAGATTGCCGTATATGTGGCTATTTGCGCTGCCGTTGGAGTGGACCTTAGGGCCCCGGTGATGCACATGCAAGCCAGCCTTTGTACCTTCTCGAATTGTTTATGGTATGTTGTTTTGTCCAGTGCAGTCCACCAGACTACCACTCCATACACTAGAATAGGTCTAACAACCGTAATGTAAGGCCATAGCGTAAGCTTAGGGTTAAATCCCCATTTTTTTCCTAACCCTTTCTTACATGTGTACAGAGCTATAGTTGTTTTTTTGCACGTTTGATTGTGTTGTTCTTCCAGGTTAGTTTCCTATCTAGTACAATGCCAAGGTATTTGGCATTGGAAGAGAAGGTTAACTTGGTGCCAAGTAAAGTGATTGGGCATGTTTCTGGAATCTTATGTTTCCTGGTGAATAGCACAAGCTCCGCCTTCTGGGGTTTTACCCCGAGTGTGTTGTGCCCATTTGCACTGTATGGAGAATGCCGTACGTATGCGGTCATTCAGTGTGGGTAGACGATTGCCCGAGATAGCAACAGCAAAGTCTCCTGTGTAGGCAATAACATCGCGCCTTCTTTCTCCACTTTAGTCAATAGTTCATTTGCACCTACATTCCGAAGAAGAGGAAAGAGGACCCCCCCCCCCCCCCCCGCCCCTGTGGGATGCGCCTGGTAAACAATCTAGTGGTTACTTGGCTTCCCCATTTAGAGTGGTTTTTGCGTTTTGAGAGCGACTAATCAATTCTGTGAGAGTCCTCGCCACTTTCAGAATTCCTAGCCCTTCTATTATTGCTTACGGAGTGACGTTGTTGACAGCGCCCTCTAAGTCTAGGGAGGCTGTCAAAGTATATTCTGTAAGATGGATGGATCTTTTAATTTTTCTCACTGGTGTATGTAAGGCTGTTTCGATAGATCTACCCTTGGATTGTGCGTGCTGTGCCTTAGAGATTGGGGATGGATCGAAGTTGTGGCGTATATGTAAATCCATCAGCCGTCTAGGGTGTTTAATACGAAGGAAGATAGACAGACACTATTAGAACTTGAATTGTATTCAAGTTGCGCAAGGCCTAATCCGTCAAGTTGAACAGATTATATCGACGCAAACTCAGGAACAGAGAAATATCCGTGCGAAGTGTCCGGTTAGTTTGTGCTCTCAACAAGCACACTGTAGGAGATAACTAAGCTCAGGAACAGAGAATAATCGGTGCAAAATGTCCTTTGAACAAGCTTAAGCACCCTAATAGTGTTGTGGTTTCTCTGACGAAAGAAAATTGATCAAGACCAAAACCTTAACCGTAAAAATGATAGATGGCTGTGATTAGATCATATAGAGGTTCCCATGCTATGCAAATGAAATGTACGGCTACATATTGTGTCACTTCATTTCTTTTCTCAAGGGCTTCAGATCAATGCTGAAGGTTTAAAAGAACGTAGTGAAGCTCTAACTGGTAACGTTCTCCGGGAAAGGATTGAGATAATTTTGATTCTTGATACAAAGCAATGGTGACACAGGATAGGATGGCTCTAGATTTTTATGATTATTATGTATGGACCTTAGGTGAGCATGAAAGGTGCTAAAGAGCATTTGATTCGGGCATGCAATCGTTTCCTGCCCAGGACTGACCAGGTTATTGCCACTTTCTTAATAAAGTTCAGAATGTCTCTCGTAGGAGCTGAGATGATCCCCTCAGGAGTCATAACTTAACTGAGAAGGATACGCTTTATAAGATATAGTAGCTGATCAGTCTTTTGATATCTACTGTATTACGAGTAAGTTAATAGAGTGTTTGTTCAGGGGCCGTAGAAATCTTTTGACTGGCAGATTCCTTGAACTCTGGTCCAAAAGGACAGATGTTGCGATTTTTCCCACTTCGCAAGGAAAAAGACAATATTAGACTTTGGAATACCGCAGAAAAGATTGGCACCTATGAACCTTTATCTGGAATCTTTCCTAGCGAGTTGGTCGGCGAATTCATTGCCCTTAATGCCCTTGTGCCTTGGCACCCGCCGGAGTTAGACCTTATTTCCAACTTTATCCAACTTTGTATGTCCGATATAAGTCGATTGCTCCATCCTCCCTTTGTTGACTGATTCCATCTCTCCTGCCATATTCCAATGCTACGCCATCTTTCTTCCAGTTTGATATCTTTGACTGAGGCAAGGGGTTCCTGCTTGCTTGCAGAGGTCCTTATATTAGTTATTTTTGCTTCTTCTAAAATCCCTTCGTCTATCTCTGTATTGCGCCTGTAGGTTCTGATGAGAGGGCAAACCTCTGGATCGCTGGAACAGTCTTCTCACTCTATGACACTTGCTGCGTAGCTATGCTCCTGGTCTCCTGGTTCCACCAGTATGCTGGTGGCCGGCGATTAGATGACGTTTCCGAACCATGGATGCATCGCAAGCCCTCATTACTTGCTTACTAATATCAGCGACCATAGCATTTGCTGTCCCTGACCTTATTGTAGACTCTATAAAGGTGAAGGTAAAAGAGTCTTCATCCAGTTTTTCTATTTACCAAACCTTTTGTTGTGCCTTCTTTAGCGAGGCACCCTGGTTGGCTCTCCTAGGCTGTATTCAAAAAAGGATAGCCAGGTGGGTGTACTGATTGCTTACTCTCCAATTTGCGCCCCTCGTTAGGGAACTCGATACAAATGTGATGTCAACTATGGAACCTAGGTCGTTTCTGCTAAAGGTGTGCTCGCATCCTATATTAAGCAGTACTACGTCTAGTGATGACATAGCCTCTAGTAGAGTTTCGCCTCTTCGATTGGTTTGCGTACTGCCCCAACCAGTGGCCTATGCGTTGAAATCTCCAGCTATGATTTTTTGAGTACGGCCTCTGGTATCATCCACGAGCCTATCCATCATACTCCGAAATTCCTCTAAAGTACTGGATGGAGGTGCATAACGGCTGTAGACGTGTACACCTTTTATCTTTGCTCGAACGAAGCCGTATTGTCCTGTCGTTATTTTTTCTTCAAATGCGTGTTTTCGGCAGGTCCAAATAGCCGCTCTTTTTGAGTAGTCAGCTACCCAAGCTTTATCGTCGAGATTCTTGTACTGTTCGCATAGAACGGCAATGTCTATTTTGGACTCTCTCTTATGTTAGGAGATCCTGTACCGCTTTTTGTGGCTTTTTTAGCTTCTTGATATACAGGACATATTGCGCTTCCTGCCACATGTATGATGTTATTTCTTCCCTTTTCTTCGCGAAGGACGCATCTTGGTTCATTTGTACAGTTCTTGTACACGTGGCCTTTATGTCCACACTTGGTACAATCCTCGCTCCTATCAAGCAGATTTTGATACGCTTTTGCTAGGTGTCCGAAGTTAAGACACCTAAAGCATCGTAGCGGTACAACTTTTTCCCGTAACCTGCATATCGTCTTTTCACCACCGTCCTTGTACCACCAGGTTTCCCTGATGGATTTAATGGATGAGGGCTGTATACCTTGCACTTCCCCGAACGGCTCTGACAGGACTTTGCTGATCTCTTCCTTAGTAGTGATTTCGTCTAGGTCCTAACTTGTAGTATGTAGTATAGATCACATGCCCAAGGTAGGCGTAAAAGGTATGAGGTATGGAATCTATAGGTCCCAAGAAAAGAACAGGTTTAGAAAATATCTACGTCAATTATATAAAAAAAAAAATTAAATTGTAATTTTGGAATGAGATTCACGCGGTGTTGAATGTTGATACTAGCTATAACCTAACCTAGTTATAACCTAAAAGGACGCCGTGGCGCAGTGGTTAGTGTGTTGGACTCTGCCGCACGATGAGCGAGTTCGGATCCCGATAACACCAACGCAACCGAATGTTTATTTCGCGGCGTTCCTCCTCAGCGGGGTACCGGCAAAACCCCCCGTAGTATACTTGCCGTGAAAAAACTTCTAGACTCATGCCGTTCGGAATCGGCATTAAACTGTAGGTCCCTTTCACCTATGTGAAAAATAAATCACACACAACATGGGTGATTGAGAGAAGCTTGGCTCTGGTCCTTCATGGGCTGTAACGCCATCAAAGAAGAAGATGTTATAACCTAAAGTCGTCTTCTTTTACAGTATAAGAACCGATGTCATCCCTGACGCGTTGGGGGTGGGAAAATCTGTGAGGAAAGCAGTCATTCTTTTCCAAATTTTTAAAAAAATTGGTCTAGAAATAGAACCCCCCCCATAGTAAAAAATGCTACAATAATGATACAATTATCAATTTGCCAAAGTTATCGTACTCTCCCGAACCATGGCTTGGAACACGTCATGAAAATCAGGCCAAAGTTTTATTCTTCCATAGAAGGTTGGGATTTTCAACTCTTCTAATTCAAAATAAGGGCGGAAGCCAATTTTTGGCTCTTCATTTCTTAAGGCTCTTTTAATGGGGGGAAGCCCTTCGATATATTCTGCTGATATTTCGTCGTAGGCTTCCTCTATTTGATTGTCGTCATGCTTGAAAAGAGAGTTGTTATACATCCTTTTGTATATTTGTAAACAACGTTTTCAAGTGCTTGACTTGACCGGAGTTCACCACTACTTTGAAACTCAGATCTTTCATCTTTCTTCGGATTGCTTAAATTCCCCTTTTAAAAATGGCCACCTTGTGATTTGGTCTGTTTGACAAGGTCTTATCCGTTTCTTGATGCCTTCTGTTTGCACCCATGTTGAAATATATTGTTTTGGTTTTTAATTGTACTCTCCAAAGGGATCGTTGGAGGTAATTGATTTGGTCGCCTGGTTGACCTTGCTGTGCCTCTTTATATACAAGATTACTTAAACTAATCTTATTCTTAACTTAGAGTATATGCACATGTATGTGCAAGGGACCAGCACAGACCAAATGTGTGATGCTTTGGTCTTATTTATTTTACCTTTTTTTTTATTTACTTATTTATTATGACTATGATAAGTGGACTGTATTTCTACTTTTTGTTTGTCCTTTATGTGCATTTTTGAACACTAAGAGATTTTAACGCTAAGCTGGGTAGAGAAAGCATCTCTGGACTGGTCTTCGGCAAACAAAGCCTACGCTGATCGACCTTGCCACGGGGCGAAATCTCCTTTTAGCTAGCACACGCTTTCCGCATCTCGATATACACAAGGGCACCTGGCGGTCTTCAGATCAATCAGTCACCAGCCAGATTGATGACATCGCGATTGACTTCAGACACTCGTCCACTATTCCTGATGTTCGTACTTTCCGAGGAGCGAACACCGATTTAGACTTGTAGTAGCCCAGGTACGGATAGCACTAACACTGCGGAGTAGAGTTAGAACACCAAGTTATGACGTTGAAAAGCTACTATCGCCGGAAATCGCCAGTGCCTTTGCCAACCGCGTCTCCCTTAAGCTCTCCGATACACCTCAATTCTCCACTCAGTCAGTAGAGCAACAATACAACCTGTGCAAACAAGCCCTGAAGAGCACAGCAACGGAAGTGCTGGGCTTTAAAGCTCCACCACAATGAAACATCTGGTTCGATGACGAGTGAAGAACGATTCGTGCAGAAAAGCAGGAGGCATACAAAGCCTCATTACACAAAAAGCAAGAGCGGCTCGTGAGCTCTACGAGCTTTAAAGAAGGGAGGGACGTAAGCTTCTCAAGAGAAAAAATAAGGAACACGAGAAGCGCGCGATTGAAAACTTGGAGAGGTGCTATTGCAAGCACGACGTTGGAAGATTTTATCAACGGATAAAACGAATGTCTCAAGGCTATAAAGCCCGAACGGAGGCCTGTAAGGATAAGGACGGACACCTAGTAGTAGAATCGCAGTCGATGCTGAGAATTTGGAAAAACCACTTCTGCTGACTGTATAATGGCGATCACAGCCAACCTACCGCCGTCAGGCAGAATTATCCGAAAATCTCAGAGAATGCCGTTCCCCTGACCTCGACGAAGTTAAAATTGCCATGTCGAAAATCAAGTCGAATAAAGCTATTGGCGCAGATGGATTGTCTGCTGAGCTCTTCAAAGCAACTGGAGCTGAGCTGGTTAGGAGCATGCACCGGCTTACCTGTAAGATATGGTCAGAGGAAAGCATACCCGAGGAATGGAGTCTCAGCATTGTTTGTCCGATCCACAAAAAAAGGAGACCCCTTTGACTGCGCCAACTACAGAGGAATAAGTCTCCAGTTTTGTGTGAGCGCCTGAGGCCGTTCGTAAATAAGCTGATAGGTCTTTATCGGTGTATCTTCGGGCCAGGAAAGTCCACCACCGACCAAATATTTACACTGCGGCAGATCCTGGAGAAAATCAATGAATTTCAAGTCGACACCCACCGTTTGTTCGTCGACTTCAAAGACGCATACGACAGCGTAACAGCGAGACAAGCTATATAACGCCATGTTCACTTTTGACATTCCTGCTAAGTTCGTCAGACTTTGCAACGCTGGAGAGTGCTCGCTGCTCCATCCGTCTTGGCCAGAACATGCATATTGGTAGATATGAGTTTGAGGTCGGCTCCGCAATGACATCCGCAATGACAACGACGCCAGTTTCAAAACCAAGTGCAGAATTACTCTTGCCAAACGCTGTTACTTTGGGCCTTGAAGGCAATTGGGCAATAGAGCCCTCTCTCGTACGACCAAGTTGAGTTTATATAAGGCCTTAATCATCCTGGTCCACCTATACGGCGCAGAAAGACGGACTTTATCTAAAACGGATGATGGAGGCATTGGTTGTTTCGAGAGAAAGATTCTGCGTTCGATTTTCGGTCCTACAAACACAAAAGGGGGTTGAAGGAGAAGATTCAATCGCGAACTGTATGGGAGGTACGCGGGCGCGCACTGGTGGAAAGGGATCTCAACCAACTGCGCGTGGGGCACTGGAAAAGACTAGCGAAAGATCGTGCTAGGTGGAGAGACATGTTGGTTGAGGCCCAGGTTCCCTCCAGACTGTAGCGCCGGCTAAGTAAGTAAGCAGATATTTTGATGGCGAAGCTCTTTAAATTAACACTTCCCTTTAAACAAAATATGTTAATTTAATAGATATTAAAAGGCAACAAATGACAGTTCGATATTAAATAGCATTACACAACATTCGTTTTTTACGTGAATTGAATTTTTAAAACAATTCCCAGCTACAGTGTTACTGCAGCCACAATCTAGATTTATTCATGAACACCACCGCACGACCAACACCATCGGCTTCGCCTTACCGTCTCCACATTTTATGTGTCTCTAATCCATTTATTGTTTATTAGCCGTGATTCAAAAAAAAAAAAAAAAATCCAGGAAATAAAAAACCAGATAGTGCTCTGTCGAAAAGGAGTGAGATATTGCGATACGGTGCGATACGATGGATTTTATTGTGTATCGCTTCCTCATGCATCCATTAATTAGCCGAGGTAGAGTACAAGTATTGTGAAAGATACACAACCGCCTGGGCCGGATTAATGTACATATGTGGATACGTATGTATGTACATATGTATGTACATTACCGACTGATACCGCACAATTCGAACAATAGGAATACCGTAATATTGGCGAATTTTTAATTCAACCCTCTCCAACTGCCAGTATTCCCTCCGCCCACGTGACTATTTTGATTGCGTGCGAGGATACGATTTTCAAATTGGTTGCGCTCTTCCGCATTCTGCGTCAACAACTGTTAAAAAAAGAAACAAAACTATGAAGCATAGGCTGGTATGGGAAGCAAAGGGTGGAGGATAAAAAGCATGTAAATAAATTTCACATTAAATGCGAACGGTGGCAGGCAAATGGTATCCTGTTGCCCCAACCATTTGTCAGCAATGTGTTTGCAAATACACCGCTACTACCAACTTATTCGTATCTCTATTTGACGGATGCATACATATGTACATACATATATATGCCTTATACCACTGCACGTAGTACTCGTATCTGATATTTTATGGATGCACCATTGTGTCGACGAGCGGGCGGACAACACCGCTGGAGGTAAAGAAAGATATTGATTTTCAATAGGATTCGAATTATCGCACCTCAGAGACAGTTCGGACAAATTGAGTTGCAATCAGAAACATTAATTGGAGCCGTGATATTAATAATAACTGACTATGCGGCAGTTTGGGCTCGAGATTCAGGGATAACGTGCGACATGAAACGGTGGTGCTCATTCGGCTGGTTGAAGAAGCGTCACCGAGGAGTTCAACGTGAAAAAATGCTGATTATGATTATGAGCTCATTGAGGCGCGAGCCAACCGTTCGCGCGGATAGTGGCCAATGTATGTATGTATGTTGGCGTTACAGTCCATGAAGAACCTGAGCCGAGCTTCTCTCAATCACCCATGTTGTGTGTTTTGCAAGAGTTGATGAAGAAAAGACGAGAGCGGTCAGGGAAATGAAAGCACCAACTAATATTAAGGAGTTGCAGCGTTTCTTAGGAATGTTAAACTTCATAGGGAAGTACATCCCAAATAAATCCTCTATTCTCGAACCAATTACAAGCTTACTAAGAAAGAGTAATGAATTTTTGTGGGAATATGCTCAAGAAAAAGCGTTTGAGGAAATCAAGCAAAAATTATCCTCAGCTCCTAACCTCAAAATGTATGATCCATCGAAGGGTACAACTATCTCATGTGATGCTTCTCAACTAGGATTAGGCGCAGTTTTATTACAATCTCACGGAAAAGAAAGGTGCCCAGTCGCATACATTTCGAGAAGCTTAACAGCAGCTGAAAAAAATTATGCGAACATAGAAAGAGAGGCACTGGCTATAGCTTGGGGTTGTGAAAAACTTAAGAACTATCTCATTGGGAGCGTTTTGATATACAAACAGATCATAAACCCCTCTTGCAAATTCTACAAACTAAAAACCTAGATGATTTGTCACCGAGGCTACAACGGATTCGGATGAGAATGTTAAGGTATGATTATTCAGTATCTCACATACCAGGGAAGAATTTGGTAGTTGCAGATCAACTCTCAAGAGCACCGTTGGAAACTGATGTGGAACCGGAAGGATTAGAGGAGGAGATAAGCGCTTACGTTCATGAGATAGCACTCCAAAATATACACATGAAAGACCATAATATAATTGAAATTATAAGGGCGCAAATGGTTGATCCTGAATGTCAGAAATTTAAGGTTTATGTTAAACAAGAATGGCCAGCCAAAAATGAAATAAGTTCGGAATTAAGAGACTACTACTCAGTGAGGAATGAGCTAACGTTCATTGATAATATGCTTTTACGGAACAACTGGATAATAATACCCAAAATGTTAAGAAATATGATGTTGGCGAAGCTGCATGAGGGACATTTAGGCATCAGGAAAACGAGAATAAGAGCTCAAAGAACTATGTGGTGGCCTGGAATTTCAAAGGAAATTGAGAAGAAAATCAAATGTTGTCCAATATGTGTTCAGCACAAAAGCAATAAACATGAGCCACTTTTAGTCTCTGATTTTCCAGACTACCCGTGGCAAAAAATTGCAATGGACCTGTTTAAACTAGAAAATAAATGGTACATGGTGATTACGGACTGTTATTCTAGGTTTTTTGAAATTGGAGAACTAATTCGCATGCGGATGAAGGATATAATAAAACTGTGCAAGTTAACATTTAGTCGCTACGGAATACCGCAGGTGGTCTACACCGATAGTGGAACTGAATTTCAAAATTTAAGTTCATCAGAGTTTCGACGATTCGCCAAGGGCTGGTCTTTTACTGTCGTCACAAGCAGTCCGCACCACCATCAGGCCAATGGAGCAGCAGAAGCGGCGGTGAAAATAGCAAAAACCCTCTTAAAGAAAAACAAAGAAAACATTGACATGGCATTGTTAGCATATCGTAATACACCAACAGCAACCAATGGATATAGCCCTGCGGAGCTCAATTTCGGAAGGAAGCTGCGAGAAACCTTACCCGATATAAATTTAAAGGAAAAGCCCAACCTACGAAATCTGAAAATGAGGGAAGTAGAGTATAAGAACAGGTATAAACGAAACTATGACAGGAGACGTAGAGTAGGGGAATTAAGCGAATTAGAACCCGGAGATTTTGTGTGGATAACGGACCTAAGGCGACATGGAAGGGTTCTAAAGAAAGTTCAGAATAGGTCTTATCTTATTGAAACAGATAAAAGGGTTGTTCGAAGAAATAGGTTCCATTTAATTAAGGTCTCGTATTTAGACTCGTTCCAGGCACAACCCATTGATGAAGTACCCGTGAGCGAGGAAGCTGAAAGATGCCCAGCGATATCCACAGAGTTTCAAGACAAAGCAACAGAGGAAGATGAGATACCTAGACGAGATTCAACGAATGCCTTAATAACAAGATCTGGAAAACGGATATATCGTCATTAGAAAAATAACAATCAAATTAATTTAATTTTAACGGTTATCTTGATTATAAGATATATTAGATAGATAGAGTTATGTATGTATTTAAAACACTGAATTAAAATAATAATTTTATATCTTATGGGGGGATGTTGCATTGGCAGCACTCTTACATTTGTAATTTATTATATTAAGAGTATTTGACAATATAATGACACTGCTTGTTTGGATCTCGAGAATACAACAGTGTGTGATTTCATTTTCACATAGGTGAAAGGGACCTACAGTTTTATTGCCGGTTCCGAACCGCAAATTTCGAGAAGCTTTTCATGACAATTTTACTACAGGGGGTTTTGTCAGAACCCCGCTGAGGAGAAACACCGCGAAAAACACGTTCGATGACATGGCTGTGTCGGGGTTCGATCCCGAGTCATCGGCGTCAGAGGCCAACACACTACCCACTGCGCCACGGTGCTCTCATAGTGATAGTGGCCAATGCGATTGCAAAATATTGAATAAACTCGGATTGGATAAATATGTAAAAGACCGGACAAGTGCGAGTCGGACTCACCCACCGAGGGTACCGAATAATACTTCCATAAGTAGACAGGTAGCTATTTAGGGCTATGTTTAATTACAACATTTTAATTTAAATAAACAGGTATGCATAACGGTGCAAACTGTTATGTACTACATGCACCAAAATTATTACTTTGGTGCATTACCTACATTTGCTTATAATAAAAAACCGGCCAAGTACGAGTCGGACTCGCGCACGAAGGATTCCGTACCATCTGTATACATAAATATAAAAGGGACTATGTATGTTACCTCATCAAATGATGAGGCAATACTAAAGTGCTTGAACGAATTACTACGGACTATAACCAACGCGGAATTTGGTCGGCTCTTGTCCTATCTAGGCCTAGGACAACCACCCCTGAGAGTAGTTAACGAACATCAACGACCCCAACCACTGCACTCCGTTCAGGTTGTGTGTGTCAACACATCATAAGAGAATATGAAAAACTCTTGAACCTGCGCGAGTCTCTAAAAAAAAAAAAAGGCAGGATTTTTTGGATGAAAATCATGTCTGTTGTATGGGAGCCCCCCTTAAATATTCATTTTGTTCTGTTTTAAGAATTCGTTGTTCACAGAAATACATCATCTGTGAAAATTTCAACTGTCTAACTATCACGGCTTATGAGGTACAGCCTGGTGACAGATGGACGGACGGACAGCGAAGTCTTAGTAATAGGGTTTTACCTTTGGGTACGGCACCCTAAAAAAGGAAAAAGGTGTTTTTTTTTTGATTCTTCGTCATAAATCGATAACTTGTTCCACTTTCATGCGATATCCCACATGACACGGTTAACTCAATTCAAAATTTGGACCGCCATCGTTCCTTCCATAAAGACCCTGTTTTTTATGATTTAATTTTTCCCTATACTTGTAGTATAAGACGGTATTGCTTTCCGAATTACATACTTCTATGTCAACGGAAATTACACTATAAATTTTGATTCCCTTGCGATTGTCGAAATATACGTTTTTTGCGACATAAACGGCCCTACCTTTTTTAACGATAACTTAGGAGTTTCGTTTTTTCACAGCTTAGAGGGACTGTAGAGTATACAGTCTTAATTTCAACTCGATACATCCACGCATTTCCGAGATAAAGGGTCTTTACAGACAGACTTATAAAGTTCCGTTTTTTAATTTTGAGGTACGGAACCCTTAAAAAAAAAAATAGCAAATGTCCTGATGACCGGACTATCGCTTATAGACATGATAGAATATTGCAGGCACAACATAAGGGAAAGAGTAAGAGTAGAAAAGGCAGTTTAAGGTGAATGCGATCAGATGAGGCAGTAAGAGAATGAATTTAAAATCTAAATAACTAAGTATGTGGCTAGAACGATGAAACATGATAGTGGACCAGTTATGGCAACCTCTGACGTGAACAAATTGATACTGCCTAACTATTCTGAACGACAAACATCAGCACTGGGTTAAAGGGGACATTGATGATCAAGCCAAATAATAACCCAAGGCAAACTTCGCATGTTGAGGGCAGATTGAAATTAAATTTAATTTGCTTATATTTTTCCCAAAAGTTCGGGGTCATGTGGTCAGGAAAACGATTGGCCAGCTAGTGCAGTGTAGCCACCATTTTTTTTAAAGAAGCAGAGACCTGATTGAATGGGGAGGGAGCGAGCAACAAGAGAAAAGAAGTCGATCGCGTTTAACACGATAAACGCCAGCTTCGATCACTGTCCCTGCTCAATCCAAGTTGACACACAGTCTCCGCGTGACCTACCCTGGATAGCTACCCTGGCGCCCGCCAGGTAGTGAACCAATGTGTGCAGCTACCTGTCCCCTTGTTCCTGGCGATAGAGGAACCTGGCCCTCTAGGATGGGGGTTGTATTTAGGGGCAACATCCCTATCACGGAAAAAACTAATTGTTCCGAAACAACCACAAGCCTCGGATACGGATGGATACAAAGCTGACGAGCCCAGCAAACTACTAATTGAACTACATAGTTCTAGGATATTTTAATGCAAAACTGGACAAAGAGGACATATTTAAGTCGATCACGGGGAAATATAGCCTGCACGATACCACGTCCGAAAACGGTCATCGAACGAATACAGAACAGTGACAAACCAAGCAGTAACAACATTACTCGTTTTTTATGCATTTTGTGTGCTCTCCTCGCCTGCTGGTAAAAATGTATGTACACACGCCTGGACGCTTGTGTCCTTCAATATAAAATGCGTTATTTCCCATCAACAGAACCCAACATGTTCACTCAGCAGCTAGTGGAGAACGCTGGAAACGCATCGATGTCGAGCCAGAAAAAAATGTTTTGTATGCGCCCCCGTGTGCGGCGCAAAGTCATCAAAATCAGCTGTAACACGCCACCATCAGAATGAAACGCTTCAGTTTCTTAAAGGCCTTCAAAAGCACAGTTTCCTCTTGCAGAACATGAAAGAAAACACCCAGGAGCTGTTGAAAACAGAACAGCGAAAAACCAAGTAGTAACGAAATAACTCGTTTCTTATTTGTTTTGTGTGCTCTCCTCGCCTGCTGGTAAAAATGTATGTACACACGCCTGGACGCTTGTGTCCCTCAATATAAAATGCGTTATTTCCCATCAAGAGAACCTATAACGGTCTCTCAACAGCCAGTGGAGAACGCTGGGAACTCATCGATGTCGAGCCAGAAAAAAAATGTTACCAATACGCCACCGTGTGCGGCGCAAAGTCATCAAAATCAGCTGTAACAGGCCACCTTCAGAATAAAAAGCGTGGCTTTCCTAAAGGCCTTCAAAGGCACAGTTTCCTCTTGCAGAACGTGAAAGAAAACACCCAGAAGCTGTTGAAAACAGAACAGTGAAGAACCAAAGCAGAAACAAAATTACTCGTTTTTTATGCACCTTGTATGCTCTCCTCGCCTACTGGTAAAAATATATGTAAACACGCCTGGACGCTTGTCTCCCTCAATACAAAATCCGTTATTTCCCATCATAAGAGCCTATAATGGTCCCTCAGCAGCCAGTGGAGAACGCTGCACGGTGCAAAGTCATCAAAATCAGCTGTAACACGCCACCCTCAAAATAAAACGCTTCAGTTTCCTAAAGGCCTTCAAAAGCACAGTTTCCTCTTGCAGAACGTGCAAGAAAACGCCAAGGAGCTGTTGAAAACAGAACAGTGAAAAAGCCTGCAGTAACAAAATTATCCGTTTTTTATGAATTTTGTGTGCTCTCATCGCCTGCTGGTAAAAATGTCTGTTCACACGCCTGGACGCTTGTGTAACCCAATATAAAATGCGTTATTTCCCATCAACAGAACCCATAATGTTCACTCAGCAGCCAGTGAAGAACGGTGGAAGCGCATCGATGTCGAGCCACAAAAAAAGTTACGTATACGCCCCCGTGTGCGGGCCCAGGTCATCAAAATCAGCTGTAACACACCACCCTCAGAATAAAACACAAAACACAAAAAAGAAATTATTATTATTATTATTATTAACAGCACAGTTTCCTCTTGCAGAACGTGAAAGAAAACACCCAGGAGCTGTTGAGAGCAGAACAGTGAAAAACCAAGCAGTAACAAAATTACTCGTTTTTATGCATTTTGTGTGCTCTCCTCGAATGCTGGTAGAAATGTAGGTACACACCCCTGGACGCTTGTGTCCCTCGATATAAAATGCGTTATTTTCCATCAAGAGAACCTATAATGGTCACTCAGCAGTCAATGGAGAACGCTAGAAACGCATCGATGTCGAGCCAGAAAAAAATGGTACGTATACGCCCCGTGTGCGGCGCAATGCCATCGAATAAAGCTGCTAGCGCAGACGGACTGTCTACTGAGCTCTTCAAGGCAGCTGGGGATTACCTGGTTGGGAGCATGCGCCAGCTCATCCGTAAGATATGGTAAGAGGAAAGCATGCCCGAGGAAAGGAATCTCAGCATCGTATGCCCGATCCACAAGAAAGGAGACACTTCTGGTGGCGCCAGCTACAGAGCAATAAGTCTCCTTAACATCGCCTACAAAATCTTTTCTGCCGTTTTGTGTGAACGTATGCCTGAAGGCTTTTGTAAATAAGCTGATAGGTCCTTATCAAAGACCGCCAGGTGCCTTTGTGTATATCGAGGTGCGGGAAGCGCGTACTGGCTAGAAGGAAATTTCGCCCCTTAGCAAGATCAATCAGCCTGTGTCCGTTATCGTGTAGACTGTGTTTGCGATGACTCGTTCGAATATGCTTTCCTTAGTCAGTTTAGCATTGAAGTCTCCGAGTACAATGTTGATGTCTTTGCTGAGATATTGGGCATACGTTCTGTCTGGGAGATCGTAGAACTCATCTTTGGCGGAGTCATCCTTGTCTTCCGTGGGGGCGTAGACGCAGATCAGGCTGATGTTAAAGAATTTAGCCTTGATACGTATTGTTATGAGGCGTTCGCTCACATGCCGAATGCTTAGGACTTTTTGCCTTAGTCCACCTCGAACAACAAATCCGCATCCGAACAATCGTTGTCCTCTCTCCCTATAGCAGTCGCCGTAGTAAATATCGCAGTTTTTCATACGCTTTATATCCGGTCCATTCCATCGCATTTTCTGGATGGCGGTTATATCCGCTTTTTAGCGGTCTAGGGCGTCCGCAAGTTGTTCGGCTGCACGTGGCTTGTTTAGGGTCCTATCGACTGCGGTGGTCTCGAACAGTTGGTGCGTTTATATTCATCTTCATCTATGCGCCAGAGGCATCCAAGTTTTGATAAAATAGACGCCAAGCAACACTACTGCGGCGGACATTTGACGGATGTCATTTTCCAACAAAAAATCGTTTCATGCAATTCTAAAATGTACCTGTCGCTTCTTTTAATTTTAATATACTGTCCCCTTTAGTGTGTATGTATTCGTAACTGGATTCTACGACTGTCCCGATAGTAATCTATTTCCGATTTTTTTTTAGCTTTTAAAAGATTAAAATAAAATGAAAAGCTCTCCGTTGGCTGCTGTTAAAACACAGCTCTTAAGAGATATCGAATCAAAGTAAAAATGATAAAACTCCGAGTATCTTATCCCACTGTCCGAGGCAATTTCGCACTCACATGTGAGCTGCACGAACGCGGAATCATATGTAGAAATGACGCGATTTTCTTTTTATACCATTGCAACTGGATATGGATGGATGATGATTTTAAATGATAGGGGATGAATCACAGTTGGCGGGCACGTTGCCATATGCAACGAATCCGATGCGTGTGAGGTGTGAAAGTGCTGTCGGTGGGACATTGTTATTGCGGATGAATAAATTCATCACGGTTTTGATTGAGATATTTATTTCCATCGCCTTTTTGGTGGTTATTTTCATTTTCTCCTTTCATCCCAATGTCAGTCGGGCGAGACCCACTTAAAGATGGATAGTTTGCTGCAACATTCTCGTGATGCGTCGAAAACAATAATGTACAGATACTTGTCGATATGTATGTGCTGTACATTCGATAGATAGAAATCTCAAAATAGAATTTGTGCACTACAATATAATACGTACCGACAGACGAAACACAAATAGAGGCGGTGGCACAGCCATCCTTATCCGAAAGCCACTTCGCTACACGACAATAGAGCGCAGCGATGTCAAAAACTTTAGTTGTCTTGAGACTACTATTATTTCCCTGCCATTAGGAAATAACCGCAGTCTGTATTTAATATCAGCGTACGCTGCGCCAACCTCCGATAATCAATTTAACGTCGAGTTTGAAAAATTATTCGAATTACTACAGCTAAATAGTTTGCAAAACTATTTCGTTTTAGCGGGAGATCTTAACGCGAAACACTCGAGTTGGATGGACCTAATAGCAAACGGAAGAGGCAGATTCCTAAATAGCTTTATCGGGGAAAACCAAATCGAGTACAAAATGAAATTATATAGCCCAGTTACGCCAAGTTATCCATCAGGAAATTCGTTTCTCGATCTATGTATTGCGGACGCGCGATTACATATTCAAACGATCCACAATAATAAGATCTCAACACTGCCTTATGATAGTGACCATGATGCTATAGTGATCCCGATGACGTTATCTGACGACCCCGAATTCAGTTTCGCCACGCAGCACAATGCTCCTAAATTCAATTTTAAAAACACTAATTGGCGCACATTTAAGCGGTGTGCCATTAGAAAATATAGAAATTGCTCTACTCCTTCTAATGCTCCAAACAATAGAATCATTACGAACGACGAATGTGATATCTATATCGAGAATTTAAATACAGTGATACTAGCGGCTATGGTGTCGTCAGTCCCAAAAATCAAATCGAGAAATAGCGCTGAATGTTATCTAAACCAAGATATAATTACACTGCAAAATTATAAAAGCTTTTTAATAACGCAGATAAATCGAACACGAAATCAATTCCTAGACGAATCGACCAACCGGGAGCTAAGAAGATACAAATCCCTTTTGAGAAATGTAAAAACATTATTAACGCAGCAATATCGAAACAGTATCAACGATTACTGGAGACAGCGTGCAGAGTCTATTATGAAATCCGAATCAAGACACATGTTTCCTAAAATCAATCAGACTTTCAAACTTCGGGAAGAAGTTAAGATTTCAAAATTGAAAGTACCCTTAAACTCTCGAGGTCTACTAACTCAAGCAGAAATAAATAGCGATAGCTGTCCCATCATCGAAGGACATTTCATAGTCGATTCTGGAATAGAAAAGCTAAATCTCATTGGCTCCCACTTTCAAGCAATTCATGATAGGTGCCTTCAAAGCGTCAAGACTGTCGAAGTCGAAAATGAATTACTGAGATTTCAAAATAATCAGATCAGTTCGCCGTTACGATTTTCTGAGGTATTAAAAGCAGACGAGCTTACGACTCAACAAACAAATAACTACTTTACGACACTGGACGATCTTACAGAAATATTTAGAAAACTAAATAACAAAAAATCAAGTGGTTTAGATAACATTCCCAACATAATACTGAAGCATCTACCGGACATTATTATACGGCAGTATTGCATCATTTTTAACAACCTACTAAATAACCGTCACTTTCCCAGTTGTTGGAAAACATCGAAGGTTTTTCCAATAGCAAAAAAAGGCAAGGATCCTTCTGATCCTTCGAGCTATAGGCCAATCAGTCTCCTGCCTAACATCGGGAAAATTTTTGAGATACTTTTAAATAAGTCAATTTTATTTGAATGCAATAGAAAGGGAATTATACCGCGAAATCAGTTTGGATTTAAGAAAAATCACTCGGCAGTGCACGCAGTTACAATACTGACATCAGATATCAACTGGAATCTGAATGCCAAAAGATGTACAGGTGCTTGTCTGATAGATATTGAGAAAGCCTTCGACACGGTATGGATCGACGGATTGATATATAAACTGATAAAATACGAATTTCCTCACCAACTCATAGGCATGATTTCTTCCATGATTTGTGGAAAAAAATTTGTCGTAACAGATAGGATATACACGACGACTAAAGTTTTTAATATCGCTAATGGTCTTCCACAAGGCACGGTTACAGCCCCACTTTTATTTAATATTTTCGTTTCTGAAATGTTAAGGGACAAGGATAACTCTATAGCATTCGCTGACGATGTAATACTGTACGCCAGTGGCTCGAAAATAGAAACCATACAAACCGAACTTCAAACAAAATTCGATGAGCTGCAGACATATTGCTCAAATTGGAAGCTAAAAATCAACTACACAAAGTGTGAAACCATACTGTTTCGCCCCCCCGTAAGGCAAGGTAACTCAGATTTGAGGCGCAACTGGAAAAAATTTGGCTTACAGAGTAACAATGGCCTTCACATCGAATCAAAAACAATTGTTAAATATCTAGGCGTCCATCTAGATAAATTTTTGTATTTTAACGAACACATAAATACCCAACTGAAAAAGGCAAAAGCGGCATTTATGTCTCTGAAAAGTTTGTTTTACTCCAGATATCTAAGATCCGATGTAAAGGTCATCTGCTACCAAGCCTTCATCCGCCCCATTCTGACATATGCGAGTGCGGTATGGTGGAACATTAGCCCATCATATATGGAAAAACTTCGATTATTCGAAAGAAAATGTCTTCGAGCCTGCTTGCACATGTATAGAAGCGAACATTCCGACTTTCGGCATTACGTTTCTAATAAGATTCTATTGGATGCTTCCAAATTGTCCAGAATAGACAACGTTATACTGGATACTGCGAGGAATCATTTTGCACGTTCAGCAACCGTAACAGAGAACAATCTTGTTTCGGGCTTGTTTTATCCCAACCCAAAATATTTCGCGAAAACGTTGGAGAATGGATTCATTCCGCCTGAAACCTTCCTATACTTGGACGCACATCAGTACTTATCAAACGAAAATAACGTTCCTATCATATACCACATTGCTAGAAGGGCAACAGATAAAAAGATCGTCTATAACCCTAACAACTTAAATTTTGAACTAAAGTACTGCACTAGCGTACCTGAAAGGGATGAAATAAATATCAGTAGATATAACACAGGCAAATACTGGTGGCTCGACTGGGTCATGGCTTAGATTAAGTCCAGGAAGAAGCTCCGACACCTGACTTTTGAGTTGTCGAAGCTGATGGGCTTCGAGAACTCAAAGACCAGGTGTCGGGGCCTAATCCTTGTGCTCTAAGTTAGGTTAGGATTAGTTTAAGTTAGGCTAAGTAGCGTTAGGTTAGACTAAGTAATGTATTATAATCAGAAAGATTCAACAAGGTTTTTCCCACAATTTTTCCTTACAGAAAAGATATGAAAAAAAGAAAAAGGCTTAGAAATATATTCTAAAATAAAATATAATTATTGACAAAAAATATGTATATATATATGACTAGTTAAGTATGGAGCACCGTTAAGGTCATATACTTTTAAATTACACGTAAATAGTAGTTTAATTCAGTTTAGTTAAACATGTAAATATATTGCCTTAGTGGAATAAATAAACTCTTCAAAAAAAAAAAAAAAAAAAATAGAAATCTCAATTAATTGAAACCAAACGCTTTAAGTTGATATCTTTGTCCTCCGGCGACCGAGTTGCTCGAACTCGACATCAACCAGTGGGCCTCCGGTATCCGTTAGCGGCATAGAAAATTCAATCTAGATACTACGAGTCTATTTGAGCTGATATCTTTACATTTGAAATTGTTGTAGAGGGTTGTCGTTTGTTGCTTCAGTTGTTCGGTGCAAGTCAGCGCAAATGGACTTGTACTTGTTGTACATTACAATTTGTGTCCTCATCATTCCTTTGATTGCATCTAAGCAAGGGCACATTGCAATTAAGCAAATTGCCGACGCTTTTTCCTTAACAACGTTTTTGTTTTGCTTTTGTTTTTCAAATTTCGTTTTTCTTGCCTTCATGTTGCTGGCACTGGGTTTTACTGTTCCCACTGATTTTGAATGCAATTTTGATTTTCACTTTACTTTGCTATTCGAAATACGAGTATGTATTGTAGTTGGATGGTCTCTGAGGTTGGTTCGTTTGGGTAGCGTTGTCGGAGTTGGATAGATGATTGCTGTTCCTGTGTATTATGTTTCTGTAAGCTATTTTCAAAGTGGCGTGCATCAAGATAATATTCCATGTAATCATTTCGAGTGAATTCTCATTTCGACGGACCGGGATGATATGAATGTTTTCTTGCAACGAAATAACTGGATTAAAGCCCTGAAATTCAAATAAATTTGGTTCTATCCCTGACGATAATTAAACAAATTGTGCTTGAGTGTGTTCTGTGCTATTTCCATAAGCATTTCCATTAGTGTTATGGATCGATAGTTGGAGAGAGAAGAAGATTCGCCTTTTTTTGGGAATAGTCTGGACCGGAAGAAGTCCGGAAGAAGTCCAGAAGAGTAGGTAGAAAAGCTTACGCAGCGGTTGATTTTTTTTTTTTTTTAGAGTCGTACGCGCACTCAAGGCTAAGGCCTTATAACGACGGACGTTGTGCGAGCAGAAGGTAACAGGGAGAGGGAGAGGAGCTGCCTATTGACATTGGTCTTAAATGTCTGCATATTGTATTGAGGGGGGAAGACTGAACGAGGTAGCGCGTTCCACATTCGTGTGATTCGGTTAAAGAAAGAATTTCTATATTTGACAGTACGACCGAAAACGGGCTTCAAGGTGAATTCATGCGCATTCCAGGAGAGGCGTGTATCGCGGGAGAAGTTATGAAGGGGCGGAATGCAACTGGCTATTTCATCAGAGCATTTATGATGAAAGTAACGATAAAACAATGAAAGGCAGGATACGTTCCTGCGATGTTCCAGCGAGTCTAGTGTTTTGGTAATGCTGGGGTCATCTATCAGTTTTATCGCGCGTTTTTGTAATCTATCTAGTAGGTGCAATGAGGTCTTAGATGCACCAGACCAGACATGAGCGTTGAACTCCAATTTAGGACGAATGAACGCCTTGTAAATTGTAGCCAGATCGGTGGGTGTGAAGAATTTCTTGCATCTGTATAGGAAACCTAGGTATTTCGCGGCATTCTTAGCGACACTGAATATGTGATCATTCCAACAAAGGTTGTCACTGATGCACATACCCAGGATGGAAAGCTTTTCGGCTTCCGAGATACAAGTGCCATTCATGGATAATGGCAATGGGTCGGTGTTACGCTTTAACGACAGAAGACAGCATTGTGTTTTAGAAGCATTAAATTCCACTCTATTGTTTTTACCCCATTGGATGATGCTGTCGATGTCGGAATTTAATGAGCTTAACATACGCTGCCGCTCACTATTTACAGCCGAAGTGCAGGGTCGTAAAGAAGTGAACGAATATGAGAAGCTGAGGGTACTGTCGTCAGCGAAGGAGTGAATTGGATTAGAAGTAACAGACAAGAGATCATTTATAAAAATGAGAAAGAGTGTCGGAGACAAAACGGAGCCCTGGGGAACACCAGCATTTACATAGTGAGTGTCAGACTTGAATCCGTCCAAGACAACTTGAATTGAACGATTCGAAAGGTAGCTTCTAATCCATAGAAGAAGAGAGTCGTCGATCCCGAATGCACGCATTTTCGACAAAAGAGCTTCATGCCAGACTCTGTCAAATGCTTTCGAAATATCAAGCGCAACTACTTTGCTCTCACCCGCCTGGTGGAGCGAATGATTCCACTTCTCGGTGAGATATGCCATCAAATCACCAGTGGATCTGTTGCTGCGGAAACCGTACTGCCGGTCATTGAGGAGTTTCTGCGACTCGAGATATTTCATTAACTGACGATTTATCAGTGTTTCCATGACCTTGGAAAGAAGGGACGTTAGTGCAATGGGTCGGTAATTGGAGAGAGAAGAAGATTCGCCTTTTTTGGGAATGGGCTGGACAAATGCTGTTTTCCACCTACTCGGGTAGAGCCCAGAAGAGTAGGAAAGGTGAAAAAGCTTACGCAGTAGTTTTGCCAGCGTAGAAGAACACCTCTTCAGAATTATTGGGGAAATACCATCTGGACCAGCGGATTTGAGTATGTCAAGTTCTTTAAGAACCCTTGCAACTGCACGAGTACGGAAATGAATTTGTCCCATGCTGGAATTTACGTACTCCAGAACAGGCGGTGACAAAGATGATTTGGGGAGCTGTGAGTTCGCTGCGAAGTGGGCAGCAAGCAGATTAGCTTTGTCTAAGGGTTTGACAGCTGGAATGCCATTGTGAATGAGCATAGGTATAGACGACGATACGAAGTTTTTGACGTTCTTAACGAAAGACCAAAAACTTCTGCTACCCTTGGGACATTGTAGGATTTTACGCCTCAGTTTTTGGTCGTGTAAAAATTTGGCTCGTCGTATGTGGGAGTTGCAGTCATTTCTGTCTTGTATATATCTTTTTCGGGTTTCCTCAGTGGTGTTTGCCTTATAATTCCGAAAACTTATCTCTCTCAACCTGATAACCTCTTTGCAGCTCCAGTCAAACCACGCATTATCTACCGGCTTTAGACTTTTTACCCTATTAGGGATAAAATTGCTTATGCCAGTGTTGATAATGTTTGTAATCATATCAGCCGCGGCGTCCACGTCGTTGTCGAGGAAGCACAACGACCAGTTAAAGCTCCGAAAGAAGTTGTTAAGGCCGCACCAATTAGCTTTCTTATATTCCCATATTATTCTTTTGGGAGCTTTTTCTTTAACTGAGTGGAGTGAGTATGGGAATTTAGCTGATATGACACAGTGATCAGACCAGCCTAGAGGAGATAATACATCCAAGGTGTATTTATCAGGTTGAGAGGTAAGAAACAAGTCCAGGGTATTGGCGGTATGACTGACAATATCCGGGATACGGGATGGCTCATTCACAAGCTGAGTTAATTGGTTCAACTCAGCGAAAATTTCGACATACCTTCCTTCGGGTGTTGTCTGTCCAGAATGTCGAAGCCACTGAGAATTGTGAACATTGAAATCGCCCGCAATAACGATTTCAGTGCGAGGAGACCGGGAAACAATTCTTTGGATGGAGTCGGACAGTGCATCAAACGCGTCGAACGTGATACTTCTGTCCAGGTTTGGGCTTCTGTAAAGAAAACAGCAGTGAATTGTGTGCTTACGAAGAGTGAATTTTAGCCATAAGAAATGAAATTCCGAGGTGGATGTTTGGCTATACTGCGGAAGCAGCTGGTAAGCGATATCACTACGAACATAGATGGCGAGACCGCGGTGAGAAACGAATAATGGCACTAAGCTATATCCAGGAAGACTAAAATCCGAAGGATCAGACTTTTCATCAACCTGTGTTTCACAAAGTGCCAAAACAGCCGGTTTGAGGAGAGAGACATGGGCATACGTGGCAAAGAAATTCTTCCTTAATCCACGAATTTTAGAGGAATGAATACTGTCAACGGCAAACTCCTAGATCTAGATGAAATTCATTGTGATCGAGATTTAATGATAGCGAAGATATGTATAAGTTAGAAGATGTTGACTCGTTGGTGACTGGTATCAAAGGAGTACCTGGCAGTGAGTCGACTCATTGCCAAAGATCATGTGAGCTAATGGCTAGTTTGCATGCATGTACATACATATATAATACAATGTAGCCGAACACGAATTGAGAATGGGTTAACGCGTTCAGTTCAGTATCGGAAATGGCACATAATGGTCGAGAATTGACCAAAGCTTCTACTTGGTCTAGCAAAGTGCCCGTTTCCTGAAAAGTGAGAAAGTTGCTTCTGACAATACGATGAAGATGCTGCGTGAGGAGAATGAATTCCCATCGAATATTTCCTCCTGCCAAGGTCATTGATATGAGCTCGTTGTGTTTCGAAGATCGAATCAATTCGTACACCTCTGATAATTTCCGGGTTGCTCCTTGAAAGTTGGTGCCGTTATCAGACTGGATGACACTACACTTTCCTCGTCTAGCGATAAGTCTCCGCAAGGCAGCGATAAAAGAATCCGCAGAGAGAGAGCTGACTACTTCCAAACGCAGTGCCTTAGTCGCCATGCATACAAAGAGAGCAAAGTATCCTTTCCGAAGTTTAGAGGCCCGTCGCATATCGGGACCCACATGGTCGCAGCCACTTTAATCAAATGCGAATGAAGGCAAAAGACGACACGAGGGCAAGTTACCCATCAGCTGCGAGGAGGTCAACGGACATAGACGAAAGCAGTCCAAACAGTCGTGTATCACATTACGAATCATGTTTCTGGCTCCCAAGATCCAAAACTCGGATCGTCCCAGTCAATCTTTTGTAGACAAAGCTCTTGGGACAAAAACCTAAAAAAAGATAATAGAGGTGCAGCGTAGCAGAGCTGACCACGACAGATATTTTCTCCCCTTATTTTCATCCTCTTCCTGCCCACCACGCTAACCTTCCTCTCACCTTTTATTACCAGGACGTCAGAGGTCTCCGCTCAAAAACCCAAGCAGTCTTCCAACAGTCTCACGTTTTACCATTCGAAATCTTCGCTCTGACTGAAACCAACCTGATCCCCGCTATTAATAACGAAGAATTATTCCCATCAAATTTTAAAGTCTACCGCGACGACCTTCTCAATCAACCCATCGATAGCCGTCCGTGTCGTGGCGTTTTAATAGCGGCCCTAAACACAATCGTCCGTCCCTTATTGCAATATCCTCTTCCCCCTATCTCGACTGTGTTTTAATCAAGATCGTACGGCCCCGTAACTCGCTCTACGTCATCTGTTTTTATATCTTACCATCTCAACCTATTAAATCCTATGAACTCGCTATCAATGCGATTGATCACATAAATGATTTACGGGATCCCCGCAATGAAATCCTTCTCTTCGGCGATTTTAGTCTTCCTTTTCTCCAATAGGAACCATCAGAAGATCAATAATTTTACGCTGCCACTAATCCATCTTACATGGGTAGACAGCTGGATCTGATTTTCAAAACCGACCTTATTAATTCCTCTGTTTCACTTTGTCCCCATTCCTTATCAACCATCGACAATTACCATGTTCCCCTTCTTCTCTCATTTTTTCTCGAATCTCCACCACTGAACTTTTTCCCTCTAGCGCTCAAGTCCTACGACTTGTATGTATGTATGTATGTTGGCGTTACAGTCCATGAAGAACCTGAGCCGAGCTTCTCTCAATCACCCATGTTGTGTGTGATTTCATTTTCCAATAGGTGAAAGGGACCTACAGTTTATTGCCGGTTCCGAACGGCGAATTTCGAGAAGCTTTTCATGACAATTTTACTACAGGGGGTTTTGTCAGAACCCCGCTGAGGAGAAACACCGTGAAAAACACGTTCGATGACATGGCTGTGTCGGGATTCGATCCCGTGTCATCGGCGTCAGAGGCCAACACACTACCCACTGCGCCACGGCGCTCTCTACGACTTCCACAAGGCAAATTTCAACCTAATCAATGAATATCTCAATAGCGCTCCCTTCAATTTTGACGGCCTTATGATAAATGACGCCATATCCTTATTCTATAGAGATATATTTAATTCTATTTCTCTCTACGTTCTCTTCTTTGATATAATCGCAGGCTGCGTTCTCTAAGAAACAAAGGAAACAAACTGTGGGCAATCTTCCTTCATACTGAGTCCCCCTATGACTTTACCCTCTACGAACACCACTTGATCAAAACACAAGCCAATCTTATCAACAATCCTAAGCCCTTCTTTCAATTTATCAACTACAAAAGGAAACCTGATGGCTACCCAACCTCACTCTCTTTCAATGGCGAAACCTCGAATGATCCCAACACTATCGCCAACTTTTTTGCCAAACCCTTTCAAACAATTTTTCGCCGATTACTCCTTTGTGCCGGACACTTCCTATTTCGACTACCTACCAAATTTCTCTCTTAGTCCATTTCTTCCACATTCTGTTGAACCCCATATCATTGAAATTGAACTGAATCAACTTAATGATGAGTTCACTCCTGGACCCGATAGTGTCCCCGCCTGGTTATTAAAAACATGTTCCTTCATTCTCTCCGTCCCGCTCTCAAAATTATTCAACTTATCCCTGTCCCTTGGAGAATTTCCCCAGATATGGAGAACCGCTTTCATAACTCCTATTCACAAAAAAGGTCCCAGGAGTGATGTTAACACTACCGCCCCATCACAAAACTCTCACATATACCCAAACTTTTCGAAAGCATCTTGTATGACACTCTAAGTTTCCATTGCACATCTCTTGTCTCCTCAAATTAACATGGATTCCTCAAATCCAGGTCTACAACCACAAACCTTGTCGAATTCATGTCCTTCACCCTCTCAGCATTAGAGAATAAGAACGAAGTCAACGTCATTACAACTGACTTCAGTAAAGCCTTCGACAAAATATCTCACAATCTAATACTCTTCAAACTGTCTTCCCTAGGCTTTGAACCCACTTCTTTTCATTCTTACCATAAACGACATTGAGATAATCATCAAACATTCCCATCTCTCACTGTACGCCGACGACACCAAGTTCTTTAAGACCATTTCCTCGCTACAAGACTCTTCCCTTATTCAATACGATCTCAACAGCTTTACTACCTGGTGTTCCAAAAATTGTTTGGAGCTTAACATTTCCAAATGCCAAACTATCGCCTTCTCACATAAATGTGTCCAATCCTCTCCTCGTCACCACTTTCTCCACAACCAACCCATTTCTACCGTTCAGGTTATCTGCGATCTTGGCATACAATGTGACCAAGAGCTCAATTTCCGCGCACATATCGACGATATAATTCTTAAAACAAATTCTGCACTCGGTTTCGTGACTCGATCCCTCTATATTACCTTCGTTCGCCCCCTTCTTGAATGCGTATCTCAAGCGTGGTCCCCTTATCAACAAACCCACATTTCTAGAATCGAGAGCATCCAGCGTCGATTCCTACGCTTCGCTCTTCGAGGTCTGCGCAGGCTAAATCCTCTGTTCTTACCGCCCTATCAAGACCGACTCAAACTAATAAACCTGAGTACGTTGGAGGAAAGAAGAAGGGTGGCTGACATCCTCTTCCTTCATAAAATCCTAACATGTACCATTGACTGCGCCAACCCCTACAACTCTAAATCCCTTAACACTAACCCCCGTAATACTCGCAATCCTCGTCTCTTCTATCTATCGTTTCACACTCAACCTATTTACTTGACTTGTGACTTCTGGCTATTCAACAAAGACAAAAGACCGCCCCGGGATAGCGTTTTGAGTCAATAGAGGAGATACTAGCTGCATCGAAGAGAGAGCTGAAGGCCATCTCGACTTTAACAAATGTTTCGTAGATGAAAAAATCCAATGCCACGGGGACGGACGGTAGCATCAGCTGTCATTCATGAAGAATTGAATTATATTATAAAATTAAAACTTCCTACAATTCAGTGACCTAAAAAAATCTTCTCAAAATGCCTATTGTTGTATTTTTAGAATAACCTTGACAAAATGGTCATATATTTCTAATTGAGCCCATCATGTTGATTGACAGCCCTTAAAGTTACGCTGGATAGCTACCCGGCCACCCGCCAGGTAGTGAACCAATGTGTGCAGCGACCCAAACCCTTGTTCCTGGGGAAGGAGGAACCTGGCTCTCCGGGTTGGGGGTTGTGTTTAGAGGTAAGATCCCTATCACGTAAAAATCCACTTGTTCAGAAGTACCACAAGCCTCGGATACGGACGGATACAAAGCTGACGACCACTGCAAACGACTAACGGACTTGAGAGTCTGCACCTGGAATGTGAGGTCCCTTAACGGACCGGGTATAGGCAACCATTCGGAGCAAACCCTCAACTGCTATCAAGCAGATATAATCGCGCTTTAAGAAGTGCGATGGGATGGACCAGGCAAAAGACGGATGAAAAACTGTGTCATCTAATACGGGAACTGCTACAGGGAGAACAAATAGCGCCTATTCAGGTGCGGATTCGTTATTCGAGGAGGACTCCGACAAAAAGTCTTAAGCTTCCGGGATGTAAGCGAACGCCTCATACCAATCCGTATCAAAGCTAAGTTTGGAAACATTAGCTAAATATGCGCCCACGCCCCAACGGAAGAAAAGGACGATCGACTCTAAGAAGAATTCTACGATCCCCTAGATAGAACCTATGCCCATAGGCATTTGAGTCGATCATAGGAAAGCATAGCCTCCATAACACCATAACGGGCTTAGCCTAATCGATTTCCTAACGGAGCATAACCTCCTTGTAGCAAGCACACGGTTCCCCCATCTCAACATCCACAAGGTTACCTGGCGGTCTTTTGAATAATCAACCACCAACCAGATTGATCACATTGCGATCGCCGCCAGACACTCCTCCAGTATTTTCGACGTACGAACCTTCCAAGGAGCCAACATCGACTCGGACCACTACCTTATTGTTGCCAATGTACGACAGAGAATATCAAGAATGCTTAGGAGTCGAGTAGGGTAACGTACGATTGACGTCGGAAAACTACAATCGCAAGAGACTGCCAGAATCTTTGCCGGTCGTGTCTCCTCCAAGCACTCTCAAAATCCGCCCACAGCAACACAAATAATAGAACAAGAATGGGCGCATTGCCAGAGCGCCGTCAGAGACGCTGCCTCAGAGATGCTGGGTTTCAAACCGCCACCACCTAGAAACCCCTGGTTCGATGAACAATGCGGACAAGCCCATGCAGCAAAACAAGAGGCATATAATGCCATGCTACAACGACGGACGAGAGCTGCTCGCGAAATCTATGAGCGGAAGAACAGAGAGGAACACACGCTTATCAGAAGAAAGAAGAGAGAGCACGGAAAGCGTGAGATCGAGGAGATGGAGAAATGCTTCCGCAGGCATGACGCCCGTAAGTTTTACAACAAGGTAAAACGAACATGCCATGGCTCCAAAGACAGAGCGGCGGCAGGGACAAAATGGAGAACTGGTAGTAGAATCACAGTCGATGCTGGGGAAAGACCACTTCTGCAGACTGTATAATGGCGATGACAGACAAGATACGCTGTCAGGCAGAACGATCCGTTCGTAATGGACGACGATGTAAGAGAATTCCGTCCACCCGTCCTAGATGAAGTCAAAATAGCGATATCAAGACTTAAGTCTAATAAAGCCGCGGGCGCAAATGGCCCGTCTGCTGAGCTTCTTAAGGCGACTGGAGATGAGCTGGTAAGATGCATACACCATCTCATTTGCAAGGTATGTTCGGAGGAAAGCGTTCCCGACGAATGGAATCTCAGCATCGTCGGCCCGGTCCATAAGAAAGAAGACCCCCGTAA
The DNA here is from genome assembly GCA_951905685.1 of Eumerus sabulonum. Lineage (NCBI taxonomy): Eukaryota > Metazoa > Arthropoda > Insecta > Diptera > Syrphidae > Eumerus > Eumerus sabulonum. The sequence goes on along the minus strand of OX645062.1, from coordinate 44,506,014 downwards.
CTGCGCCAACTATAGGGGAATAAGTCTCCTTAACATCGCATATAAGATCTTCTCTGCCGTATTGTGTGAACGCCTGAAACCGTTTGTGGATAACCTGATCGTCTCTTATCAGTGTGGTTTTAAGCCAGGTAAATCCACAATAGACCAAATATTTACGCTACGGCAGATCTTGGAGAAGAGGAATACCAAATCGACACTCACCATCTCTTCGTCGATCTCAAGGCTGCATATGACAGCGTGTATAGAGATGAGCTATACAAGGCCATGTCAAGTTTTAAGTTCCCTGCCAAACTCGTCCGACTGTGCAGGATGACAATGGAGAACTCTCGCTGCTCCATTAAGGTCGGTAATGAGCAAACCGAGACCTCTGATGTTAAAAAAGGATTTAGGCAAGGTGACGCGCTGTCATGCAACTTTTTCAACATCCTGCATGAAAAGATCGTGCAAGAGTCATTGACCAACACAAGGGGTACGATTTATTTCAATTCTACGCAATTGCTTGCGTACGACGACATTGACGTGATTGGACGGACACAACGAGACGTTAATGAGGCCTTTGTAAGCATTGAGGTAGAAGCGGCTAAGATGGGTCTCTAGGTTAATGAGGGTAAAACCAACCTCCTTCCTCTAAAAGAGACAGACAACACCGACGTATTGGCCGGAACGTCACCATGGGCAGATATAACTTTGAAGTGGTCAAGGAATTCGTCTACCTTGTTGGGCTGTTTCTTTGGGCTCAAGAGGCAATTAAGAAATAGAGCCCTCTCTCGGAAAACCAAGGTGACACTATATAAGGCCCAAATCATCCCAGTCTTCCTTTACAGCGCAGAGGCTAGCACCTTAACAAAAACTTATGAAGATGCCCTTGGTCGTTTCGAGATGAAAATTCTGCGCACTATCTACGGTCCCATTTGTTCAAACGGTGTATGTAGGAGAAGATATAACGAAGAACTGTACGGATTATACAGCTACATCGGCCTGGTACGACGTCTACGGATACAGCGTCTAAGGTAGCTAGGCCATGTAGAGCGCATGGAAAATACAGCTCCGACCCGAAGAGTCTTCGAATCCACCTCGGAAGGAAGGCGCGGCAGAGGACGGCCGCATTATCGATGGCGCACGCAGGTGGAAGGGGACCTTAACAAATTGGCGTGCGGCACTGGAAACAGCTGGCCAAAGACCGTGCCAGCTGGAGACGCTTGTTGGTGAGGCCCAGGTTAAATAACAAATCCCTGTAAATTGCGCGATAACTCACCAATTGTAACATTTTTACGTAAAATGAATATCTATCCATCTATCGAAAAGTCAAGTACAGTCACCACTTCTAACACATTTCTTCACAAGAAAAGCCAAACCTTACATTTTGTCCGTGTCACACCGAGGTGGCAAAAGACACTTCGTAGAATGAGTACTCTTAACCAATCATTTCTGTAGAAGCAGTAGTGACTGTGTCTACTTAATAGTGCTAAAAAATTCGAGTTTGCTTTTAGCGGCAACGTTGGTGACCTAACTGATGCTTATAGTCCTGATTTCGGAAAATCGAAATGCGGTCTAAGCCTAAAACATAAGAATGACTGTTCCATAGACAAGCAATCTTTTCCCTGGCCTCAAACGACAGTTACTTATTAACATCCTCAGATATATTCCATTGTATTCCGTTTGAGTCATCCCCATCACCATTGCCACCGTCAAATTGAATTCGAATTCTCCCCCGGAGAGAGTTCTTAAAAATCAACTTCTCTGCAAGATACATATTCAATTTCACTGCATAAAACCCCCCGTCGCGCAGCAAAGTACATTATGCATGTTACCCATAAAGCTTCACCACAATCACCGACTTTAACATCCCCTTCCACCCGACAAAGATGATGATGATGACCACCCTCGGGGCACATGCTTCTTCGTATCAGATGATGAGTGTGATATTAAACACTCCATTGAACGTTATCGTATCTGTGAATGTTGCCGACTTATCTCAGTTAAATATTTTTTTGTACGAGTATGTCAATATAGTAGTTGAACAGCGGCGACTGTATTGTCATTTCGGACTGTTATCAAAGCAATTTATTGTGCAGAAGGGAATCCTTCTCCTGACTTGAACCTGGCCCTCTTGCTGTTATTTTTTACGTAGTCATTCGGTAGTACGAGTGTCGTGTGTACCACAAACAGCAATAGTTTCATATCCTCTCTATGCGCTCGTTACAGTTTGGAATTTCTGCAGGTAGTTGCAGATTATAATTGTTATTGCGTACCACGAGTACAAGTACTGGCTCACCATGAACCGCAAACAAGCGAGCGTCAAAGATGAACAAAGTGGGGATATGCCCGCCGTACAGACATGCGGCAAATGTCTAATAACAGCAGGTTCAGCTACCATACCTGACACTGCTGACCTTGCATTCATATCCTTGTTCGGTCTTTAGCGTCGGTGCACCTTTATGTTGCGGATACACGGTGAGTAACTCGTACGAGGGTACACCTGATGCTTCGGAATGGGGTAATGGCCGGGTGGCATGATGGTTGAGTGGCAGAGCACGGTAGCACGTAGGTTTTTGTGTTGTATGTGCAGGACATGAGGAGCATGTTGTTGCAAGGGTTGTAATTGTACTGCAATTAGCAGTTCTGTCTGAAATTACAATACGTGAAGGAAGCGCTGCGGAATCTTTCGGGGTGAGGGCAGCATGATTCGAAAGAAATGTGACTGGGGCGTATGTCTGGATAGGACAGGAAGCAGAGTCTGGGGTTTGCATGTGTTGCTAAATTAAAATCAACAGTTTTCATTTGTGCTTCGGATGCGGTGGGGATTAGCTGAAAAGTTATTATTTTTCTGTGGCAAGCGGTGCATGGTAAAGTTCGTTGAGTAAGGGCAGGTATAGGGTACAGGAGCTGATTTGGTTGAATGGTAAATGAATGGAGTTGGTTTGAATGGCTGGACTTTGTATTGAGATGGAAGATTATTGGCGTTGTTGTTGGCGCAATACAGTAAGCGGTAGTTGTAATTAAGTGGCTTCTGTGTTTCCGAAATGAATAGTTACAACAAATTCTCTGTATTTTGAAAAGGAAGCAACATGGATATGCCTCTACGGTTCTACGGAGTCTGTAGTTTCGTATTAATATAATGTACGATTCAGGCCAAGTTCCTTGGAGGCTGACCAATTTATTGTACGTATTTACATGCTCATCAGATGTCTAACTAACGAAGTATATGTACATATAAGTATAAATAGGAAAAGAGTGTTACAAAACATATTATGTATTTGTTACAGTTATGATACAAGAGCTTGAGTGATCACCAGATGGTGTGGATGAACGTGGACTTGAACTCATACCAGGTTAAGGTGTAAAGTTCACATCCTGACAATGAAAGACTGCGGTTTTTGACTAAAAAATAATTTTACTCTTATGCGTTATCTCCCTTGACATCAACGTACTTGGTCTAGCGTTTCTGTATACATACATACATATTTGTATGTATTTGGCGTTATAGTCCATGAAGGACGAAAGCCGAGCTTCTCTCAATCACCCATGTTGTATATGATTTTATTTTCCGATAGGTGAAAGGGACCTACAGTTTATTGTCGGTTCCGAACGGCGAAATTCGAGAAGCTTTTCGTGACAATTATACTACAGGGGGTTTTGTCAATACCCCGCTGGGGAAAAGCACCTAAAAAACACGTTCGATGACATAGATGTTGACAGGATTCGATCCTGCGTCATCGGCATCAGAGGCCAATACACTACCCACTGCGCCACGGCGCTCTCTAACGTTTCTACTAAGTACATATTGGCCATACTCTAAGTCCCTTTCACCTGTGTGAAAAGTAAATCACACAACATGGGTGATTGAGAAAAGCTCGGTTCTGGCCCTTCATGGGCTGTAACGCCACCAAAGAAGATGAACTAAAAGGATATTCACATTACTAAATAGGATATTGTGAATTCCTGAATAACTAAAACTAAAGATGAACTCTACGATCTCCTAGACAGAGCGTATGCCCAATGTCCCAGCTATGACATCAAAATTTTACTAGGCGACTTCAATGCTAAGACGGGTAAAGAAAGCATATTTGAACGAGTCATCGGCAAACACAGTCTACACGATAACGGACACAGGCTGATTGATCTTGCAACGGGGCGAAATCTCGTTCTAGCCAATACGCGCTTCCCGCACCTCGATATACACAAAGGCATCTGTCGGTTACCAGATCAATCATTCATCGCGATCGACGTCAGACACACTTCTACTATTCTTGATATCACGAACGCAGCGGAGTAGAGTAGGAATTCAAAGTTATAACGTCGGAAAGCTACTATGGCCAGAATCCGCTCGTGCCTTTACCGGTCGCGTCTCCCTTAAGCTTTCTCACACATCTCAGCCCTCCACGCAGTCAATAGGATAAGAGAGGAACCTTTGCAAACATGCTCTGAAAAGCACTGCTTCTGAAGTCTTAGGCTCGAAGCTCCACCACGACGAAATACCTGGTTCGATGTAGAGTGCAGGAGGATTCACACAGCAAAGCAGGTGGCATATAAAGCCTCGCTGCATAAAAGAACAAGAGCAGCTCGTGTGCTCTACTAGTTAAAAAGAAAGGAGGAGCATAAGCTTCTCAGGAGAAAGAAGAGAAACACGAGAAGCGCGCGATTGACGATTTGGAGAGGTGTTACTGCAGGCGTGACGTTCGAAAGTTTATCAACAGAGATAAAGCGAACATGACAAAGTTATACAGCAAGAGCGGAAGCCTGTAGGGATGTGAACGGAAACTTAGTTAGAATCGCAGTCGACGCTGAGAATATAAAAAAACATTTCTGCAGAATGTATAACGGCGATGTTAGTCAATATACAGCTGTCAGGCAGAATGGTCTATTACTTAACAAAAAATCGCAGAGAATTCAGCCCCCCTGACCTTGACGAAGTTAAGATCGCCATATCAAACACAAGTCGAATAAAAATGCTGAGCTCTTCAGAGCAGCTGGAGATGATGGATTAATGTATGAAACATTGACATTTTTTTTTTTATTATTTTTAAAAAATTCGGAGTTTTATGAGAATACAATAAAGTGACACAGTATTGGAGCAGTCCTGGATTAATCCTTTTTAGGGTTCCGTACCCAAAGGTAAAACGGAACCCTATTACTAAGACTTCGCTGTCCGTCCGTCCGTCCGTCCGTCCGTCCGTCCGTCCGTCCGTCCGTCCGTCCGTCCGTCCGTCTGTCACCAGGCTGTATCTCATGAACCGTGATAGTTAGACAGTTGAAATTTTCACAGAATGATGTAATTCTGTTGCCGCTACCACGACAAATACTAAAAACAGAACAAAATTAATTATACATATACATAATTACAAACAACCAATAATAAATTGTTTCGAAAGGTTTTCGTTGTCATCTTTCGGTCAGTTCCCATTTGTGAGCGGCTCGTAGTCATCCATTTTGGGAAACCAAACTCAAAGAAAGAGGATAGCCCGAGGGTACGATCAGCACTTGACACGCGAACGAGTGGAGTTCAATCCGCAGAAGGTCAGCATTTTTGTTTTTTTTTTTTTTTTTGTTCCTAGTAGCACATGAGAGAGAGTGGGCGAAGAACTCGGGGAGAAATCTTCGGCGAAGTACTCGGAGAGCGATCTTCGGGGAAGAACTCCGGTACGGTTTTAAGCAGTTCCCGGTACGCGGCCGTACCGTGTGTCCTATTGCCTACGTTGGTCGCGGATATCACGTTCATTCTATAAGGTATTGAAATCACAAAATTTGCGTGTCGCGATTGGTGATGCGGGCTAAGTCGTTGGTCAGAGGAGTTTCGGTACGACTGTTCGAATACTCAAGCTGCGGTTTGTTTACTTTTTTGAACAGTGAATTCCTTTTTTTTTTTGGTTTACATATATTTTTTTTATTTATTTCGACTTTTTTTATTGACATACGGTGTAGGGTAGTTTTAAGGATTAATTGTAAACCTAGATAAAGTTAGGTTAAGGAAATGAAATTTGTGACATATTGAATTGGAAACGATGACGGTGTTTTTTTTTTCTTTTGCGTGGGATATTTCGCGAGTCTCGTAGCAAATTCGCGATTCTTGCTGCGGGTAAGTCGGCGTGAGGGCAATCGCGTGGCGCCATTGCTCACGACCAGTCCTCGCAGCTGGCCTAGCATCCCTTTAGTACGATGTCGCGGCAGGTGGAGAGGAGCAAGTGAGCAAGAGGAGCAAGCGATCTTGCACACATACGAACCGATACGTACATACGTGCATACGCATCACATACGTGCATACACTCACACATCTCTACGCTATGTATAAGTATACATACATACATACATGCATACATACATATGTACATTACGAAGTAGAGTTGGGTAATTCCGGACATGTATAGTTCACGGAACTATGTCCTCTCTCGGACACATGTCCTCTCGCTCCGCAAATTGAACGAAAAGAGTTCCATAGTTCCATTCAACCCTTATTCATCAATCACATATGTACAAAACGAAAAAAAAAAAAAACATAAATGCAACGAACATGCTTCTCATACGGTATGAGTTATACACCGTAGTTTTCAAGAAACCCAAAAGTATGGAGATGTGGCGATAAAGCTCGAACAGTTGGTGTACACTGTACAGCACACTTGAACTGAAATGAAAGAATATAATGCCCGCACCGCATTTCGTGAACGAATGTCATACATGTGTATGTATGCATTCAGGTCCGGACATGGACATGGTTTGCTAGTTCCATATCGGTGCGATAATACATTTAGTTCCGGACATGGACGTTTTTGCTAGTTCCATATCGGTGCGAGTATACATTTAGTATTTTAAAACGGGTAGAGATTAAAGTGCATACTGAGATGGAATAATTATCTTATAACCCCATTTACCTAGATAATGTTTCAAATATATTGAATGGTCTTTCCAACAAAGTTGTTGGTCCAATGTAACACCTAAATATTTAAAACTGTCCACGTGTTCAATCAAGAAGCAATTTTCAAACATTCTTGATTGTTGAATACTATATCTTCAAGAACAAATCGATTACACAATGGTGCATGATAATATAAGGGAAGGTCTCTGAAAACTCTACCATTGATATTAAATATCATGTACTTCGTTTTGTTGCTAATTATTAGTTTATGATAATTAAACCATCTCCTTAACATATCTAGGTCACAGTTAACATCTGCAAAACTATCAATTAAGTTAGTGTTTGAGTGGAAAAGAGATGTTTCATCAGCAAAGGCAGTTATTTTGCCTTTAAAAGGTTGTAAGAAAAACGAATTAACATAAATTAGAAAAAGGATTGGGCCCAATACTGCTCCTTGGGGAACACCCATATTTAAGAAGTCTATAGAACTGTAAACATTCCTAATTTTCACAACTTGATAACGGTTGAATAAATAAGAAGAAAACCATTTATAAATGGAGCCTCTGAAACCCGCTTTGTAAAGTTTATCGAGTAGCAAAGTATGATTAACCATATCAAAGACCTTACTGATATCAACAAATAATGTTGATGGTGTTTGAGAAGTGTTTAGACTATTATATATTTCACCAGTTAATTTCAATAAAGCAGTTTCAGTCGATTTGCCACGTCTAAACCCAAATTGGCAATCACTCAAAAAATGAGTATTTTCTAAAAATTACAACATTCTAGATTTTAACTATCCGAAAAGTGAGAATAAAATGTCACTGATTATGTATTTCTGTATATACTTAGACAGAATATAATAAATATATGTATAAATGGGGCTCCCATACAACAGACATGCTTTTTTTGGAGTTTTTATACATAATAGTACGGAACCCTTCGTGCGCGAGTCCGACTCGCACTTGGCCGGTTTTTTTTTCATTGATAACGCCTGAAAACTGACCTGCCAATTTCGTCTGGGTCCGCCCAATGTCCATGCGTTCTACTCGCTAGGACCCTAAGACAATAAAACCGCAATTTTTCTTTATTGGAAAACATAAATAAAAAGCATCGCATTTTTAATTAAAAACCATTTCCAAATTGGATGTTAACTCATTAACACATTACGATGTCAAACTTAAACTCTCGAGAAGAATTGACGGACATGCACCTCTGCTACGGTTAAGCTAATGATCGAGATCGTGAAGCCGAAAGACTCTACGCTGAAAGACATCCCAATCGGAGGTGTCCCAGTCGTAACATGGGTTGTGTCCGCGCGAAATGAAACGACTTACTTGAACGAGAACTTATTCACAACTGGTCTATTTCATCCTAAAATACGTGCGTAAGTGTGTTAGTGTTACATACATATACATACTAAGTACATCGTTTTGTTTCCGTGATACAATTACATACATATATAACATCATGTTTTCAAGAATCCACCTACATATGTCTGCAAGACCACGGAGTGCTAGAGCGTCGAAGAAGCGAAAGATCAATTACAGATGGATCAGCAATCTTAGATGAAAGAATTTTGGATTTGGTCCGACGTAATCCCTCCCTTAGTACAAGGTGGATAGCTATTATGCTTGGAGTGCCCAAATCTAGAGTATGGAGAGTGCTTCCTACTGAAAAGTTACACCCTTACCATTTTACACCAGTTCAATGTTTCATACATTAATTTGCCTACAAATACAGCCGCGCTAAAACCAAAAAAAAAAAGATTTTTTTAAGAAAAAAGTGGTTTGGTTCTTTTTTTCAATTTCTCAAAAACTACAAGACTTAATTAATACTTAATTACATAAAATTTTGAAAAAGAATAGTTCGAAATTTTTTTTTTTTCAAAATTTTGAGTTTGAAAATTCATTTCTTAAAAACTGTTCCTTAAGACAGCTTTTAAACGAAGCAAGGCGAAAGAAGAGGTTTCCGGCTTTACAAAAAAGTATATCACGGCATGATGGATGTAACCGTTCATTTTCAATATTTTTTTTTTCCAAATTAAGTCAATTTTTAGGGTTCCGTGCTTCCGAACCCTTATAGGATCACTCGTGTTTCCGTCGTTCACAGTCAATTATCTCCGAATTTGCTGGACCGATTAAGTTGAACTTTGGTACACATATCAATTTCTGTGACCCAAATGTAAATGTATTTTTTTTTCGTAGTTTTAAAATAAATAGTTTCCAAGTTATTCAAGAAAAAGTTATTCCTAAACGGAAAAAAGCATGCAACGCAGTTGTGAATGGAAAGTGACCAGACGTACTGCTGCAGGCATAACACTCACAGTATATGGTCAACTGAAATTCATCCTCTGCGTATGCAATACTAAAAAGTGCTCGAACGAATTACTATGAACTATAACCAACGCGAAATTTGGTCGGCTCTCGTCCTATCTAGGTCTAGGACAACCACCCCTGAGAGTAGTGAACGAACATCAACGACCCAACCACTGCGCTCCGTTCAGGTTGTGGGTGTAAACACATCATAAGAGAATATAAAAACTATTGAACCTGCGCGAGTCTCTAAAAAAAAAAAAAAAAAGACCGATTTGTGCACCAGTGTCTTGTTATAGATAATGGCCGGTTTTTTAGAAAATTGCCCCTTCCGCCTAAACGGTGGGGAATAGACCCCCCCTCCCATAAGATTTTTGTTTGTCTTGACCAGACCTACACGCTCTATCTTTTTGGCACACTGCTTGTGGGGCATCCTGAATATTGCGTGGGCGTACGGTACATTTTCGTCAAACTGTTATAATTGTTGGGTTGTTACAGCACTTAATTTATTACATATATGTATAATTCAAACAAATTCATTTTCAAAAGCATATGGAAAACAAATTGATTAATGTAATTCAATAATAACATAACGGTCCAATAATCAATATTACAAAAATAGTGAATGGAAGGGTTTGTTTATATTAGACCAAGTTCCTTTGTAAATACTAAATGGTGGCCTGGTGGAGACATCTACTGTCATCTGATTTGTTGGTTTGTTTTCTATTTGTATTAACCCGTCATCAATTTCTTTTTTAAATTTAGATTTTATTTCAATATGCTTAGTCCGGGCAGAGTGTGCGTTATTTTAAGCCAGCTGTATAGCACTTTTGTTGTACAGTAAACTATCATTTGCATCGATGACGATGGTAGTAGCTCACTTTCAAGTCCTTTACAGACACCATTGCCATGAACTCTGCTTCTGTTGTTGATAGGGCGATAGCTGATTGACGTTTTGATATCTAAGAGATTGCAGTTCCTCGCATTGTGAAAACATAACCCTTTGTGGATCTTCTTTCATCAATATCACTGCCCCAGTCGGTATCAAAATAACCTTTTATTCCATCTACATCCTTTCGAAAAAATTTATTTCTTTACTATCGTTCCCCGGAGAGAAGAACTATCTTAACCGCTGCCCAATGTGCTTTGCTGGGGATGCTACTATATCGGCTAAGTTAATTTACAGCATAACAGATATCAGGGCGAGTAGTTTGATCTGTAAACAACAAACTACCATTGGCTTCTATGTATGACACAAGTGACATACCCTGTTCTTCTTCTACGGTTACGGGGCACATCCTCCGCGAGATTTTTTTGATTTGCATCCAAATGTGCTCCGACTGTATTATAGCCACCCATAATAAAACGTTCTATAATTTCGGAAATGTACACAGATTGATCTATTGTAATTGTTTTTAATTTTTAAATGCATGCATAACTCATCCTTCAACCTATTAACTTCTAGCTCAGTATTGCTTGCAGACATTAACACCTCATCTACATATATTGCCATAAAAAGTATTTCGCTACTATCTACTTTGTGGCAAATGCACTGATCAGCATCCGTTCCTTTTAAGCCAAATTTCATTAAAACTCTATTTAATTTATTATTGCAGATTCGGCTGGACTGTTTTAAGCCATACCATTCTTAAACCATTGTCGAATCCTTTAGGTTGAACCATATACAAATAGGTATGTCCTCTTTCCGTTCTCCATTGAGGAAGGCTGTAACCTCATCCATTTGAAGGATTCGCGAATTAAATTTTGCCACTATAGCGATTTAAAATGGCAAATGCCAGCCTCAATGCCTGTTCCTGCTGAATTCAAGTTGACACACAGCCTCCGCTTGGCCTCCGCTGGATAGCTGCCCTGGCATCCGCCAAGAAGTGAACCAGTGTATGCAGTGACCCGAACCCCTTGCTCCTAGGGAAAAACGGACCTGGCCCTTCAGGTTGGGGGTTATGCTTAGGGGTAACATCCCTATCATGGACACGGACGGATACAAAGCTGACGACCCCTGCAGACGACTAAATAACCTGCGAGCCTGCACCTGGAATGTGAGGTCATTTAACAGACCGGGTGCAGGGAATCAATTGGAGCAAACCCTCAACTGCTATAAAGCTGCAAGGAGAACAAATAACACTTATTCGGATGCGGAAAAGGGCGATCGACTCACATACGGCGTCCACGATCTCAAAGACAGTACTTATGCCCAATGTTCCAGTTACGATATAAAATTAGCGCTAAGAGAATTGAATGCAAAACTGGGCAAAGAGGACATATTTGAGTCGATCACGGGGAAATATAGTCTACACGACGCCAGGTGCGAAAATGGACATCGGCTACTTGACTTCCTGGAAGGGCGTAATCTCCTTCTAGCTAGCACACGATTCCCCCCTCTCAATATCCACAAAGGAAGCTGGCAATTACCTAATCAGATTGATCACGTTGCGATCGACGCCAGACACATCGACTCGGATCAATACCTAGATGTAGCAAAGGTACGAATAAACATATCAAGAATACCTCGGAGCCGAATGAATGAAGGCCTGTAGGAATGATGGTGGCGGAGGATAGTATGCCCGACGAATGGAATCTCATCATCGTTTGCCCAGTCCATAAGAAAGGAGACCTCTATAACTGTTAAAACCTTCATCACCAACTTACTTACTTACTTACTTATCAGGCCAGCGTACCATGGAGGATCTGAGCCTGAGCTATAGCTGCCTTCCATCCTTGACGGTCCCGGGCATGCTGCTTCCAGTTGTCAAGACCAAGATGTCTTACATCCGCGATTACTTGGTCTTCATACCGGAGGTTCGGTCTTCCTCTTCTTCTCGAACCAGGAGGCTCGGAGTCGAAGACCCTCTTAGCTGGAGCGTTGATGTCCATGCGCTCGATGTGGCCGAGCCAGTGTAGTCGACGGATCCTTGCCTTCCGGACTACATCCACATCTTAGTACAGCTCGTAGAGTTCGCGATTGTGTCTTCTTCTCCATTCACCTTCCTCACAGACAGGACCAAATATCCGGCGCAGAACTTTTCTTTCGAAAGAACCTAAAATCTGCTCCGCTGTCCTGCTTATCGTCCAGCTTTCGGCTCCGTACAACAAGACTGGCAGTATGAGCGTTTTGTAAAGCATGACTTTGGTCTTTCGAGTGAGGAGTTTTGAACCCAGTTGTTTGGACAAGCCGAAGTAGCAGCGGTTGCCAAGGGCGATTCTATGCCGGATCTCCACTGTGGTGTCATTTGTGGAACTTACGTTTGCCCCGAGGTAGGCAAACTCCTTAACTACATCGAAATTGTAGCTGCCAATTGTTATATTTTGTCCCAGGTGGTGAGCGACGGATTGGTTTTTGCTGGACAGCATGTATTTCGTTTTGTCCTCTTTGATCTTAAGACCAACTCGTTTCGCCTGTTCTTCAATCGCCGTGAATGCTTCCACAATGCCACGGCGAGAACACGCGATGATGTCGATATCATCCGCGTATCCTATCAGTTGGATGGGCTTGTAAAAGATATTGCATTCCCTGTTGACGCCTGCCCGTTGCACTAAGTGCTCCAGCACCAGGTTGAAGAAGTCACATGAAGTCTCCTTGCCGAAATCCGGTGCATGTTTCGAATGGTTCCGAGGTCCTAGAACCGAATTGCACGTTGCATCGCGTGTTTTTTAGCGTGGCGCGACACAACTGGATCAGTTTTCCCGGGATCTCGAATTCGGCCATCGCACCAAACAGTTCTTCACGATGAATGGTGTCGTATGCGGCTTTGAAATCGGTGAAAAGATGGTGTGTATCGATTCGAAACTCGTTGGTCTTTTCCAGGACTTGCCGAAGTGTGAAAATTTGGTCTATAGTTCATTTGCCGGGCCGGAAGCCGCACTGGTAGCTGCCGATTAGTGCGGTGCAAAATGGTTTTAGACGTTCACACAATACGCTGGACAGGATCTTGTATGCGACATTGAGCAGGGATATACCTCTATAGTTCTTGCAAGAGGTAGGATCGACTTTTTTGTGGATGGGGCATATAGAACTGGTATTCCAGTCGTCGGGCATGCATCCATCTTCCCAAATTTCCGCAGATGATCTGGTGCATGCTCCCTACCAGAACATCGCCGCCGGCCTTGAAGAGCTCTGATGGCAAGCCGTCTGAGCCTGCGGCCTTCTTGTTCTTCAGCTTCTGAATTGCTGTGCCGACTTCTTTGATGCTGGGTGGGAGGACTACTTCAGCGGCTGGAGTTGGGATTTCCTCGGTCCCTACCAATCTCTCTTGGTCATTCTCGTTAAGCAGCTGCTGGAAGTGCTGCTTAAATACATCCACTATTCCCTGCGGGTCGGTGACAAGATTACCCTCGCAGTTTCGAAGAGCCTGGGTGCCCTTTTTGAAGCCTACTACAAGGCCTTTGGCTTTCTTGTAAAAGGCTCGTATTTTATGTTTATCCCTAGACTCCTCGATATCCTTGAGCTGGGAGGCTGCTAAGATTCTTTTCTTTTGTCGCAGTAGTTTTTCTCCCCCCTTCTTCTGGCTCGGTACTCTTCTTGCGCTGCCCTGGTTTTCCTTTGCAGCGCCTTTTGGTACGCCTCGTCGGTTGCTGCCTTTTTCTGCTCACACTCGCCATCATACCACAGGTTTCTTGTCGGGGGTGGTAGGTATCCTAAGGTGGTTTCGGTTACTTCCTGAATGGCTGAGCGGCAATGCAGCCATATATTATTGGCATTTGTGTTCGACGTAGACATACCGTCGTCGACGTCGACATTTGCCCCTCTGAATGTTCGCACATCCAGGATGTTTGACGCGTGCCTTGCGTCAATGAGCACATGGTCGATTTGGTTGGCGGTTCGACCGTCCGGAGATCGCCAGGTTGCTGTGTGGATTCGCTTACGAGGGATTCTTGTGCTACATATCACCGCATTACGAGCTGTCGCAGAGTCCGTGAGTCGGAAGCCGTTATCTGTTGTTGTATCGAGGAGGCTGTGCTTTCCGATCACTCCGCCAAGGGTGTTCTCCTTACCGATTTTGACGTTGGAATCCCCGAGCACGATTTTTACATCGTACTCCGGACAAGCTCCGTAGGCGTTGTCCAGGAGGTCACAGAAGTCCTCCTTGATAGGGTCTTCAGTCCCGTCGGTAGGGGCGTGTGCACATATAAGGCTGATGTTATAAAATCTGCCTTTGATGCGGATCACAGCCAGGTGATCACTTATAGGTTTAAAGTCGATGACCTTCGACCTTAACCGCTTTCCCACGACAAATCCGCATCCCAGTAAGTGCAACCTTTTGTGACAGCTGTAATAAATGTCGCAATTTTTCTTCCTAATCATACCGTTTCCTATCCAGCGTATTTCCTGGACCGCAGAAATATCCGCCTTGTGCTGCGTGAGGATTCCTTCTGGTTTATGGGCAGCTCCGGGAGTGTACAGGGTTCTGACATTCCAGGAGCATACTCGCAAATCGTGTTCCTTTTTCATGCGTTGTCATCGTCGAGTATCCGTCCGCGTATTCGAGGCATCTTGCTCATTCATAACTTTGTTTTTTTTAGGAGGGCGGATTGTTAGCCCGCCGCACAACCGCGGCGTGCTAAGTGCTTCTCATTCTTTTGTCGTACTTTGAACTATCTACATATATCCCTTTATCGCTTTCAAACTACACATTTAAACTCGAACAGTTATTGGTCTAAAATTATTATCAACTTGATCAATTTATAACGTCTGTTAAGTAAATCTTAATAAATGAGTGTTTAATATGGAAGCTGTAAAGAAACTCAAATCTAGGCGTGACGTCGTCAAAGGCCATCTTACGCGCATGGCTTCCGAACTTTCATCCGAAAAGATTGTCTACTAAATGTTTTTGAACTTGAAACCAAATTAAGGTCCTTGAAAACCATTTCGGCAATTTCAACGTCATATAATCTCAGCTAGAGGAGATGGACGAGAAAGAGACATGGAGCGTGATGCTTTTGAAGATTCCTATTGTGAAGTGAAAGCTCGACTTCTTTCATCAATTAGTGCACAAGGGCGATGTCAGTCCAGTCCAGTGGACACTTCAATGCTTCCAGGAACTGCATTTTCTTCAAATGACTTCCCCAAGCATAATTTTCAGGGGATCTCGCTGAGTGGTTAGAATGGTGGAACATGTTCAACATGATGGTTCATGAAAAGATTGCAGACCCTAGGGATAAATTCCAACGGTTAAGGAGCATGTTAGAAGGTAACGCTTATGGATCTATCCGGTCGTTGGAAGCCCCTGCGGGAAATTATCCCAAGGCTTTGAACATACTCAAAAGTCAGTATGACGACAAAAGGTATTTACATCGCATTCATATTAGTAAAATCATTGGTCTAAAGAATATTCCCTTTGCATCGGTTGAGCATTTAATTCGCATCAACAACAACATCAACGCACATATGAGAGCACTCCTCTCACTATCATTGAAAGAACAAATAGCAGATGGCCTCCTTTTAGCATTTCTAACCGCCAAGCTGGATTCAACAACATCAGCATTGTAGGAGGAGCACGTTACGTCACTTGGTGAAGATAAGCATATAGATAAAAACGATGGGGAGAACACGTATCTACCAACTTGAGAGGATTTTTCGGAATTCGTACAAAAGAGATGCCGGACATTGGAGCTTATTGAATTTATCAGCAAACAGCAATCCATCACTCAAAAACTGTATAAATCTCATCATTCCCAACCCAGGGTTAACTCCTTTTCGGTATCTCAAGCGTCGAACTATCCATTCTGTGCGCATCAGTGTCAAAGTGCTTTTAAATGTACAGCATTCCTTGCCAAGTCTGCTGATGAGAGGCTTAACTTAGTCAAAACATTAAATCTGTGTATAAACTGCATGAAAGCCGGCCACACTTGCCGTAATGGCAACGCTAGCAAGTGTCGCACCTGTCATCGAAACCATCATACGCTTCTGCATAAGGATAACTCAAATTCTGCAAGATCATACCCCACGCTAGCATCATCGCCATCTTTCGTCACACATGATAACCCATCGCTCCCATAACACATGGCTATGCAGTCAGTAAGTCATCTTTCTAAATGCAACGTAGTTTTGTCAACTGCATTAATACAAGTCAAATCATCAAATAATTCGTTCATTACATGCCGAGCACTTCTTGATAGTGGATCACAACTAAATTTTATCACCAATCGTTTAGCCCAGTTATTGGGACTTCAACGCTTTTCTTCTAACACATCTATAGTTGGCATCGGATCATCACATACTAATTCCTCATACAAGTCTCAGATCGTCATCAAGATCGTCAAATCAGGAATAAATGATTTTACAACCCTGGAAGCATACATATTGCCTAGCAGTACGGGTAATATACCGGTCAACCGATTTGATATTGACTAATTGGACATACTAATTGTTGGCCTCTGACGCCGATGACTCGGGATCGAATCCCGACACAGTCATGTCATCGAACGTGTTTTTCATGGTGTTTCTCCTCAGCGGGGTTCTGACAAAACCCCCTGTAGTAAAATTGTCATGAAAAGCTTCTCGGAATTCGCCGTTCGGAACCGGCAATAAACTGTAGGTCCCTTTCACCTATGTGAAAAATGAAATCACGCACAACATGGGTGCTTGAGAGAAGCTCGGCTCAGATTCTTCATGGACTCTAACGCCAACATACATACATACAATTGGACATACCTACCAATGTGCAGTTAGCGGATCCATCTTTTGTTTACATACAAATGTAAGTGTGACTTCATTTGTGGCACGGGCATATGAACATCACCTTTCGGTTAAAAGTGTTTAAATAACTTTTTGTTAAAAACAAAGAAATGTACAACCTAATCTACCTACTCGCCCTTGTGTTCTTAGGCAAGAATCTTCAAAATCAGTTGAATGTGGTCAGCACAGACAGAACTTACCGCCACAATCCGAGCATGGTACATATGTAAGCTTTCTGTACCTAATAATGTCTTCGTTGGGTCAAATTTAAGAGTTTCCATAGAGCGATAATCAGTATCATAACCTAATCAGTAGTCGGCCTACACATACTTGAGCGCAAGGTCTTATGTTAGACTGAATTGGAATCGATTACCTACCCGGTTCACGCACAATACCCAAATCACAACTAAGCCAACGAGCACTTAAATTCATTAAATGCCGCACCAACGCCCAAAAGCCTGTCACTCATACTATCCCATAACCCATATCCCAGGTCCAACATTTCTAGCCGCCACCGCGCGAAACAGAATGACTCGATGTCATCTGTCACCGAACATTTGTGTAAAACATGAATAGCCAAACGCCTCCGCTGATTCTGTCCATAATTCCGTGTGTTGCCGCTAAATGTCATCAAACCACCATCCAGCTACCTCGAAGCAAGAGACAAATAGGCTAAAAGCCATCACGTGCTATCAACGTAGATCCTCCGCCATTGTTAAGTTCAATTGCCGCACATTAAGAGTACAGGTAGAGTGGTGACCAGCGACCGCCCACTGACGGGCGACGATAGGATACGGTTGCATTTAGTCAGGTTCCTGGAGGGCACGGGCTAACCAACCGCTAACCGACCTGTCATCGCGAAAAACATTTCAAAATCAAAACTGGTAGGTAATTCAATTCCATTATGCGGTGGAGTGCATATCCGTCGGTTTCCACTTTATGTGCTTTCATGTTCAACTTTTGTTGCTGATGCAATGTCGGGCTAGACATTTCACCAATCCGAAATGTGTCATATGTTTCGGATATGAGTTTTGGGAATGCCAAGCACCACGGAGACACCTATGAAAGGTACATAGAAACGGATTTACTTGTACCTACCTACATATGCTGGAGTGGATGGACGGCGACCATTCCGAGTAGGACAGTGTAAGGTTACCGAATTTGAAAGATGATCGCACTACTACATCATTTTGCTGATTGATTTGTGCTCGATGGTAGCGATGGATGCCACAGGAATTCGAAACAAAAGGCAGGAACTAGTTTGGTTCCCGGGACCATCGAGAAAGCCCACACTAGCCACTAACCCGATGATTAACATGGCACCAATGAAGTTAATGTCAATCCCCGTATATACAAAGGACTGCTTGTGCGTCTCTCTGTTGACAGATGTGTCCTGAATGCAGACCGGATTGTGTGTGCATGTGTCTATGCTGTTTACACGGAATGATAGCGCATGAAGCGTGCCCTGTTACACTGCACATTCATTGTATGCATAAACACGTCCGATTTTCAAGCGAATGGTAATGGTGGTGACGGTATCCATGGAACGTAGCCCGTTCGATAGTACAATCCTTACGATGGCTTTGTCTCTGGGTTACTTTTGTTGATTCCCGTGCCTTCATTCCCCAAGTGGCCCTACTAAATAGAGCTACTACTATGAGCCTAACCGTCACGAACGTAAAAAGAACAGACAACAAAGGAGAAAGGTAAAGGCAGCTGTAGAATATTTATACCCGGCCAGGATACTATCCAGGCTGTGTGGGTAATGTTGTATTGATTTTCATTTCAAGTGCATTGTATGACTTTGGCTCACACAATTGAACCATGAATGGCATGGCATGAATATACAGATACAAATCCCAACTACCTCTTGTATACACGCATACATGCGCACGTAACGATTGCACACATATGTTAAAGGGGCAGAGGGTAAAAGGATGAATATATCCGCTCGGAATGGGGCTGCAATCGATGTACAGACGAATTCTAAAAAATGTATTATCGAAAAAAATGGAAATTCACTGGTTTTAACCGTTATTTCTGTTCTTCCTTTTCTCTGTTTCGATCAATTTCATTTTATGCTATTTATTGTATTGGCGAATGCCGATGTTTCCGTTTCCTTTTAGCTGGTCGCGTTGGATTTAAATAATAAATTCAACATGAGCCGTAGAACGGCTCCTTTTATTTATCCGACGATGCGGTAGAGGGTTTTGTTATTAACCATCAATTGAATAGCAACTAGTTACGGGCTTTTGAATTGTGCTTTCAGGTTTATCTGATTTTGTCGAGAAATGATATCAAATGGTTGCACTTATACATACATATGCACATACATTCGTTTTCTTTTCTTTCATTGGATGTGAAATAAACACGATGGATTCATTAAATGACCGGGATGCTTATCCAATTGGCATGTACCTAAATGAAGTAGACTTAGCAGAGGGAGGTAGTATTTACGTAGGTAGGTATGTAGGTTCGTTCGATAGCAAATTACTAAAAAAGGCCTCGTAGGGATAGCACCTTTCCGACGGATGCTGGCCTGCTAAAAAGCGAGAAGAGCCACCGGAGTTGAACATCTTGCGGCACTGTTAGTAAGTCCTATCCCCACCTCCTCGTGGTACCATCTGGAGATTTCCTATGGAAATTGCAGATGTGGAAGCCCGAATGGCAAACCTCCTGCGCCAAGAAACAGGATTAGTCGGTTGGGCTACGGCCTAGTAAGCCGTACCCGTAAAAAAAAAAAAAAAACTCCGAAACAGCCACAAGCCTCGAATATAAAGGACCAGATTTACGTTGACGACCCTTGCAAAAAACTAAAAAAGGACAACGATCTTCGGCTTTGTACGTGGAATGTTAGGTCCCTAAACAGCCCACGTGCAGCCGAACAACTTGCGGACGCCCTAGACGGGTATAAAGGGGACATTACCAGGAAATACGATGGAATGGACCGGGTAAAAAGCGGATGAAAAACTGCGATATTTACTACGGCGACTGCTCTAGGGAGAGAGGGCCACGATTGTTTGGATGCGGATTTGTTGTTCGAGGTGGACTAAGGCAAAAAGTTCTAAGCTTTCACGGAAGACAAGGATGACTCTGCCAAAGATGGGTTCAACGATCTCCTAGACAGAACGTATGCCCAATGTCCCAGCTATGACATCAAAATTTTACTAGGAGACTTCAATGCTAAACTGGGTAAACTGGGGCGAAATCTCCTTCTAGCCAGTACGCGCTTCCCGCACCTCGACATACACAAAGGCACCTGGCGGTCTTTTGATCAATCGACTACCAACTAGATTGATCACATCGCGATGGACGTCAGACACTCCTCCACTATTCTTGATGTTCGAACTTTCCGAGGGGCTAACATCGACTCGAACCACTATCTTGTAGTAGCCAAGATGCGCTTCCGGATATCACGAAAACAGCGGAGTAGAGTAAGAATATAAAGTTATGAAGTCGGGAAGCTACTATCGCCAGAAACCGCTCATGCTTTTACTGATCGCGTCTCCATTAAGCTCTCAAATACACCCCTTGGCAAACAAGCCCTTAAAAGCTCTGCATCCGAAGTTTTGGGTTTCAAGGCTCCACCACGAAGAAACACCTGGTTCGATGACGGGTGCAGGAGGATTCACACAGCGAAGCAGGATGCATAAAAGGCCTCGCTGCATAAAAGAACAAGAGCAGCTCGTGAGCTCTACGGGTTAAAAATAAAAGAAGAGCAAAAGCTTCTCGGAGATAGGAGAAAGAGCACGAGAAGCGCGCGATTGAGGGTTTGGAGAGGTGTTACTGCGGGCGTGACGATCGAAAGTTTTATCAACAGATAAAGCGAACATGCCAACGGAAGCCTGCAGAGATAAGAACGGACACCTAGTAGCAGAATCGCAGTCGATTTTTTTTTTTTTTTTATGTTGATGGCTTCTGCTATCCGCTAGAGCACTCAGACGCAAACACTGGTCCATTGTACTCCAGACAGACACCTTACATTACTGTATTTTCTCCGTTTTCCGGAGAAAAATTTGAAGAAGCTTCAGTGATGTAGAGCTAGGGGATTCGGCACACACCACGTCGGCTCCAAGGGTGCGCCACCGTATGCGAGCAGAGGCGGGACAATCACAGAGGAAATGCTCTGCAGTGTCATCATCCTCTTCGCCACATGCAGCACAGGTAGGCGTCTCACTGATGCCGAGCACGTAGAGATGCTTCGCAAGAGTGTAATGGCCCGTGATAACTCCCACAAGCCTTCTGCAGTCGATTCTCCTTAAAGACAGGAGGAATGCTGCAGATTTTTGCAGACATCAGGGCGTACGCGCTTAGTCATCCTGCTAACTGGACAATCCCTCCATCTACGGTTGTGTGTATTAAATACACAATCGTTAATGTAAAAATTTGCCGTGGACGCACGTAGACCTAAAATGGGTTCAGGTCCTGAGAGGCTCTGCTCTGAACCCATTCTGGCGAGTTCATCATAGATCTCTTTTCCTGGGATCCCAGAGTGGTCTGGAACCCATATAAGCCTTATTGAATTTAGTCTGCCGACTCTGTTCAAGATAAACTTGAGTTTAATAACTAATTTGGAGCTAGTTAAGGGGTTGCACACAGGTTTTAGTGCAGCTTGGCTGTCACTATAGACGCATATGCTTTCCCCCTCCCACCTGTGCTTCACAACATAGTGAATGGCCATTAGGATTGCGTATATCTCTGATTGGAAGACAGACGCATATTTTCCTAACGATAAGTGCAGTCGGATGTTTTTGCGCTCAAAGAAGACTTCAGCACCGGACCTCCGCTCAGACCTGAAGCCATCCGTGAAAATGCGAAGACTATCCTTTCCAGGTTCATTATCCAGCCATAGCAAATGCTGACGCCATGGAAACTCGACTGTGAAATTACGACGCAATAGGATGACTGGCGTCAATGCGTCAGAAGGCATGTCCATGAGACAGGGGTCGCAGGACAATTCTTGCGCAAGGACACCGCTATTCCTATGCGAGTTGTACCAAAAGCCATTTCTCTTCAGACGAGACATGGCTTTCAGAGCACACCCTCTGATAAATATATCAAGAGGTGGAAGGTACATCATAGCATCTAGAGCAGCGCCCGGCGTGCTGGGGAAAGCCCCCGTGCAGCTGAGACAAACCGTTCTTTGGAGTTTGGTGAAAGAGGCTACGACGTGTTTGCGTTTTAGTCTGTTCCACCAGGCAACCGATGCATATGAGATTATAGGTCTTATCATTGCCGTGTAGATCCAGATGACCTTTGCCGGCGGATAAACCCCATGTTTTGTCAAAAGCTTCTTTGCATTGCCAGAAAGCTGACAGCGCTTTGGTGGTCTTTGACTCAAAATGCTTTGACCAGAGAAGCTTACTATCTAAGATGACTCCTAGATACTTAGCTTCCTTGGATATCGGGATGGAAGTGCCTTTTAGTACCAGCTGAGTCATGTCAGTATTTTTCCTCCTTCTCGTAAAGAGAACGACATCGGTCTTAAGAGGATTGACTGACAGCCCATTTCTGGTACACCAATCATCGATCACGTTTAGCGCCGCCTGTGCTGTGAGACGGACAGTCGCTAAACATGAGCCGACAGAAAGAATGGCGACGTCATCCGCATGTGCCTGGGCATAGATTCCAGAGGCATTGAGAGCATCAAGCAGAGAATCGACCACCATGCACCATAACAGCGGAGACAGGACGCCACCTTGAGGGCAGCCCCTGCTTACGCCGGATTTGACACACTGGTCGAGGCCTGCATCAGCTGTCAATGTCCTGTGCATGATAGCTTTGATCCAAAGGACCAGTGCTTCATCTACGCCATGATGCCTGGCAGCGTTGCACATGCTGTCAAAAGTTGCATTATCAAAAGCTCCCTCAATGTCGATGAAAATGCCCAGCGCGTACTCTTTCCTTTCGAGCGCGCATTCAATTCGCCCAACTAGGTTCTGAAGCGCAGTCTCGCAAGATTTTCCGCGCTGGTAAGCATGTTGCATCTCCGAGAGAGGGTGCATTCGAAGGGCAACCTTGCGCACGTGCAACTCTACCAGTCTCTCCATGCTTTTCAGCAGTAAGGATGTTAGACTGATTGGTCTGAAGCTCTTGGCATGTGAGTAGTCCTCTTTTCCTATTTTGGGAATGAAGACCACTTTCACTGTGCGCCAAGGAATGGGTATGTGAGCAAGTGCTAGACTAGCAGTGAACCTGAGTTCGCAGTGGATGCTGAGAATATGGAAAAACCACTTCTGCCGACTGTACAACGGCGATGTTAGTCAATATACGGCTGTCAGGCAGAATGATCCATTTCTAATAGACGAAGACCGCAGAGAACTCCGTCCCCCTGACCTGGATGAAGTTCAGATTGCCATATCGAAACTCAAGTCGAATAAAGGTGCTGGCGCAAACGGACTGTCTGCTGAGCTCTTCAATTCAGCTGGGGATGACCTGGTTAGGAGCATGTATCAGCTCATCTTTAAGATATGGTCAGAGAAAAGCATGCCCGAGGAATGGAGTCTCAGCATCGTATGCCCGATTCACAAGAAAGGAGACCCCTCTGATTGCGGCAACTAGAGAGGAATAAGTCTCCTTAACATCACCTACAAAATCTTCTCTGCTGTTTTGTGTGAACACCTGAAGCCTTTTGTAAATAAGCTGATAGGTCCTTATCAATGCGGATTCAGGCCAGGGAAGTCCACCGTCGACCACCGTTTACACTACGGCAGATCCTGGAAAAACCCAATGGATTTCAAGTCGACACTCACCACCTATTTGTCGACTTCAAAGCCGCATACAATAGCGTAATTAGAGACGAGCTATCCAACGCTATGTCTACCTTTGCCATACCTGGTAAACTCATCAGACTATGCAGGATGACTTTGGAGAATGCTCGCTGCTCCATCCGAATCGGTGAACACTTTACCGACAGTTTTTCTTCAACATCATATTGGAAATGATTGTGCAAAAATTACTGCCCAATACAAGAGGCACAATCTATTTCAAATCGTCGCAACTCCTTGCATACGGCGATATTGACATTATAGGTGGATCACAGCGAGATGTCAATGAGGCATTTGCGAGTATTGAGATTGAAGCGGCGAAAGTTGGGTTGGCGGTAAACGAGAGCAAAACTAAATACATATATGCTGTCATCAAAAAAGGACGCTCACCACCGACGTCTTGGCCAGAACGTTCGTATTGGCAGTTATGAGTTCGAGGTAGTTAAGGACTTCGTCTACCTGGGCTCCGCGGTGACCTGGAACAACGACATCAGTTCCGAAATCAAACGCAGAATCACTCTTGCTAATCGCTGTCTCTTTGGGCTCAGGAGGCAATTGAGTAATAGGGCCCGAACGACAAAGTTGATCCTATGTAAGATCCTTATCATCCCGGTCCTGTTGTACGGCGCAGAAGCATGGACACTATCAAAAGCGGATGAGGAGGCCCTTGGTCGGTTCGAGAGAAAGATTTTGCGCGTGATTTTCGGGCCTATAAACGCAGACGGGTGATGGAGGAAAAGATTCAACCACGAACTTTACGGGCTGTACAGCGACATGAGCCTATTCAGGCGTCTACGGCTTCAACGCCTAAGATGGCTGAGCCATGTAGAGCCACCGCAGCTCCAGCCCGGAGAGTCTTTGAGTCCAACCCCGAGGAACGAAGAAGCAGAGGACGGCCGCACTTAAGATGGCATGTGGAAGGGGACCTCAGCCAGCTGGGTGTGCGGCAACGGAAAAGGCTAGCAAAAGGTCGTGCTAGATGGAGGGGAAGGTTGGTTGAGGCCCAGGTTCACCTCGAACTATAGCGCCCGTTAAGAAGAAGAAGAAGGTAGGTTCGTAGGCTCCCCAGAATGGGAAGAATATACTTAGGCCAGAGAGGTCCATTATGTTGCTACGGGGGGTTTGTCCCACTATTGATGGAACAACTTAGTGCTTCTTAAAAAGTTAAAAAGTTCAGTTATCCTTACTCGCTGAACTTCAGTCAGGTCGTTTAGGAAGTAGGTTCCCAGGTAGCGTTTCCTGATTGAGCCGGAAGCCGGACAAGCGTACAGTAAGCGATGGATGGATTCGACCTCCTCTTCGTCTAGGCAGCTTCTCAAGAAATCATTCGGAACTTGTCCTAGTTTTTGTGCATGACTGCCAATGAGACGGTGACCGGTGATGATACCAATGATTTTGTAGAAGTCAGTTCGTTTTAGGCAGATTGGTCTCCTGGCCCGGGGACTATCGAGCCGAGGCCCTGGGCCCATTTCAGGTTCGTCTCAGCCATGGCGAGGTTGTGAGCTTAAATAGAATGGGTGCGAGGGGTATACCCTCGCATGCCATTATTAATTGTTGCGTCTTTCCTTGTCTGGCGAGTGTGTCGGCCCTTACCTTGTGTTTGAAGTGTACACATAGGACTCCAGCGATTTGAAGATTGCTTGACTGCCCGTGATAATTCGAATATCCGTAGAGGATATTACGTTCCACTTAAGCCAAGACAGAACCTCCTTTATTGCCAACGGCTCCGCCTGAAAGACGCTGTAACAATCTGGTAGCTTTAGAGCTTGTTTCAGGTTTAATTGCTTTCAGCAGATCTTGCTGCGTGGTGGGCTCTATGTGGTCCGAGTTTTCTGCCATGGTTATCTTGTTGTTCAGGATGGAGGAGTGGCCATTGATATAGCTTGCCCATTTGGAGTTGGCCTTTAGTCTAATTGCGTATATGTGGGTTTTTGCTTGCCAAGTATATATCGAGTGGTGTAGGTGAAGTACCATGTTGAGCGCTGCCTTTGAGTTGGACCTTAGGGCGCCGGTGATGCACTTACTTGCCGTCCTGTGCACCTCCTCGAACTGTTTATGGTCTATTGTTTTGTCCAGTGCAGTCCACCAGACTATCACTCTATATATTAGAATAGGTCTATCGGCAGTAATGAAAAGCCATAGGGTAAGCCCAAGGCTGAATCCCCATTTTTTCAATAAGGCGTTCTTGCTGGTGTAGTTATAGTTGCTTTGCTTGCACGCTCCATCGTGTTGTTCTTTCAGGTTTTTCTGTTTTTTTTTGTTTTTTTTTTTTTTTTGTTGAAGGCTTCTGCTTTCCGCTGGAGCACTCAGGCGCAAACACTGAGGTAATGCACTGCTGTGTCATCCTCCTCGCAACATGCAGCACAGGTAGGTCTCACTGATGCCAAGCACGTAGAGATGCTTGGCAAAAGTGTAATGGCCCGTGATAAGTCGCACAAGCCTTCTGCAGTCGATTCTCTTTAAAGACAGGAGGAACACTGCAGATTTTTTGCAGACATCAGGGCATACGCGCTTAGTCATCCTGCAATAATCCCTCCATCTACGGTTGTGTATATTAATTACACAATCGTTAATGTAAATATTTTCCGTGGGCGCAGGTAGACCTAAAATGGGTTCAGGTCCTGAGAGGCTCTCCTCTGAACCCATTCTGGCGAGTTCATCATAGATCTCTTTTCCTGGGATCCCAGAGTGGTCTGGAACCCATATAAGCCTTATTGAATTCAGTCTGCCGACTCTGTTCAAGATAAACTTAAGTTTAATAACTAATTTGGAGCTAGTTAAGGGGTTGCACACAGGTTTTAGTGCAGCTTGGCTGTCACTATAGACGCATATGCTTTCCGCCTCCCACCTGTGCTTCACAACATAGTGAATGGCCATTAGGATTGCGTATATCTCTGATTGGAAGATAGATGCATATTTTCCTAACGATAATTGCAGTCGGATGTTTTTGCGCTCAAAGAAGACTTCAGCACCGGACCCCCGCTCAGACGTGAAGCCATCCGTGAAAATGTGAAAACTATCCTTTCTAGGTTCAGTATCGAGCCATAGCCAATCCTGACGCCATGGAAACTCGTCTGTGAAATTACGGCGCAATAGGATAACGGGCGTCGGTGCGTCAGAAAGCATATCCACGAGACAGGGGTCGCAGGACAATTCTTGCGCAAGCACATCGTTATTCCTATGCGAGTTATACCAAAAGCCATTTCTCTTCAGACGAGACATTATAACATCTAGAGCAGCGCCTGGCGTGCTGAGGAAAGCCCCCGTGCAGCTGAGACGAACCGTTTTTTGAACTTTGGTGAAAGAGGCTAAGACGCGTTTGCGTTTCAGTCTGTTCCACCAGACAACCGATGTCTGCTGTAGATCCAGAGGACACTTGCCGGCGATAAACCCCATGTTTTGACAAAAGCTCCTTTGCATTGCCAGAAAGCCGAAAACGCTTTGGTCGTTTTTGACTCAACATGCTTTGAACAGAGAAGCTTGCTATCTCAGATGACTCCTAGATACTTTGCCTCCTTGGATATCGGGATGTAAGTGCCTTTTAGTACCAGCTGAACATGTCAATATTTTTCCTCCTTCTCGTAAGGACAATGACATTGGTATTAAGAGGATTGGCTGACAGCCCATTTCTGGTACACCAATCATCGATCACATTTAGCCCCGAATGTGCTTTGAGACGGACAGTCGCTAAACATGAGCCCACAGAAAGAATGTCGACATCATCCGCATAGGCCTGGGCATAGATTCCAGAAGCGCGATGGTAAGCATGTTGCATCTCCGAAAGAGTATCCATTCGAAGGGCAACTTTGCGCACGTGCAACTCCACCAGCCTCTCCATGCTTTTCAGCAGGAAGGATGTTAGACTAATTGGTCTGAAGCTCTTGGCAAGTGAGTAGTCCTCTTTTCCTATTTTGGGATTGAAGACCACTTTCACTGTGCGCCAAGGAATGGGTATGTGAGCAAGTGCTAGACTAGCAGTGAATTTTTTTTTCAGAGTAGGAAGCAGCTGCGATTTGAAGCCATCGAAGGATGCCACAGCAAATTCAATAGCTTCAGTCGTAACCACGCGCGACGCAATATACCAGCGACGCCGAGATATTTTCATCGTTTCAGTTGCAGTTTTCCTTGAAGGAGTGTGTAACGAGCCGATGTCAATCTGTCAATCTGATTTCTCAAGCAGTAGACTAAGGGTCTCCGCTTAAGACTCGGTAAAGGTACCATGAGATGTGCATCCAGCTTTGTTGGGTTTCCCCGTTTAGGGACTTTAACAAACTTGCTAGACGCATTCAGAGACTTGGTCTCTTCGCAGAAGGTCCTATAAGAATCGTTTTTAGATTGACGAATGAGTTTCTTATATTCTTTCTGCTTCGACCGGCACTTGTTTCAGTCATCTTCCGAATTCGATTTGAACGATCTATTCAGAAGACTCGGCACTCCACCAGGGAACCACTTTCCTGCAGGGAGGTTTGCTGACAGGACATGCCAGCTCTACCAATTGTTTTGTTCTAAGTTTAGGTAGAGCCTGAGTGGATTTCTCAAGCTCCTCTCTAAACCGTACCCAGTCCGTATTTCTCGGATTCCGTCTAGGTTGCAAGGAAGAGATCCCAGAACCTTATCGGAATTCGATATATATATGGTCCGACAGCGTAGCATCAGGCAAGACTCGCCAGTTAGTGATGTCCTTCAGATATCTGTTGGATAGGGTCAGATCAATCACCTCCTGTCGTCTTGTCGTAACAAACGTTGGTTGAGAGTCAACATTGTTGATGGTAAGGTCAGACGAGAGAATGAAGTCTAAAAGACGGCCCCTCTTGTGTTATATTTGCTGCTGCCCCAAGCAGTGTTTTGGGCATTAGCATCGCAACACAAGATGAGACCAATTATTCTGGCTTCACAGAACTCTACGAGTTCAGAGACTTCCTTCGGTGGTGGATTTAGTAAGGAATCGTAGGGAAAGTAGGCAGACGCAACGACGAAGTGTTATATTGCTCCGTGCGTTTTGTAGTTTACTCTAGCAGCCAACAGATCTTGTCCACAAAAGTGCCCATAGTGATTTCGATATGATTAGGCCGACCCTAGGCCTTTCGGATCGCTCATCATAAAGAAGCATCACGTATACCACCAAGGCCACATAGGCGTTAATTCCACACCCACGGTTCTTGAATGGATACAACGTGATGATTTGTACTACTGCATGAATTCTACTACTTAAAAGAGCAGTAGCAGCCTTGCAATGCTATAGATTGATCTGGATAAAAACTGTCCTGACCTTTTCAGAGGAGATTGCCGCCTCTTTATAAAAAAGCTGCTTCTCTCGACTCCTTACGGTCGTTTGAATCTCCTTCTGGGAGGAAGGGGTTTTGTTGTGTGATGTGCCTGCCTCCGAGGAGTGGTTTTTGGCTATCTTCACCTTCTGGCCTATGCTTTGAACCTTCTGTGTCACCACACCTGCCATTGGACTCCCATATCCCACCGCCCCACCGGAGAGGGAGGCATCGCACACTCTCTCCCTAGCGAGGCTATCCTTAGCAGCGGTCTTCCGTTTGCGGGAGCCTTTACCTGTTCGAGGATTGCTAGGACCCGTAACAACTTCGCCTTCTGCGTTCGGAGTCTGCCTGTCAGCCCCGCCACCTTTTTCGGCGGCAGCGCCGGCCACAACAGAAACCTAGCTTCCGGCTCCGTCATTACGGGAACTGATCACGTTCTTACTGGGTAGTTGAACCTTCCCAGTAAGACGAAGAGAGTTGGAGGCGCATGCCGAAAGTGCGCTTTCCGTGCTGCGTACCTTCCAGAAAGGGGTGGAGCTCAAGAAGAAGGGTCGGACGATTTCGGTACGAGATACCTCCGTCGACCTAACTCCCTTAACTGGTTCCCACCCAGGTTTAGCCTCGACCATTGTGCCTTCGGCTTTGTCAGCCTCTTTGCATAATTTTCGGCCACGCCTCTTACCACTACTTTTTTGGCACTTAGCAGTGCATTCAGCAGTACGTCCCAATTCTGGGGCGCGTTCCACCTTTGCGGTTTCCCGTGCCGCGCCATCGTTGGTGTCGCCTCCGCTGGGTGCACCGCTCATGCTCAGTCGGACCAGGTGGTCAGACAGTGAGCCGCAGGGGCCGGTGTCATTCCGGGCTGCCGTAGGGTTGAAAATGAATGTTGGGGCCTCTAGAATTCTGGCCCCGGCCGCGATCACAGAGATCGCGGGTGGATTTTCGCTGCTGCGGATACCACCTGGAGTACACAATTCCTTTGGTTTGTCCATTAATTTTTGGGCCTTCGAGTCTTAGTTCGAGGTCTACGACCTCTTAAGCCTCCCCCCACGACAGGGCGCCCGAAGAAGGGAGGACCTATATGACCTATACTAACAACTTCTACGCTCGTGGAACTCGACTTTTATCGTTTCAACTTCATTTTTGAAATACAATAAAATGATTTCACATTTAGCACGTCACGTCGTTTGTCATCCTCCGATCTCGGAATATTTGAGTAAATCCAATTCCAATCCATTCCCACTACATAGCAGCACTTTAGTCCGTTTTACATGTCATCCAAAAGCGAGTAAGGCAGCCGCAAGATAAAGATTACATCACACACTCGTTTCATCTTCGTATTGAGATTTTTTTTTTAAATTCAACTTGACATCAGACGTGATATAATTTTCGGAGTGAATTCAAAAAAAAAATGGAGAAAAAGCAATGAATGATAGAAAACGTTGGTTGTTTGCAACCCAGGAAAGGATAAGAAAGGGACGAAAATGAAATGTGATTCCACTTCAATTTCTTGACGTTTTATTTCTAGTGTCAAAGAAGAAGCCACGGGAGCACGGATTTCCAATCCTTATACAATAGTACGAGTACGTATGTATGTACACTTTGAGCCTTATTCACAGTTTTTTTGGGAAGAAATAAGGAAACTGAAGGAAGATGTCAAATCCCGGTACATACACACATGTCCCACGACCGGCTGTGTCTGGATGCTGGGATTGAGACGGTATAACGTTGACTGGATAAAGAGTTAAGCAATATCATCACTAAGTGACATTCATCTGTGCTTATAGAAGGGGAGAAATGTGGAGAGGAAATCCATATCTATTGAAGTTATCATAGCTCGCTTTTCGAATTTCGAATGACGGCTGGAAACTGTAGACTGAAGACAGAAAACGGAAGGCACACGGCATGTGGAGAGTGATATGACAGATAAGCGAAGGCCCTGTGACTTTGCCAGTAGCAAGTGTATCGGTAATATGTTGTGACATCGCAAAGTGAAAGTAAATTTTGAATCAGTCTATTGCCTCCTGCCCTGCCCTCACTACAATTAAATTAAAACGAGTATATAGCAACCAAGTTGCAGGGAGTGGGCAGATGTTGCAACTTTAAATTTCACATAACTTTAGATGATGAGTGATGGAGGGGAGTATAATATTCGGCTATTTAATGCTGAAGCATATGGAAATAACATTTCAGTAGAAGAGGGGGGAAGACATTTTGAAATCTTGGAATTATTGCTTGCAATTTACGGGTGAGAATAACTTAAGATTCGCCTGGGACCAAAGATAATTGACTAGACAATTAAGGAATTGTTTCGTTCAAATCCGAAAGCTTGAGGCAATTAAATTGGACGAGTGATGTGAACTTCATGGGAATTTCAGGAATTTTGACATTAAATGCAGTTAAGCACAGGATCATAGTTTTAAAGCTGCAAGAATACTAGTTTTACACTTAGCATTTATTGTGATAGAGAATAATTGTCCCGAGGATCCACTCAAGGGTTTCAATTAATTATGAATTACTTATTTACTTACTTTGATTGCGCTACAGTTCGGGGTGAACCAGGGCCTCAACCAAAAAGCCTCTCCAGCCGGCCCGATCTTTGGCCAGCCGCTTCCAATGCCGCACTCCCAGTTGGTGGAGGTCCCTTTCCACCTGTGCGAGCCACCTTAAATGCTGTCGTCCTCTGCTGCGTCGTTCCTCGGGGTTGGAGTCGAAGACTTTTCGGGCCGGAGCGTTGATGTCCATTCGCTCTACATGGCCTAGCCATCTTAGACGTTGGATCCGAAGACGTCTAACCAGGCCGATATTACTGTACAGCCCGTACAGTTCTTGGTTGAATCTCCTCCTCCACTCTCCGTTTACACAAACGGGACCAAAGATTGCACGCAGCATCTTCCTCTCGAAACGCCCAAGAGCCACCTCATCCGCTTTTAATAACGACCAAGCCTCAGCGTCGTAGAGGAGGACCGGGATGATAAAGGTTTTGTAGAGGGATACCTTAGTTTTTCGGGAGAGGGCTCTACTACTCAATTGCCTCTTGAGCCCGAAGAGGCAGCGGTTGCGTTTTATCTAAGCGCTGGTGTCGTTGCTGCTTGTCACTATGGAGCCAAGGTAGACGAAGTCCTTGACTACATCAAAAATATAGCTGCCGAAGGTGACGTTCTGACCAAGACGTCGGTGTTGCGCGTCTTTCTTGGATGACAGCATATATTTGGTCTTGTCCCCATTTACCCTTAGACCCACTTTAGCTGCTTCTGCTTCAATGCTTGCGAACGCCTCGTTGACGTCTCGCTTTGTCCGTCCATTAACGTTAATGTCATCTGCGTAGGCAAGCAATTGTGTGGCCGCAGTATGACATGACAGTACGTCACCCTGTCTAAAACCTTTTTTAATATCAAAGGAGTCGGTTAATTCCCCTCCAAACTTAATGGAACAGCGAGAGTTCTCCATAGTCATCCTGCACAGTCTGACGAGTTAGGCAGGAATGTTAAAACATGACATGGCTCTGTATAGCTTGTCTCTATAAACACTGTCATACGCGGCTTTAAAGTCGACGAAAAGATGGTGCGTGTCGACCTGAAATTCATGGGTCTTCTGCCGTAGTGTATATATTTGGTCTGTCGTGGGTTTTCCTGGTCTGAAACCACACTGGTAGGAACCTATCAGATTGTCCACGAACGGCTTCAGGAACTTACACAGTACGGCAGAGAGGATCTTTTACGCGATGTTCAGGAGGCTTATTCCTCTGTAATTGGTGCAGTGATAGGGGTCTCCTTTCTTATGGACCGGGCAAACGATTCTGCGATTCCATTCATAGGGCATGCGTTCTTCCGACCATATCTTGCAGATGAGTTGGTGCATGTTCCAGACCAGCTCATCGCCAGCTGCTTTAAACAGTTCCGCGGAGTCCGTCTGCTCTAGTAGCTTTATAAGACTTAAGTTTCGATATCGCTATCGTTTAGGTCGGGTGGATGAGATTCTCCTTCGTCTTCGTCCATTGTGAATGGTTTGCTCTGCCTAATGGCGGCATTTTGACTATCATCGCCGTTATACAGTCTGCATAAGTGGTCCTTCCACAATCTCAGCATCGACTGTGACTCCACTACTAGTTGTCCGTGCTCATCCCTGCAGGCCTCTGCGCTGGCTTTATAGCCGTGGCATGTTCGTTTTACTTTCCGGTAAAATTTTCGAACGTCGTTGCTGCCGTAACATCTCTCCATCTCCTCGATCTCGCGCTTCTCGTGCTCCTTCTCTTTCCTTCTCAGAAGCGCATGCTTCTCCCTCCTTTTCTGTTCATAGAGTTCGCGGGCAGCCTTTGTCCGTCGATGCAATGTGGCCATGTATGCATTCTGTTTCTCTACATGGGCCTGTCTGTGCTCATCATTAAACTAGGGGTTTCTCGACGGTGGTTGGTCGAAACCGAGTACATCTGAAGCGCCCTCTCTAATGGCGTTTTGACAGGGACTCAAATTCTTTTCTATGGATTCTGCAGATTGCATCGGGACTTGAAAGAGCTTGAGGGAGACTTGATCGGCGAAGTTCCTGGCGGTCTCCTGCGATTGCAGCTTTCCGACGTTAAATTTTGGTGCTCTTACTCGACTCCGTTGATTCCGAGAAATTCGCATCCGTACCTTGACTGCGACAAGGTAATGTTCCGAGTCGATGTGTGCACCTCGAAAGGTTCGGACATCTAGGATGCTGGAGGAGTGTCTGTCGTCCATCGCAATATGATCAATTTGGTTGGTTGTCGATTGATCAAAAGACCGCCAGGTCCCTTTATGGATGTTGAGGTGCGGGAATCGTGTACTTGCTACTACCAGATTATGTCCCGCCATAAAGTCCACTAGTCCTAGTCCGCTTTCTGACGTGGTGTTGTGTAGACTGTGCTTTCCAATGACGCGTTCAAAGATAGCATCCTTACCCAGCTTCGCAATAAAATCTCCAAGTAGGATTTAGGTGTCATAGCTGGGACATTGCGCATACGTTGTGCCTAGGAGATCACAGAAGTCGTCTTTATATCGGTTATCTTTCTCCTCTGTGGGGGCGTGGACACATAATAAACTTATATTGCCGAGATTGGCCTTGATGCGGATAGTTATGAGGCGTTCGCTTACATACTGGAAGCTTAAGACTTTTTTCCTGAGTCTGCCTCGAACAATAAATCCGCATCCGAATAAGCGTTGTTTATTTTCTCTGTAGCAGTTTCCGTAGTATATATCACGGTTTTTCATCCGCTTTTTGCCTGGCCCATCCCATCGCACTTCTTGGAGCGCGGTAATGTCTGCCTTATAGCAGTCCAAAGAGTTGACCAGTTGTTCGGCTGCACCTGGTCTGTTGAGGGGGTCGTCAACATGTAATCCGTCCGTATCCGAGGCTATTGGTTGTCTCTGAAGAAAATGTTTGTTTTAAGCGATAGGGATGTTAGCCCTAAACGCAACCCCCAACCTGGACGGCCAGGTTCCTTTTTTCCCAGGAACAAGGGGTCGGGTCGCTGCACACATTGGTTCACTACCTGGCGGGTGCCATTATATATCCAGGGGAGGCCACGCGGAGGCTGTGTTTCAACTTGGATCTAGCAGGGACAGAGATCGAAGCTGGAGTTTGCCAAGTTAAACGCGATCAACTTCGTTGCTCTGTTTGCTCGCTCCCTTCTCCCCTAATTAATGTATACATCTTCTTTTTCGGGGAACCTGGGCCTGCTTTAAAAAACGGCACGGTATTTCGCCACCAGTCTCCAATGCCGCACGTCTAGCTGGTTAAGGTCCCCTTACACTTGCGTGCGCGACCTTAAATTTGACCGTTCTCAACCGCGTTGCCCCTCCGGGTGGGATTCCAAAACCGTCCAGGCCCGAACTGTGGTTTCCGTGCACTCTACATAACCTAGCAATCTTAGGCGTTGGATTTGCAGACGCGATGCTACGTCCATGTCGATGTACAGCCCGTACAATTCACTATTAAGACTTCTCCTCCACTCCCCATTTATGATGATCGGGGCGAAAATCG
Source organism: Eumerus sabulonum (assembly GCA_951905685.1). Lineage (NCBI taxonomy): Eukaryota > Metazoa > Arthropoda > Insecta > Diptera > Syrphidae > Eumerus > Eumerus sabulonum. The sequence goes on along the minus strand of OX645062.1, from coordinate 44,471,119 downwards.
GACGCAAAATTTTTCTCCCAAAGCGACCAAGAGCCTCCTCATTCGCTTTCGACAAGGTCCATATCTCTGCACTATAAAGTATAGGATCGGGATAGTAAGGATCTTGTATATGGTCACCTTAGTTTTCGGCAGCATATACATATTTCGTCTTGCCCTCATTCACCGCCAGTCCTATTTTAGCCGCTTCCGCCGCAATGCTCGTCAATGTCATCAGCATAGAGTAACGTACGGTCCGCTTAAGTAGGCGTGGGCGTGTCGATCGTGTGAAATACGATACTAAATGCATTCTAACCACACGTTCCGGCTCGTCGTCTGTTCTTGGGCGTCCGTTGGTTGCTTATCGCTTACTTCCGGGGAATCATATTGCGAGCCTGTGCATTTTTTAGAATGCATCTTGGTCGCGTTAAGGGCCACTCAGATAGAATGCGTCCGTGCATGCGTGCTTTGACAGCCAAATAGAATACACACGTTATTATGGGAATGGGAACATAGGCGACGGACGCACGCGCTTCGACGTGCAGAGTAGAGCTACTTTCTACTTTTTGACGGTTCATACATTCACATATTGGAGCTTACACATTTACAATTTGAAGTAATCAAATAGACAAATTGAGAGTAAGCACGTTCATTGGTGGATGCTTTGAGAGAATGTTTAGGAACTCTCTCGCAATGAGAGAAACTTCAAATTCGGTTGACATTTCAAGGTACTATTCGATTTGGTGTCACAAGAACGGGTGTTTAGTCACTGGCAATTTGTCTCCACTCTGTTTTATCCGGAACTAACAAATATATATGGCCGAGGTTATTCCAGAGAATATCGCAGGTTTCGCCCACAATAATCTTAACACTCGAAAGTCCCATTATGTGGTTGGCCCTTTATGCTTTCCTGGGACGGTTTCTTTCAGTCTCTGTCCTGCAACCAATCGGTGCATATCACTATATGCGAGCAGTTGTACGGACTCGAAAAATATCGTGCCCCTTGAATTGACCAGTGAGTTTTGCATGACCTTTTCTAGAACGATGTTGTCGCCTTGTCTAAAAGCTTTATTGACATAAAAGGTTTCGGTTAAGTCGCTTCGACTCTAATGGGGCAGGATAATATCTCCAATGTGATCCTTTACAATCTGACGATTTGGCAGGGATGTCTAAACTAGACTAGCTGTATAGCTCGTCTCTATGTACGCTATCGTGTGCGGCCTTAAAGTCAACAAACAGAAGGGGGGTGTCGATTTGGAACTCGTTTGTGTTCTTCAGGATCTGCCACGCTGATCAGTTTATTAACGAACAGTTTCAGGCGTTCACATAGTGCAGCAGAGAATGTCTTATATGCGATGTTCAGGAGACTTATACCTCTATAATTGGTGCAGAGAAAGGGGTCTCCTTTCTTGTAGGTCGGGCAAGCGATACTGAGATTCCATTAATCGGACATACATACATTCCTCTGACCATATCTTACAGATGAGCTGGTGCATAGACCCAATCAAGTCATCTCTAGCTGCGTTAAAGACCTCGACAGGTCTGCCCCGGAAGCTTTTATGGATTCAACCTTAGAAAAAGCATCCCTAACTTGATCCTGGTTAGAGGGACGGAATTCTCTGCTATCATCATCCGTTGTGAATGGGTCATTCTGCCTCACAGCGGAATCTGTTTCGCCATTGGGATTATATAGTCTACATTCCCGATTCTTGGTACCGACTGTGAATCTACTACTAGGTTCCCATTTCCGTCCCTACATTCTGGTTTTATATCTCTAGCATATTTGTTTTACTCGTTGATACAAGTTCCGAACGTCATTCCTGCGATAGCATCTCTCCATCTCTTCGATCCCGAGCATCTCTTGCTCTCGATTCTGTTTTGATAAGCTTATGCTCCTCCCTCTTCTTCTGCTCATAATGCTTACGAGCAGTTCTCGTTCGTCTGTTCAGCGCCGCTTGATAGGTTTGCTGCTTGGTTACGACTGCCCTTCTATACTTGTCATCAAACCATGCGTGTCTTGTTGATAGCGTTTTGAAATCCAATACCTCAAAAGCAGCATTCTTTAAGGCTTGCTGACAACGGGTCCATTGGTGTTCTCTTTTCATTTTTTTGTAGGTCACACAGGCTCGAGAGTCATACTCTTATGATGTTTGTCACACTACCTGGACAGAGTGCAGATGGTTAGGATTGTAAATGTTCGTTTACTACTCTCCAGGGGTGATTGTCCTGTTAGAATTCGGGAGGAACATGCCATTATGGTTTTATAATAGAACTGCACAAACAGAGTATGAATTTGAAGTGGCCATATACTGTTAGTGTTATGCCTTCGTCAGTATTTTGGATCACTTTCCATTCACAACGGCTGTGTTGCACAATTTTTCCGTATAGGAGTTGCATTTCTTGGCTACAAATAACCCTAGTAGTATGTTATGGGCGGTTCAAGCGCTTTTTTGTATGAAGCGATGACACGACATGTATGACACGACATGTATGAAGCTTATTTAAGTTGGGAATTTGCGTTGCGGTTAGGAAATGTATGGCGGTTCAAGTGCTTTTTGGTATGAAGCGCTGGTATGAAGGGATTTGGTATGAAGCGGTTGAGGTGCTTTATGGTATGAAGGGGTTCTGGCGCTATTTAATTTGTTTATTTAAGTTGTTTTGCGTGGCGGTTTGGCACATAGCATTCAATTTTAAGGGGACCAGATAAACTATATACATATCTATGTATTAGCAATAGATATGTACATACATATTGTTACGCATTAGGGAATCGCGCTGTCATCTGTAGTGATTTACATATATAAATATGTATATTTTGCGGTAATATATGGGGGTTCTGGCGCTATGTAATTTGTTTATTTAAGTTGTTTTGCGTAACACATAGCAGTCAATTTTAAGGGGACCAGATAAACTATATACATATCTATGTATTAGCAATAGATATGTGATGGTATGAAGGGTTTTGGTATGAAGCGGTTCAGGCGCTTTTTGGTATGATGATGTTCTGGCGCTATTTAATTTGTTTATTTAAGTTGTTTTTGCGGAAATATATGGGGATTCTGACGCTATCTGTGTTGTGTGTTTGTGAATCAACGTGGAAATACTTTCGCATATTAAAAAGTGGATGTGATTGATTCATTCTTGACAGTATATGTTACATATCTATGTATCTATAAATATTTCTTAGCGTTTCAAATACATATACATACATACACACACGCACATATATATAAATATTACTGGAATAGTATAAACAAATGACCCATTACATTAAAATGGTTCTGTAAGCAACAATTAATCAGTGCGAACAGCGCTATTTAATTTGTTTATTTAAGTTGTTTTGCGTTGCGGTTAGGAAATGTATGGGGATTCAGGCGCTATCTCTGTTGTGTTTTTGTCGCGTGCTGGTTTTGTCGGAGGATTTAGTCGCTATCTATGTTGTGGTTTTATGTGCGTGCAAGGTCGTTATCGTAGTAAGTAGGGTGTTATGGAGGATTCAAGCGCTTTTTGGTATGAAGTGATGGTATGAAGCGATGGTATGAAGGGATTTGGTATGAAGCGATGGTATGAATCGATGGTATGAAGTGATGGTATGAGGGGATTTGGTATGAAGCGATGGTATGAAGGGATTTGGTATGAAGCGGTTGAGGTGCTTTTTGGTATGAAGGTGTTCTGGCGCTATGTAATTTGTTTATTTAAGTTGTGAATTTGCGTGGGGGTTAGGAAATGTATGGCGGTTGAGGCGCTTTTTGGTATGAAGCGATGGTATGAAGTGATGGTATGAGGGGATTTGGTATGAAGCGATGTTATGAAGGGATTTGGTATGAGCCGACCTAATCACCAGCCAGCCAACCAGGCTAAGTCATGGTATGCGAATAGAACAGAAGAACAAATTCAGAACAAAAGACAGAAGATAATTGAAAGAAGACAAGAAGAAACTGAAGAACAGAGAAGAATTAGAATAGAAAAAAATAGACAAAGAAATCAAAGAAGAATAAACGAAGAAACTGAAGAACAAAGAAGAATAAGAACAGAAAAAGATAATAACAGACATAAATTGAGTGTTTCACTAGGCCCAGCAAGAGGACGAAGAATTCCATGGCATAATCTGCTGCTTACTCGTATATATAAATAGGGGAAGTTCCTGTTCAATGTGACATTGCGTTAGTAATAACGAACCCGAAAACGCTAGCAGACTCGTGATCGACCAACACAACATACGAGCTCGGATCGAAGAGAAAATTTTATATAAACGCCAGTAGACTCTCGTGACACGATCAACCAACACGACATACCAGCAAAGAAAGAATTTCAACTACACGCAATATGAAAAGAAATATTGAAATTTATGATTCGGAGATACTTACGGAAATATCTCTGGGGAATCTACAGGAGAGTCAAAAGCGAACATCAAATGCTATACGATGTAAGTTATACAGGGAACGTCGGAAGGCACAATCTAAACCGTATGACAAAACGAATGCACAGAGATGCAAGAAGTACCGCGAGTCCAAAAAGCAAGACGTTTCCAAAGAAAAGGTATCTGCTGGTAACTCCGAGCGATGTAAGAAATTTCGAAAATTGAAGAAACAGGAAAACTTAATTAACCAAAAGCGCACGAACGATGCGGAGCGATGTAAGAATCGACAGTTGCCGCAGCAGCAGCAGGAGACTTCACTGATGTTAGGTGTGCAATCCAAAAGTAAAAAACTTAAGCAGACTATTTACAAAAGATGTTTATTTTGCGAAGAGGATGTTGAGGAGAGGCTTTGGTCTCAACATCAGCGCAAAAGCTCACATACAACAAACGCTAAGCAGATTCTAAGAGAGAATGTCTACAGTATAACAAGCGCTTTCAAAAATCGCATTAAGACATTTCACATTTCTAATAATGATGAGAGCATATTGAATGTAGAAGTCCTATATGAAAAAAACATGTATTTGATTACCGAGCTGTTGGAAAACGAATTGGAAGTTTTGCATGCTTTTAAATTTAATATGGAATTATTTACGGTGTTCGTGAAGCATACAAAGGAAAATGACGATATGATCCAGGATATTAAAAGTATGCAGATCCTAGAAAAAAGCGATTTATTTGAAAAATTAAACGCTACTATCAATGACATCAAGGTTAAACTAGAGGAATTCCAGGAAAGAGATAGCGGATGGGCTTTGTTGTCATTCCTGAGAATCGAAATAAATATTAATAAATACGATCCGCTTCGGGCTTCTACCTATCTTAATCTACCACCGCAGTTATTGATCAAACATGCTTGTATAAATGTGAAAAACACCGATGAATACTGTTTCAAATGGTCTGTTATATCGGCTTTGGATAGCAAAGTTAAATATAATCATGAGAGACCATCATCATATGCAATTCGCGATATAACTAGTGACATAATACAAGTTAATGGTGAAATTCTTTGTTTTAGGAATATGCAATTTCCTCTTGCGATCAAAGATATACATATATTTGAGTTGAATAATCCAACAATGAGTGTAAATGTGTTCGGTTATGAAATCAACGATAAGAATGAATGTTATTTAATTGGACCATACTATCATACGGCCGAGGAAAAGACAAAACATATTAACTTGCTTTATTGTGAAAGTTCTGATAGCGATCTAACGCATTATGTGTACATCAAACATATGTCGCGTTTAATGAGAAGTCAAATAACTAAGAGGGAACAACGAATGCATCTTTGTAATGGGTGCTTACAACGATTCCCTAATGAATCCCGTCTGCTGCAACACAAAAGTGAATGTCGGAAGCTGATTACGATTATGCCGGATGAAGGAAACAAAATACTCAAGTTTGTTAAACACAATCGAAAGCAACGAGTTCCATTTGTTGTGTATGCCGACTTTTAGTCTATTCTATTACCTGTGAGTCATTGCATGCCGAATCCAGAATCTTCGTCAACAACTAATGTACAACAACACATACCCTGTGCGTTTTCGTATTTCATTAAGTGCTCATTTGATGATAATGTAAATAGACACAGAACATTTGTTGGTGAGAAATTACATTTAGTTACATGCTATCAAAAACAAAAAATAAACAATGTCTCCTTTGTATTTTTATAGGAGAAAATTCATCTCATGAATTTGTAAAGATGCTGGTTGAAGACTTAAAATACCTATATAGGGAGTACATGGAGAAACCAAAAGCGATGAATCAATTGACAGATGTTGAGAACTACAACCATCATAATGCTTCAATATGTTGGATATGTAATCGTAGTTTTAGTCAGACCGATATAAGAGTAAAAGATCATTGCCACTTCACGGGTACATATAGAGGAACTGCACATAGACAGTGTAATTTAGATTTTCAAAAGCCAAATTTTTTCCCAATACTTTTACATAATTTTTCGGGCTACGACTGTCATCTTTTTGTGAAAAGCTTAAGTAATATTGACGGTGAAATAACAATTATTCCATTAAATAAAGAAAATTATATATCACTTTCCAAGCGAGTGCATTTAGACGCAAATAACACCTTTGAAATTAGGTTTTTAGATTCATTTCGATTTCTTCAGTCGAGTATAGATTCGTTAGCAAATAATTTATCTGAAGATGATTTCATTATAGGCAAAAGGTATTACAAAAATGACGACTCATTAAAATTAATGACTAGGAAAGGTGTATTTCCTTACGATTATCTCAATTCATGGAATCGTTTAGATGATTGTTCTCTTCCATCAATTTCCCAATTTTATAATAAACTAACGGGTAAAGATTGTTTAGATGCAGATTATGAATATGCACTAAAGGTATGGAAGCATTTTAATTGTAAATCATTAAAAGATTACATGCTTGTGTATCTACAGAGCGATGTGCTCTTGTTGGCTGACATATTCGAGAATTTCCGTAAGGTCTGCTTAAAAATATATGAATTAGATCCATGTCATTATTATACATCTCCTGGTTTGTCATGGGATGCAATGTTGAAGATAACGGAAGTTAATCTAGAGCTTTTCACCGACATTGATATGTTTAATTTCATTAAGAAAGGTATCAGAGGTGGTCTATGTCAATGTAGTCATCGATATGCCATCTCTAATAATAAGTACATGAATAAATTCGACGAAACTAAAACAAACGAATTCCTTATGTACTTTGATGCAAATAACTTGTACGGTTGGGCAATGTCTCAACCACTTCCTAATGGAAATTTTCAATGGAATGATCCCGAAATCTATACCAGAGAATATATTTTGAAATTGGAAAAAGACGATAAATTTGGTTATGTATTCGAAGTAGATTTAGCCTATCCCACAGATCTTCACGATATACATAATGATCTTCCGTTTTGCCCCGAAAATATGCTTACGCCGGGAACTAAAATTCCTAAGCTAATTGCCAATTTAAATGCAAAGACCCATTATATAATCCATTTAAGAAATTTACAACAATGTCTGAACAACGGATTAAATATCACTAAAGTTCACAGAGTGTTGTCCTTTACTCAATCGGAATGGTTACAGAAGTATATAAATCTGAATACCGAATGCCGGAAAAAGGCGAACAGTAAGTTTGAAAAAGACTTTTTCAAATTAATGAACAACAGTGTTTACGGTAAAACAATGGAGAATGTAGAAAAGCGTCGAGATGTGAAAATTGTAACTCAATGGAATGGTCAAGGAAAGTCATTGTGTGCTAGGAAACTAATTGCACATCCTAATTTTCACACTAGATCTATATTTACACCAGAGATGTGTGCTATTGAAATGACCAAGGGACGAGTTGTGTACGATAAACCTATTTATTTAGGTTTCATTGTATTAGAGCTTTCAAAATGGCTTATGTACGACTTTCATTATGAGTATATGAGGAAAAAATTTGGAAAATCGATTCGATTAAACTATATGGATACGGATTCATTTATTTATTCAGTAATGACAGATGATTTCTATTCTGATATATATCAAGACGTCATTGATCCCGAGAAATCAAGGTTTGATACTTCAGAATACCCCATAGACAATGTGCATAATTTTCCGCAAACAAACGGTAAAGTTCTCGGGAAATTTAAAGATGAGAATAACTCTCGGAATATGTTAGAATTCATTGGATTAAGAGCGAAAATGTACTCCTTTATATTAGAGACCAATGATGTGGTGAAAAAGGCAAAAGGAATTAAAATGTCGGTTACTAATAGCTTAGATATTAAAGATTATCGAAATTGTTTAATGAATAAAAAATTGTTGTTTAGATCAATGTTTATATTTAGAAGTAAGTTACATAATGTTTATACACAGTCTATTAATAAGTTAGCTTTAAGTTATAACGACACTAAAAGATAAATATGTAATGATGGGATAAGTACTTATGCTTGGGGTCATAATAAAATACCAATGAATGATAATTGATACAAAAAAAAGAAAAAAATGATTTATTATTCTCTCTCCTTCTCTTACGAAGATCTAACACAACAAGGTCACTGAACTTTTCAACAAGGTCACTGACCTTGGTTACTTGGCGATGACCTTGCTTAGTAACTAATTCTAAGTAACTGGTTCTAACTAACTGGTTCTAACCAACTGGTTCTAACTAACTGGTTCTAACTAACTGGTTTTAAACTTTTCAACAAGGTCACTGAACTTTTCAAAGGGGTCACTGAACTTTCACCTGTCACACGTCACCTGTCACCTGTCACACCTGTCAAATTTGCATACGCCGCGTATGGTGGCCTGGTAAGCTGTCGAGCCCGGCCACTACATTGATACTTTTTACTTATGTCAGTCTTACACACGAATTCCAAAGCATCTGATACGCGACAATGCTAATTTGACAGGTGTGACAGGTGACAGGTGACGGGTGACAGGTGAAAGTTCAGTGACCCCTTTGAAAAGTTCAGTGACCTTGTTGAAAAGTTTAAAACCAGTTAGTTAGAACCAGTTGGTTAGAACCAGTTAGTTAGAACCAGTTACTTAGAATTAGTTACTAAGCAAGGTCATCGCCAAGTAACCAAGGTCAGTGACCTTGTTGAAAAGTTCAGTGACCTTGTTGTGTTAGATCTTCGTAAGAGAAGGAGAGAGAATAATAAATCATTTTTTTCTTTTTTTTGTATCAATTATCATTCATTGGTATTTTATTATGACCCCAAGCATAAGTACTTATCCCATCATTACATATTTATCTTTTAGTGTCGTTATAACTTAAAGCTAACTTATTAATAGACTGTGTATAAACATTATGTAACTTACTTCTAAATATAAACATTGATCTAAACAACAATTTTTTATTCATTAAACAATTTCGATAATCTTTAATATCTAAGCTATTAGTAACCGACATTTTAATTCCTTTTGCCTTTTTCACCACATCATTGGTCTCTAATATAAAGGAGTACATTTTCGCTCTTATTCCAATGAATTCTAACATATTCCGAGAGTTATTCTCATCTTTAAATTTCCCGAGAACTTTACCGTTTGTTTGCGGAAAATTATGTACATTGTCTATGGGGTATTCTGAAGTATCAAACCTTGATTTCTCGGGATCAATGACGTCTTGATATATATCAGAATAGAAATCATCTGTCATTACTGAATAAATAAATGAATCCGTATCCATATAGTTTAATCGAATCGATTTTCCAAATTTTTTCCTCATATACTCATAATGAAAGTCGTACATAAGCCATTTTGAAAGCTCTAATACAATGAAACCTAAATAAATAGGTTTATCGTACACAACTCGTCCCTTGGTCATTTCAATAGCACACATCTCTGGTGTAAATATAGATCTAGTGTGAAAATTAGGATGTGCAATTAGTTTCCTAGCACACAATGACTTTCCTTGACCAATCCATTGAGTTACAATTTTCACATCTCGACGCTTTTCTACATTCTCCATTGTTTTACCGTAAACACTGTTGTTCATTAATTTGAAAAAGTCTTTTTCAAACTTACTGTTCGCCTTTTTCCGGCATTCGGTATTCAGATTTATATACTTCTGTAACCATTCCGATTGAGTAAAGGACAACACTCTGTGAACTTTAGTGATATTTAATCCGTTGTTCAGACATTGTTGTAAATTTCTTAAATGAATTATATAATGGGTCTTTGCATTTAAATTGGCAATTAGCTTAGGAATTTTAGTTCCCGGCGTAAGCATATTTTCGGGGCAAAACGGAAGATCATTATGTATATCGTGAAGATCTGTGGGATAGGCTAAATCTACTTCGAATACATAACCAAATTTATCGTCTTTTTCCAATTTCAAAATATATTCTCTGGTATAGATTTCGGGATCATTCCATTGAAAATTTCCATTAGGAAGTGGTTGAGACATTGCCCAACCGTACAAGTTATTTGCATCAAAGTACATAAGGAATTCGTTTGTTTTAGTTTCGTCGAATTTATTCATGTACTTATTATTAGAGATGGCATATCGATGACTACATTGACATAGACCACCTCTGATACCTTTCTTAATAAAATTAAACATATCAATGTCGGTGAAAAGCTCTAGATTAACTTCCGTTATCTTCAACATTGCATCCCATGATAAACCAGGAGATGTATAATAATGACATGGATCTAATTCATATATTTTTAAGCAGACCTTACGGAAATTCTCGAATATGTCAGCCAACAAGAGCACATCGCTCTGTAGATACACAAGCATGTAATCTTTTAATGATTTACAATTAAAATGCTTCCATACCTTTAGTGCATATTCATAATCTGCATCTAAACAATCTTTACCCGTTAGTTTATTATAAAATTGGGAAATTGATGGAAGAGAACAATCATCTAAACGATTCCATGAATTGAGATAATCGTAAGGAAATACACCTTTCCTAGTCATTAATTTTAATGAGTCGTCATTTTTGTAATACCTTTTGCCTATAATGAAATCATCTTCAGATAAATTATTTGCTAACGAATCTATACTCGACTGAAGAAATCGAAATGAATCTAAAAACCTAATTTCAAAGGTGTTATTTGCGTCTAAATGCACTCGCTTGGAAAGTGATATATAATTTTCTTTATTTAATGGAATAATTGTTATTTCACCGTCAATATTACTTAAGCTTTTCACAAAAAGATGACAGTCGTAGCCCGAAAAATTATGTAAAAGTATTGGGAAAAAATTTGGCTTTTGAAAATCTAAATTACACTGTCTATGTGCAGTTCCTCTATATGTACCCGTGAAGTGGCAATGATCTTTTACTCTTATATCGGTCTGACTAAAACTACGATTACATATCCAACATATTGAAGCATTATGATGGTTGTAGTTCTCAACATCTGTCAATTGATTCATCGCTTTTGGTTTCTCCATGTACTCCCTATATAGGTATTTTAAGTCTTCAACCAGCATCTTTACAAATTCATGAGATGAATTTTCTCCTATAAAAATACAAAGGAGACATTGTTTATTTTTTGTTTTTGATAGCATGTAACTAAATGTAATTTCTCACCAACAAATGTTCTGTGTCTATTTACATTATCATCAAATGAGCACTTAATGAAATACGAAAACGCACAGGGTATGTGTTGTTGTACATTAGTTGTTGACGAAGATTCTGGATTCGGCATGCAATGACTCACAGGTAATAGAATAGACTAAAAGTCGGCATACACAACAAATGGAACTCGTTGCTTTCGATTGTGTTTAACAAACTTGAGTATTTTGTTTCCTTCATCCGGCATAATCGTAATCAGCTTCCGACATTCACTTTTGTGTTGCAGCAGACGGGATTCATTAGGGAATCGTTGTAAGCACCCATTACAAAGATGCATTCGTTGTTCCCTCTTAGTTATTTGACTTCTCATTAAACGCGACATATGTTTGATGTACACATAATGCGTTAGATCGCTATCAGAACTTTCACAATAAAGCAAGTTAATATGTTTTGTCTTTTCCTCGGCCGTATGATAGTATGGTCCAATTAAATAACATTCATTCTTATCGTTGATTTCATAACCGAACACATTTACACTCATTGTTGGATTATTCAACTCAAATATATGTATATCTTTGATCGCAAGAGGAAATTGCATATTCCTAAAACAAAGAATTTCACCATTAACTTGTATTATGTCACTAGTTATATCGCGAATTGCATATGATGATGGTCTCTCATGATTATATTTAACTTTGCTATCCAAAGCCGATATAACAGACCATTTGAAACAGTATTCATCGGTGTTTTTCACATTTATACAAGCATGTTTGATCAATAACTGCGGTGGTAGATTAAGATAGGTAGAAGCCCGAAGCGGATCGTATTTATTAATATTTATTTCGATTCTCAGGAATGACAACAAAGCCCATCCGCTATCTCTTTCCTGGAATTCCTCTAGTTTAACCTTGATGTCATTGATAGTAGCGTTTAATTTTTCAAATAAATCGCTTTTTTCTAGGATCTGCATACTTTTAATATCCTGGATCATATCGTCATTTTCCTTTGTATGCTTCACGAACACCGTAAATAATTCCATATTAAATTTAAAAGCATGCAAAACTTCCAATTCGTTTTCCAACAGCTCGGTAATCAAATACATGTTTTTTTCATATAGGACTTCTACATTCAATATGCTCTCATCATTATTAGAAATGTGAAATGTCTTAATGCGATTTTTGAAAGCGCTTGTTATACTGTAGACATTCTCTCTTAGAATCTGCTTAGCGTTTGTTGTATGTGAGCTTTTGCGCTGATGTTGAGACCAAAGCCTCTCCTCAACATCCTCTTCGCAAAATAAACATCTTTTGTAAATAGTCTGCTTAAGTTTTTTACTTTTGGATTGCACACCTAACATCAGTGAAGTCTCCTGCTGCTGCTGCGGCAACTGTCGATTCTTACATCGCTCCGCATCGTTCGTGCGCTTTTGGTTAAATAAGTTTTCCTGTTTCTTCAATTTTCGAAATTTCTTACATCGCTCGGAGTTACCAGCAGATACCTTTTCTTTGGAAACGTCTTGCTTTTTGGACTCGCGGTACTTCTTGCATCTCTGTGCATTCGTTTTGTCATACGGTTTAGATTGTGCCTTCCGACGTTCCCTGTATAACTTACATCGTATAGCATTTGATGTTCGCTTTTGACTCTCCTGTAGATTCCCCAGAGATATTTCCGTAAGTATCTCCGAATCATCAATTTCAATATTTCTTTTCATATTGCGTGTAGTTGAAATTTTTCTTTGCTGGTATGTCGTGTTGGTTGATCGTGTCACGAGAGTCTACTGGCGTTTATATAAAATTTTCTCTTCGATCCGAGCTCGTATGTTGTGTTGGTCAATCACGAGTCTGCTAGCGTTTTCGGGTTCGTTATTACTAACGCAATGTCACATTGAACAGGAACTTCCCCTATTTATATATACGAGTAAGCAGCAGATTATGCCATGGAATTCTTCGTCCTCTTGCTGGGCCTAGTGAAACACTCAATTTATGTCTGTTATTATCTTTTTCTGTTCTTATTCTTCTTTGTTCTTCAGTTTCTTCGTTAATTCTTCTTTGATTTCTTTGTCTATTTTTTTCTATTCTAATTCTTCTCTGTTCTTCAGTTTCTTCTTGTCTTCTTTCAATTATCTTCTGTCTTTTGTTCTGAATTTGTTCTTCTGTTCTATTCGCATACCATGACTTAGCCTGGTTGGCTGGCTGGTGATTAGGTCGGCTCATACCAAATCCCTTCATACCATCGCTTCATACCAAATCCCCTCATACCATCACTTCATACCATCGATTCATACCATCGCTTCATACCAAATCCCTTCATACCATCGCTTCATACCATCACTTCATACCAAAAAGCGCTTGAATCCTCCATAACACCCTACTTACTACGATAACGACCTTGCACGCACATAAAACCACAACATAGATAGCGACTAAATCCTCCGACAAAACCAGCACGCGACAAAAACACAACAGAGATAGCGCCTGAATCCCCATACATTTCCTAACCGCAACGCAAAACAACTTAAATAAACAAATTAAATAGCGCTGTTGGCACTGATTAATTGTTGCTTACAGAACCATTTTAATGTAATGGGTCATTTGTTTATACTATTCCAGTAATATTTATATATATGTGCGTGTGTGTATGTATGTATATGTATTTGAAACGCTAAGAAATATTTATAGATACATAGATATGTAACATATACTGTCAAGAATGAATCAATCACATCCACTTTTTAATATGCGAAAGTATTTCCACGTTGATTCACAAACACACAACACAGATAGCGTCAGAATCCCCATATATTTCCGCAAAAACAACTTAAATAAACAAATTAAATAGCGCCAGAACATCATCATACCAAAAAGCGCCTGAACCGCTTCATACCAAAACCCTTCATACCATCACATATCTATTGCTAATACATAGATATGTATATAGTTTATCTGGTCCCCTTAAAATTGACTGCTATGTGTTACGCAAAACAACTTAAATAAACAAATTACATAGCGCCAGAACCCCCATATATTACCGCAAAATATACATATTTATATATGTAAATCACTACAGATGACAGCGCGATTCCCTAATGCGTAACAATATGTATGTACATATCTATTGCTAATACATAGATATGTATATAGTTTATCTGGTCCCCTTAAAATTGAATGCTATGTGCCAAACCGCCACGCAAAACAACTTAAATAAACAAATTAAATAGCGCCAGAACCCCTTCATACCATAAAGCACCTCAACCGCTTCATACCAAATCCCTTCATACCAGCGCTTCATACCAAAAAGCACTTGAACCGCCATACATTTCCTAACCGCAACGCAAATTCCCAACTTAAATAAACTTCATACATGTCGTGTCATACATGTCGTGTCATCGCTTCATACAAAAAAGCGCTTGAACCGCCCATAACATACTACTAACCCTCCAAATGGAGGGAGCATTGCGACGCTGTATGCCGCTGGCTTTACTTGATTTTTCTGGGCCAGGCATATTCCTAGTCGTTACTTGGCTGCCACAAGATAGCTATCCAAGTTGATGTTGGCTCCTCGGAAAGTTCGTACATCCAGAATATCGGATGCGTGCTTGTCATCAATCGCAAGGTGTTCATTCTTATTGACGATTGATTGATCCGGAGACCGCCAAGTCCCCTTATGGATGTTGAAATGTGAGAAATGCGTTCTAGCAACTAGAGATTTTGCCCAGTTGAGACTTCGCAGCCTAAATTCATTTTTGGACGTGGTGTTGTATAGGCTGTGGTTGCCAATGATCCTATCAAAAGCGACTTCCTTGCTCAGTTTCGCGTTATGATCTCCCTGTACGATTTTAACATCGTAATTGGGACATTGGGCACATGTTCTATCTAGGAGATCAAGGAAGTTTTTTGAAGCGTCATCCTTATCCTCGGTGGAGGCGTGAGCGCAAATAAGGCTAATATTGACGAAATTAGCCTTGATGCAATTTGTTATGAAGCGTTCGCTTACATGTCGAAAACTGAAGACTTATTGCCTTAGTCTACCTCTAATAACAAATCCGCATCAGTATAAGCGTTCTCTTTTCTCCTTGTAGCAGTTGCCGTAATAGATGTCATAGTTTCTCATCCGCTTTTCCTTTCTGGGTCATCATCGATTAATCTGTCCGTTTTTCTGATAGTGATAGTTCTGAATGTTCTGTTTTCATCCACCTTCATGAACTTTTGTTCACTTTTGTCCCGGCGTCTTTAGGAAGCCAATTTGATTCTCGGAATTCATGAGTTCTGTGCCGATTAACGATCCCTCCATCTGCTGAAGGCTAGAGTGGCGGAAGTTGGTGAAGTATGGGAGGGATGCTGGCTCCTTCTTGTATCTGAAGATCCCCTCGAAATCATTGAGACCATCAACTACTGTAACCCTATTGGAAAGTCGTAGAGCTGGAGGAGCCAAAAGGGAGATCGTGACGGACAATTATTGTTCTGAATTGCGAAGCCCTGGAGCCACCACTGCTCTTAAACCACTATCAAATTAAGCGTGACTTAAGAAAAGCCAAACTGAATATTTATAAAAAGGATGAGGAAATGCCATCGGAAGCCAGGCTAACACCTTAGCTAAAAATTAAAGCTCGACGGAACAGGAAGCTCTTTTAGATGAAAGCATATATTTGGTTCTACCCTCGTTAACCTTGAGTCTCATCTTAGCCGCTTCTACCTCAATGCTTACAAAGGGCTCATTGACGTCTCGCTGTGTCCGTCCAATCGCGTCAATGTCGTCGGCATACGCAAGCAATTGTATCTCTTGTATTGGCCAGTGACTCTTGCACGATCTTCTCAAGCACGATGTTGAAAAAGTTGAATGGCAGCACGTCACCTTGCCTAAATCCTTTTTTAACATCAATGGTCTCGGATTGCTCATTACCGACCTTAATGGAGCAGGGAGAATTCTCCCTTGTCATCCTGCACAGTCGGACGAGTTTGGCAGGGATGTTAAAACTAGAAATGGCTTTGTATAGCTCATCTCTATACACGCTGTCATATGCAGCCTTGAAATCGACGAAGAGGTGGTGAGTGTCGATTTGGTATTCCCTGGGTCTTCCCCAAAATCTGCCATAGCGTAAATATTTGGTCTATTGTGGATTTACCTGGCCTGAAACCACACTGATAAGAGCTGATCAGGTTACCCACAAACGGTTTTAGGCGTTCACACAATACGGCAGAGAAGGTCTTATATGCGATGTTAAGGAGACTTATTCCCCTATAGTTGGCGCAGTTATAAGGGTCTCCTTTCTTATGGACCGGGCAAACGATGCTGAGATTCCATACCTTGCAAATGAGACGGTGCATGCACCTTTCCAGCTCATCTCCAGCCGCCTTAAAAAGCTCAGCAGACAGGCCATCCGCGCCAGCAGCTTTATTAGACTTAAGTCTCGATATCGCTATTTTGATTTCGTCTAGGTCGGGCGGACGGAATTCTCCTACATCGTCGTCCATTACGAATGGCCTGACAGCGGTATCTTGTCTGTCATCGCCGTTATACAGTCTGCAGAAGTGGTCTTTCCAAATCGGCAGCATCGACTGTGATTCTACTACCAGTTCCCCATTCTCATCCCTGCAGGCCGCCGCTCTGGCTTTGTAGCCATGGCGTGTTCGTTTTATCATATTGCAAAACTTCCGGGCGTTATTCCTGCGGAAGCATCTCTCCATCTCCTCGATCTCACACTTTCCGTGTTCTCTCCTCTTTCTTCTAAAAAGCGTGTGATCCTCTCTTCTCTTCTCCTCACAGATTTCGCGAGCAGCCCTCCTCCGTCGTTGCAGCATGGCTTTATATGCCTCTTGTTTTCCTGCATGGGCTTGCTTTCACTGTTCATCGAACCAGGGGTTTCTATGAGGTGGCGGTATATAACCCAGCACCTCTGAGGCAGCGTCTCTGATAGCGCTCTGGCAGCGCGCCCATTCCTGCTCTATTGTTTGTACTGCTGTGGGCGGATTTTGAGAGAGCTTGGAGGAGACACGATCGGCAAAGATTCTGGCAGTCTCTTGCGATTGTAGCATTCCGACGTCAAACTTACGTAGTCCTACTCGACTCCTAAGCATTCTTGATATTCTCATTCGTACCTTGGCTACAACAAGGTAGTGGTCCGAGTCGATGTTGGCCCTTCGGAAGGTTCGTACATCGAAAGTACTGGAGGAGTATCTGGCGGCGATCGCAATGTGATCAATCTGGTTGGTGGTTAATTAATCAAAAGACCGGCAGGTAACCTTGTGGATGTTGAGATGGGGGAATCGTGTGCTTGCTACAAGGAGGTTACGCTCCGTAAGGAAATCGATTAGGCTAAGTCCGTTGTTGGAAGTGGTGTTTTGGAGGCTATGCTTTCCTATGATCGACTCAAATGCCTATGGGCATAGGTTCTATCTAGGGGATCGTAGAATTCTTCTTTGAGTCGATCGTCCTTTTCTTCCGTTGGGGCGTGAGCGCATATTTAGCGAATGTTTCCAAACTAAGCTTTGATACGGATTGGCATGAGGCGTTCGCTTACATCCCGGAAGCTTAAGACTTTTTGTCGGAGTCTTCCTCGAATAACGAATCCGCACCCGAATAGGTGCTGTTTGTTCTCCTTGTAGCAGTAGTAGATGTCGCAGTTTTTCATCCGTCATTTGCCTGGTCCTTCCCATCGCACTTCTTGGAGTTGCGGCTATATCTGCTTTATAGCAGTTGAAGGTTTGCTCCAATTGATCGCCTGCGCCCGGTCTGCCAAGGGACCTCACATACCAGGTGCAGACTCTCAAGTTCGTTAGTCGTTTGCAGGGGTCGTCGGCTTTGTATCCGTCCGTATCCGAGGCTTGTTGTCGTTTCGGAACAAGTAGGATTTTACGTGATACGGATGTTACCCCTAAGCACCCCTTTGTTAATGCTGCCACAAGTTAAAAGTCTCTTACCAAACTTGATTTAGTGATCTACCGCAGCGTATTTTTTTAACGCGACTGTCTGTTTGATGTCCCCATCTCCATTGGGACACATTACAAGTCCCTAAGTGTAGGCATATCCGGTCAACATTTTTATTTACTCAGGTATTCCCATCTCGACCAGGTGACGGATTTACTCACTCATCAACCCCTATATCCTTTTCGTCCTTTCATTTGACGGAAGACAAAAAACGAAAATGTTTCTATCTACAAACAGTCGAGTGGGCCTCTGTAAGCTCGTTTGTCAACTTTACACCTGAGATAAGGACTTGATTTCCTCGTCTGACCATTACACAACCAGACAACTGAGTGAAGGGATTTTCACATTTCCCTTACCCAGTTATGGTGAAAGTGATTGATTGAAAAACTTTCCGCGCATCTCTGATATGGGAATTAACACTTCCATCCAAATGTTCGCCTAGTACAGATGTATGTACGAATTATGGTTACGACATAGACAAATTAACCTTTAATAGGTCTAAGCGACTCGAAACACTTTTCATTTTTAGACCGTTCTCCTTTCGGCGATGATTTGGCTTTGGCAAGACTTTCTTCAATTATCGCACAGACACACGTTTTTCGTCCAAAGAGTCGACCAGTGGTAAGGGCATCCTCCCCGGCAATAGGATGGCATAGCAAAAGGTCCATTGCTCATAAATTCTATTGCCACTCTTACTCATGCTACTGTGCAACTTGTGGCCTTCTTTTCCCCATGGTAATTGACCTGTTGATATGCTAAATAAGACATGCGACTCGCCTCAATGGTAAATGTGGCTCCTTGAGTCGTCACAACGACGATGACGACGACGACGACGACAAGTTGATGATGCTTGAGTGGGATGCCTGCTCTCATGTTGTCCTCCTGCACGGCGGGAGTATCTATTTCATAATTTTCCAAGTTTAATGCTGAGTACTGGAGTGCCGAAAGCAAGTACTCGAGAAGAATTGAGCTTGTGGTTATAGAGGAGCAGAGGCAAAGGGTAAATGATAAAGTATCCGAATAAAAGACGGACTGGTGTACGGGTAGGGATTGTTGCTTCGAGTGCCGTTTCCTTTGCTATGCCATTGCATAGCAATCCTTACCGTTATGCTTGTTGGTTTTTATTTCTCTGCTTTTCTTGTTGCTTTCGTTTTGTCCTTTTTTACCAAGAACAGATGAAATTGTGGCCTTTTAAGTGCTACTTAAGGATCTTTGTTTCGGTTACTTCGCGTTTATTAATGAGCCGAGGCAAAGCATATAGTGGCGTTTATTTTACGGTATTGTTACCACTCGATTGTGCTATTTTATGATGGAACCGCAAGCGGAATGGTTGAGTATAAGAGGTAATGAAGTCACCGCGGTACTGTCAGTAACGAGGTTTCATGACTTTGTCTTGTCTATCAACTGAGCCCACTACAAGTAGATGCTGGCATTGCTGTTGATGAAGCGTTCGTAAAAGGTTTCGCTAATAATTTTGAGGAAAGGATGACGTTTTTGAGGCTTCACTGCTTCTTTGACAGTGTTGCATATGAATTTAAGTATACCCATAAGATGTCAGTCAACATGACCTTGACTTTTGAAGGACTTTGGCGCAATTTTTTGGTCCCTCGCTTTAGAACGATCTTAGTCTGATTGATCGGTTGTTAGCGGATCGTAAGCATGAATCCAAGCTTCGTCTACACACTTGCCTTGCCAACACCATCAGCAAGACAGCAAGGCCTCTAATGGCCAACAAATATCTTCCACTGAAATCCAGGTTCTGGTTAGGTATTGCAACCAGAAAAAGTACCACCTGGTATGCGATTGGGGACTTGCATGTCTCCAATTAAGCCTCACTGTCTGATCACCAGTACATCAAATTCCACATCTCCGGTGAGGTTAAAGAGGCTGAGCCCGGATATCAGCCCAAACGAACAAATTGGGCTCGGTTCCAAGCTCAACAAGCCGCCAAAGAGGATATCCTTCTCAAGTCGATTGAATCGACAGACTATATCAACGAGGCGGCTTACCAGCTCAATGCAGCACTCATCTCATCCGTTAGAGACAGCTGTACACCCAGGTCAATTACACACGAAAGGTGTGTGCCCCTGTGGAATACTCGGCTTAAGTCCGTAAGGAAACAGGTGAAATCACTTAACGGAGCTTAACGGTATAATAGATGGACTGATTATAGATCTGCTCTAACTAAATACAACCTCGAATTGAGGAAATCCAAGAGAACGTCTTGAAGGAAACGTTGCGAGAACATAGACTCGCTTCCAACTGCGGCCCGACTCCACAAAGCGCTATCTCGAGGGCAATCAAATGGGCTCGGGCTGCTTCGGCACCTTTACCGTCAATCGCAGGGAAACCCTGGGGACTTTGCTCGAGGTGCACTTCCCTGTTTCTGTTCCTTACCCGATGTCATAGATAACATCGACAGTAGAACAAATAACCTCTCTGGTAGACTCTTAGGCCCGGACAGGGTCAAATGGGCACTTGGTTTATCTAAACCCTACAAGGCCCCAAGAAAGGACTTTGTCTTTCCTGCGATCTTACAGAAAGGCTTGAATACAATTCTATCACCACTAAAAGTTCTTTTTAGGTCTTGCTTCAACCTGAGATACTTACTTACTTAGGTGGCGCTACAGTCCGTGGTGAACCTGGGCCTCAACCAACAAGCGTCTCCAGCCAGCACGGTCTTTGGCCAGCTGTTTCCAATGCCGCACGCCCAGTTGGTTGAGGTCCCTTTCCACCTGCGTGCGCCACCGCTGAGGCGGCCGTCCTCTGCCGCGCCTTCCTTCCGGAGTGGATTCGAAGACTTTTCGGGTCGGAGCTGTATCTTCCATGCGCTCTACATGGCCTAGCCACCTTAGACGCTGTATCCGTAGACGTCGTACCAGGCCGATGTCGCTGTACAACCCGAACAGTTCTTCGTTATATCTTCTCCTCCATACACCGTTTGAACAAACGGGACCGTAGATAGTGCGCAGAATTTTCCTCTCGAAACGACCAAGGGCATCTTCATCCGCTTTTGTTAAGGTCCAAGCCTCTGCGCCGTAAAGGAGGACTGGGATGATCAAGGTCTTATACTTCTCAATTGCCTCTTGAGCCCAAAGAAACAGCGGTTGGCAAGAGTGATTCTGCGTTTTATCTCAGCGCTGGTGTTGTTGTCGCTGGTAATCAGTGAGCCAAGGTAGACGAATTCCTTGACCACTTCAAAGTTATATCCGCCCATGGTGACGTTCCGGCCAATACGTCGGTGTTGTCCGTCTCTTTTAGATGAAAGCAGATATTTGGTTTTACCCTCATTAACCTTGAGACCCATCTTAGCCGCTTCTACCTCAATGCTCACGAAAGTCTCAGTGACGTCTTGCTGTTTTCGTCCAATTACGTCAATATCGTCGGCGTACGCAAGCAATTGCGTAGACTTGAAATAAATCGTACCTCTTGTGTTGGCCAGTGACTCTTGCACGATCTCTTCAAGCACGATGTTGAAAAAGTTGCACGACAGCGCGTCGCCCTGCCTAAATCCTTTTTTAACATCAAAGGTCTCGGTTTGCTCATTACCGACCTTAATGGAGCAACGAGAATTCTCCATTGTCATCCTGCACAGTCGGACGAGTTTGACAGGGATGTTAAAATTAGACATGGCTTTGTACAGCTCGTCTCTATATACGCTGTCATACGCGGCCTTGAAATCGACGAAGAGGTGGTTAGTGTCGATTTGGTATTCCTGGGTCTTCTCCAAGATCTGCCGTAGCGTAAATATTTGGTCTATTGTGGATTTACCTGGCCTGAAACCACACTGATAAGAGCCGATCAGGTTATCCACAAACGGTTTCAGGCGTTCACACAATACGGCAGAGAAGATCTTATATGCGATGTTAAGGAGACTTATTCCCCTATAGTTGGCGCAGTTATAGGGGTCTCCTTTCTTATGGACCGTGCAAACGATGCTGAGATTCCATTCGTCGGGCATGCTTTCCTCCAACCATACCTTGCAGATGAGATGGTGCATGCACCTTACCAGCTCATCTCCAGCCGCCTTAAAAAGCTCAGCAGACAGGCCGTCTGCGCCGGCGGCTTTATTAGACTTAAGTCTTGATATAGCTATTTTGACTTCGTCTAGGTCGGGTGGACTGAATTCTGTTACTTCGTGGTCCATTGCGAATGGCTCGTTCTGCCTGACAGCGGTATCTTGTCTATCATCGCCGTTATACAGTCTGCAGAAGTGGTCTTTCCAAATCCTCAGCATCGACTGCGACTCTACTACCAGTTCTCCATTCAACCTGAGATACATACCCCAAATTTGGAGAGAGGTCAATCTTGTCTTCATCTCCAAGATTGGGAAGCCAAGTGAGCAAACTAAATCCTATCGCCCTATCAGTCTGACTTCGTTCTTTCTAAAAACAATGGATAACCTGATGAAGCTCCATATTAGAGGTATCTTGGAAAATCAGACACATCTGCATCCCAACCAGTATGCATATCGCAAAAAGCGAGCTACCGAGAATGCACTACACCACCTGATGACGCACATTGAAAATAGTTTCACACAAAAGGAGGTCGCAATCTGCGCCTTCCTCGATATAAAGGAGCCTACTGGCTATGATTCGATCACCACTAATCACTGGATTAGGGTGATGCTAAATAGCCGTATCATACCAGCCACATGGAGGAGTCATCGATGATCTACTATGCAAGCTTACCACTTGGGGCTACGAGGTCATCGGATATGCTGATGACCTAGTAGTGATTGTTACGGGCAAATGCGAGATCACTGCCTGTGAGTTGTGAGCGGATATGCTGATGACCTAGTAGTGATTGTTACGGGCAAGTGCGAGATCACTGCCTGTGAGCGCATGCAGCTTGTGCTCCAACTTATCTCTGACTGGTGTGGCAGAGAGGGTTTATCTATCAATCCAAATAAGGCCATCTTATTCCCATTTACGAAGAGGAGAAAAGGAGGTAAAGTATCGAGGTATTGACCTAGAGCGCAGACTCAACTGGAAATCCAATAAGAAAAATAAAGTCATGGAAGCGACTAAGGCCATGTGGACCTGCCGACGCACCTACGGTAAAACCTCGGGACTTGAACCTAAGGTAGTCCACTGGTTACACACCGCGATATTAAGACCTATCGTCACCTACGGGTCCACCGTATGGTGGACAAAAGTTGAGCAAAAAACGACATTGGTTAAGCTTCAACGCCTTCAGAGACTAGTGTGTCTCGGCATCACAGGCGCTATGCCAACCTGCCCCACTGCAGCTCAAGAAGCACTCATTGGACTCACTCCACTGCACCTTTTTATCAAAAAGGGAGCATTACGCAATGCAATCAGAATTCTCTGCTCGGGAATAAATATTCCATATAGACCCGTAGGCCACATGTCCATATTACAACACCTTCCCGAGCTGGATATGATTACTACGGTCTCGGACGCATTGCCAAACACCTTTGACAAGAGATTTGAGATACTGATCCCAAATCGCTCAGAATTTGAAAACAGTGGTCGCCTGCTAAATGTCAAAGGCCTTAGGTGGTAGACGGAGGGGCCCCAAGATGGCTTCCGGCGTTGGCGCCGGCATCTTTGGTTCAAAACGCAAGATCTCGAAGGCACTGGGAATAAGTCCCAGCATCTTCCAAGCAGAGCTGCATGGCATCCCAACATGCGTCAATCTGAATCTCGAGACTGGCATTAGAGAAGTAACCATCAACATGCTCTCTGATAGCCAAGCAGGGCTTAAAGCGCTGGGTTCGTACAGTACGACCTCAAAAGCCATCAAGGAATGCCATGACGCCCTACAAGACCTCGCCAAAAGAAATAATGTTAAACTTTGATAAGTGCCAGGACATAAAGGTATCAAGGGTAATGAAATTGCCGACCAACTTGTCAGGAAAGGTTCCAGCGATCTAAGATAAATTTTTTCTTAGACAAGTGGGAAAAATTGCAACACCTGTCCTTTTGGAACAGCGTTCGGGGACTCCGTCAATCTAAATGAGTTATACGACCCCTAAACAAACACTCTATTGACATATTCAAACTCAATAGAGACGGCGGAACACATACTATGTGAGTGTGCTGCTCTCTGCCATCTTAGGAAGCGTATCCTTCTCAGTGAAGTTATGACTCCTGAGGGGATCACCTTGGCTCCTACGAGAAGCATTCTCAATTTTATTATAGAAGTGGAGAGGTTCCTCGGCTAATCGGCTAGCAGGCACAATAGATCTGCAAAGATCGCAGTGCCGTATTGCTAATGGTAGCACTAGCCCCATATATTAAAAAAAATATCTATAATTGTTGATCGATAGTTTCTTCTTCTTGGATGGCGTTACAGCCCATGAAGGACCAGAGCCCAGCTTCTCTCAATCATCCATGTTGTGTGTGCTTAATTTTTGACCCAGGTGAAAGGGACCTACAGTTTAATGCCGATTCCGAACGGCGTGAGTCGAGAAGCTTTCTCATGGCAAGTTTACTATGGGGAGTTTTGCCAGTACCCCGCCTAGGAGGAACGTCGCGAAATAAACATTAGATGGCGTTGGTATTATCGGGATCCGAACTCGCTCATCGTGCATTAGAGTCCAACACACTAACCACGGCGGCGCCCTCATAATCGACAGTTTGCAAACACCAAAGCTTTAATTTTTTTGACGTTAGCTTCGTCGGTTGAAGTTGATGGTCGTCCGGGACACTCTTCGTCTTCGACATGATCTCGGCCTTCTTGCAACTCTTAATGCCACTAAGCAATTTTTTTTTTCGACAGAGCCTCATCACCAAAGGCTTTCTGCACCATCTCAATGAACTAGCAATCATTCCGCAAACAAAATGTGTTGCACATTTTTTGCTCAACAAATGTCGACATTATAGAATTCTAAAAATTCGCTTTTAGCAGCTCACCAAACGAAGCATATCTCAAATACATTCAACCTAATCCATTGGCCTAAATCCATTTGCGCGCAATTTAAATTCAAATGTCTAGGACTTTGAATTCATGGATTCTGATATGAATCGGAACGACTGTTTAAATATCTTAAAACCCCATTTGCTGGACAGAAAGTTAAGTATGGAAGAGTCATTTATTGTTCATTAGCAGGACACCAACCAAATCGCCAGATATTAATGCGGGAGCTATCTTTCAGTTTTTATCCAAGGCTAAGGTTGACATCTAAAAGGATGGTAAAAGACTAACAAAGGCCTCGTAGGAGTAGCATCTGCCGACGAACACCTTGCAGCTCTGTTAGCCAGGTCCTATTTCTACCTCCCCCTTCCAATCTGGAAATTTCCTGACCGTGGAAATTACTAACGGGGGAGGACGAATGGCAAGTATCCTGCACCACAAAACAGGATTATTGTCGGTTGGGCTTTGGTCTAGCAAACCGTAACCGGAAACCCCACAATGCTTAGAGACAACAACAAGTCTCGGGTAAAACGAACCGGATTAATGTTAATGTTGACGGTCCTTGGAAGAAACAAAAAAGGACAATGACCTTCGGCTCTGTAGTGGATTGTTAGATTCTTAAACAGACCACGTGCAGCTGAACAACTTGCGGACTTCCTAGACCGGTATTAAGCAGACTTAGCTGCCATCCAGGAAATGTGATGGAATGGACCGGGTAAAACGCGGACGATAAGTTGCGAGATCTAGTACGACGATTGTTCGGATGCGGATTTGTTGTTCGAGGTGGACCAAGAGCAAAAGTCCTAGGATTTCGGCATGTGAGCGAACTCCTCATAACGGTCCGTATCAAGGCTACGTTTTCTAACACCTGCCTGATCTGCGGCAACGCCCCCACGCCCCCACGGATGACTCCATTAAAGATGAGTTATACGATCTCCTAGACAGAATGTGTGCCCAATGTCCAGATGTATAGGGAAACAATTCAAAGTTATGACATCGGAAAGCTACTGTCGCCAGAAAACGCTCGTGCTTTTGCCGATCGCGTCTTCCTTAAGCTCTCTCATTCACCTCAACCCTCCACGCAGTCAATAGAAAAACAGTGGTACCTTTTTAAAAAAGCCCTGAAAAGCACTACATCTGAAGTTACAGGATTCAAGGCTCCACCACGAAAAAACACCTGGTTCGATGACGAGTGCAGGAAGATTCACACAGTGAAGCAGGAGGCATATAAAGCCTCGCTGCATAGAAGAATAAAAGCAGCAAGAGAAGGAAAAAGCATAAGCTTCTCAGGAGGGAGAAAAAGGAGCACGAGAAGCGTTCGATTGAGGACTTGGAGAGATGTTACTGCAGGCATGACGCCCGAAAGTTTTATCAACAGATAAAGCGAACATGCTAAAGTTAGAAAGCCAAAACGGAAGCAATCGATACTGAGAACATGGAAAAAACCTCTTCTGCAGAGTGTATAACGGCGACGTTAGTCAATATACCGCTGTCAGGCAGAATGATCCATTTCTTAACGCAGAGAATCTCGTCCACCTGACCTCGATAAAGTTAAGATCGCCATATCAAAACTCAAGTCGAATAAAGCTGCTGGCGCAGACATACTGTCTGCTGAGCTCTTCAAGGCTGCCGGAGATAACCTGGTTAGGAGCATGCACTAGCTCATCTCTCATATACATATGTAAGTATGGTGAGAGGAAAGCATTACCGAGGGATGTGGCCTCAGCATCGTTTGGCCGATACACAAGATAGGAGACCCCTTTGACTGCACCAACTACGGAGGAATAAGTCTGCTTAACGTCGCCTACAAAACCTTCTCTGCAGTTTTGTGTGAACACCTGAAGCCTTTTGTAAATAAGTTGATAGGTCGTTTTCAGTGTGGCTTCAGGCCAGGGAAGTATACTGTCAACCAAATCTTCACATAGTTCTGATGTCAAACAAGGATTTAAGCAAGGAGATGCGTTGTCGTGTGATTTCTTATTTCTACAATATCGTACTAGAAGTGATTGTACAAAAATCACTGGCCAACACAAAAGGCACAATTTATTTCAAATCCTCACAACTCCTCCCATACGCGGATGACATTGATATTGAGACGGAGGCGGCGAAAATTGGTATGGCAGTAAAAGAGGGCAAAACTAAATATGTTCCGGCATTAAAAAGGACGCCCACCACCGACGCCTTAGCCAAAACGTTTGTATTAGCAGTATAAGTTTGAGGTAGTTAAGGTCTTCGTCTCCCTTGGCTCCATAGCGACCTGAAACAACATCAGTTCCGAAATCAAACACAGAATCACTCTTGCCAATCGCTGTTTCTCTGGGCTGACGAGGCAATTAAGTAATAGACCCCTCTCCCGAACGACAAGGTTGGCTCTATACGAGACCCTTATTATCCCGGTCCTGCTGTACGGGGAAGAAGCATGGACACTATCAAAAGAGGATGAGGAGGTCCTTAGTCGGTTCGAAAGGAAGATTTTGCGTGCGATTTTCGGTCCTATAAACGCAGACGGGGGATGGTGGAGGAAAAGATTCAACCACGAGCTTTACGGGCTGTACAACGACATGAGTCTAGTCAGGTGTCTACGGATTCAGCGCCTAAGAAGACTAGGCCATGTAGAGCTACAGCTCCAGCCCGGAGAGTCTTTGAATCTAGAGATAAAGAAATAGAGGACGGCTCCACCTATGGAAGTGGACCTCAGCCATCTGGGTGTGTGGCAATGGAAAAGGCTAACAAAAGATCGTGCTAGTTTGAGGGGCATGTTTGTTGAGGGCCAGGCTCACCCCAAACTGTAGCGCCTCGTAAGAAGGATAAACATAAAAGTGAGTGCCTCACATTACAGGAAGTTTCACTTTTTATTAAAATCTGCTGAAGAACCCTCGGTAATCCTTCGAAAACCTTAGGTGGGGGACTGAGACGAGTGTAGGTCGAAAACGTGTGTGTTTGAATACCCAACGAAAACAAGGATGTTAAAGTCGCGACTGAAGGAAATGTTGATCGTTTTTTTCGATATGTGCGGCTTCC
The DNA here is from genome assembly GCA_951905685.1 of Eumerus sabulonum. NCBI lineage: Eukaryota > Metazoa > Arthropoda > Insecta > Diptera > Syrphidae > Eumerus > Eumerus sabulonum. The sequence goes on along the minus strand of OX645062.1, from coordinate 44,442,891 downwards.
TTCATTGTGGATACGTTCCTACCGACCAGACAGGGACTGCACAGTTCTATGTTGGTGTCCTGAAGAGAGAAAAAATACGTGTTTTCCGTGTGTGACCCGAACTCGCCAAGAAAGGATCTTGCTCCACGACTATGCGCCGGTCCATTTGTTGTTGATTGTGCAGGAGTTTTTGGCAAAAAAAAGGCATTCTAACGTTGCCGCATCCATCCTATTAGATAGGCCTTCTGCTACTTGTTTAAGGGAACTCATCATGGCGGTGTACAGAAGGTCAAAGAGGCTGTAACCATGATTCCGAACGAGTTAACAGGTAACAGGTGTATTTATTTTTTTTTTTTGCCCATCACTGTACCTGTAGGGAACCACTCGTATGATAAAGCGTTCTGAATACGAACGATGCCAGATTTGATATGATGTCATAACTCAGGCCTTAAGTAGCAAACGACGTATTGACGAACAACAATTGTCTATCAAAGTTATCAACAGGGGTGACACTAGTCCATCCTCCTTTCTTACAGCTATAGAATCAATCATCACTCAATCGCTTGTTACAGATTTAGATAAATCGGGCTCTAATTGACATTATTAATCAATTATTAATTAAGATATTGCAAGCTATCAAACGTGACCTCATTAATTATGTACATCTGGACAAACAAGTATGACACCACTACTATAGGGGCCAATAAAAATTACTTTTATTTGCTGAAAGATGATTTGTTAATACCCTAGTTAAGAGTAATCTAGACAAATCTCATGTTTCAGTCAGAAATATTCAAAGCACAGCTCAACAATATTTTTCATCGTCACTGTCCACCACCTGTCTGAAAAAAGGACATGGCAAACAAACCTGCATGTCACTTTGGCATTTTTCCGGTGGACTGACTCCTAAATACTAAATTAATCGCATCCTTATGGGATACTTTTCCAACCCAAACAAACCGAAACGAAAACAAGAAAGGAAAACGCAAATTCACATACATACATACGGCCAGCTACGAACCGAATGTCCTCGACCCATCAACTTCTGACTGTACCCTTTTTACGATTTCTGTCTCAATCACTTTTCTCTTTCATTTTTTTTATTCCCATTTCACTTTCCTGATCCTGATTAGGGTTCTACACTCTCACTTTAAAACTATCATGTCTTGACGTAGCGGAGGCTGAACTTTAAGGACTACGAAACTAAGGCAAAGAGACTGAGACACAAAGAAGACACGAAAGGAGATGAATAAAGGCAAATGACAGGACATGTATGGTCTTCGACAGAGAAAGGCAAACCGAATTCCATCGGGATACCACAGGCGGCCGGTAAGAGCTCCACATACTCTCACTGTGTGGTGGGTCAAATCGTTTGCAAGTTCAAATTCATATCATTTTCTTCTTGGAGACAGTGAATGGGGCGAACGAGGACAAGAGGTAGACCAGAGAAAGCATCGTATCATTCAAGTAAATATTTAAACTCGCTTTTGTCATATGTATGCATGTCCTATGGGATTAGATGAAAACGAAAAAGAAAAAGATAGGTACGTATGTATATATGAATGTATGTATACCTATATGTACATCCTTATTTTCAACCGCACTATTGACATTGTTTTGCTGTTGTTTTCCAATTTCTGTTTCTGTTTTCTTTTTATTTTTCAATCACAAACGAAGACAATGAGAAGGACATCAGAATGGCGTTAAAGAAACGCCACAGAATGAACACAAACACAATCCGGAATGTCACGAGGAAGGAAAAGCACGACAAGGCAGTAGCAAGCACCATATGAATAGTGTTCTTCTAGGTGTGCATCTTTGATTTGTCCCGTTCAACAAAAGATCGCAGACAGAACATCTGTAAAGGAACAAGAGTACAAATAGTGGAGGAAGCACCATACTATTGAATGTGTCTTCAATACCGCTCAGCCCACATAGTAGTAGTATGTATGTACATACCTTCGCAACCGTTCTCTTAGTGCAAATTTGAAGGACTTACAAAGGACCAATTTCCAAACGAACTTGTACAAGAACTGCAAGTGCAGCCTGTGAGTGATGAGGATGAGAGATACGAAAGTGCGGGGAATACGGATAGGACGAGAGTGAAGAATAATAAAAACAATTTCGCACACTTTTGGCTGAACATGTCTGCGAGGAAACCTTAATTCGTCCTCTAGCATGTCGCATCCTTGCCTGAAAATGAAGTCAACCGAGTAATTGTACCTTCTGTGTATGCTGTCGGTTCTTCGTCGACATTTCCTATTTTTTTCTATTTGCTTCAGAGGCTCGTTTGCTCCTGAAGGATCTCGTTTCTTTCTCAACTCTCTAAGGTGGAAGAATGGAGCATACCCCAAACTGCCGAACGCTGTGTTTTTATTATTGGAATCACGTACCTCGATGTGTCATCACCGGGCTTGTAGGTAAGAATAAATTGAGACGTTGGAATGGTGCTACGTACTAGTGGCGGCAGTAGTGTTTTCCTCCTTTACTCTATCTTCACGACTTGCTTTCACTACTTTCCCGAGGCACAAGGCTGGAAAATCACACAAACGACGATGACGATAAAACAGAGACACGAGCTAGAAGCCGGTTCGACTGCATGTGAGAGTTCGGTAGTTCTGTTGATTGCCAATTGCCAGTTGCCACACAAGTGGGTGATGAATTTCTTAAGCCGTAAAGTTTACTGCTGCGTCACTCATCCTTGTTTTCAATTTTCAGAAGGGACGCGACTAGTAAATTCTCGAACATTTTTAATTAGTCCCTGTAATTCCGGTGGCGGTGGGTATGACAGTTACATGCGGATGAGGGGGGAGTGTGTGTAATTAGCGCGAGTTCGTTTGATTGGCATTTGGTGAGGGTGAAATGACATTCAAAGTCTTTCGAAATCAAATCAAGGTTCTCATGCTGGTATCTTAAATATCCTGTCCTTGTCGACATGTGTCAGTGGGTTTGAAACCTTGCGGTTAACGATGTTATTCCGATAGATTTCTTTTTGTTTTTCTTGCTCATGTCTGGTATTTAATAGCTTAGCGACGTGATGATGTGTGATGAATAAAGCTTGGGAGTTTTCGATTTCCATTTGAAACAAGTTGTCTAGACATCCTCTGTTGCTTATTTGACATTGTTATCTCTTCCTCTTGATTCTCAAAAAAGGTAAATCTTATTCTTTTTCGCCGCTACAGTTCATGGCGAACCTGTGCCTCCTTTAAAAAACCTCTCCAACTGGCACGGCCTTTCGCCAGAAGTCTCCAGTGCCGCATGCCCAGTTGGTAAATGTCCTCATCCGCTTGGTTCCGCCACATTAAATTTGGCCGCCCACGATCGCGTCGCTTGGATTCAAAGACCTTCCGGGCCATGTGGTTTCTATGCGCTCTACATGACCCAGCGATCTTAGGCGTTCGATCTTCAGACCTTTGTACACTCCGTACAATTTCGTTCAATCCACTATTAAGACTTCTCCTCCACTCCCCGTTTATGAAGACGGGGCCGAAAATAGTACGTAGAATTTTTCTCTCAAAACGACCAAGGACCTCGTCATCAAGTCTCTGCGCCATAAAGCAGGACCGAGATGATGTATCGTCAGCTTGGTTTTTCGAGGGCTCTGCTTCTCAATTTCCTCCCGAGCCCAAAGAAACAGCGGTTGGCAAGAGTTATTCTACGTTTGGTTTCGGTAGTCCTTGACTACCTTAAAATTATACGTGCCAATATGTGCGCCCGGGGCCAAGACGCCGGTGGTTCGTGTACCTTTTCGACACAGCATATATTTCATCTTGCCCAAATTCACCGCTAGTGACAATTTAGGCGCTTCCGCCGCACGGCTCGTAAATGCCTCAATGACATCCCGCTGGCTTCTTCCAATTATGTCAATGTCATCGGAATATGCGAGCAATTCTACAGACTTGAAAAAGATGGTGCCCGTCGTATTGACCAGTTAGTTTTGCACTATTCTTTCATGGACGATGTTGAGAAAGTCACACGATAACGTGTCGCCCTGTCTTGAACCTTTTGATGTAAAAGGTATCGGTCAAGTCGCTTCCGACCTTGATGGTGCAGCGAGAATAATCCAAAGTCATCCTGCACGATCTGACGAGTTTGGCAGGGATGTCAAAACCGGACCTGGCGTTGTATAGCTCGTCTCTATTTATGCTATCATATGCAGCCTTAAAGTCGACAAACAGATGGTGGGTGTCGATATGAAACTCGTTGGTTTTGTCCAGGATCTGCTGCAAAATAATTCACACTGATCGATAGTGGACTTCCCGGGCCTGAAACACTGATATTGACCAATCAGTTTATTAACGGACGGTTTTAGGCGTTCACACGCAACAGAGAAGATTTTATAAGCGATGTTCGGCAGACTTATACCTCTGTAATTGGCGCAGACAAAGGGGTTGTGCATCGGGCAAACGAAACTAAGATTCCATTCATCGGGCATGAATTCCTCTGACCATATCTTACAAATGAGCTGGTGCGTACTCCAAACTAGGTCATCTGCTCCAGCAGCTTTGTTGGACTTAAGCTTAGAAAAAGCATTCCTTACTTCGTCCCTGCTATCATCGTCCGTTTTGAATAGGTCATTCTTCCTGACAGCGGGATAAGTTTCGTCATCGCCGTTATACTGTCTGCAGAAGTAATATTTGCAGATTCTCAGTACCGACTGTGAATCCATTGCTATGTTTCCATTTTCGTCCCTTCAGGCTTCCGCTCTAGCCTTATATCCCTGGCATGTTTGTTTTATTCGTTGATAAAACCTCCGAACGTCATTCTTGCGATAGCATCTCTCCATCTCTACGATCGCGTGCTTCTCATGCTCTCTTTTGTTTGTTTTGAGAAGCTTATGCTTCTTCCTTCTCTTCTGCACATAATGTTCACGAGCAGCACTCTCCTTTCCGTGCGGCGCCTCCTGATAGGCTTGCTGCTTGGCTGCGTTTGCCCTCTTACACTCGTCGTCAAGCCATGGGTTCCTTATTGGTGGCCTTTTGAAACCCAGTACCTTAGAAGCAGCACTCTCTAAGGCTTGTTGTAAACGGGTCCATTGGTGTTGTACGAATTTAGCCTTGATGCGTTCGCTTACATGCCGGAAGCCCAAGACTTTTTGCCTTAGTCTACCTCTAATAACAAATCCGCATCCCAATTAGCGTTATCTTCTCTCCTTGTAACAGTCGCCGCAAAAGACATCACAGTTTCTCATCCCCTTTTTGCCCGGTCCATTCCACCGCACTTCCTGGATTGCGGTAATATCTGCCTTATAACACTCTAGGGCCTCCGCAAGTTGTTTGGCTGCACGTGGTTTGTTGAGGGACTTTAAATTCCACGTACAAAGCCGACTAATTCCTGAATGGCTGAGCGGCAATGCAGAAACATATTGCTGACATTTGTACTCGACGTAGACATACCGGAGAGCCTTTTGCTCAGTTGCGCCCTGTCTGACATTGGACAGTTGAGCTGTACGAGGAAATGGTTAGAGTCAACATTTGCCCCCTTGAATGTTCACACATCCCAGATGTTTGACGACTGTGTTGCGTCAATGAGCACATGGTCGATTTGGTTGGCGGTTCGACCATCCGGAGATCGTCAGGTTGCTATGTGGATTCGCTTACGGGGATATCTTGTGCTACTTATCACCGCAACCTTCGTAGGCGTTGTCCAAGAGATCATAGAAGTCTTCTTTGATGAAGAAGGAGCATGTGCACATATGAGGTTGATGTTGTTGAATCTACCCTTGATGCGGCTCACAGCCAGGCGATCACATATAGGTTTAAAGTCGATGACTTTCGACCTTAACCGCTTTCCTTCGACAAGTCCGCATCACAACATGTGCAATCTTTTGTGACAGCTGTAATAGATATCGCAGTCTTTTTTCCTCGTCGTGCCGTTTTCTACCCAGCGTATTTCCTGGATCGCAGTAATATCTGCCTTGTACTGCGTGAGTATTCTTTCAATTTTATGAGCAGTTCCAGGAGTGTACAGAGTTCTGACACTCCAGGAGCATATTCGCAATGCCCGTTAATCCCAGGCCTTTTGCTCTTCCATTAACTTGTTTTGTTGTTGGCCTGCCGCACCCGCCAGTTTGGTCGGGGTATTGTAGCGGCCTCTTGCCTAGGGCGATAGCTGCATACATTTGTTCACCTCTCAACGGTTGTTGTAGAGGCTATCAGAGGGCGTCGCGACTCGCGAGGAGGCTGTATGTCAACTTGACCCGGGATTTGAAACAGGGATCGTTGCTGGCACCTCGCCAGGTTGAGAGCAATCAACAACTTTACCCCGTGCCCATGCCCTCTACCCGTTGGTGAATAAGAAAGTGGATACCCTAAAGCAGGCCCTAAAGAGAGAGGGGAGGTTGGGTTTTAGCTATTGTCAAAACGGGAACTATGTTTTTCCCTTACCTTACCATCACCTGAGTTTTAAACCAAAATCCCGGAGAGTCATGGACCCTTTGACTTCTCTAGCAAGATTCGTTCTCCTTTACATTGTTGAATTCACATTTATTCCGAGAGCTACTCGGTCTTGAAAACTTCTAAGTGACGAAAGACTAAAGCTCCTTGTTCGTTCTTCAGCTGTGCCTATAAGGAATCGCCGAGAACTGGGCCGATTAATAAGATGTGCATTGATGTAGCCCTAAGGTGTCTGCCGAATTGGTTGTTATCATATCTGCATACATAGCCTAACTGGTTGGACAAACAGGGTTTTTTTTATAGGTAGACCAAATCGACATGACGTACGGACATAACACCCACAGCCAGTTACCTTGGGAAACGTTTTGTACCTTCACCTCACCTTGCACCAAAACCTGTGTACCATTTAGTGCCATGCATGCATAGTGGTGTAGCTTAATCAATTCCATCACAAGGGGACCAGAGTACCAGCCCAAAAGTACCAAAAGATGCTTGGACAGCAACTCGACTGCATTATCCGACTCCATCTTAAGAATTGAATACCTTTATCCTTATATTGAAATCATCAACGACGTTCTGGGCAGACAACTCTGGAAGAAAGTCATGGCAAGATCTTCGCTGAGGCAAACAACTTAATTAGTAAATGAAGCGGTAGTCGTCTTACTACCCTGTCATATCAGCGAATTTCTCGAACTCGAGCCACGTACACAAAGGAAAAAGTTCCAAAAGGACACTGTATGCCATTATTATGGCCGTCGGAGATGGACTTAACAACTTCTTTAGAAGCTTTTACTTGTTGCTATGCTTTGTCGATAGTGACATACATGTTATAAATGATATGATCAAAAACACATCAAATTCGCACAAAACCAACAATTAAGACAAGGTAAAAAAGTTTAGTCTTTCCTCAAGACTTATCTTATTTACAATGACATTACCTACAATGACATTCCAGCTTTCAGCTCTTTAGACAATTCGAATCTGCTAGCTACATTTTGCAGCAAGCTCTACGTTCCCAGATTCTAGCTTCTACTCCCCTGCACTTATACAGTGAAAAGAGCACTTCAAGATCTAAATATTTACATATCCGATGGTCCAGATTCTAATCTGCCTACACTTCTGAAGAGGAGTTCTTCTACGCTGGCAATAGCAGTGCGTAAACTTTTCTATCCATTCTAATTCTCAGGACTCGCCAGGAGTAAATGGGAAACAGCCTTAGAAAATGTGAACCTTCCTCTCCCACCTGATACCAACCCAAAGGACTGGCGTCCCTTCTTTCTAAGGTCAAGGAAAATCTAATACATATATCGTCAGCTTATGAAATATCTCAAAACACAGATACTCTTCAACGACCGGTAGTAGGGCGGCAACAGTTCCACTAATAATTTGATGGCATATCTCGCTAAAAAGTCGTATCATTCTCTGCATAATTCTGGCAAAAGCTAGAACGTTGCACTTGATATTTCAAAGGCATAAGGCTCTTCTGTCGAAAACCCGAGCTTATTTTATGATAAGGATCTGTTTTATCCCCAATTCTTTTTAGGGTTTCGTACCCAAAGGTAAAACGGAACCCTATTACTAAGAATGTTCCAGAGTGAGGAACATTCTAAGCGGCTTCGTCTGATATGGTTCAAAATCCTCTTAATTGCCTTAACGCGCAAAGCCGGTAGACTAATATGGTTTTCCGGCAGGCATTACTTCTTTTTAGCGTCTACGCCCAGACTTGTGCAGCATGTAAGAGAATAGAACACACCACTTTAGAGAGCAGGATCCTCTTCACATATCTAGATCTACCACATTTGGTAGTATTCTTAGGGAGTGCTCCTTCTACTGACGACATTTTTTTATACGAGTAGTCCACATGCGTCGTCCAGGGCGTCGTGGCGCAGTGGTTAGTGTGTTAAACTCTGGCGCACGATGAGCGAGTTCGGATGCCGATAACACCAACGCCACTGAATGTTTATTTCGCGACGTCCCTTCTTGGCGGTATACTTGCCAAGAAAAAGCTTCTCGACTCAAGCCCTTCAGAATCGGCATTAAACTGTAGGTCCCTTTCACCAGTGTGAAAAACTAAATCACTCACAACATACAAAGGTGATTGAGATAAGTTTGGCTCTGGTCCTTCATGGGCCACCAAAAGAAAGAAAGAAGAAGGTGACAGATTTGATATTACCCTGGCCTATTCCCAGATTTTCGGCGTGATACTTGGCATTTTAGGAATAAAATGATTCACAATAGTCCCCAACATTTCTGGGCATCTTATTTGCTGGGATCTCCCGGGATTTAGTTTTTTTCATCAAAATTCTATAGACCATACCCCACAGTAGCATGTGGCGCCTCCCCTAACGATATTCAGGATACATTGGTTCGATAGATCTCTAACGCATCCGTGCTTCCCCTCTGTCCTGACCGCAATGCAGAATAAAATACAGCTCCCATGTCTAATCTGTTGCACTCAAACTCTCTCTACATCCTGGGCCAGATTCCAAAACGTGCGATCAAACTAAATGGTGATAGCAAAATTTCATAATTTCATTAGAATTACATGAGTACCGTATAAATGTCTCCTAGCTCTCTCTATTTTATTTGTTGTATTGCTCCAGTGGATTAGTCAATTGCATTCCAGTCCTTTATGGCTCACTCGCAATACCTGTCAAGTTCAGAATGCACTCACACATATATTCGAGCATACTGTCAAATAAAGAAAATATTTCCGTAGCCGCACAACACGATTGTGGAATTCTCTATCAGTCTCTGTGTTTCCTAGCCATTACAACCCGCAGAAATTTACTCCTTCCTAAATCCCTTTGTTACAGCCCATGAAGAACCAGAGCCAGACTTCTCTCAATCACCCATGTTGTGTGCGATTTCTTTTTCACACAGATCAAACGTTAAAGGGACCTACAGTTTAATGCAACTACATATCCTTAAAATCGCACAATACAAGTTGTTTTAGATGGACTTAAGTCTGAAGTGCACTTTTTAAATGCTGGTGTTCCCCAGGGCTCCGTTTTGTCACCGACAATCTTTCTCATTTTTATAAGAGAACCTCATGTCTGTCACCTCTAATCTAATTCATTCCTTTACTGATGTCCTTCAGCTTCACATGTTCAGTAGAGCGCGTCAGCATTTATTAAGCTCATTAAATTCTGATATGGACAGCATCATTGTGTGTGTGGACAGCAATAAAGTGGAATTGAATTCTTCCAAAACACAGTGATGTCTTCTGTCGTCTAAGCATGCCACCGATTTGCAGCCTTTATCTATGAATGGCACTTGCATCTTAGAAACCGAAAAGCTCTCCATCCTTGGTATGTGTGCCGCTACCTACTTGAGTTGGAATGACCACATATTTGCTGTCGCCGAAAATGCTGCGAAATACCCAGCCTGTAACACGACAGCAATTAATGTCTCACCCTATGTTAAACTATTTTTTATTTTTATTATAACGAAAAATGTAAAACTTTATTTATGTAAAAAGATACATGGCAACCCTAAACATATGAATTACAAGGTAACGGTCCGCACCCATGGCACAAAATGGTATAAAAGCCGTGCTAAAATCGGTGCAGGGACACACAGGTTTGGTACTTCACTCAAACCGGTCGGGTTATTACCACCGAGAGGAAAGTGCCACACTTGCGTGCTAACTAAGCTGAATTTGGTTAGACTATTCGGCGGTCGGGCACTCCACTGCCTTTCGTCCATCCACGCTCATGCAAAATTACCATTCTTTCTTACAAATGTGCGCATATTTTTTTTTTTTTTTGGGGCTGCCATCACCTTTTTCTTTTGAATTTCCTTTTCTATTTTTTTCGAATTTATTTATTCTTTGTTAATTTTTTTCTTAAATTTTTTAATTCTCTTTAATTTTGTATTCGTTTTCCCTTATTTAATCATTATTTTTTTTTTTTTGTTAATTTACATTTTACCTTTAGTAAAATAAAGAGTAAAAAGGGCAACCACGTTTTTATCCTTTTCTTTAACTTTCTCTTTTCTTATACATTTGCCTAGCTTCCTGTTCAGAGTTTGCTGCGGTCCTTGGACAGCACGTAACGCGGCGGAGAGCTTGGAAAAGCGGCGTGCTTGACCTTGTGTTCGCTGGATGTTTTGGGGTTAGAGCTGGGTAACTCACTTCTCTGAGAAGAAGATCTCATATTACAAGCCTTCTTTAACAGATACAAGAAATTATTCTCACCCCTGGATCAGGCTTATAATCTATAAGGCGTTCCTTCGCCCTAAATTAAAGATTGACGCTCATGTCTGGTTTGGTGCAACTAATTGCATTGCACTTGCCAGACAAAATTTAAAATCAAAATCGCGCGACAAAACTTTTTTTTTTTTTTTATAGACACTATGAAGATCGTAAGCGTGTGCTCAGATTGTGTGTAGTGTGAGATTTCCTACACCTTACTTCGAAACAAATTTATACGGCAACTACAAGTCATTCCACTTATCTAATAATATTCCGTTCTCGATGTGTTCGCTGCCCTGGCACCCGCCAGGTAGTGAACCGATGTGTACAGCGACCCAACACCTTGTTCCTGGTGAAAGAGGAACCTGGCCCTCCAGGTTGGGGGTTGTGCTTAGGGGTAACATCCCTATTGCATAAAACCAAAGCTTCTTAAGAGAAGCCCGCAAACGCTTAAAAAGGAAACGAATTCCGGATCTGCACCTGGAACGTTAGGTCCCTCAAGAGACCAGGTGCAGCCGGGCAACTAGTCAACTCTTTTGACTGCTATATGGCAGACATTACCGCGCTCCAAAAAGTGCGATGGGATGGGCCAGCCAAAAAGCGGATGAAAAACTGTGATATCTACTACGGAAACTGCTACAGAGAAAATAAACAACGCTAATTCGGAGGCGGATTTGTTATTCGAGGCAGACTCAGGAAAAAAGTCTTAAGCCTTCAGTATGTACGCGAACGCCTCATAACTATCGGCATCAAGACCAATCTCGGCAATATATTATGTGTCCACGCCCCCACAGAGGAGAAAGATGACCGACAAAAAGACGACTTCTATGATCTAGGCAGAACGTATGCCGAATGTTCCAGCCATGACACCAAAATCATTTTAGGAGATTTCAATGCGAAGCTGGATAAGGAAGCTATCTTTGAACGGGTCATTGGAAAGCACAGCCTACACAACACCACGTCAGAAAACGGACTAAGGCAAGTGGACTTCATGGCGGAACATAATCTGGTAGTTCTCTCACCTCAACATTCATAAGGGGACCTGGCGGTCTTTCAATCAATCGACAACCAATCAAATTGATCATATTGCGATCGACGGCAGACACTCCTCCAGCATCCTAGATGTCCGAACCTTTCGAGGAGCCAACATCGACTCGGATCATTACCTTGTTGCAGCCAAGTTACGGAGAAAGTACGTAAGAACACCAACATTTAACGTCGGAAAGCTGTAATTGCAAGAGACCGCCAGGACCGTCGCCGATCAAGTCTCCCTCAAGCTCTCTCAAGTTCCGATGCAATCTGCAGAAGCCATAGAACAGCAATGGAGTCGTTGTCAAAATGCCATTAGAGAGGCCGCATCAGTTGTACTCGGTTTCGAGCCACCACCGTCGAGAAACCTATGGTTTGATGATGAGTGCTGACAGGCCCATGTAGAGAAACAGAATGCGTACATGGCCACATTGCATCGACGGACGAGAGCTGCCCGCGAGCTCTATAAATAGAAAAGGAGGGAAAAGAAGGAGCACGAGAAGAGCGAGATTGAGGAGATGGAGAGATGTTACGGCAGGAACGACGTTCGAAAATTTTACCAGAAAGTAAACCGAACATGCCAAGGCTATTAGGACAGAGCAGAAGCCTTCAGGGCTGAGCACGGACAACTAGTAGTGGGGTCACAGTCGATTCTGAGATTGTGGAAGGACCACTTCTGGAGACTGTATAACGGCGATGATAGCCAAAATGCTGCCGTCAGGCAGAGCGAACCATTCATAATGGACGAAGACGTAGGAGAATCCCGTCCAGCCGACCTAGACGATGATAAGAAAGCGACATCGAAACTTAAGTCTTATAAAGCTGCTGGAGCAGACGGACTCCCCGCGGAACTGTTTAAAGCAGCTGGCGATAAGCTGGTCAGGAACATGCACCAACTCATCTGCAAGATATGGTCGGAAGAACGCATGCCCGATGAATGGAATTTCAGTATCGTTTGCCCGGTCTATAAGAAAGGAGACCCCTATGACTGCGCCATTTTCAGAGGGATAAGCCTCCTAAACATCGCGTACAAGATCCTCTCTGCCGTACTGTGTAAGCGCCTGAAACCGTTTGTGGACAATCTGATAGGTTCCTACCTGTGTGGTTTCAGGACAGGAAAATCCACGATAGGCCAAATATTTACACTACGGCAGATCTTGAAGAACACCCACGAATTCCATGTCGACACGCGCCATCTTTTTGTCGACTTTAAAGCCGCGTATGACAGTGTTTATAGAGACAAGCTATACAGAGCTACGTCATGTTTTAACATTCCTGCCAAACTCGTCAGACAGTGCAGGATGACTATGGAGAACTCTCGCTGCTCCATTAAAGTCGGAGGTGAACTAACCGACCCCTTTGATGTTAAAAAAGGTTTTAGACAGGGGGACGCACTGTCATGTGATTTCTTTAACATTATTCTTGAAAAGATCGTGCGGGACTCTGCGGCCAATACAAGAGGTACGATCTACTTCAAGTCCACACAATTGCTTGCCTACGCAGATGACATTGACGTTATTGGACGGACAAAGTGAGACGTCAATGAGGCGTTCGCAAGCAATTGAAGTAGTCAATGTCTTCGTCTACCTTGGCTCGATAGTGACAAGCAGCAACGACACCAGCTCTGAGATAAAACGCAGAATAACTCTTGCCAACCGTTGCTTCTTCGGCCTCAAGAGGCGATTGAGTAGTAGAGCCCTCTCTCGTAAAACTAAGGTGTCCCTCTACAAAATTAATCATACCGATCCTGCTCTACGGCGCTAAGGCTTGGACGTTATCAAAAGCGGATGAAGAGGCTCTTGGGCGTTTCGAGAGGGAAATTCTGCGTGCAATCTTTCGCCCCGTTTGTGTAAACGGAGAGTGGAAGAGGAGATTCAACCAAGAACTGTACAGGCTGTACAGTGGCATCGGTCTGGTTAGACGTCTTCGGATCCAACGTCTAATTTGGTTAGGCCAGGTAGAGCGAATGGACATCAACGCTCCGGCCCGAAGAGTCTTCGACTCCAACCTCGAGGGACGACGCAGCATTGGACGACCGCATTTAAGGTGACGCGCACAGGTGGAAAGCGACCTCAACCAACTGGGCGTGTGGCAGTGGAAGCGGCTGGCCAAAGATCGGGCCGAGGCTTGTTGGTTGAGGCCCTGGTTCACCCCGAACTGTAGCGCCACCAAAGTAAGTAAGTATTCCTAGTATTGCGGAACTTGAGCGTATATAAATCCTTTTGCGAAGTCGTCAGACTGACACAGCTTAAAGAAAGCAGTAAGAGTTGTGTCTCGCGGAGTTGTGACACAACTACTCTTTGGCCATTCTCCAGATGGACGGCTAAATGCTGAACCGTCGGAAATCTTTCGTGGATTGAGAATCCGAAAATTCGACAAGCAGCTTCGTTACTACTGAAGGCGGAACATCATCACCAGATTGCATTTCAGGTGGTAGTGGTTCAACGGTATTTGGAAATCGTTGAGTACATTTGACATTGACCACGCACGGTGACGTTGGATTCAATACACCACAGGGACCGTGTATCATGTTTTTCGTGATGACGTCGAACAGTTCTGGGTCATTCTCGGGGTCAGTTATTTCTGGACTTATAACTTTATCGATATTTCAAGTCAATTTTTGTTTTCAACCAAAGGAGTAAATGTGCATGTGGCAATCCACGTTTTTGCCACTCGATTATATACATCCAAGCATCGGCTTCACGAAATATATACATAATATGCCGTTGATCAGCACGTTCACAAACTTTCTAGCTTTAAAGCTGAAAACCCTTGCAGTAAAATCGTGACGGTCTGGTGCTGACTATCCCGGAAGAAGGTTGTCCTGGAGCTCTGGCCAGGAAGGATTTCAAGTGAAAGTAATAAAAAGTGATGGGCAACCGTAATTTCGGACATAGGCCATCGCATCTTGAGTGTATTCATGCATATGCCTAGGGCTACCAGTAAAGGATGAAGGCAGTATGACCATTCTGCCGATGTTGGTAAAGTCTACATTTACTGCAACTCTTAGGTGAATGTACTCTTCGGAGCGAAGTTTCTTCTGATTGAGTCTAATTATGTAGAGTAGCCTTTCACTTTCAATGTTGGCATAATTGCCAAACCTGCTGGACCTAAACAGGTAATTTTCAGACTGACGTATCATAAGTCTTTAGTAACACCAGGTTTTCGTCAGCGAGTTCGAGGTCTGTTGCTCTCATTCTACTTTGGTGCAGGTCTGATCTTGCCGAATGATCGGGGTTGATCGCTGACACCAGGTTGTCGTAATAATGTTTGGTATTTGTCAGCTCTTCACTATTCATTGACTCAAAGTTTCTAACGTCAGGAGCTCCAGACAGCCAAAATACGCCATGAACATGTGGGCTTCCTCTATATTGATACTCGAAACGGTACCAATAGTCTATGATCGGACACTTCTTCTCCAATCCTTCCACAAACAGTTCCACTCTCTTGCCAAAGTAACTGTCTGCAACTGTCGGGTTTTTTGAGAGCAATGATGCATGTCCCTTGCAACCTGAGCTTCAGATTTCCCAGTTGGATCGTATCTAAAATGTTTCGTTAGGCATGGCCACCAGAGATCTGCCGCGCTTAACGTCAAGAAAAATGTTGGAACACCAAGTTGGCTGATCATACTTTCAAGTTCTAAACGCTTCTAACACCAGTAAGACATTGTTTTTTTTTTTTTTAGAGACTCGCGCAGGTTCAAGAGTTTTTATATTCTCTTATGATGTGTTGTTACACACACAACCTGAACGGAGTGCAGTGGTTTGGCTCGTTGATGTTCGTTCACTACTCTCAGGGATGGTTGTCCTAGATAGGACGAGAGCCGACCAAATTCCGCGTTAGTTATAGCCCGTAATAATTCGTTCGAGCACTTTTAATATCGCATACGCAGAGGATGAATTTCAGTTGACCATATACTGTGAGTGTTATGCCTGCAGCAGTACGTCTGATCACTTTCCATTCACAACTGCGTTGCATACTTTTGTCCGTATAGGAATTACTTTTTCTTGGCTATGAAGCGAATTTGAACTATAGACCTTCCGCCTCTGATATTTGAAGCAAAGTAGAAAAAACGGTTCATCAGCGCCGGATCCTCTCTGGCTTGTTGTTGTAGATACTCCGGGGATCCATTGAAATTTGTCATGTTGGCGTAGATTAAGCCTTTGCTAATTGCGTCGTGGCGTTGCATCGTGTTGAGGCAGAAAAATGGAAACCTCGCGTTTTGCGCAAATCTCTTGTCATGGTAACTCATCAAATACCGAGCGCATTCCTGAATGTGGGTTGATTTTCTCTAGAACGTATATTATCATTGAAGTCAGCAGCACCAGAAGGGAACAGTTGGAGCCAAGCTTTGACGATGTATCCAACAGTCGTGAATTCGTTGACCGAATTTGCTGAAGCTGCGGGCCAATCGATTACATCACGTTGTTCGTGATATCTCATACCACTTGACACGGGAAGCGCATTAATAACCACATCGTCACTGTCTTCAGCAACATGTCTAAGTTGATCTTGAACGCTTCCGTCTTCTGGTAGTGCAGCCAAGGCGGACATATTGATTTGCAAGTCAGCATAGAAGCGATTCTGTTGCTTTAGAAACACCAGAACATCGTGTACCACCTGTTGTCTGACCCTAAAGTCTTTGTAACCTTGGGCTCCCTGCTTTTAGATTTTTTTAGATTTAGATTAGATTTATTTCATTCAATCGAACATAATTCATACATTATAACAGTGAGTTACCAACTAGATTAAGAAATAATATGTGTGACATTTTTTATTTATTATACTTCAAGTATTAAAATAGTTTAAAATGCCACTATACATATGGGCTTTACAGTACTAGATAAGTTCAAATTGTGGGTGGGGTGACCCTTACAAAATTATAAAATAAAAGAATAATAGAACAAAGGTAGTGATACGGAAGGAGTAGGATACACAGGGGCAAAAAAAGCAAAAAAAGAGAGGAAAACAGAGTAAATGTAGATTACACCAGAAGGTCAAATAAAATGGATTCTAAACAGTGGTAATCTAGATCCAGAAGCCAGTATTTTACGCGAGTTTCAAACAAACCAGAGACCGTTAATGTTCTTAAGGAAAGTGGAAGCTTATTGAAAAGACGGCACGAAATAACTTGATAAAAGTTACGATAGGCGGTGGTGCGATAGAAAGGTATAGACACTACATTTGCAAAGTTTCTTCGTAGGTTGTAGTCAGAAATTATTCGGCAATTACGGTTTCCTGATCTCATGAAGAACGTCTTCAACACTTTGAAGCAATACCGGTGACGGACGGGGAGAATTTTCGTAGCACGAAACAACGGAAAGCTGGGATGTCGACGGTGTTTCCGGCATAACAATCTTAAGATACTTTTTTGCATTATTAAAAGTGGTTTAATTTTATTCAGATGCGTTCCACCCCAACATGTAATACCATACTGGAGCCTAGAGTTAAAAATACCATAATATATAGTCTTGAGAAGTTTATACGAACAAATTTTTTGAAGATAAAAAAATTTCCGAAGTGCATAACGGAAATATTTCTTCAAAGATTCTGTGTGGTTAGCAAAATTCATCCTCGAATCAATAATCAGCCCTAAGTACTTAAACTCCTCTACATTCTCAATCAGAAAACACATATCACTGCAATCGGATGTTCTACAAAATGATGGAAGGAAAGGATCGGAAGCGCAGGAGCAACGAATCAATTTAAATTGTTGGCATTCCGGTGCGTGAAAGTAAACTTCTGCATTGGAATAGGTCTGGGAGGACAAATTGAAGAACATCATTTTTGTTTTAGGGCTAATGCTCAACTTATGTTCCGAGAACCAGATTCTTAATAAATTGAGGTCCCAGTTGATATCCGAGAGTTAGTTTAAGAAGCTGTCAGAACTATAGGAACATCCCACATCATCTGCAAAGGCAGTAATGTTAGCTTTAAAGTTTAGTCCAAACAGTGAATTAATATACGTAAGGAACAAAATGGGTCCTAAGACGGAGCCTTGAGGAACTCCCAAATTGATAAACTGGTTGTCACTCCCGGTACCATCAATCTTCACTCTTTGAGAACGATTTGATAGGTAAGACTTAAACCAGGATAGCATAAAGCCCCGAAATCCAGCTTTTTCAAGTTTGGCCAACAAGATTGAGTGGCTAACCATGTCGAAGGCTTTTGTGATGTCTACAAAAAGTCCTGCAGTGTGCTTTTTTGAGTCAAGACTCGAAAGAATATTAGAGCAAAAATGTAAAAGGGCATCTTCAGTTGATTTCCCTTTCTGAAAGCCAAATTGCACCGAACTAAAAAACTTGGATTTGTTTAGAAAAGAAACCATTCTCACTTTGACAGATTTTTCAAAAACTTTGCTAATAGCGGGAAGAAGTGAGATTGGTCTATAATTGCTTACATCCTCTGCAGAACCTTTTTTAAAAAGTGGAACTACGTCGGCACATTTAAGGTCATCAGGAAAAACTCCCAGGAATATGCTGCGATTAAAAATAACAGCTAAAACATCAACGATGAAACAACCGATGCGTTTTAAAACAATGTTAGAAATCCCATCACAACCGCAGGACCTAGAGTTCTTAAGAGTTCCAATTATCTGTAAAAGCTCAAGAGCAGTTATAGGTTCGAAGACAAAACTATCACAACTTTGTTGGACACCATGAACTGGTGGATTCTTCGCCAATGAGGTAAAATAGTTATTAAAAGCATTACCGATGTCGAATCTATTAGTAACTACACAATCATTTACACGAATGTCGGTGGGTATTTTAGAAGAGTAGGATTGGTTTAAGATGTTGTTAACTACCTTCCATTCATTTTTAATATTACCATTAGCCAGAAGAAATTTATTACGAAAGTAATTGTCGCGGCAGATGGGAATCTCTTTTTTGAGTTGGGAACATAATTTCTTATATTTAATACGCAACCTGGTGTTGTTGGGATGCTTTGAGCACTTAATCCTGAGCTTATTCTTGTACCTAACCTTGTTGATAAGTCTTGTGGATATCCAAGGTTTAAGTCTTTTAGGAGATTTCGCCAAGGACACGGCGGAAGTGCAGTTGATAATGTGTTTGGAGAGACGATCTAAAAACAGTGAATAGGAAATGGATGGATTACTTTCCGAGTATACATCGTCCCAGAACTCATAGCAAAGAAGGTCTTTAAGTTTTGTATAATTGATTTTAGTGGTTATTTTTGGTGCATTTTCAACTTTGTTTTTTTTCTGTAAACGGTTTGAATTTATCAATAAACCTGTCATTGAGTGATCGGAAATTTTTAAATTGAAAATGCCCTTCTCACAGGAACTTAAAAAAGAGTTAGAAAAACGTCCATATATATGATCCAAGCATCTACCTGACACCTCTCTTGTAGGTTCATTAATAAAACAGGTGAGTCCATGCGATGCCAAAAGGGTTAGATAGTTGGATACAATATCACTCTTTTCTAGTAGGTCTAAGTTGAAATCACCTAATATGATTACATTTTTAGATTTTTGGCTATCTAATAAATGAGAAAATTCTTCAATGTACGCTACAACATTAAACCTATGTAGTCTATACACACAGATAAAAACGTATTCCATATCGTTAAACTCAATGGAAACTAGTAACACGTCTGCACTATTAAAAACGACACTCTTAGCTTCAATAACTCTGTATTGCTCATTAACAAAGCACCCGACACCACCCGCAGCGTAACTTTCATAAGGGTTAGCAAAGAATTTGAAACCTGGCAAATGGTAATCGGTTATTTCGAAGCCGTAAATCCAAATTTCTGAAACAAAAACGATATCTGGAATGCATAAAAAAGAGTTAAGGTGGGTAACAAGAGATGCAAAATTCTCTCTCAGACTTCTAACGTTCTGGTGAACCACAAAAAGCTTGTTATTGCAGTAATTACTATTGATAAATACACTATCACAGTTTGGTATCGTAAGATTGAGGAGTGAAGAGTAATCATTTAGATCATTATTAAAATTCATTTAACTTTGTATTTGTAAACAAATTACGTTTATAAAACTAAATAAGTTCTAGATCATTAAACGATCTAATTGAGATTACTCCTCCACCCTCCACCTTTCTCAAAAGAATTTGGTTGTTTTTGAACCATACGTATTTGTAATTTTTTCTCTTCCTTACTTCTTTAGCTTTAAATAATAGAGCCTGTGTGTACTTAGTCATCGCATGGTTGATGAAGATTGTCCCATTACTGCTGCCGCTGCCACTGCCAATGCTTTGACCACTCTCGTTGATAACGTTGCAATTCATGGTTTTTTTCTTTTTTGCTTTCTCGCTCATTATCCGCTGCTTGGTTAGGGGGTCAGTGAACCTAACACAGATGATCGATTTGGAGTGGGTGTTATCTCCTCCTTCTTTGTTGCGTGCATTCTTCACAAAGCATCTCTCAATTTTTGAAGACTAGCTTGGCCTTGTCAAATGCATTTTTGTTGTCGACATCTGGAACACCAACAATTTCTATGCTGTTGCTGAGTTGTTGTTGTTGATGCCAGTTGAGTCGATTCACCAGTGAAGCAACTGTTGCCTTTAGCTCCGCATTTTCCTTCCGTAGCTCGTTGAGTGATGATAGGAAACGGTTATTGGTTTCCTCTAATTTAGAGAGCTTCAAATAAATCATTTGAAGAGTGCATTCGCTATTTTCGTTGGTAGGTTTAGTATCCGTGACAAATGACTTAGACTGACCGTTTGTGGTGGCTATTGATATTCGATTTACATCCGAAGAAGATGGTGCAGTTTTCGTTGTGTTATCACACTGTATGTCTTTGTGAAGCAAAAGGTCAGGCATACGCATTGATCTGCGTCTGAGTACACCACACTTGTCGCATCGAAAAGATTGGCCGCTTGATACGATGAATTCTGCATCTTTTTCAGTGAGTTTAACGCACGAGATATGGAAGTAATTCAAACCGTCACCACAAGAAATCTTAGTGGAACAGCTTCTTTCAATTCTTTCAGAACAAATAGAGCACTTCATTGTGAAATTTTAGTGAAAGTAAAAGAACCGAAAACCGAGATGCGCACCCCACGACACTCAAACACGTTCTCGTGTTTCCTAACCAGCAAAATGTTGACTGTATTAGGAACTCTAGGCAACTCGTTTGCAATCGGTTGCAGATCTTGCTCGCCGTTCAGAACGTTTCCTCTGAACGCGCGCACATTTTTTTCGAATATTTTATTTTTTTTCTAGATTTAGATTAAACTAAATCGAAATTCAAAATTTCGGCTTCGTCATGACCCGATATATATGGTCAACCAATAGTGTAAAAATTTCATCTCTCTAAAATGTCAGGAAGTGGTCCAAAAATGCGAACAACATTTTGAGTCCGAGTCAGCCCAAAGAAAACTCACCTTCGGTTCGCTTTGAAAAGTCCAGCGAAGACACCTTACGATTTGATTGCCTACCGGTCATTGGATGAACTCTGATTAATTAAAAGTGGTCGCCGTCTTCTACCCTTGGAAACATCAACGGATATTGCAATGAGTCGTACGACCGATGTGTTTCTACGACGTTTCTTAAGTTTGCACCTCTTTTGTCAATGATAATGTCTCTGCTTTCAAAATCATTGACGACCATAACTATCCCAATGTCATTCACTGTCGGAGCATTAAAACGCCATTCATGTTCATTAGGGGGCCCTTATAACGACTTGATGTGTGTCAGTTGGCATATTTTCAAAAGCTGTCTTATAAACGTTGACGTATTCGTTTCTTTCGTGTAGAATTGTCTGAAGCTGAAGGACAATATCACTCCTAACTTCTTCGATTGCTCTGCATCGCTCATTTGCCTACAATGCTTCATCGCCGGTAAAGTATATTTGCAGGAATTGTCTGTCCGGAGCAGCAAGAAGAAGGGATCCAATCAGGTGGTAAATTTGTCATTGGACTTTGAATGTTAGTTGGAAACCCAATTCAGTTTGGGGTGCTCCTATTGTACCGAATTATGTCATTTGGAAGCAGCTGTTTTATCGTCGAACATTTTCCAAGAAATGTCTAGACTGTGGCTGATCACCTGTTAACAGTGATCTAAGTGGCTCTGGTGATTCAGGCATATCATCCAATTTAACCTTGCCACTTGGACAGCACATTCCTGGTGTCTCATGTATTCATTTAAGTGCTGAGCAGTATTGACACATAACTGATTTTTCTCCTATCGTTAGAACTTGAACAGCTGCATAATTGAAGAATGGATCCTAAGCAAAAGCAGCATTCTTGAAATCCTTCGCTTTCAGTTATTATTTGTTTAAATGATCTCGCGTAACGGTCACGCAGGCGACGACTATACATACATGTGTACACCAATCGATCAGTATGGTGTTCTTCAGTTTCCCCTACCCTGGCATTTCACTCGCTGGTCGCTTGTGTCCTTACGGCTCGCTCAATTTCTTGCTCCCGTGCTCTAACTTGCCGTGTCTGATTGGCTCTTCTAGTGTTGCCTGAGAATGTAGCTTTTCTCCTAGCTGGCATAATGCAAATGATTGAAAGTTAAATAGAGAAAGATTAAAAAGAACAAAGGTATGGTTTAAAATGTAAAAAAGAAAATAAACAATACGATAAAAAATTAAACGTATTTAAAAAGAAAAGGACTAACAAAGGCCTTGTAGGGGTAGTATCTATCCGACGGATGCTGGCCTGCTAAAAAGCGAGAAGAGCCACCGCAGTCGAACATCTTGTGGCACTGTTAGTAAGTCCCATCCCCACCTCCTCGTGGTGCCATCTGGAGGTTTCCTATGGAAATTGCAGACGGGGAAGGGCGAATGGCGAGCCTCCAGCGCCAAAAAACAGGACTAGTCGGTTGGGCTACGGCCTAGTAAGCCGTTACCGTAAAAAAAACCACAAACTCCGAAACAACCACAAGCCAACAATATAAAGGACCGGATTTATGTTGACGACCCTTGCAAAAAACGAAAAAAGGACAACGATCTTCGCCTTTGTACGTGGAATGTTAGGTCCCTAAACAGGCCACGTGCAGCCCAAGACCGCTATAAAGCGGACATAAGCGCCATCCAGGAAATACGATGGAATGGACCGGGTATAAAGCGGATGAAAAACTGCGATATATACTACGGCGACTGTTAAAAGGAGAGAGGGCAACGATTGTTTGGATGCGGATTTGTTGTTCGAGGTGGATTAAGGCAAAAAGGCTTAAGCTTTCGGCATGTGAGCGAACGCCTCATAACAATCCGTATCAAGGCTACATTTTTCAACATCAGCCTGATCTGCGTCCACGCCCCCACGTAAGACAAGGAACAGAACAGCACAGAACAGACAGAACGTATGCCCAATGTCCCAGCTATGACATCAAAATTGTACTAGGAGACTACAATGCTAAGCTGGGTAATGACAGCATCTTTAAACGATTCATTAGCAAACATAGCCTACACGACATCACCTCCGATAATGGGCACAGGCTGATTGATCTTGTTACGGGGCGAAATCTCCTTCTAGTCAGTACGCGCTTCCCGCACCTCGATATACACAAAGGCACCTGGCGGTCTTTTGATCAATCGACTACCAACCAGAATGATAACATCGCGATCGACGTCAGACACTCCTCCACTGGCCTTGATATTCGAACCTTCCGAGGGGCTAACATCGCCTCGGACCACTATCTTGTAGTAGCCAAGATGCGCCTACGGATATCACGATCGCAGCGGGGTAGAGTAAGAATACAAAGTTATGACGTCGGAAAGCCACTATCGCCAGAAACCGCTCGTGCCTTTACCGACCCCATCTCCCTTAAGCTCTCCAATACACCTCAATCCTCCCCGCTATCAATAGAACAGCAGTGGAGCCTTTGCAAACAAGCCCTGAAAAGCTCTGCATCCGAAGTTTTGGTTTTCAAGGCTCCACCACGAAGAAACACCTGGTTCGATGTCGAGTGCAGGAGGATTCACACAGCGAAGCAGGATGCATATAAGGCCTCACTGCATAAAAGAACAAGAGCAGCTCGTAAGCTCTACGAGTTAAAAAGAAGGTATGAGCATAAGCTTCTCAGGAGAAAGAAGAGAGAGCACGAGAAGCGCGCGATTGAGGATTTGGAGAGGTGTTACTGCGGGCGTGACGTTCGAAAGTTTTATCAACAGATAAAGCGAACATGCCAAGGATATAAAGCCAGGACTTAGTAGAATCGCAGTCGATGCTGAGAATATGAAAAACCGATTCTGCACACCATACTGATAGTTTGGATGTCAAAAAAGGATTTAGGCAGGGCGATGCGCTGTCGTGTGATTTCTTCAACATCATATTGGAAATGATTGTGCAAAATCACTGGCCAATACAAGGGGCACAATCTATTTTAAATCCTCGCGACTCCTTGTATGTATGTATGTATGTATGTTGGCGTTACAGTCCATGAAAGACCTGAGCCGAGCTTCTCTCATTTTCATTTTCCCATAGGTGAAAGGGACTTACAGTTTATTGCCGGTTCCGAACGGCGAATTTCGAGAAGCTTTTCATGACAATTTTACTACAGGGGGTTTTGTCAGAACCCCGCTGGGGAGAAACACCGTGAAAACACGTTCGATGACATGGCTGTGTCGGTATTCGATCCCGTGTCATCGGCGTCAGAGGCATACACCGACGATATTGACATAATAGGTAGATCACAGGGAGATGTCAATGAGGCGATTGCTAGTATTGAGATGCAGGCGGCGAAAATTGGTCTGGCGGTAAACGAGGGCATAACTAAATATATGCTGGCATCAAAAAAGGACGCTCACCAGGGACGTTTGTATTGGTAGATGTAAGATCGAGGTAGTTAAGGACTTCGTCTACCTTGGCTCCGCAGTGACTTGGAACAACGACATCAGTTCCGAAATCAAACGCAGAATCACTCCTGCCAATCACTGTTTCTTTGGGCTGAAGAGGCATTGAGTAATAGAGCCCTCTCTCGAACGACAAAGTTGACTCTATATAAGACCCTTAACATCTCGGTCCTGTTGTACGGCGCAGAAGCATGGACACTATCAAAAGCGGATGAGGAGGCCCTTTGTCGGTTCGAGAAAAAGATTTTGCGCGTGATTTTCGGGCCTATAAACGCCGACGGGGGATGGAGGAAAAGATTTAACAACGAACTGTACGAGCTGTACAGCGACATGAGCCTAGTCAGGCGTCTACGGATTCAACGCCTAAGATAGATGGGCCATGTAGAGCGAATGGACACCACAGCTCCAGCCCGGAGATTCTTTGAATCCAACCCCGAGGGACGAAGAAGCAGAGGACGGCCGCACTTAAGATGGCGCACACAGGTGGAAGGGGACCTAGGCCAACTGGGTGTGCGGCAATGGGAAAGGCTAGCAAAAGATCGGCCTAGATGGAGGGGCATGTTGGTTGAGGCCCAGGTTCACTCCGAACTGTAGCGCCCTTAAAGAAAAAGAAGAAGAAGAAAAAGCCTTAAAAAAGACAGAAGACTATATAAAGGTAAGTAAAATGTTTAAAAAGATAAGAACACTATATATTTAAAAGTGGTCAAAGGTTTGAAAAAGGCGAGTATACTATGTAAAAACGGTAAGCTATGAATTTTAATGGAGTTCTATCGGTAAATGCTAACTCTATGGGAAGCTAAATAGGAAAGAAGACTCCGTTTTCAAAAAATTCCCTTGGTCACATACAGACATAAGGTTAGTCCACAATATCCCACAACCAATAGCCAAGTTCCGAGCTTTAATCCCTATTGTGTATTAATCTTAGCTGCAAACCTTTTTTCTATAATTACTGTTATTCACCTTTTCACCTCCTTGCTGTCAAGTATTTTTTTGTTTTTTTTTATATATGGGGCTAATACTACCATTAGAAATACGGCACTGCGATCTTTGCAGATCTATTATGCCTGCTAGCCGATTAGCCGAGGAGCCTCTCCACTTCTATAATAAAATTGAGAATTCTTCTCGTAGAAGCCAATGTGATCCCCTCAGGAGTCATAACTTCACTGAGAAGGATACGCTTCCTAAGATGGCAGAGAGCAGCACACTCACTTAATATGTGTTCCGCCGTCTCTTCGTCCTCGAGAAAGAGCCGACAATCAGTTTCGGACGAGAGGCTTATTTTGTTTAGATGATATCTCAGACCGCAGTGTCCCGTTAGGTAGCTGATTAGTCTTCTGATATCCACCCTATTGAGTTTGAGTATGTCACCAGAGTGTTTGTTCAGGGGTCGTATGAGTCGTTTAGATTGACGGAGTCCCCGAACGCTGTTCCAAAAGGACAGGTGTTGGAATTTTTCTTAGACCCGGAAATGCCGCAGAATGATTCCGCCTGGAACCCATTGCCCTTGATACCTTTATGTCCAGGCAGCCAGGAAAGTTTAACATTGTGTCTTTTGGCGAGGTCTTGCAGGGCGTCATGGCATTCCTTTACGGTTTTTGAGATCGTACTGTACGAACCCAGCGCTTTGAGCCCTGCTTGGCTATCAGAGAGTATGTTGATGGTTACTCCTCTAATGCCAGTCTCGAATTTTAGGTTGGCGCACGTTAGGATGGCATTCAGCTCTGCTTGGAAGATACTGGGACTTATTCCCAGGGCCTTCGAGGTCTTGCGTTTTGGGCCAAAGATGCCGGCGCCAACGCCGGAAGCCATATTGGAGTCATCCGTGTACCACCTAAGGCCTTTGACATTTAGCAGGGGATTACTGTTTTCCCATGCAGAGCGATTTGGGATCAGTATATCAAATCTCTTGTCAAAGATGAAGGTGTGCGGCAATGCGTCCGAGACCATAGTAATCATATCCAGCTCGGGTAGGTGTTGTAATATGGACATGTGGCCTACGGGTCTACATTGCATATTTGTTCCCGAGCAGAGAATTCTGATTGCATTGCGTAATGCTCCCTTTTCGATAAAAAGGTGCAGTGGAGTGAGTCCAATGAGTGCTTTTTGGGCTGCCGTGGGCCAGGTTGGCATAGCGCCTGTGATGCCGAGACACACTAGTCGCTGAAGGCGTTGAAGCCTAACAATTGTAGTTTTTTGCTCAACTTTTGACTACCTTATGTCTAAGTCCCCAAGTTTTACCTTAGGTGCGTCGGTAGGCCCACATGGCCTTAGTCGCCTTCATGAGTTTATTTTTCATATTGGAGTTCCAGTTGAGTCTGCGGTCTAAGTCAATACCTAGATACTTTACCTCCTATGAAAATCCTATGTGTGTGCCATTTAGAAAGATTGAGCAGGGTTGTACCTTTCTCCTCTTTGTAAATGGGACTAAGATTGTCTTATTAGGGTTAATAGATAAGAGCTCACAGGCAGTGATCTCGTACTTGCCCGTAGCAAAATGACTACTAGGTCAGCAGCTTGCTGTCAAGTAAGATAATTGATTTGAATTCAATGGACACTTTGATGACCAACTATCTCATCATGGAGATTTTTGATCACAGAAATAATATGCCTACATATAACCTGCTTGCAACCAAGATCTGTCATCATGCAAAAAATCATTTCAAACGGATTAGCCGTCTTAATTTGATGAGATAGCATACAACGTCTCTTTGATTTGTATATATATAGATAAGAAGCTCTGTGTTAATCAATTTGATTTATACTCCAAACAATCGTCTTTCAGACCCACGTAGTCGCAAGAGCCTAAAGCAGTTCTGATGAACCCAAGGGTTGAACACGTACATACGTATTCAAGTATCCATTATGCACATCTGTATTTCCATGCAATTCAAATAGCAACTCTCATCGCTTTCAGTTCGATTGTCAAACCTTTCACTTTCGACGCAGTCCATTTTTCTTTATCCATTCAAAGAGAAGCACAAGGCGATAATCCAATCTATCTTCGAAAAGCAATTCAATTGCTTTTTAATGTCAAAATTTAAATAAAAAATCTTCTCTTTCAAATAGGAAGCAGTGCAAGAATCCAGGATCATATATTCCCGCCATCTTTCGTCCAAGTTCTCATTCGTCTGCGTGCCTTTCAAAAGGAAACCAAACAAAGCAATCGGGAGGAAAACAGTACAAAAATGAAAAAAAAATTAAAGAAAAGAAACAACAAACACTTGAATGAGTCAAAGCTTACGCGAGCGAATAGCAAAACTAAGCAACCAAGTAGTCCAGGAACCACTACCTTAAGAAGAGCCGTCACTACCGAACAGTCAGGTGCACGAAGGAATCCTTTGGCCGCACTTCGATCGAACAAGTGTTTCAAAAGGACGTTCGTTGCACAATTTATTCATGTATGCAAACCCGACACAAACACCCAATGGGTGAGACCAACTCCACCAAACACACAACATGACACACATGTGCATAAATAACATTTAACACCGCAATGTCAGGGATCAAAGTAATAAATATCCAAGAAAATGAAAAATGTTTTTCCGTCCTAGCTACTGGTCGATAAACTTGACTCCCCACCGCCGAAACCGGACGACCATTTGGCACTGCACTCTCGGTACACGCCCATCTTGATGGTATGTTATTCATTCCTTTCTGCTCGGGCTGTCTCTCTTGGTTATAACAGCTTTAAGGGACCCTCTCGAACCGCAGATTGGAGACAAAACCTTAAGCAGCTGACCGGTCGGCTCTCAGACACATCAGATCAGATACGTGCTTTTACGTACACATTATCTCGTCTCCTGTTTGCTGGCAGCAAGGATGTCCAAAACGTGGGTGGAAAAGGGTTAGGTTTCGAAAAGTGATGCCAGCAACATCCCTTGATCCACTAAAACGTAAAAAAAAGAAGAAAAAAGCGAGTATCCTGAAGCTTTGTCTTGCTTCATCTCCACCTTCACCCTCGTATGGCGCTCGGTAGTATCCAATAAAATATATGGAAATGTCCAATTTTGTTAAGCACCGAGGAAGCAAATAAATCTATTTCAGCCTGGTGTGCTCCCAACCGCCATACTCGTTACTCTGGAATGCTTCTCGACCAGCGACCGTTCTCGTCCTTTAGTCTCTCCGTCTCTGCTAGCCGGAGAAGTACATCCTACTCAGGCGGTTACAGAGCGACATTAGGGACAGAGAATCATCGAGATCCAGGCAGAAAGAAAGGAAACTCGGGTGTCATTCATTTGCTGCCGAGTAGATACGATGACGCTTTGAAGATGATGCGAAAATCTTTGGACACGAAGAGAACAGATTCATTTACAATTTACTGGTTATTGGATCAAGCGTTTCCTACTCTGGAAATGCTTTTCAATTTTCGCCAGAGCATATGTGAACAGTTACCGAACATAAGGAGCCGACTATGTGAGAAGCATGGATGCATGTAGTCGCTGTGGTAATGGTGCACTGGCCAGATATGAAGTGTATGACGTTCATTGTTCGTGTTTGAGCATTTATTCAACTGAGCAAAGTCGATGAGGTCCTTTTTGATAAATTATCATGCTGTTGGATAATTTCCTAATCGGCTTAGAAGTCCATTGCAGATTAGTTGCTTGGACGCATGCATCATGGAAATATGATGCAGTTGAGTGGTCAAGTGGCTCGGCAAAATGTCGATCGAGAGCTGTTATCGGTACGAAGAGATGCAATTCTTTGTTTTGAATGGCTACTTAGGGCATTCATTGGAGCGACATTTTAAGGACTTATACTTGTTGGAGGTCGAGTGCTGGTCAGAAGTCAAAGTTGGTATATAATTTAGTATGTACACATATTCACTTTAAGCTGCTTATAATTAGTTTACATTGAGTTAATGATCGATGAATCAAATTAATTTCTATAATCAACATAAAAGTAAATGCTTACAGTATTATATAAATTTCTACTACTAAGGCAATCAATGGGCTTAGATGATTGCCCTTATTTGTGAAAGAACAAACAAACAAGGTTTGCGTCGCACTACTTCTTCAGTTCGAATGAAGTTTGTTCAATTGTTGTCATGATTTACACTACCTTATCTACTTACTTACTTATCAGGCCGGCGCTCATGTTCATGCGCTCGGCCACAGATATCGAGCCAATGTGGTCGACGGATCTTTGCCTTCCGGACTATATCCACATCTTTGTACAGCTCGTAGAGTTCGCTGTTCTGTCTTCTCCACCATTCACCTTTTTCACAGGCACGACCAAATATCCGGCGCAGAACATTTCTTTCGAAAGAACCTTAAATCAGCTCCACCGTCCTGCTTATCGTCCAGCTTTTGGCTCCGTATAGCAAACCTGGCAGTATAAGCGTTTTGAAAAGCATGACTTTGGTTCTTCGAGTGAGGGGTTTTGACTCAAATTGTTTGGATAAACCGAAGTAGCAGCGGTTGCCAAGGGCGGTTCTTGGAGTTTACGTTTGCCCCAAGGTAGACAAACTCCATAACCACCTCGTCAATCGTCATATTTTGTCCATAGCCAACATCATCGACCGCCGAACGGAAGGTCTATAGTTCAAATTCGCTTCGTAGCCATGAGAAAGTAAATCCTATACGGACAAAAAGTATGCAACGCAGTTGTGAATGGAAAGTGACCAGACGTACTGCTGCAGGCATAACACTCACAATATATGGTCAACTGAAATTCATCCTCTGCGTATGCAATACTAAAGTGATCGAACGAATTACTACGGACTATAACCAACTAGGAATTTGGTCGGCTCTCGTCCTATCTAGGACAACCACCCCTGAGAGTAACTGTGAATGAACATCAACGACCCAAACCACTGCACCAAGATGGGTAAGGAGGATATCTTTGAACGAGTCGTAGGAAAGCACAGCCTAAACGACACCACGTCCGAAAACCCATTTAGATTAATAGACTTCTCCTAGTAGCTAGCACACGATTCCCACATCTCAATATCCATAAGGGGACCTGGCGGGCTTTCGATCAATCGACAACCAACCAAATTGAACATATTACGATCGACGGCAGACAGTCCTCTAGCATCCTAGATGTCTCCGAACCTTTCGAGGAGCCAACATCGACTCGGATCATTACCTTGTTGCAGATAAGGCACGGATGCGAATTTCTCGGAATCAACGGAGTCGAGTAAGAACACCAACATTTAACGTCGGAAAGCTGCAATCGCAGGAGACCGCCTGGAACTTCGCCGATTAAGTCTTCCTCAAGCTCTCCCAAGTCCCGATGCAATCTGCAGAAACCATAGAACAGCATGACAACGACTCCATGTTGTCAAAACGCCATTAGAGAGGCCGCCTCAGATGTTCTCGGTTTCGAGCCACCACTGTCGAGAAACCCCTAGTTTGATAATGAGCGCAGACAGGCCCAAGTAGAGAAACAGAATGCATACATGGCCACATTGCATCGACGGACAAGGGCTGCCCGCGAACTCTATGAACAGGAAAGGTGGGAGGAGCATGCGCTTCTGAGAATGAAAAAGAAGGAGCACGAAAAGCTCGAGGAGATGCAGAGATGTTACTGCAGGAACGACGTTCGAAAATTTTACCAGAAAGTAAAACGAACATGCCACGGCTATAAAGCCAGAGCAGAAGCCTGCAGGGATGAGCACGGACAACTAGTAGCGGAGTCACAGTCGATGCTGTGATTGTGGAAAGACCACTTCTGCAGACTGTATAACGGCGATTATAGTCAAAATGCCGCCGTCAGGAAGAGCGAACTATTCATAAATGGGGACAAGACCAAATATATGCTGTCATCCAAGAAAGACGCGCAATACCGTCGTCTTGGTCAGAACGTCACCTTCGGCAGCTATATTTCGAAGTAGTCAAGGACTTCGTCTACCTTGGCTCGATAGTGACAAGCAGCAACGACAACAGCACTGAAATGAAACGCAGAATAACTCTTGCCAACCGCTGCTTCCTCTCGAAAAACTAAGGTGTCCCTCTACAAAACCTTAATCATCCCGGTCATCCTCTACGGCGCTGAGGCTTGGACGTTGTCAAAAGCGGATGAAGAGGCTCTTGGGCGTTTCGAGAGGAAATTTCTGCGTGCAATCTTTTGGCCCCGTTTGTGCAAACGGAGAGTGGAGAAGGAGATTCAACCAATAACTGTACGGGCTGTACAGCGATATCGGCCTGGTTAGACGTCTTCGGATCCAAAGTCTAAGATGGCTAGGCCATGTAGAGCGAATGGACATCAACGCTCCGGCCCGAAGAGTCTTCGACTCCAACTCCGAGGGACGACGCAGCAGAGGACGACCACATTTAAGGTGCGCGCCCAGGTGGGAAGGGACCTCAACCAACTGGGCGTGCGGCACTGGAAGCGGCTGGCCAAAGATCGAGCCGGTTGGAGGGGCTTGTTGGTTGAGGCCCTGGTTTACCCCCAACTGTAGCGCTATCAAAGGAAAGGAAGGAAAGACGGCCTGCCTGCTGAGCAATTTAGAGCAGCTGGAGATGATTTGTTCGGGAACAGGCACGAGCTCATCTGGATATGGTTGGAAGAAAGCATGAGATCAATTTCGCAGCGTCGTTTCCCCGGTTCATAAAAACAAACATATGTATGTAGGTGCCCGCTCTTCACAATCTCTTTGACCCAAAAACGTAAATGTTTGTACTGGCATTCACATTCATCGTCCAATTTCCTCCATTTTGTGCATCTAAAATGCTTTTTTCCGATACTACAATACCAACTGCCACACTCCGTTCCATTTCGTTCTCTACCACATTGCTTGTCGTTGGCTGCAGCCGCAGTCGTCTCTTTACCAGCACGACTATAACCAGGTGCTCTCAAACTCACTGGACTGAATTTAGCTAAACTACAACACATTTCAAGCTTACCATTTTGTTTGAGTTTTTTTCCCTCGCCACCAAAATTCAATTTGCAATTTTTTTACCTAAAAATCTCTCAGAGATTCACCAATTCACAGATTCAGTGCAACACCACCTGCTAATCTTTAAATCGAAAACGGAGAAAAAAAAGGAAACCTGAAACCTTTCCACAATCAATTCACGTTGGTCAATGAATAAATGGAAATAAAAGTAGGAAAAGCGAAAGTAGTACTTGTGCGCGATCAAAAGGTTCCATCCTCGCACTCGTGCTGAAAAATCCATTGAACCGTTTCCGATTTCGACAGTGATTTTGATACTCGTAGTTACCAACTCCAAGTGGCAATCGACAGGCAAATAGCTTCGAACTTTTTGCCATCCAACAACATAAAAGAAAAAAAAAAAAAAAAAAACAAACTGAATCAAGTACTTCTAACAACCCTGTACCAAAGGACTCGAGTCCTGCTGCAACATGATCATTTTAAACTTTCGCCTCATAATTAAGGCCGGACCACTCGTATTTCATAGCTGTCCGAATCGATATACACTCCAAAGTGAAGCAACTTTCAAGCAGCAAGCATGTTCCAACAAACTCGGATAATTCAATTAGTTCGCCTGTTCCTCCTGCGGCATCAGATACGGATAATGTGACGCAACATCCATATTCTCTCCCCAATGAGAGATAAGACAAAAAAAAATTCTTAAAACCGATTGAATGACTTCTCCGATTAACGGCGAGAGTCATAATTAAAATAAAGCGAGGGCTCGATTAAATACCGTACAATGAATGTACGTACATATGTACATAGATATATTCAAATTAAAATGACATGAAGCCAGACCAGACCGCTGTAGATGCTGTAGTTCATCATCCTGTCAACGTCGTCGATGACTTTAAAGAGATCATCTTTCGTTGTGGTCGCATGCGGACACTGAATACCAGGGGATTCCCCACTGGGAGTATGAACAAAACCGCAAAGTCCGAATGATATGTATTTGGGTTTTTTCTTCTTACATATAACGGTCGTGAATAATTGCGATGACAGTGTCATTGTTATTTGCATACGTAAATTAAATCCACTAGACTCGTACGCAGCGCTAGTCCTGACAAAGGGCACAGGGATGTGAAAGGTTTTTTTCTCTTTTAATTGCGTCATATTACGGTATGCGAGTAATTATCATTATTTTCATTTTTCAATTATAAAAATAAGACAGGCAGCGCACCAACAATGTTGATAAGAATTTTAATGGCTGTCACTCAGATAGTAGGCGCCGGCCGGCCACAATTGTAGATTAGTCGATTATGCTCGTAGTGCTAACGATGTCATGATTAAATTTTTCATTGAAACACGATGGTCAAGGGCGGAACAGCAGCAGCAATAATGATAACAACAATGCAGGAAGGCTGTCATTAAACATATGTACTTACATAGCTATAATACAATAGCAAAGCCTTAAGCGCGGTTCACATTGAACGACTTATCGAGCGATTAGCTTGACAATCGTGGTTGGACGACAAATTGTGTATGCAAAACCAATGTGAACGCTCTAGCTACAAGTCGGTACGATTTGTAGTCAGGAAGTTGAAAATTTCCAACTTTTTGTTTGACAGCCGTGGTTGAACGATTTATCGTTAAGGGTCAACAGTTGTCATACAACTTCAGAGCATTTTTTCACTTTCGCTTGTGCGTTCAGAGAAACAACACCAACTTTGAGCGGAATGAACGATATGACTTCAAACAAAGAAAAATAATTTTGGTTTGATTTTTTCATATGAGGAATTATTTCTCTCAGTAACTCATCATACGTTCCTAACAATTCGCAAATAATTACGAAAATCCTCTGGCAAATTTTGGTGAAATTCTCTTAACAGTTACCGATGAGGAATTATTACGTTTTCCGACCCATGGTTTAATCCACATTCGCTTTTTTTTTCTTCATTTTCGAGTATTTCATCAATAATCATCCCTGTAACCAGAGCATGCGCCGCCATGTTAATACTTCGAAATTTCTATCGCAAGTGAAGTCGGCCAACAAGTCGTTTGGTGTGTACGCTACGCATTATTTGGTCGTCAAGCAAATCGCTTGATAAGTCGTTCAATGTGAACCGCGCTTTACTCAATGTGGGTTTTTTGTTTGAATTTTGATTGGAAACTCGTTTAAAATAATCTGATGGCCAGTGTTAATCCCTTTGTTGTTTCTTCTTTTTTATGTTGTGGTATTTGCAAAGGAACAATTAGTAAATTATCACGTAAATGTTGTCTCATGATAACAGCGGTAATAATCGATCAACTGGTTGTAAATATAACTGAAATGCTATGCGGTGTGATGTTCTTTAATATAAGAAAGCTAAAAACTACTTCTCTACTTCTCAATTACCTCTTGAGACCAAAGAAGTGATTCCGCGTTTTATCTCAGCACTGGTGTTGTTGTCGCCGGTCATCAGTGAGCAAAGGTAGTCGATTTCCTAGACCAATTCAAATTTATATCCGCCTATGGTGACGTTCTGGCCAATACGTCGGTGTTGACCGTCTCTTTTAGATGAAAGCAGATATTTGATTTTACCCTCATTAACCTTGAGACCCTTGAGACAAAGCTACTATCGCCAGAAACCGCTCGTGCTCTTACCGATCGCGTCTCCCTTAAGCTCTCCAATACACCTGAATCCTCCACACTATCAATAGAACAGCAGTGGAGCCTTTGCAAACAAGCCCTGAAAAGCTCTGCATCCGAAGTTTTGGGTTTCAAGGCTCCACTACGAATAAACACCTGGTTCGTTGACGAGTGCAGGAGGATTCATACAGCGAAGCAGAATGCATATAAGGCCTGGCTGCATAAAAGAACAAGAGCAGCTCGTGAGCTCTACGAGTTTAAAAGAAGGGAGGAGCATAAGCTTCTTAGAAGAAAGAAGAAAGAGCACGAGAAGCGCGCGATTGAGGATTTGGAGTGGTGTTACTGCTGGCGTGACGTTCGAAAGTCTTATCAACAGATAAAGCGAACATGCCAAGGTTATAAAGCCAGAACGGAAGCCTGCAGGGATGAGAACGGACACTCAGTAGTAGAACCGCAGTCGATGCTGAGAATATGGTAAAACCACATCTGCAGACTGTATAACGGCGATGTTAGTCAATATACCGCTGTCAGGCAGAATGATCCATTTCTAATCGAGAGAGACCGCAGAGAATTCTGTCCCCCTGACCTCTTCAAGGCAGCTGGGGATGACCTGGTTGGGAGCATGCACCAGCTCATCCGTAAGATATTGTCAGAGGAAAGCATGCCCGAGGAATGGAGTCTCAGCATCGTATGCCCGATCCACAAGAAAGGAGACCCCTCTGATTGCGCCAACTATAGAGGAATAAGTCTCCTTAACATCGCCTACAAAATCTTCTCTGCCGTTTTGTGTGAACGCCTGAAGCCTTTTGTAAATAAGCTGATTGGTCCTTATAAGTGCGGATTCAGGCCAGGGAAGTCCACCATCGACCAAATCTTCACTTAACGGCAGATCTTGGAAAAAATCAATGAATTTCAGGTCGACACTCACCACCTATTTGTCAACTTCAAAGCCACATACGACAGCGTAATTAGAGACGAGCTATACAACGCTATGTCTACCTTTGACATACCTGCTAAACTCATCAGACTATGCAGGATGACATTGGAGTATGCTCGCTGCTCCATCCGAATCGGTGAACACCTTACCGATTGTTTTGATGTCAAAAAAGGATTTAGGCAGGGCGATGCGCTGTCGTGTGATTTCTTCAACATCATATTGGAAATGATTGTGCAAAAATCACTGGCCAATACAAGAGGTTAAATCTATTTCAAATACTAGCAACTCCTTGCATACGCCGACGATATTGACATAATACGTAGATCGCAGCGAGATGTCAATGAAGCGTTTGCGAGTATTGAGATGGAGGCGGCGAAAATTGATTTGACGGTAAACGAGGGCAAAACTAAATATATGCTGCCATCAAAAGAGGACGCTCACCACCGACGTCTTGGCCAGAACGTTTGTATAGGCAGATATAAGTTCGAGGTAGTTAAGGACTTCGTCTACCCTGGCTCTGCAGTGACCTGGAACAACGACATCAGTTCCGAAATCAAACGCAGAATCACTCTTGCCAATCGCTGTTTCTTTGGGCTTAGGGGGCAACTGAGTAATAGAGCCCTCTTCCGAACGACAAAGTTGACTCTATATAAGGCCCTTATCATCACGGTCCTGTTGTACGGCGCAGAAGCATGGACACTATCAAAAGCGGATGAGGAGGCCGGTTCGGAAGAAAGATTTTGCGCGTGATTTTCGGGCCTATAAACGCAGACGGGGGATGGAGGAAATGATTCAACCACGAACCTTACGGGCTGTACAGCGAAATGAGTCTAGTCAGACGTCTACGGACTTAGCGCCTAAGATGGTTGGGCCATGTAGAGCGAATGGACATCACGGCTCCAGCCCAGAGAGTCTTTGAATCCAACCCCGAGGTACGAAGAAGCAGAGGACGGCCGCACTTAAGATGGCGCACACAGGTGGAAGGGGGACCTCAGCCAACTGGGTGTGCGGCAATGGAAAAGGCTAGCGAAAGATCGTGCTAGTTGGAGGGGCATGTTGGTTGAGGCCCAGGTTCACCCCGAACTGCAGCGCCCACTAAGAAGAAGAAGAACCTTGAGACCCATCTTAGCCGTTTCTACCTCAATGCTTACAAAGGCCTCATTGACGTCTCGCTGTGTCCGTCCAATCACGTCACGCGATGTTTAGGAGACTTATTGCCCTATAGTTGGCGCAGTTATAGGGGTCTCCTTTCTTATGGACCGGGCAAACGATGCTGAGATTCAATTCGTCGGGCATGCTTTCCTCCGACCATACCTTGCATATGAGACGGTGCATGCACCTTACCAGCTCATCTCCAGCCGCCTTGAAGCTCAGCAGAAGGCCGTCTGCGCCCTCGGCTTTATTAGACTTAACTCTTGATATCGCTATTTTGACTTCGTCTAGATCAGGTGGACTGAATTCTGTTACATCGTTGTCCATTACGAATGGCTCGTTCCGCCTGACAGCGGTATCTTGTCTATCATCAGAAGTGGTCTTTCCAAATCCTCAGCATCGACTGCGACTCTACTACCAGTTCTCCATTTTCATCCATGCAGGCCGCCGCTCTGGCTTTGTAGCCATGACATGTTCGTTTTATCTTATTGTAAAACTTACGGGCGTCATTCCTACGGAAGCATCTCTCTATCTCCTCGATTCCACTCTTTCCGTGCTCTCTCTTCTTTCTTCTGAAAAGCGTGTGTTCCTCTCTTCTCTTCTGCACATAGATTTCGCGCGCAGCTCTCGTCCGTCGTTGCAGCATGGCTTTATATGCCTCTTGTTTTGCTGCATTGGCTTGTTCGCATTGTTCATCGAACCAGGAGTTTCTAGGTGGTGGCGGTTTGAAACCCAGCACCTCTGAGGCAGCGTCTCTGACGGCGCTCTGGCAACGCGCTCATTCCTGCTCTATGGTTTGTGCTGCTGTGGGCGGATTTTGAGAGAGCTTGGAGTAGACACAATCGGCAAAGATTCTGGCAGTCTCTTGCGATTATAGCATTCTTGATATCCTCATTCGTACCTTGGCTACAACAAGGTAGCGGTCCGAGTCGATGTTGGCCCCTCGGAAGGTTCATACGTCGAGAATACAGGAGGAGTGTCTGGCGTCGATCGCAATATGATCAATCTGTTTGGTGGTCGATTGATCAAAAGACCGCCAGGTACCCTTGTGGATTTTGAGATTTGGCAATCGCTTTCTTGCTACAAGGAGGTTACCCCCGCTAGGAAATCGATTAGCCTAAGTCCGTTGTCGGATGTGGCGTTATGGAGGCTACGCTTTCCTATGATCGACTCAAATATGTCCTCTTCGCCCAGTTTTGCATTAAAATCTCCTAGGACTATGTTTGCGTCGTAGCTGGGGCATTGGGCATATGTTCTGTCTAGGAGATCATAGAATTCTTCTTTGAATCGATCGTCCTTTTCTTCCGTTGGGGCGTGAGCGCATATTAAGCTAATGTTTCCAAATTTCGCTTTGATGCGGATTGTTATGAGGCGATCGCCTCGGAAGCTTAAGACGTTTTGTCGGAGTCTTCCTCTAATAACGAATCCGCACCCGAATAGGCGTTGTTTGTTCTCCTTGTAGCAGTTCCCGTAGTAGGCGTCTCAGTTTTTCATCCGTCTTTTGCCTGGTCCATTCCATCGCACTTTCTGGAGTGCGGTTATATCTGCTTCATAGCAGTTGAGGGTTTGCTCCAATTGATCGCCTGCATCCGGTCTGTTAAGGGACCTCACATTCCAAGTGCAGACTCTCAAGTCCGTTAGTCGTTTGCAGGGGCGTCGGCTTTGTATCCGTCCGTATCTGAGGCTTGTTGTCGTTTCGGAACAAGTAGATTTTTACGTGATAGGGATGTTACCCTTAAGCGCAACCCCCAACATGGAGGGCCAGGTTCCTCTTTCCACAGAAACAAGGGGTTGTGTCGCAGCACACATTGGTTCACTACCTGGCGTGTGCCAGGGCGGCTATCCAGGGTGGGGCACGCGGAGGCTGTGTTACAACTTGGATGGAGCAGGCACAGAGATCGAAGCTGGCGTTTGTCGTTTTGCTAGCTCCCTCCCCCCTAAAGGTTTTTAGTCAAGGTTTTAATGTCCCGAAATCGAATCTTGTTCCAACAACCCATCGATCAATCATCTGGCCAGTTATATTTAATTACCTCGGCAATCTGTAGTCTTGTTTAATAGACTCTGTTACTGAGTCTGGCGAAGTGCGACTAACGCACCTTTTTATAAACATGGAGATGTGCCTAGATTAACTCTCCCGTCATCGAGAGCTCGCAGTAGTCTAATTAGCGCATTCAGTCCGCAATGGCCGGTATCGTATACACGAATTACTCTACATGAGATCAAGAGTGGCCCCCATGAATGGAGGTTTGCTATTTGTATTTAATGTTGTGTAACGGTCTTAATACGGCTCTTACTCCTTTGCCACTAATGTTATAGCCACCATCCACAAACTAACCCCAAAACTGTGCCAAATAACACATTTATTGAGAAGCTAAGAAGTTCTGAAGAAATATGCGACCCTATGGTTTTGCCCTTTCAGTTGCTTCTCATCTCACTAGAAAAAATGTCCCTATGGCCCATGTAACAAAGTCAATTCGTTTGTTTCAATTTTCGTTGGAATCCCCACACATATCAACAGCATAATTCCCACTTTCTTTTACGTGCACTCGTATTCATTCCCATTGATTTCGTCCGGCAATCCTTTCATTTATTCATCCATCGAGAGCCGAGAACAACTGATGGGGTAACAAGAGCAGCAGCTTTTGGTCTAATTTATGAAGGTCATCCTTTCCATGATTGATATAAATTTCTATTTCAATATACACTCAGATTCTCGGTATCCACCATCCCTTAACACCATCAGTCAATTCTCATACGCACATGTGCCGAAGGATAATAATATCCTTTCGTCTTTATTTGGTTTCATAAGCAGCGTGATCCCTATGTGATATACACAAATGTTTGTTTCTGTTTTTGTTGAGCTACCGTTTATAGGACCGGCGGACCCACTCGGATACGATGGCAGGATGCTATTGTGTATGGTAGGAGGAGGTAGATCGGCACATAACATATTCAAAACACATACCCCAATACAATTTATCTAAATGGTATTGCGGCGTGGAGCAGGCGATGAAAAGGACCGGCAACGACCTATTCAGCCCTTCAATGTACTTTCTCTGTTATTTCGCTCATCTTTTATTTTGTTGTTGTTTTCTTTGCATCTTCCTGTGCTTGTCAGTCGGTGCTACCGAAGCTAAACTCTCTCGTTGTTCATCTATGCCATATCATACACACCATATTGCTTTTTTATATGTAAGCATCCTTTTACGAAATTTTATTGCAATCCGCAAAAGAATAGAGGAAAAAATCTAAGCAAAAAAAAAAAATAATGAAAAGGAATTGGACAAAATAACGCCTGCCACTAGCACTTGGTAAGAAGCAGAACCATCGAGCAATGGACCACTATCGACCCGAAAAATTGAGGCAAAAAAAAAAAAAACAATAACAAACGATATCCCTTTTGGACACTACAATTCGTAGTATCGCCGGCCAAAGCAAAGGTCTACACCGACACAAAAAAAAAAAAAAAACAATCTGTGAGCCATGCGGCTGGAGCGAAAATATTATTCCACTTGAAGAGTTATGAAAAATTGACCAAAAACAATAAACCCCTTAATTTGAGCGGGAAGCTTAGCAATTTGCAGATGGTAAAGACAGAATATCGTTAATAATGGAATTTCCTTTTTATGATTGTGGCCAAGGCAGTGCTTATGGTCATGAGAATGGGCGACGGTAATCGGGTGATGGAAGGGTTTGTTTATCTTAGAAACATTGAGGGGTTAAATGTGGATAGGATAATCATAGATATTTTGAGGCTTTATGGATTGGCTAGATTGAAGCGGTTTTCGTATAATGAATGGGTGAGTAATAAAACAGATGGGGTTAGGGATTTGCGACTAATTGATAGGCTTCTTTTTGCATTTTTCTTCTGGTTTCCTGGATGGTATAGACCAACGTCGATGTCCTATTTCTTCTCAATGACATGTACATGTATTGTATTGAGGCTTAGTAGTCTGCCTCGATTCCAAGTGATATATTGATAGAGCTCCATATTAGAGGTATCTTGGAAAATCAAACACCTCTGCATCTACCGAGAATGCACTACATCACCTGGTTACGCGCATTGAAAATAGTTTTACACAAATGGAGATCGCAATAGAGTGAGCCTTCGATAATACTGGCTATCGCCACTGCACTATCCTGCAGAGGTGTTGACCATCCCACTAATCACTGGATTAGGGCGATGCTAAATGTATGTATGTATGTACATATGTTGGCGTTACAGTCCATGAAGAACCTGAGCTGAGCCTCTCTCAATCACCCATGTTGTGTGTGATTTCATTTTCACATAAGGGAAAGGGACCTACAGTTTATTGCCGGTTCCGAACGGCGAATTTCGAGAAGCTTTTCATGACAATTTTACTACAGGAGGTTTTGTCAAAACCCACGCTGAGGAGAAACACCGTGAAAAACACGTGCGATGACATGGCTGTGTCGGGATTTGATCCCGTGTCATCGGCGTCAGAGGCCAACACACTACCCACTGCGCCACGGTGCCCTCTATCCGATGCTAAATAGCCGTATCATATCAGCCACATGCGGAGAGGTCTCAGTGACTGTATCCACTGTATCCACTGCTTTGGTCGATAGTCATCGATGATCTACTACGCAAGCTAACCACTTGGGGCTACGAGGTCATCGGATATGCTGATGACCTAGTAGCTATTGTTACGGGCAAGTGCGAGATCACTGCCTGTGAGCGCATGCAGCTTGCGCTCCAACTTATCTCTGACTGTGGTGGCAGAGAGGGCTTATCTATAAACCCTAATAAGGGGGCGTTCAAGTATTACGTAACGCAATTTGGGGGAAGGG
Source organism: Eumerus sabulonum (assembly GCA_951905685.1). Taxonomy (NCBI): domain Eukaryota; kingdom Metazoa; phylum Arthropoda; class Insecta; order Diptera; family Syrphidae; genus Eumerus; species Eumerus sabulonum. Next base: position 44,401,163 of record OX645062.1, on the reverse strand, counting down.
GGGTCTTGTGAAACGTTACGATGCGTTACAAGGCGGGACGGCGGTTCAAGCAACGCGTTATGTAACATCGTTTTCTTTATTTAAATAAAAAAAAACACCGGCCAAGTGCGAGTCGGACTCGCGCACGAAGGGTTCCGTACCATCTGTATATACATATAAATATGAAAGAGACTATGTATGTATGTTACCTCATCAGTCATCACATTAAATCACATTTTTTGTATGATGACAGATCTTGGTTGCAGGCAGGTTATCGGCATATTACTTTGATAATCACCATAGAATTCAAATCAATTATCTTACTTGACGGCAACGATGTGAAAAGGTGAATAACAATAAATATGGGGAAAAGGTTTGCAGCTAGGGTTAATTCATCAAAGACACAAATATATTGTCGACTAACCTTAGTTCAGTATGTGATCAAGGGAATTTTTTGGATGAAAATCATATCTGTTGTATGGGAGCCCCCCTTAAATATTAATTTTGTTCTGTTTTTAGCATTTGTCGTGGTAGCAGCAACAGAAATACATCATCTGTGAAAATTTCAACTATCTAACTATCACGGTTCATGAGATACAGCCTGGTGACAGACGGACGGACGGACAGCGAAGTCTTAGTAATAGGGTCCCGTTTTACCTTTGGGTACGGAACCCTAAAAAGTAGCGAATTATGTAAATTGGCAATACTTTTCATGTATGTGTTACGGGGAATCCCCCGACTGTTTTATGCATCATTTCTATGTTGTTTTCGTTGTTGTTGTTGTGTTGTTCATGGCAGCGCTGTTGATGAATGCCGACGTACAGAGATGACAAGGAGTTGTCTCACTCTCTCCGACCTTCATGAGAGGCTGTTGTTGATGGGATTCCAAATTTCTCGAAGCGGTACATATCTTCATCTACTCCCACGCGTTTCTAACACACAAGAGGGAAGGAGGCACGTACATACCGTACCCGTGAAGTTAGCAAGACCACAAACCGAGATGCACAAAAAGCACGAAGATGGAGAATTCTGCACTGCTACAATTAGGTCCTTGGAATCTCTCGCGTCGCTTCTGGGACCGCAGTAAGTATTTGTTCTCTCTCAAGACGATAAGGCCCGTGTACCAATAATTTTACCGGCAGTGAAAAGACATAGCCCTCTTTTATTGCATATTGACCATGGCTGACCATGACTGGATCGTAGCAGAGCAGCACAAACTTATTCCTTCTGTATACGCCGGTGTCAATGTGAGTTCTGACGGTTTCGGTAAGGAAGAAGCTGTTGGTTACAGCTGTCAGACACATATGTTTATCCATTAGGAGTGGGAAACACGCATCCTCCACAGCGAACACCCATGCGTATGATTTCGAATCACTTTTGTCTGTGCCTGCATTCAAACCACTAATGATGACAGAATCGAACACCGTGAAGCCAGTGATCATCATTTTCGTAGATGGTGGGCGAGACGAAAACCCGCGTTATCAGAAAGTCAAGAACTTTGGCATCCAATATTTTAAAAAATACAACCTGGACGCTCTGTTCATAGCGACGAATACTCCTGGACGGAGCGCATACAACCGAGTTGAGCGACGCAAGGCTTCCCTCAGCAAACGACCGTCAGACGTCATCCTGCCGCATGACCATTTTGGTTCTCATCTCGACAAAGGAAACACGCTGGGGAGACACTTGCCAAAGGTCAGGAGTGAAATGAAACGGAGAAACGTTACGGTGCGTTACATGGGGGGGAGGGAGGGTACAAAATCTTCAAAAATTGCGTTACGTAATACTTGAACGCCCCCTAAGACAATCTAAGTCCCATTTACAAAGAGGAGAAAGGTACAACCCTGCTCAATCTTTCTAAATGGCACCCACATAGGATTTTCAGAGCAAGTAAGGTATCCAGGTATTGACCTAGACCGCAGACTCAACTGGAACTCCAATATGAAAAATAAACTCATGAAACCGACTAAGACCATGTGGGCCAGTCGACGCACCTACGGTAAAACCTGGGGACTTAAACCTAAAGTAGTCCACTGGTTATACACCGCGATAGTAAGACCCATCGTCACCTACGGGTCCACCATATGGTGGAGAAAAGTTGAGCATAAGACTGCAATTGTTAAACTTCAACGCCTTCAGAGACTAGTGTGTCTCGGCATCACAGGCGCTATGCCAACCTGCCACGGCAGCTCAAGAAGCACTCATTGGACTCACTCCACTGCACTTTTTTATCAAAAAGGTAGCATTACGCATGGAGTTCAGAATACTCTGCTCGGGAACAAGTAAGCCATGTAGACCCGTAGGCTACATGTCCATATTAGAACACGTTCCCGAGCTGGATATGATTACAACGGTCTCGGACGCATTGCCTTTCACCTTCACCTTTGACAAGAGATTTGATATACTGGTCCCAAATCGCTCAGCATGGGAAAACAGAAATCCCCTGCTAAATGTCAAAGGGCTTAGGTGGTATACGAAGAGCTCCAAGAAGGCTTTCGGCGTTGGCGCCGGCATCTTTGGACCAAAACGCAAGATCTCGAAGGCCCTGGGAATAAGTTCCAGCTTCTTCCAAGCAGAGCTGCATGCCATCCGTCATGCGTCAATCAAATCTTGAGACTCGCATTAAAGAAGTAACCATTAACATACTCTCTGATAGCCAAGCAGCGCTTAAAGGGCTGAGTTCGTACAGTACGAACTCAAAAACCGTCAAGGAATGCCACGACGCCCTTCAAGACCTCGCCAAAAGAAACAATGTTAACCTTTGGTGGGTGCCAAGACATAAAGGTGTCAAGGGCACTGAAATTGCCGACCAACTTGCCAGGAAAGGTTTCAGCGATAAATATATAGGTCCGGAACCATTCTGCTGCATTTCCGGGTCTAAAATAAATTTCTTCTTAGACAAGTGGGAAAAATTGCAACACCTGTCCTTTTGGAACAGCGTTCGGGGACTCCGTCAATCTAAACGACTCATACGACCCCTGAACAAACACTCTAGTGACGTACTCAAACTCAATAGGGTGGATATCAGAAGACTAGTCAGCTACCTAACAGGACACTGCGGTCTGAAATAACATCTAAACAAAATTAGCCTCTCGTCCGAAACTGAGTGTCGGCTCTGTCTCGAAGACGAAAAGACGGCGGAACACATACCATATGAGTGTGCTGCTCTCTGTCATCTTAGGAAGTGTTGCGCCGCAGTTGTACGTCTGGTTCCTGGTCCAATAATAAAGATCCCTTTTTTTTAAAACGTTTCGATTTTATTTCCTAAGTTCAAACAGAAATTAACGAAATAAGAAAAAACTAAAAAAATCCTTACTTACATTGGTAGGAAACTTACAAAAAAACCTAACTACGGCCAACGTCGTGGGGGTAACCTCAAACCTCTCGCATGTGTTTTTTGAGAAACAAGAAACAAAAAAAACTTCTTCCTGATTTTGACGTTTGGCCATGAATTGCTCAAATAGCCCAAATAATTATTCTCCCCACGACGTTGCCAGAACAAAACTATAATATTCATAATTGAACTTAAGTTCCCCGATTACGCTCGATGACATCCCGCGGCCCGTCTGATGCTCTAGGGCGAAGACTCCAAATCCAAAACAGCGAGCCTTCCAACCGACCTTTTCGCCATTACTGCTCCACTTGACAAGCAAACATCAGCAGTCCGCACAGCTCCGTCCGGTCCGGGGTAAACCCGTGTAACTCTCCCAAGCTTCCACGCAGATCGAAATTCACCTGGCTCCACCACAAGTACAATGCTGCCGACCACCACCGGCTTCGTATCCTTGTACCACTTTGAGCGCCTGGTAATCTCCGGAAGGTACTCAGAGTACCAACGCCTTGTGAACATTCTCATCAAATGCTGCGCTCGTCGACTATACAACTTACTCCACTGATCATGTCCCGAGAAAACTCCAGGTGCTGTAACATCTCGGTCGCCGTCCCCGAAAAGAATTGAATTCGGCGTAAGTGGCTTTGGATCGTCTGGGTCAACGGGTATGTGAGTTAGCGGCCGCTTGTTAATCTGCCCCTGGGCCTCCATTAACGCATTCAGGAGAACGTCCTCTCGAGGAGTCACTCCTCTTAAGATAAAATCCATGCTGGACTTGATGGATTTGATAAGCCGCTCCCATGCTCCACCCATCCATGGCGAATACGCTGGGATAAAACGCCAAACTATCCCCTCGTATTTTGCGCAGTACTCACTCAGAGCGCCCTCCATCTCCTTGATGTCCCTCTCCAATCGATTCCTTGTCCCGACGAAGTTGAGACCATTGTCACTATAAATAAATTTGGTGACGACACGGATGATGAGAAATCGGCGCAACGCCATAGTACATTGGTCCAAACTAAGATCATTGAGAACCTCAATGTGCACGGCCCGAAAACTTAAACAAGTAAATATCATCCCATATCGCTTAGCCGTACCTCTTCCATATTTTACGTTCATTGGTCCAAAGCAGTCCACGCCAACGTAAGTAAAGGGTCTCAAATCGAAAGCTAACCGGCCTTCGGGTAGCTGACCCATCAGAGGCATAACTGGGTTCGCCTTGAGCCTCTTACACATAAAACACCGTGATTTGACTCGCGCTACTGCTCCACGGATGCTTATAATCCAAGCCCTCTCCCTGATGTCCGAAATCGTTGTTGCTGTTCCCGCATGAAGATTTGCCTCATGATGATGTTGCACCAGTAAATCTACTAACGGATGGGATTTGGGTAAGATGGCTGGATTACGCGCGGCGTAGGAGATATTCGCCCCCTGCACTCTCGAACTTAAGCGCATTGTGCCCTCCTCATCCATAAACGGCGACAAACTCAATAAAGGACTCGTGGGCTTTAAGCCTCGTTTGGAATGCATGCAAGCAACTTCACCAGGAAAGGCCTCCAGTTGGATCTTCCTAAATAACCAGTTCTCAGCGCGAAGAATTTCCAACGGTGTTGCGAAAAACTCCTTTTCGGTTACTCTCCTTCTTAGAATGTCCTTAAAACGAAGTAGCAATGCCAGCACTCTGACCGCCGAAAACCATCTTGAACGAAACCTCGGCCGCAACTCATCGAAAATCCCGTAGGAAATGTTTCGCTGGTGCACATTCACGGAGAATTTAGGATTTAAAACAAGCTCGCTTACCTCATTGGAAACAGCTTTGCCTAGGCGTATGGGCCAATCAGCTTGGGAACGCTTCAAAAATGCAGGTCCTGCAAACCACCTGCTGCTATCAAAGCTCACCGTCCGCTCACACCATCTGGTTCTGTCGTCGGCAACGTTATCCGCAGTCCCCACAAACCGCCATTGATTCGGATCAGTCATTTCCAAAATCTCACCAACACGAACTGCCACAAAAGATGGAAACTGGAACTTGGACGTATTGATCCATGAGAGCACGGTCTTAGAGTCGGACAGGAAAATCACCTCTTCAGGATGGATTGCGTGGGATTTTTTAATTGTATCTGCAACCCGCACACCAAGCACGGCCGCCTGCAACTCCAAGCGGGGTACCGACAATTTCTTAACTGGTGCCACCTTCGCTTTTGCCATGGCGAGCGCTATCTCCACCTTTCCATTTTGATCGAAACGCCAATACGATACAGCGGCAAAGGCTTTCTCTGAGGCGTCCACAAAAACGACCAAACTTACCCTAGAGGAGTCGGGGTTCCTAGACGTGTACGGACGGGGAATCTTTACCTCTTCAATTTGCCTTAAACACTTCATGAACTGCAGCCACTGACATTTCAACACACCGGATATTGGCTCGTCCCAGTCGAAGCCCTCACGCCAAATTTCTTGCAAAATAACTCGGCCCCGAATGATGAAACAGGAAATTAGGCCAAGAGGGTCAAAAATCCTCATGATAGTCCTTAAAATCTGTCGTTTCGAAATTTCAGCTCCCGGCTGCGTCATCCTTCTCAAGCTTTCATCCTCAGTCAACTTATAAATCAGATGATCCGATGAGGGATGCCAAAACATTCCCAAAATCTTGGTCACGTAACTTTCAGATTCGTTGGGATCAATGCTGACCAAGCTTGTCTTAATATTCGCTTCGGGTATCTGCTCTAAAAACGCTCGACTGTTCGACTGAAATCCCACCAGGTCGAAATTCATTGATCTGCAGATTCTAATAGCGTCCCCACTCACAGCCACCGCTCCTTCCACCGTGTCGTGGCTATTGAAATAGTCGTCTACATACGTGCGGTTGACTAGACCATCCACTGCCTCAGGACACTGCTCTCGGAAAAGATTAGCGTGATAATTCTTGACGAATTGTGCGGAAGCGGGAGAGCATCGAGGCCCAAACATCATCACCTGCATGATGTAAACTGAGGGCTTTCGAGAAGTGTCACCGTCTCTCCAGAGAATCCGCTGGCACTGTTGATCTGCTTCTCTGATCCTTATCCGATGGAACAACTCGCGAACGTCTGCATTGACAGCAATTTGACGCTCGCGAAACTTGAACAGTCCGGCGTGAAGAGGTACCAAGTTATCTGGACCCTTTAATAAATGCGAATTCAAGCAAACTCCATTCACCTTTGCGGCTACGTCAGACACGTCCCTTGGCTTTGGGGGAACCTTGTTCTTGTTTAAGACGATAAATGTCGGGGCATACCAAACTCTTGCCCATTCTCGGCTTAGCTCCTCATCTGAAGCAATCCTTGCATATCCTTTTGCTACCAATTCGCGCATGTGCTGGTTCTTCCACTCTAACAACTCAGGATTCTTCAGCAACGACTTTTCCAAGCTAATAAGTCGTTTCTCAGCCATGGGGTAACTATCCGGAAGCTTCACCTCGTCCGAGTCCCATAGTAAGCCAATTTCATACTGATCTCCGACTTGACGCAGAGTCCGCTCCATCACTTCTAAAGCCCGGCTGTCTGCCTGGCACACGAAGTTACCCCTTGGAGGTCGCACTCCAAACTCCTCGGTTGTAAAGTGACGTCTAACTAGATCATGTAGCTCTTCATCCTGCTTGTTGCTGTCGTGAAAGTACAATTGCGAGGGCCTTCTTGGCGGATTAACACAAAAAACGTTGGGTTTCAAATTTGTTTTTCCGAAAACGGTCCAGCCGAGAATTGTCTTAATAGCATGTGGCTCTTCCTCTGTCCCAGACCGCTGGCAACGCCCCAAAAGGAACTTGGCTTGATCTAAGCCCAGCAGAATTTTCGGCTTCGCATCATGGAGATCTGTCAACGGCAAGCCCTTAAGATGGGGATACATCTCCTTTAAAACAGCAGTGTTGATACTTTGACACGGCAACTCCAGATCCTTGACAGTATATATGTCCCTTAGCATGTGCCGCTTGCGCTTGTTCACGGCAGAAACACATAAACTGGTCCGCAATGAATCCTCGACTCTGGAGACTCCCTTTGTCCATTGGAGTGTTAGCTGCTCTGATTCACCTACTAACTCCAGTTGATCGGAGACGTCCTTCTCAACCATCGTAATTGAAGAGCCGTCATCCAAAAAGGCAAACGTGTCCAACGATTTATTGTTATTCCCGTATAAACGTATAGGAACTACTTTGAACATCACTGGAGACTTAACTCCTACATGCGACGAATGAATCTGTGGTGGTGGGACGAAAGGTGGAGCTGATGAATTTAAAGATGGCTTAGAACTTGATGGATGAAGTAATGGATGGTGGTGTTTCGCACAACCTCCAATACCACATCTCTTCTCTTGTGAACAAAATCTCCACTTATGTGGGGCCGGGTTCAAACATCTAAAGCAGATCGCCTTGTCTTTCGCAAAGACGAGCCTTTCAGCCGTGGTGAGAGCTGAAAACTCTCTGCACTCACTTAAACCATGTTGGCAATCTCCGCACTTGACGCAAGCACTACTGGAGGAAACTGGTTGATGAGTTAGCACTCTTCGGGATGAACTTGAACCGTTCACTTTCTCACAAGCTGAGGACCTTCCTGGTTTCGATATCTCCGGCGGCAAATCAAACAACTTCTCTGTGAGGAACACCGCAAAATCCCCTTAATTTGCATGAAGCTTCGTTAGCTTTCGCTTCTGCCAGTCATGGTACAGCGCAGGAGGTAATTTGCTTGCTAGGTCCGTCAAAACGTAGTTGTTGTCGAGTTCCCTCTCCAACTCCATGGACCTGATATCCGCGACAAACCCATTCAACGTCACAGCCCACTGACGAAGTCTTGTATCACTGCCTGAGCTCAACGCTGGCAATTTAAGAAGATTCGATGTGAGATTGTGCGCCAAAACATCGGGCCTTCCATAAATTGCGCGCAACGAAACCATGATTCCTTCTGCATCTGTCGAATACCTCAAACGATCACTAACGAGGTGATGAGCTTCGCCTGTCAATGCTTTCCTTAGACGAGCAACGTTTTCCTTACCATTGTAACTTCCCTCTAGCGTGGATGATTTAAACACGGATTCAAAATAAGGCCATTCCCTCTTGTCCTGTCCTGAGAAGGACGGCAACTCCTGCACCTGACTTCGATTCAAGATCGTCAATAATTTGGCCATATCTGACTGATGGCGACTGTAATCAGAATTATCTTGATGGCAAGGTTTAACATTCGCCTGGGTGATCTTTTCATCTGCAGGCTTGCCTGCCACGGGAGTAGAGTGAGAAGCGTGGTGGGAACTTGCCACAATTTGTCGGTGTCTGCAGCTAATTTGCCGAATTGCTTCCAGCCTATCGCTGGTAAGCTCCGTTACCTCCACAGATTGTCCAACATCTACAACTTGTCGAACTGGAGACACAGATGCTACTTCCATCTGATTCTTGAGTTTGTCCATCTCTTCCTTCAGCATGGCGATTTCTCTGTCTCTCTCCTCAACAGTCGACTGAGCTGCTTTCGCCGCCTCAATCAAAACATCTACCGAAGGTAGGACATCCGAACCAGTGTTCACCTTTAGAGCTAAGCTAGCTTCTTTACTACGACCTTCTTGAACCCCGCAATCCTTCGAGCCACAAAACCAGGGAGTAGCTGTGTCAAACAGATCGGGGTTGAACTCGGCACAGGCGTAGTGCCACCAGCGTCCGCAAGTTTCACATGAAACCATAGCGTCGTCATCGGGCAGGCGGCAGCTTGGAGCTGTGCAGCTGTGCTCTACTGGCATCTTGCTATGAACTCCCAAAGTAGCAAACGATGAAACGATGAAAATCAATGAAATAAAATTATGTTGCGCCGCAGTTGTACGTCTGGTTCCTGGTCCAATAATAAAGATCCCTTTTTTTTAAAACGTTTCGATTTTATTTCCTAAGTTCAAACAGAAATTAACGAAATAAGAAAAAACTAAAAAAATCCTTACTTACATTGGTAGGAAACTTACAAAAAAACCTAACTACGGCCAACGTCGTGGGGGTAACCTCAAACCTCTCGCATGTGTTTTTTGAGAAACAAGAAACAAAAAAAAACTTCTTCCTGATTTTGACGTTTGGCCATGAATTGCTCAAATAGCCCAAATAATTATTCTCCCCACGACGTTGCCAGAACAAAACTATAATATTCATAATTGAACTTAAGTTCCCCGATTACGCTCGATGACAGGAAGCGTATCCTTCTCAGTGAAGTTATGACTCCTGAGGGGATCACCTTGGCTCCTACGAGAAACATTCTCAACTTCATTATAGAAGTGGAGAGGCTAATTGGCTAGCAGGCACAATAGATCTGCAAAGGTCGCAGTGCCGTATTGCTAATGGTAGCACTAGCCCCATATATAAATTCTTCTCTACCTTTTTGTTACATGTTTGGGTCTCTTGAGGTAAGCTATATTGAGATTGTTTCCTGTCTAGATTGAAGCTTCTTCCGATATGGCTATTGATATTTAAATCGAGCTGTTTTGCGTATTGGAATCCCGCAGATCTGCCTTTCAACCTTTTAGGACGTTGCCCCTAACAACAGTGTGAGCTAGGTGTTTCAAGTTCAGCCCGCTTTAGAAAGAACGCTGGTTTGGAGTTGATTCCCAACAACAACCTTTCGGGTGGAAAACTTGGATCGAAGAGGAATTACATCAATTTTCTTGACCGTCGAACACGCAACGAAGGTCAGCCCGGCACTAAATTCAGTTATACCTAAGTCCACAACTGCTTTGTCCAATGTAATCCCTTGCGACCTGTGAATACTAATACCGTAAGACAGCGATAACGGAAATTGCTTCCTCGTGCCATTGACTGCTCCTTTTTTGAATTACTTTATGACCTGCGTTATAGGAATGAACATGAACATGTGGGCTTCCTCTATGTTGATACTCGAAACGATACCAATAGACTATGATCGGATACTTCTTCTCCAATACATCCCCAAACAGTTCCGCTCTCTTGCCAAAGTAACTGTCTGCAACTGATGGGTTTTTTGAGAGCAATGATTGCATGTCCCTTGCAACTTGAGCTTCAGACTTCCCAGTTGGATCGTATCCAAAATGTTTCGTTAGGCATGGCCACCAGAGATCTGCCGCGCTTAACGTTAAGAAAAATGTTGGAACACCAAGTTGGCTGACCATACTTTCAAGTTCTAAACGCTTCTGATACCACTAAGACATTGTGCCTCTGATATTTGAGGCAAAGTAGAGAAAACGGTTCATCAGCGCCGGATTCTCTCTGGCTTGTTGTTGTAGATACTCCGGGGATCCATTGAAATTTGTCATGTTGACGTAGATTAAGCCTTTGGTAATTGCGTCGTTTCGTTGAATCGTGTTGAGACAGAAGAATGGTAACCTCGGGTCTTGCTCAAATCTCTTGTCATGGTAATCCAACAAATACCGAGCCCATTCATGAAACGTAGGTTGATTTTCTCTAGAACGTGTATTATCATTGAAGTCAGCAGCACCAGAAGGGAACAGATGGGGCAACGCTTTGACGATGTATCCAACAGTCGTGAATTCGTTGACCGGATTTGCTGAAGCTGCCGGCCAATCGATTACATCACGAACAACCTCGGTTTGTCTCATACCACTTGACACGAGAAGCGCATTAATAACCACATCGTCACTGTCTTCAGCAACATTGGGCATTGAGTCGTTGGCAACACTTCCGTCGACATGTCTAAGTTGATCTTGAACGCTTCCGTTTTCTGGTAGTGCCGCCAAGGCGGACATATTGATTTGCAAGTCAGCATAGAAACGATTCTGTTGCTTTAGAAACACCAGAATATCGTGTACCACCTGTTGTCTGACCCTGAAGTCTTTGTAACCTTGGGCTCCCTGCTTCCTAACCAGCAAGATGTTGACTGTATTAGGAACTCTAGGCAACTCGTTTGCAATCGGTTGCAGATCTTGCTCGACGTTCAGCACTTTTCCTCTGTAACGGAATTGACCATTGACACCTTGACTGCGGAGCTGATAGACGCTGAGAACGGGTTGAATCTGTGCTACCAACATCTGCTCGATGACTGACAATGTCTTCATAACCTGTGGAACATCTCCTGGATCCATATTGTTTTAAGCAGTGTACTTGACAGGGTTTTTAGTGCAGTAATGGCAGATGACTCCATGGTGGCTGAGTTGTAACCGTGAGCAGTTGTCGCAGAGTCTGAACACGTGCTTGTCGAGATTCTGGGTGAATGATCTGATGAATTCAGTGTCTCCAAAATGTGTTGTTTCTATGTTTGAGTTTTGAAGAGGGTCGTCGATGATGTTTTGGCGAACGTTCCTCATTCTGGCTGCGTCTCTGGTCGATCGTGCTAAGTTCCGGGATCGTTCAGGAGGAAGTGGCATATTGTGGCAAATTTTTTTCGAATATTTTATTTTTTTTTCTAGATTTAATTTGGATTTTAATTTCTTGCAATTAAACTAAATCGAAATTCAAAGTTCCGGCTTCGTCATCACCCGATTTATATTGTCAACTTCTTCTTCTTTGGTGGCGTTACATGGGCTGTAACCAGACCAGAGCCAAGCTTCTCTCAATCACCCATGTTGTGTGTGATTTATTTTTCACACAGGTGAAAGGGACCTACAGTTTAACGCCGATTCCGAACGGCGTGAGTCGAGAAGCTTTTTCATAGCAAGTTTACTACGAGCGGTTTTGCCAGTACCCCGCTGAGGAGGAACGTCGCGAAACATACTAACAACTGCGCCACTAATAGTGTAAAAATGGATAATTTTTCTTCCTCTGTTTTTTTTTTTTTTTTTTTTTATCCATTTTTACAGTATTGATCCATTTCTAATCGACGAAGACCGCAGAGAATTCCGTCCCCCTGACCTCGACGAAGTTAAGATTGCCGTATCGAAACTCATGTCGAATAAAGCTGCTGGCGCAGACGGACTGTATGCTGAGCTCTTCAAGGCAGCTGGGGATGACCTGATTAGGAGCATGCACCAGCTCATCGGTAAGATATGGTCAGAGGAAAGCATGCCCGAGGAATCGAGTCTCAGCATCGTATGTCCGATCCACAAGAAAGGAGACCCTTCTGATTGCGCCAACTACGGAGGAATAAGTCTCCTTAACATTCAGGCCAGGGAAGTCCACCATCGACCAAATCTTCACACTACGGCAGATCCTGGAAAAAACCAATGAATTTCAAGTTGACACTCACCATCTATTTGTCGACTTCAAAGCTGCATACGACAGCATAATTAGAGACGAGCTATACAGCGCTATCTCTACCTTTGACATCCCTGCTAAACTCGTCAGACTATGCAGGATGACTTTGGAGAATGCTCGCTGCTCCGTCCGAATCGGTGAACACCTTACCGATGGTTCTGATGTCAAAAAAAGATTTAGGCAGGGCGATATGCTGTCGTGTGATTTCTTCAACACCATATTAGAAATGATTGTGTAAAAATCACCGGCCAATACAAGAGGCACAATCTATTTCAAATCCTCGCAACTCCTTGCATACGCCGACGATATTGACCTAATAGGTAGATCACAGCGAGATGTCAATAAGGCGTTTGCGAGTATTGAGATGGAGGCGGCGAAAATTGGTTTGGCGGTAAACGAGGGCAAAACTAAATATATGCTGTCATCAAAAAAGGACGCTCACCACCGACGTCTTGGCCAGAACGTTTGTATTGACAGATATAAGCTCGAGGTAGTTAAGGACCTTAGCTCCGCAGTGACTTGGAACAACTACATCAGTTCCGAAATCAAACGTAGAATCACTCTTGCCTATGGCTGTTTCTTTGGGCTCAGGAGGCAATTGAGTAATAGAGCCCTCTCCCGAACGACAAAGTTGACTCTATATAAGACCCTTATCATCCCGGTCCTGTTGTACGGCGCAGAAGCATGGACACTATCAAGATCGGATGAGGAGGACCTTGGTCGGTTCGAGAGAATGATTTTGCGCATGATTTTCGGACCTATAAACGAAGGCAGTTTCTTATCCATTGAAGAAGAGACACGTACCCAAAAGCACGCATTTTCGACAAAAACGGCCTTCCTACCAAATGCTCTCGAAATATTCAGTGCAACTGTTTTGCTTTCACCTGCTTGGTGAAGGGAGCGGTTCCACTTTTCAGTAATATATGCCATTGGATCTGTTGCTACGGAAACCATACTGTCGATCACTGAGGAGTTTCCGCAACTCTAGGTATTTCAAGAACTGACCTTTATTCAGCGTACCCATGTCCTTGAAGAGAAGAGACGTCATGGTCGGTCGTTGGAGGGGGAGGAAGGTAAGGCTTCTTTGCGGATGGCCTGGATAAATGCTTGTCCATTTACTTGGAAAAGGCGTGAAAAAACACCACTTCAGAAATTATGGGAAACTGCAAACTGGTGCAGTAAATGCGACGAAAATATAATATAACGTACTTCAGCCCATTGAAGCCGGTCCGCCATTGCGCCATGGATTAAAATTGTAAATTGCACACGTGTGTCTGAAGTCCGGTCTTTCGACCTCTTTACCCATTATCTGCAATACCTCCATCAAATGCATTTTTGACTCTATACCATGCTGCCATTTTGCCAAAAATGAAAGAATCGGACTCTGTTTTCGAAGAAGATGTGAAACGAATGCTGAGATGTTCATTTGTGCTCTTTTCATGTTATTTTGAATTATTACCCGCCAAACATCTGACTCCAGATGTTCATCATCATCACTCCATCAAGACTTAAAAATTTCAAAAAATCCAATAAACAGAAGCCTGCCTGGGTTCCAAGTTTCAAGCCAGTTTAAATCACCAAAACAGGCCCGTGTTATAAAGGTCGGAAATCAGTGATTCAAATATCCATCATCGTCTGAGCTGCGTGAACTGTTGGTCTGTCCTGCTGGAACCAAAAATATTCGAGACCCAATACAGCAAATTGCGGCTAGATTCAGATACGAACGGTGATCTTTTTTGTTCACTGGTTTTTTTTTTTTTTTTTTTGTAGGCTTCTGCTATCGGTTGGAGTACTCAGACGCAAATACTGGTCCATTGTACTACCAGACAGACACCTACCTTTACTGCATTTTCGCCGTTTTACGGGAGCTTCAGTGGTATAGAGCTAAGAGATTCGGCAAACACCATGTCGGCGTCAGGGGTGCGCCATCGTGCGCGAGCAATGGCGGGACAATCACAGAGAAAGTGTGTCTGCTGTGTCATCCTCTACGCAACATGCAGCATGGAGAGATGCCTGGCAAGAGTGTAATGGACCGTAATGACGCCTGCAAGTCTTTTGGAGTGAATTCTCCTTACGGATAAGAGGAATTCTGCGGATTTCTTGCAGACATCAGGGCGTACGCGCTTAGTCATCCTTATCCTGGATATTAACTCCATCTACGATTGCGTGCATTGAATACCCAATAGTTAATGTGGGTATTGACTGTGGAGGCAGGTAAACCCAAGAGAAATTCTCTTCTGAGCCCATTCTAGTGAGTTCATCAGAGATCTCATGTCTTGGGATCTCAGAATGATCTGGGACCCAAGTAAGCCTTAGTCAGTTTAGTCTACCGACTTTGTTCAGAAAGGCCTTAAGTTCATACATATCACATGCGCCGTGACGCAGTAGTTAGTGTGTTGGACTCTGACGCACGATGAGCGAGTTCGGATCCTGATAACACCAACGCCATCGAATGTTTATTTCGCGGCGTCCCTCCTCAGCGGGGTACTGGCAAAACCCCCCGTAGTATAGTTGCCTAGAAAAAGCTTATTGACTCACGCCGTTCGGAATCGGCATTAAACTGTAGGTCCCTTTCACCTGTGCGAAAAATAGAATCACACATAATATGGGTGATTGAAGAGAAGCTTCATGGGCCGTAACGCCACCAAAGAAGAAGAAGAAGATATACATATCTCTGACTGAAAGAGAGACATATTTTCCTAACTAAAAGTGCAGTAGGATGTTTTCGCATTCAAAGAAAACCCCAACGCCGGACCACAGCCCAGACTTGGAACCATCTGTGAAAATGCGAAGACAATCCGTTCCAGGTTGAGTATGTGGCCAGAGCGCAATAGGATGACAGGTGTCATTGCGTTAGAGAGAATATATGTACATGAGATACGGTTCGTAGGATATCCCTCGTGCAAGCACATTGTTATTCCAATGCGCGTTGTACCAAAAACCATTTCTCTTGAGGCGAGACATGGCTTTCAGTGCATACCCTCTGATAAATAGGTCAAGGAGTGGAAGGCTCCTCATAGCATCTAGAGCAGCGCCCGGCATGCTAGGGAAAGTTACCGTACAGCTGAGAAAAACCGTTCTTTGGAGTTTGGTGACCGAGAGTGCGTTGATGGTTTTTGACTCAACATGCTTTGACCAAAGAAGCTTGCTGTCGGGATGGAAATGGCTTTTAATACCAGCTGAGTCATGCCAGTACTTTCCCTCCTTCTCGTGAAGAGAACATACATACATACATACATACATACAAAAGTTGTGGTGTCAAAAGTTCCCTCAATGTTGACGAAAATGCTCAACGTGTACTCTTTCCTTTCAAATGCGCATTCTGTCCTCCCAACTAGGTTTTGAAGTGCTGTCTCGCAGTCTTACATCTCCAACTGAGGATGCATTCGAAAGGCAACTCTGCGCACGTAATCTCCCAACTATTACTCAACTATTCTCTCACTGCTTTCAAGCAAGAAGGATATTAGACTGATTGCTCTAAAACTATTGGCGGGTGAGTAATCCTCTTTCGCTCTTTTGGGAATAAAGGCTACTTTCACCGTGCACCATGCAATAGGTATGCATATAGGCAACCCACAAACACAAACAAAAGGTGCTGTCGACTTCAGCCTTAGATGAAAGGGCCTCCCTTTCTAGCCTGACGAACGACGCAGTGTTGCTAGTTCCGGAGTTATAACTAAATTCCCGAAACTTAATGGCACATCTCGAACTATTATGTCGTCCCAATGGATAATTATTATGTAAAGCTTACTCGGGCGTAGCCCGGATTTTTTTTTTTTAGGTTATAAAGCCAATATTTCGTCCTTTATTCTACCGAAAATCCCAAAGGGAATTCACAGCTAGTACAGGGGGAAGACGATGGCTAGATTTTCCAATATCTGGTAGGTATTCATCCGTAGGAGTTCTTTCTCACTTTTTTTTGCGGGGGACGCCGTCCCTTCGAGTTCTTTGTTATTCATTCGGGATTGAATCCTTTCAGTCAGGATATCCCTATTACAATCAGCATTGGCTTTTGGCAAAACACGGTGGCATTCTTCGAAGTGGGCGTTGGGATTTTTTCCATTAAATCAGATGAAAGAATCGAGCGTAGGATGGTGCTGACAATATTCTTAAAATGAACTATAAGAGTTTAGTTGCAGTTTTGTTCAAGGATACAATCAACCCTTTGGACATCTAACTAGCCAACTAGATGAACGCTTTTTGAAAACTGTCGATAAGTGGTTTATTAACATTTCAGTTCCCAGTAACACCAACAAAAGTCATGTCCTTCTATCTCCTAATTAGTAATCAATCTAGCCATACCTTCACTCGCTCCGCCTGCATCTCGCATCTTGATCCATCACCTTTAACCAACAAGTGCAGCAACTGCGTTTTTATCTTGCTCCAGCATCTACCATGGAATTCCCTTCGTCCTTCAATATTTACTCTTGTCGCTTCCGTTTGCCCAGGCAACAAGGCGACAAGGAAAACTTTGCCAATGTTCAAATATTGACAGAAAAAGGCACAAAGTGCCTTACGTGTGTACACACGTGAGCATGTGTTCGAACGTACTAGGTGAATGCAACAGCGTCGCTCTCAGTGCTCTTGTCACAGGATCTCTGCTCCTGTTGTTCCATCTGCCCTTACTCCCAACGAGACCTTGTAAAGCAGAGATTTTGAAATTTTAATTAACACATGTTTTGCATTTTTTTTGGTTTTTTGGTTTTTCTGTAAAACTTTTTCAAGTTTGCTGCTATCTTGTTTTGAAAGGCGCGCTCTGGTTGTCTTGTATCGTCGTAATATGGAAATACAAATTTGTGTTTGAACATCTGAGGCTTGGCAGCTCTGACACAGACTCACGTGAGGTTAAGTATCTTTTTTTGTTTTGATAAATGTTTGGCGGTTACTTTATCAGTAGCGTAGTCTTCAGTTTGGGTGGGTTGAGGTGGCTTAATTCTTCTGTTGAGGGGTCGATTAAGGATGTTACATTAATTTGAATGTAAATTTGATAATCAAGTACCTTTGGATGAGTGGTACTTGATTTTCTTCTTTTTAAGTGGAATTCCGACAGAATTGAACAATCCTCAAATGAGGGGTTGCTCATTAGTGTTTTTCGTCCGAAGAAGTGCTTCATTCGAATTTTAATTTTTTAATAACAAGGAGCTAGTTGGCTGCTAGATAGTTAGTTGTATAACCTAATTGACGCATTTCTTTATGGTCTTCAGTCCTTTTTGGCATTGAAGATATTGACAGACCGATGACATTGCTTTAAAGCGGGATAACCATTTACACATTAACTAATATAAGCCTTGGGTACAAGGGGCGGATCAAATGTTGGCTTCATGGTCGTTTATAAACGATATCTGGGAAGGACAAGAATGACATTCATTTAAATATTTAGTTCTAACATAGACCACACACAGATGAACAAATTACCAAGGCCATGGATTTACAGCAAAACTGATGACACCGCATTCGTGTAATTAGAATACGATTTCCAATCCTTATTAGTTTCTGCTGGATGGCAAAGCCCTAAAAAGAGAGAAGAGCCACCGCAGACGAACATCTTGCGGCACTGTTAATAAGACACATCTCCTCGTGGTGCCATCTGGAGATTTCCTATGGAAATTAGAAACGGGGAAGGGCGAACGGCGAGCTTCCTGTACCAAAAAACAGGATTAGCGCAGGCCGTGCGCTACGGCCTAATAAGCCTTTACCGTAAAAAAGCTACAAACTCCGAAACAACCATAAGCCTCGGATAAAACGGACCAGATTAATGTTGACGACTCTTGCAAAAAACGGAAAAAGGACAATGGTCTTCGGCTCTGTACGTGGAACGTTAGGTTAACCGCCATCCAGAAAATGCGATGGTATGGACCGGGCGGATGAAAAACTGCGACATCTACTACGGCGACTGCTAAAAGGAGAGAGGACAACGATTGTTCGGATGCAGATTTGTTGTTCGAGGTGGACTAGGGCAAAAAGTCCTAAGGTTTCGGCATGTGAGCGAACGCCTCATACCGTATCAAGGCTACATTTCTTATCATCAGTCTGATCTGCGTCCATGTCCACACGGAAGACAAGGATGACTCCACCAAAAATGAGTTCTATGATTTTCTAGACAGAACGTATGCCCGATGTCCCAGCTATGACATCAAAAATGTACTAGGAGACTTCAATGCTAAGCAAACATAGCCTACACGACTCCACCACCGATAACGAACACAGGCTGATTGATCTTGCTGCGGGGCGAAATCTCTTTCTAGCCAGTACGCGCTTCCTGCAAATGGATATACACAAAGGCACCAGATCAATCAATCGATAACTAGATTGATCGCTTCGTGATCGACGTCAGGCCCTCCTCCACTATTCTTAGGTTATGTTAGGTTAGGTTGACGTGGTAGGCATAAGCCACACTTAGGCAGAAGCCGGCCTATTGTGATACCACCTTGATCAGGTTACCCTGATCCGCTACCTGGGAACCAACCGGTGCTTCTAATAAAGCGGTGAAAGTTGAGCTATTTTTTGGTTTGCTAGCTCACTTAGATTGTCGAAGAAGGGCGCGCCGAGATAAATCCTCCGGCGATTCGCAAAAAAATGACATGGGCAGAGGAGGTGGTGTATTCATTCCTCGTCCTCCTCGTCCATGCAGCCGCGACAGAAGTCATTGTAGGGTAGCCTCAGTCCGGCGGCGTGTTTTCCAATGGTGCAGTGACCTCTAATGACACCCACTAGAGTACTTAAGGTTGCCCTTTTGGTTGCTACCAGTTTGCAACTGGTTGCCTTAGGTCCATCCGTAAGCGCATCTTGGCTACAACAAGATAGTGGTCCGAGTCGATGTTAGCCCCTCGGAAAGTTCGAACATCAAGAATGGTGGAGGAGTGTCTGACGTCGATCGCGATGTGATCAATCTGGTTGGTAGTCGATTGATCAAAAGACCGCCAGGTGCCTTTGTGTATATCGAGGTGCGCGAAGCGCGTACTGGCTAGAAGGAGATTTCGCCCCGTAGCAAGATCAATCAGCCTGTGTCCGTTATCGGAGGTGGTGTCGTGTAGGCTATGTTTGCCGATGACTCGTTCAAATATGCTTTCCTTACCCAGCTTAGCATTGAAGTCTCCTAGTACAATTTTGATGTCATAGCTGGGGCATTGGGCATACGTTCTGTCTAGGAGATCGTAGAACTCATCTTTGGCTGAGTCATCCTTGTCTTCCGTGGGGGCGTGGACGCAGATCAGGCTGATGTTAAAAAATTTAGCCTTGATACGGATTGTTATAAGGCGTTCGCTCGCATGCCGAAAGCTTCGGACTTTTTGTAGTAAATATCGCAGTTTTTCATCCGCTTTATGCCCGGTCCATTCCATCGCATTTCCTGGTGATGTCCGCTTTATAGCGGTCTAGGGCGTCCGCAAGTTGTTCGGCTGCACGTGGCCTGTTTAGGGACCTAACATTCCACGTACAGAGCCGAAGATTATTGTCCTTTTTCCGTTTTTTGCAAGAGTCGTCAACATAAATTCGGTCCGTTATATCCGAGGCTTGTGGTTGTTTCGGAGTTTGTGTTTTTTTTACGGTTACGGCTTACTAGGCCGTAGCCCAACCGACTAATCCTGTTTTTTTTTGGCGCAGGAGGCTCGCCATTCGCCCTTCCCCGTCTGCAATTTCCATAGGAAATCTCCAGATGGCACCACGAGGAGGTGGGGTTAGTCCTTTGCCATCCAGTCTTGCCAACTGCTACTTCTTTATTTCTTTCTTCTTTGGTGGCGTTACAGCCCATGAAGGACCAGAGCCAAGCTTCTCTCAATCACCCATATTGTGTGTGATTTATTTTTCACACAGGTGATAGGGACAGTTTAATGCCGATTCCGAATGGCTAATTTAATAGTAGTTGGTGACCATATACATATATTAAGAAATTTAACAACTCAAGGGCATCAAAGACATTGAATGCCTAAACATATATGTACCAGGTCTGGTTGTTTATGAACCTCAGAGATCACCAGAGACTATACAGAGCAACTAAGCGGACGACTCGCAAGTATGTCTATGTCGGACACAAACGCCAACAATATGTGGTTCCATTGCCGCCCAGCCATCAAGGAAGCAGCCGAAATTACTTTAGGCTACGCGCCACCACCGACCGACAAGAAACCCATCGTATGATGGCAAGTGTGAGCATAAAAAGCGAGCAACCGACGATGCGTATCAAAAGATGCTGCCAAGGAGAACATGAGCAGCGCGCGAGGAGTACCGGGCCCGAAGAAAGGAGAAAAAAAACGCTGCGGCGAAAGAAGAGAATCTTGGCAGCCTCTCAGATCAAGGATATGAAAAAGTCCACGGACAAAAACGTTATAAGAACCTTTGATAAAAAAAAGTCCAAAGCCTCACAGCGGGCTTTAAAAACGTCAACCAGGCTCTTCGAAAATGTAAGAATAATATTCTTACCGATCCGCAGGGAATAGTGAATGTTTTCAAGCAACTTTTCCAGCCACTGCGTAATGGGCATGGAGAGGAGAGAGTGGTATTGAAGGAAGAGATCACGCCTCCAGTCGGCGAAATTGTCCCCAATCCCAGCATTGGAGAAGTAGGCATAGCTATTAAAAAGCTGAAGAACAACAAGGTCCCAGGCTCGGATAGATTACCATCAGAGATCTTCAGAGCTGGAGATGATGTTCTGGTAGAGAGCATGCAACAGATCATCTGTAAAATTTGGAAGGACGAATGCATGCCCGGCGAGTGGAATACCAGCTATAGATGCCCCATCCACCAAAAAGCGTACCTATCTCTTGGAAAAATTGCAGAGGTATGTATATCCTTGCTCAATACCGCTTACCATATCCTATCCAGTGTATTGTGTGAACGTCTAAAGCCTATTTGCTTCGCACTAATCGGCACATACCAGTGTTGCCAAACATTCACGCTATGACAAATCTTGGAGCGAGTTTCAGATCGATACGCACCCAGACTTTAGTCTTATTTAACGCGATTAGGGATCCCAGGAAAACTGGTCACCCAAGACATGTGGTTTTAATAGGACGTCGCTACGTGCCACGCAACTCACGCTACATTGGAAATTCTACACGAGCGATTCAAGGGCATGGTCATCTGACGTAGAGATGATGTAAACTGGCCCCCGCGATCGTGCGATTTGACCAAGTTAGACTTTTTCTTGTGGGGTTTTCTGAAGTCACAGACCTATGCGAATAAGCCACAAGCCACAGCGGCCCTCAAAGTCAACATAACCCATGCCATCGGTCAAATTCAGTCTGACTTATGCGCCAGAGTCATGGAAAATTTGACATTTCGGATTCGTGCCACCCAGAGAAGTCCGGCGAGTATTTCAACGATGTAATATCCCATATATAATGGCATCGATAAACCTTTCAAACGAATAAAAAACTCCGATGATATCTCCCACACTTACTTAGGTGACGCTACAGTCCGGTGTGAACCTGGGCTTCAACCAACAAACTTCTCCAGCTGGCATGGTATTTTGCCAGATGTTTCCTGCGAGGCACTCTCAGTTGGTTAAGGTCCCATTCCACCTGTGTGCGCTACCTTGGATTCGGTCGTCTTCTGGTGCGTCGTCCCTCGAGGTTGGTCTACATCCTTTTTTAATATCAAAGGTCTCGGTTAGTTCGGCAAGGATGTTAAAACTAGACATGGCTCCATATAGCTCGTCTCTGTGCACACTATCTATCATACGCGGTCTTGAAATCGATGAAAAGGTGAGAAAGAAATGGTACAGGGGTCTCCTTTCTTGTGGACTGGGCAAAAGATTGTGGGGACTTCATTCGTCGGGCATGCTTTTCTCCGACCATATTTTACAGATAAGCCAGTGCAAGCGTCCTACCAGGTGATATCCTTGAGCATTGATATTACCAGCTTACTTTCATTTAGGTCGGGTGGACGAAATTCCCTTGCATCTTTGTCCGTTTCGAATGGATCATTCTGCCTGACAGCGATATCAGATCTTTTATCGCCGTTACACAGTCTACAGGAGTGTTCCTTCCATATCCTCAGCATCGACTGTGACTCTACTACTAGTTGTCCGTCTTCATCCCTACAAGCTTCCACTCTGGCTTTATAGCCCTGGCATGTTCGCTTTACTTTTTCGTAAGACTCGCCAGCACTATTGCTGTGATAGCATTTCTCCATCTCCTCGATCTTACGCTTTTCTTATTGCCTTTTTCGTTCCTTAAAAGCTTGTAATCCTCTCTCCATTTTTGCTTGCAATGCTCACGAGTGGCTCTCGTCCGTCTATGAAGCATGGCTTTGTAGGCGTTTTGCTTTTCTACATGGGCTTGACCGCATTGCTCATCAAACCGGGTGTTTCTAGCTGACGGTGGCTTGAAACCCAACACATCAGAAGCAGCGACTCTGATGGCACGCTGGCAATACTCCCACTGTTGTTCCGTGGGTTGTTCCGGTGTTGGAGCTTGTGAGAAGTTGAGGGAAACTTGATCGGCAAAAGTCCTAGCGGTCTCCTGTGATTGTAGTTTTCCAACGTCAAATTTTCGTTGTCCAGCTCAACTCCATGGCTTCCTTGATATTATTACGAATTATTCGATCCCCACACCAAATAGGGTTCACACCACTGGATTGCGATAAACTACAATTGTCTTTTTATCCAAAATAAAACACACACACTTTCCTAGTTTCACCACAGATCAACTATCTGTACAGCTTCACCACTTTTCTTTATTATCCAATACTTTAAACTTTATTACACAAACAAACCTTTATTGAAAGCTTTTAGTTTCACACGGTTTGATCACACTGACTTGTCACACGCTATTCAATACCACAAACTGAATGTCTGTCGAGGGCGCGTGTTCGCGCTTATATAGCTCTCGGTCCACCTTCTCGAACGTTCGCCGTTGGAAGTTCCCCTTCGGAAATCCGGAAATCGGATTGGTTGACATCATTCCAATCCCCGCTTCCAGAGAGCTTTCGAACTTCGAACTTAACCGTCCGTTTGCATCTCCGCAACACTGCCCTCCTCCTAAACTTGTTCGTCCTCGAACAAGCGATTGGATCCTTCTCTGTAATATGGTGCTAACCTCTCTACGTGGACAATTTTATACTTCGCCCGTCTGTTTCCCATCTGCTGTATCCGGTATACCACGTCATTGAGTTTCTTGATGACCTCATATGGTCCGTCCCAGGCTGATTGCAATTTGGGGCACAAGCCTTTTTTCCGTTGTGGGTTGTACAGCAATTGGTATTGCTCCGGTCCGGTCTCGAATCCAGAAGTATTCGCCCTCAAGTCGTATCGCGCCTTCATTTTATGGCTGACCAAGTTCAGTCGCTCCCGGATGAACTGATGGATAGAGTTCAGCTGTTCTTTCTTTTCGGTTACGAAGTCTTCCCTGCCGCTAGTTGTCGGTAGTACCACGCCGAACTTCAAGTCCGATGGAAGTCGGAGATCAGTTCCAAAAATGGCTTCGGCGGGTGTTGTTGCCGTTGAATTGTGCTGTGCCGAACGGTATGCCATTAAGAAAAGGGGAAGATGTTCATCCCAGTCCTTCTGATCTCCGACGACGACTTTTCTCAGGTATTCCTCCATCGTCCGGTTGAACCTTTCGACCATGCCATCAGATTGTGGATGTAATGGTGTTGTCCGCGTCTTATTGATACCTAGCATGTCACAGAGTTCTTTGAACACCGACGACTCGAAGTTTCTCCCTTGGTCTGAGTGCAGTTCCATTGGTACTCCATAACGCGAAACCCAGTTATTCACGAATGCATCCGAAACGGTTTTGGCTTCCTGGTTCGGGATGCAAAACACCTCAGGCCACTTGCTGAAGTAATCGATCACCACTAGTGCGTACTTGTTTCCAGCGTTGCTCGTTGGGAATGGGCCTGCAATGTCCATTGCGATACGTTCGAACGGTGCTCCAACATTGTACTGCTGCATATTTCCTCGAGTTTTCCTAACTGGACCCTTTGCCTTCGCACACTGTTCACACCTGCGAATGAAACGCGTAACCGACTCATGGCATCCTACCCAGTAGAAACGTCTCTTGATCTTTTCTACAGTCTTGTTAACACCAAGATGACCCCCGCTTGTCCCTCGTGGTACTCTCGGATGACCTCTTCGATTTGTCCTTTCGGAATTACCAGCAGATCGTTTACAATGTTCCCGTCCTCACTTTCCCAACTGCGGTAGAGGCAACCGTTCTTCAGCTTCAAACTCTGCCATTGAGCCCAG
The DNA here is from genome assembly GCA_951905685.1 of Eumerus sabulonum. Classification (NCBI taxonomy): domain Eukaryota; kingdom Metazoa; phylum Arthropoda; class Insecta; order Diptera; family Syrphidae; genus Eumerus; species Eumerus sabulonum. The sequence goes on along the minus strand of OX645062.1, from coordinate 44,376,491 downwards.
TAAGCTTTCACGATTGGGCTTTCACTGGATACTTGCTGCCAACTTGGTCGAAAACCTCGTTCTTGGTAATCGATGATGACTGCCAGATCGGCATCTTCTCGCTGCTTCCTTCCGACCTTTTCGACAGTCCAGGAATCTTCTGGCAGCACATGGAAACGACGGATGTCGGTGACCTGTTCCTTGGTTTCGGCTCGCGAACAATGTTTGCATTCAACATCGCAAGGTCGCCTCGATAATGCATCCGCATTTCCATGACTGCTTCCCTACCGGTGTTCGATACTGAAGTCGTAACTCTGGATTCTCTCTATCCATCTAGCAATCTGGCCTTCCGGGTGTTTGAACTGCAGCAGCCATCTCAACGCTGCGTGGTCCGTCCTAAGATGAAAAGCTTGCCATAGAGATATTTGTGGAAATGCTTGACACAGTCAACCACGGCTAAAAGCTCCCTCCTAGTTACACAGTAGTTCCTCTCCGGCTTCGATAGGATCCTACTGTAGTAAGCGATGACCCGTTCTCGCCCGTCAATCATTTGAGAGAGTACTCCTCCGATTCCATGTCCGCTCGCATCTGTGTCCAAAATAAACTTTTCTCCGGGACAGGATATGCAAGAATCTGCGTACTGCAGAGCAATTCCTTCAGGTGAATGAACGCTTCCTCCTGCGGCTTGTCCCACTTGAATGGCCGATTCTTTTTGGTGAGCTCGTGCAAACTGCTGGCAACGTTTGCAAATCCTGGGATGAATCGCCTGTAATATGTGCAAAGTCTCAGGAATGACCTTAACTCATGAAGATTCTTCGGCCGCGGCCTTTCCTAAACCGCTGAGATTTTCTCTTCATCTGTATGGACTCCTTCTGCAGTCACCACGTGTCCCAAGTACTTCACCTTGTTCTGGAAGAGCGAACATTTCTTCGGGCTCAATTTCAATCCGGCTGCTTGAATACGTTCCAGTACCTCTTCAAGCTTCTTAAGGTGATCGTCGAAATCCTTGCCCATGACAATTATGTCATCCAGATAGACAAGGCAAGTCCTCCAGTGAAGTCCTCTTAGCACCCGGTTCATCAGTCTCTCGAATGTGGCTGGTGCATTGCAAAGACCGAAGGGCATCACAGAGAATTGCCACAACTCTCCCCCGGCGGTGAACGCGATCTTTTCCCTGTCTGGTCAAGCTCTATTTGCCAGTATCCGCTTTGCAAGTCCAGCGTCGAGAACCACTTTGCACCAGATAGTGTGTCCAAGGTGTCGTCGATTCTCGGCAAAGGATAGCTGTCCTTCTTCGTTACGTCGTTCAGCTTCCTATAGTCCACGCAGAATCGGGTGCCTCCATCCTTCTTCTTAACAAGCACTACTGGCGAACTCTATGGGCTTGCAGATGGTTCGATCACGCCCTCCTTTTCCATCTCGTCGATTAGTTTGATCACCTCGCCTTTTTTCGCCAAAGGTACCCTCCTCGGTGGTTGCCGGATCGGTCTAGAGTCCCCTGTGTCTATTCTGTGCTTCACAATTGATGTTCTTCCACAGTTCTTACCATCTGCAAAAACTGTTCAATATTTACGAAGCAGGGAGAGTGCTTTACTTTTTTGATTCTCCACTAGATGTTGCGTCCACTCTCTGACCATTGTTTTTAAGAAGGCTTTGTTGGACTGGATTTGCTGTTGTTTCTTATCTTCGCAGTTCATAACGGCAACAGCTTCTTGGCATTGAGCGATCGTTGTTCCCTTGTGTATTGTCCTAGGTGTACTGGCAGGATTCAGGACTCGTACCGTACGAAGCCTTACCTCGGAAAATGGTTCGATGTCAGAAACCAATCCGCTTCGGATGACTGAATGAGTTGCGCCCGTGTCCAACGTCATCGTTCCCTCGATGACTAGGCTACAGATTCGGGATACGAGGATGCTGGGGCACTCCAATGTGGGAGCCAGCACACGCCCCTCTGCACTGACTCGTTTTAGTTTAACGGATTGTTAGATGCACCTTTTGCACCTCCACGGTAGCGATCACTCCCATGGTCTCTTTTTGGCGAACTAGACCTCGAACGCTTTCTTCGCAGGCAGCAGTTCCTCGCAATATGCCCCTGCTGGTTGCAGATGTAGCATCTACCCGGGAATGAACCACTCCTACTCGCCGTTGTTGTTCTGGAACTATCCTGGTCCTGAGATATGCGCCGTAATTTGATAGAAGGTCGGCATATCAAGAGCGATGTTTCACATGCGAGAGCGCTGGCAACTGTCCCCTTGAAAGATGTCTTCGGCAGGAGAATCAAACTTCGTTGCGTATCGGGGTCCCTTAGCCCTTGGATGAAAGAATCCGTTTTAAGTTTCTCCACCACATCAACTGGAACGTTCGCGTAGGCAAGATGGGATAGCCTCTCGATGTCGGCAGCATACTGTTGTATGGTCTCGTTTAAACGCTGCTTGCGCCCTTTGAGTTCCAGCTTGTGCATCTCCTGCATGTGCTCACTGCCGTATCTTCGATGGAGAGCATCCCATATGGCTGTGTAGTTCCTTCTCTGGGTCTCCGGGATGGTCTGTAAAACACCAGCTGCTTCGCCTTTAAGCGAAATTTATAGAGCGGCCACACGATCTTCTTCTCCCCACTGATTCCGTTCCGCTGTTGTCTCGAACTGGAGCTTAAAGATGTTAAATGCGCTCGTGCCGTCAAAGTTGGGGGCTGTGAATTTCGATGCTGCAGCCGGAACGACGTTTCCTTGATGCTGAACGTTCTGAAAAGTTTTCTCGAGTTCCAGAACCTTCTTGTCCAGTGTCTCGATTCTCTTTTCCTGGTTATTTTCAAGATCTAGAACCTTCTTGTCGAACCTCGACTCCAGTGTCTCGATTCTCTTTTCTTGATTATTCTCGAGATCTAGAATCTTCTTGTCGAACCTCGATTCTCTCTTCGACGTCCTGGAATCGATCGTTGACTGTCTGCTGGATGTCTCTCAAGCTTTCTCGATTGTTCTCTAGCATCTCTTCTAACGTCTCCAGCTTCTCTAGTTTCTGCCCTATGGAAATGGAATTTTCCTCCAACTTTCTGCTTACGGCAACGGAATTTTCCTCCAGCTTTTGATCTAGTTTCTGGCTTATGGAAGTTGAATTTTCTTCCAACTTTCTACTTACGGCAGCGGAATTTTCCTCCAGTTTTTCGTGTATGGTCGCCTCTAGTTTCTGGGATATGGAAGCACTCATAGCATTCATAGCTGCGAGAATTTGCTGCATATCGAATGCTGGTTCACTGGATGTCGACGGCTTCTCCACCCCGAACTCGTGATTCTCCCAGTCGAAACCTTCTTCCTGCAACGCTGATCGCAGTCTCTCCACCAGGTTGGCTTTACTTCCCACTGTGGATAATTCCCGAGCATCCAGATCTCTTTTCAGTTGTTCAATTGTCAACTTTTCCAATTTTACCATTTTCTCACTTTTGCAATGATTCACTTCACAACTCAAATAAAATTTCACTCGTTTACTCGCAATCCCACTTCTGACACCAAATGTTACGAATTATTCGATCCCCACACCAAATAGGGTTCACACCACTGGATTGCGATAAACTACAATTGTCTTTTTATCCAAAATAAAACACACACACTTTCCTAGTTTCACCACAGATCAACTATCTGTACAGCTTCACCACTTTTCTTTATTATCCAATACTTTAAACTTTATTGCACAAACAAACCTTTATTGAAAGCTTTTAGTTTCACACGGTTTGATCACACTGACTTGTCACACGCTATTCAATACCACAAACTGAATGTCTGTCGAGGGCGAGTGTTCGCGCTTATATAGCTCTCGGTCCACCTTCTCGAACGTTCCCCGTTGGAAGTTCCCCTTCGGAAATCTCTAGAACGCTCTGACAATTCCATTGGAAGTTGACATCATTCCAATCCCCGCTTCCAGAGAGCTTTCGAACTTCGACAGCGAAATTCGAACTTAACCGTCCGTTTGCATCTCCGCAACAATATCTTCTTTCGTACCTTGGCTACAACAAGGTAGGGATCCGAGTCGTTGCAATTCGATCGCCAGGTTTCTTTGTGAATGTTGAGATGCGGGAATCGTGTGCTAGCGAGAAGGAGATTACGCCTCACCAGGAAGTCGAGCAGCCGATGTTCGTTTTCGGACGTGGCGTCGTGTAAGATATATGCCATGAAAAACATAACTTGTAAAAAAACCAAGTCTCGCAACTCAGATCTTCTACCGTAAAAAGTTGTAAGATCAATGTATTACCAAGTCAGTTAATTTATTCAGTCCCTACTTAAGGGACCTTCTGCCTTGATTGATTACGTAATTAGCTAACCTAACAACATCTTATAGTGACCATACCAATATCAACATCTTTTATGTTTTAAGTAAATAGATTGACTTGGAAATCGCACTTAATAATCTAATTTAATATAATATGTATTACTTGTTTTCATGCGATGGCCAGGTCAATCTATTTACTTAAAACATAAAAGATGTTGATATTGGTATGGTCACTATAAGGTGTTGTTAGGTTAGCTAATTACGTAATCAATCAAGGCAGAAGGTCCCTTAAGTAGGGACTGAATAAATTAACTGACTTGGTAATACATTGATCTTACAACTTTTTACGGTAGAAGATCTGAGTTGCGAGACTTGGTTTTTTTACAAGTTATGTTTTTCATGGCATCTCATTCCTTTTTGTAGATGTATGTATGTTTGTATGTATGTTGGCGTTACAGTCCATGAAGGACCTAAGCCGAGCTTCTCTCAATCACCTATGTTGTGTGTGATTTCATTTTCCTATAGGTGAAAGGGACCTGCAGTTTATTGCCGGTTCCGAACGGCGAATTTCGAGAAGCTTTTCATGACAATTTTACTACAGAGGATTTTGTTAGAACCCCGCTGAGGAGAAACACCGTGAAAACACGTTCGATGACATGGCTTTGTCGGGATCCCATCCCGTGTCATATCGGTGTCAGAGGCCAACACACTACCCACTGCGCCACGGTGCTCTCACTTCTTTCTTTACTTACATATGTATGTATAATATATCGAGGATCGTTATTTTTATCTTTTCTTTAAAACTGAGTTACTTTCTTTTTACTAGAAGGTAGAAACTACATACACATAAAGAAACCAAAGAAACTTTTTATTACTTTTTTTACTTTTTATTATATTTATATTTATTTATTTTGGGTGATAAAGTTAACCTTCTGCTTTAAATTTGTCTAATCTCCCATTTCTCACCCGTCCTATGTATCCCTCATACAGTTATGTATGTACATACATATGTATTTCTTCAGCGTAGGCACAATTTCGCTGATACCAATGCCTATGCCAGATATACACTGTTCAAATTCATGCAATGCACGTGCAAGTGTATTAGTGAACAAATCACACCACGTATAGATGGGTTATATGCTTGAAGTAAAACCAAATCTTTCTGATGCGTAAATACATACATATGTATGTATATACTCGCCTACCTACCCTTATTATTCCATTGTTTATGTATATGTATCCAGGCAAACAGATTCATTCACTGATGTATGTATATACGTTTATGGGATTACTTATGCAGTTGGTGTATCTAGAAAACTTAAAATTGGTGTATCTAGAAAACTGAACCGAAATTGCAAAATATTTAAGTTTTTCCTTGGTTTATACACTTAACACTAGTTGTGTTCCAAATTTGAAGCTTCTACGTCTGCTAGAAGTGCCTTAGACTTTTGATGATCGGTCAGTCAGTCAGTGAGTCAGTCAGTGAGTGACAAAATTAAGAAACTTTGACTAGTTATAATTCTTAAACTACTGGTTCAAATTGAATGAAATTTGAAATATACCGTGTCTATGCAATGCTTGCTTGGTTACTGAAAATTCAGACTTCTAGTTCTATCCACAACGAAGTTATAGGGGGTCGAAAATGGCCTATTATGTTACGAGAAAAGGATGGTACGGCCGTGCCGCTTTTTTGCTCGACTTGGCAGGGGCACTGCCGTGCCCCCAGATTTCCCCGTGATCGTTTCAAATATGTCCCCTTTGCTTAGTTTCACATTAAAATCTCCTAGGCCAGGGATGGCGAGCCTTTTAAGAGCCTTGTGCTATTTTCGAAAAATAAATAATGTGTAGTGCAGTAAATAATGTGCAGTGCAGTTGGCACGCCAACATACAGTCTTCTAGATTAACAAAAACAACAAACAATACAGAACTATTTTAATGTGACCTCTGTTGTTGAAAAAAGAGGTCACATTAAGATAGTTCTGTGACCTCTGTTGTTGCAAGGAGGGCATGGGCTCGGACATACAGGGTAAAGTTGTTGACGTAAAAAAAAACACAAGTTATGAATGAGCAAGATGCCTCGGATACACGGACGAATACTCGACGACGACAACGCACGAAAAAGGAACACGATTTGCGAGGATGCTCCTGGAATGTCAGAACCCTGTAAACTCCCGGAGCTGCTCATAAACTAGAATGAATCCTCACGCAGTAAAAGGCGGATATTACTTCGGTCCAGGAAATACGCTGGGTAGGAAACGGTATGATTAGGAAGAAAAATTGCGACATATATTACAGCTGTCACAAAGGATTGCACTTACTGGGATGCGGATTTGTCGTGGGAAAGCGGTAAAGATCGAAGGTCATCGACTTTAAACCTATTAGTGATCGCCTGGCAGTGATCCGCATCAGAGGCAGATTTTAATAACATCAGCCTTATATGTGCACACGCCCCTACCGACGAGGCTGAAGACCCTGTCAAGGAGGACTTCTGTGACCTCCTGGACAACGCCTACGAAGCTTGTCCGGAGTACGATGTAAAAATCGTGCTCGGGGACTTCAACGCCAAAATCGGTAAGGAGAACACCCTTGGCTCAGTGATCGGAAAGCACAGCCTTCACGATACAACAACAGATAACGGCTTCCGACTCACGGACTTTGCGACAGCTCGTAATGCGGTGATAAGTAGCACAAGATTCCCTCGCAAGCGAATCCACACAGCAACCTGGCGATCTCCGGACGGTCGAACCGCCAACCAAATCGACCATGTGCTCATTGACGCAAGGCACTCGTCAAACATCCTGGATCTGCGAACATTCAGAGGGGCAAATGTCGACTCCGACCACTTCCTCGTAGCAGTAAGATTCAGAGCTCGACTGTCCAATGTCAGAAAACTGTACCAGCCTATCAGGAGGAGGTTCGACATTGGGCGCCTGAGCACACAGGAGGTTGCCAGAGTCTACAGGGAGCAGCTGGGCGAAAGACTCTACGGTATGCCTACGTCGAACACAAATACCAATAATATGTGGCTGCATTGCCGCTCAGCCATTCAGGAAGTAGCCGAAACCACCTTAGGATACCTACCACCCCCGAAAGAAACCCGTGGTATGATGGCGAGTGTGAGCAGAAAAAGGCAGCAACCGACGAGGCGTACCAAAAGGCGCTGCAGAGGAAAACCAGGGCAGAAGAAGGGAGGAGAAAAAACTACTGCGACAAAAGAAAAGAATATTCGCAGCCTCCCAGCTCAAGGATATCGAGGAGCCTAGGGATAAACATAAAACACGAGCCTTTTACAAGAAAGCCAAAGGCCTTTCAGGAGGCTTCAAAAAGGGCACCCTGGCTCTTCGAAACTGCGAGGGTAATCTTGTCACCGACCCGCAGGGAATAGTGGATGTATTTAAGCAGCACTTCCAGCAGCTGCTTAACGAGCATGACCAAGAGAGAGTGGTAGGGACCGAGGAAATCCCAACTCCTGCCGCTGAAGTAGTCCTCCCACCCAGCATCGAAGAAGTCGGCACAGCTATTCAGAAGCTGAAGAACAACAAGGCCGCAGGCTCGGATGGCTTGCCCTCAGAGCTCTTCAAGGCTGGCGGCGATGTTCTGGTAGGGAGCATGCACCAGATCATCTGCAGAATTTGGGAAGATGAAAGCATGCCCGACGACTGGAATACCAGCTCTATATGCCCCATCTACAAAAAAGGCGGTTCTTCTTGCAAGAACTATAGAGGTATATCCCTGCTCAATGTCGTATACAAGATCCTGTCCAGCGTATTGTGTGAACGTCTAAAACCATTTTGCACCGCACTAATCGGCAGCTACCAGTGCGGCTTCCGGCCCGGCAAATCAACTATAGACCAAATTTTCACACTTCGACAAATCCTGGAAAAGACCAACGAGTTTCGAATCAATACACACCATCATTTCAGCGATTTCAAAGCCGCATACGACAGAATTCATTGTGAAGAACTGTTTGGTGCGATGGCCGAATTCGGGATCCCGAGGAAACTGATCCAGTTGTGTCGCGCCACGCTAAAAAACACGCGATGCATCAGATTTCGGCAAGGAGATGCGCTGTCGTGTGACTTCTTCAACCTGGTGCTGAAGCAGATAGTGCGACGGGCAGGCGTCAACAGGGAAGGCACTATCTTCTACAAGTCCGTCCAGCTGCTAGGATACGGCATCGACATCATCGCGTGTTCTTGCCGTGACATTGTGGAAGCATTCACGGCAATTGAAGAACAGGCCAAACGACTTTGTCTTAAGGTCAATGAGGACAAGACGAAGTACATGCTGTCAAGCAAAAACCAATCCGTCGCTCACCACCTGGGACAAAATATAACAATTGACAGCTTCAATTTCGAGGTAGTTAAGCAGTTTGTCTACCTCGGGGCAAACGTAAATTCCACAAATGACACCACAGTGGAAAATTCCTCACTCGAAAGGCCAAAGTCATGCTATACAAAACGCTCATACCGCCAGTCTTTCAGTACGGGCTACGAAGCCGAAAGCTGGACGATAAGCAGGGCCGCGGAGCTTATTTTGGGTGTCTTTCGAAAGAAAAATCCTGCGCCGGATATTTGGTCCTGTCTGTGAGGTAGGTGAATGGAGAAGAAGACACAACCGCAAACTTTACGAGCTGTACAAAGATGTGGATGTAGTTCGGAAGGCAAAGATGCGTCGACTACACTGGCTTGGGCACATCGAGCGCATGAACATCAACGCTCCAGCTAGGAGGGTCTTCGACTCTGAGCCTCCTGGTTCGAGAAGAAGAGGAAGACCAAACCTCCGGTATAAAGACCAAGTAGGTAATCGCGGATGTAAGACATCTTGGTCTTAATAACTGGAAGCAGCGTGCCCGGGACCGTAAAGGATGGAAGGCAGCTATAGCTCAGGCTCAGATCCTCCATGAATCGCTGGCCTGATAGGTAAGTAAGTAAGCACTGTCATGTATTTTCTTGAACATCGTGCTTGAAAAGATCATACGAGAATCACTGGGCAACACAAGATGCATGTATGTTGGCGTTACAGTCCATGAAGAACCTGAGCCGAGCTTCTCTCAACCACCCATGTTGTGTGTGATTTCATTTTTCCCATAGGTGAATGGGGCCTACAGTTTATTGCCGGTTCCGAACGGCGAATTTCGAGAAGCTTTTCAATACAATTTTACTACAGAGGGTTTTGTCAGAACCCCGCTAAGGAGAAACACCGTGAAAAACACGTTCGATGACATGGCTGTGTCGGGATTCGATTGCGTGTCCTCGGCGTCAGAGGCCAACACACTACCCACTGCACCACGATGCTCTCAACCAAAGAGGTACGTTCTATTTCACACAACTGCACAACTGCTTGCATTCGACATTGACGTAATTAGACGAACACGGCGGGACGTCAGAGATTCGTTCGAGAGCATTTAAGCAGAAGCGGCTAAAACGGGTCTTTCGGTTAACGAAGGCTAAGCGAAATATGTGCTGTCAACCAACTAAGAAGCACAACACCGTCGTCTAGGCCCAAATGTCACAATCGGCAGCTAAAAATTCGAAGTGCCCACGAACTATCATCTACCTTGGCTCACTAGTGACCAGCAACAACAACACCAGCGCTGAGTTTAAACGCAGAATTACTCTTGCCATCCGCTGCTTCTTTGTGGTCAAAAGGCGATTGAGAAATAGTGCCCTCTCTCGAAACACCAAAGTTGAGCTATACAAAACCTTAATCATCCCGGTCCTCCTCTATGGCGCAGAGGTCTGAACTTTAACGAAGGCGGATGAAGAGGCCCTTGGTCGTTTCGAGAGGAAAATTCTGCGTCAAATCTTTGGTCCCGTTTGTGTAAACGAAGAGTGGAAGAGAAGACACAACGACGAATTATACGAGCTGCACTGCGACATCGGCCTAGTACGGCGTCTACGGATCCAACGTCTAAAGTGGCTAGGCCATGTACAACGAATGGATAACACTGCTCCGGCCGGAAGAGTCATCGAGTCCAACCCCGAGGTACGACGCAGCAGAGGACGACCGAATCTATGGTGGCGCACACAGGTGGAAGGGAACCTTAGCCAAGTGAGAGTGCCTCGCTGGACACAGCAGGCAAAAGACCGTGCTAGCTGGGGAGGTTTGTTGGTTGAGGCCCAGGTTCACTGTGGACTGTAACGCCACCTAAGTAAGTAAGTAAGATACTCAGAATGCGTTATTTTACATAATCAGTGTTTGCGGTACCAATCGAGGTTTGACGCGCCTGTGGCCCGAACGAACCTTTTAAAGGGTATTCACTGATCCTTTCGAAATGCCATCATCATCAGCAAGATCTTTAATTATTAACCGGAGGTTTGCAAGTAAAACGTCTTTGAATTTTTGAGCCTGAGCCTCGTCGGTAGAGATTGACGTCCGTCACGTTCTTCGTCGTCGCCAAGCTGTCGTTCTTCCAGGAGCTCTTCACACCTTTAGTGATATTTTCTTTCCACAAATGCTCATTACCAAATGCTTTCTGCGCCATCATCATCGAATTACTAACTTACTCACTTTGATGGCGCTACAGTTCGGGGTGAACCAGGGCCTCAACCAACAAGCCTCTCCAGCCGGCCCGATCTTTGGCCAGCCGCTTCCAGTGCCGCACGCCCAGTTGGTCGTCCTCTGCTGCGTCGTCCCTCGAGGTTGGAGTCGAAAACTCGTCGGGCCAGGGCGTTGATGTCCCTTCGCTCTACATGGCCCAGCCATCTTAGACGTTGGATCCAAAGACGTCTAACTAGGCCGATGTCGCTGTACAGCCCGTACAGTTCTTGGTTGAATCTTCTCCTCCACTCTCCGTTTACACAAACGGGACCAAAGATTGCACGCAGAATTTTCCTCTCGAAACGCCCAAGAGCTTCTTCATCCGCTTTTGATAACGTCCAAGCCTCAGCGCCGTAGAGGAGGACCGGGACGATAAAGGTTTTGTAGCGGGATACCTTAGTTTTTCGGGAGAGGGCTCTACTCTTCAATTGCCCCTTGAGCCCGAAGAAGCAGCGGTTGGCAAGAGTGATTCTGCGTTATGTCTCAGCGCTGGTGTCGTTGTTGCTTGCCACTATCGAGCCAAGGTAGACGAAGTCATTGACTACTTCAAAAATATAGTTGCCGAAGGTGACGTTCTGACCAAGACGTCGGTGTTGCGCGTCTTTCTTGGATGACAGCATATATTTGGTCTTGTCCCCATTTACTCTTAGACCCACTTTAGTCGCTTCTGCTTCAATGCTTGGGAACGCCTCATTGACGTCTCGCTTTGTCCGTCCAATAACGTCAATGTCACCTGCGTAGGCAAGCAATTGTGTGGACTTGAAGTAAATCGTACCTCTTGTATTGACCGCAGAGTGCCGCACGATCTTTTCAAGTATGATGTTAAAGAAATCACTTGACAGTGCGTCACCCTGTCTAAAACCTTTTTTAACATCAAAGGGGTCGGTTAGTTCACCTCCGACCTTAATGGAGCAGCGAGAGTTCTCCATAGTCATCCTGCACAGTCTGACGTGTTTGGCAGGAATGTTAAAACATGACATAGATCTGTATAGCTTGTCTCTATAAACACTGTCATACGCGGCTGTAAAGTCGACGAAAAGATGATGCGTGTCGACCTGGAATTCATGGGTCTTCTCCATAATCTGCCGTAGTGTATATATTTGGTCTGTCATGGATTTTCCTGGCCTGACACCACACTGGTAGGAACCTATCAGATTGTCCACGAACGGCTTCAGGCACTTACACAGTACGGCAGAGAGGATCTTGTACGCGGTGTTCACTAGGCTTATCCCTCTGTAATTGGCGCAGTCATAGGGGTCGGGCAAACGATACTTCCATTCATCGGGCATGCGTTCTTCCGACCATATCTTGCAGATAAGTTGGTGCATGTTCCTGCCAAGTTCATCGCCAGCTGCTTTAAACAGTTCCGCGGGAAGCCCGTCTGCTCCAGCAGCTTTATAAGACTTATGTTTCTTATAAAAAAAAAAATCATCATCAATTCGCAGCAGAAAAATCATTTTGCTAACCAAATTGAATGCAATTGAAAAAATTAAAAATTCACTACTGCCATATTACAGTTTCTTTTTAGACGTATTAACGTAGAGATTGCTGTCAATATATCCTCGCAAGTGGTTTCTAAACCAGTTCAATGCCTCCTTTTCCTTATCACAAAATAAATAAATACATTTACAGTATTGTAAATGCAATCAGAGATCAAAAATCTATTTCCTGAATAAATTATACAATTATTTCCATATTTTTCCATGCAAAAAATTCAAATCAAATTTTCGTTTCCATCAATAAAACTTATAAGATGATTTACCGAGTATGACAGTTTCGTTACTTCTCGTTGCCTGAACGCGCAATCGGCTGCTTGTCTCAAATTTCGCAGCTGTCATCATGCTTTGTTTGAGGCTGTCAAATAGAATCCATTTACTTTACCGTGCGTGTAATTTTACATTGCATGCCAGTCCCGTTAGTTTTTGTTTTTCAATTCCGCGTCTGCAGCGGTAAGCGATTTTCATTCACGTGTATAGCATTGATTAAACGCATAGCATGTCCGGCTCGGGATTCGGACGTGGAAGGTTTTTCGGCATTCCCGATGACAAACCGAAAGCATTAGACTCGACGAACTCAAGTGGCGAAAGCAAAACAATTCCGGACAGTGGTATTGAGTCGAAAAGCAGTCCGACAACAAGCACTGAACATCGTTTTGGTCGTGGCCGTCTCGTGCAGGAGTTGGGCTTGTCAGCAAGCTCGCAAGAAACAAGCAATCGTGGCCGGGGACGAGCATCTATAATCGAAACACTACTGGGTGGCAACAATGCTCCCTCGACTAGTGCGAGTATTCCGTTTCCTGGCGGAGTTAAAGGACTATCTCGTGGTTTTCTGTTCCAGCCGGCAGCGGATGTCACGAAACCAGAAACTTCCAAAACCACAAGCAGCGATTCATCTTCCTGTCAAGAGCTAGAGAACCTTGTACAAAGAGTAAGTAAATGTAAAGTTACTTTACCGTCTCCTACCGAAGGTTCACACGTGGAGCCAGTCAAACCGCCACCACCTGATCAGATACAGTCGCCGCCCAAGGAGGCTCTTCAGATGGATCCGGTCCTTATGCACGGCAACAAGGGTCGACAAGTTCCAGTTGTGTGCAATTACATACGCCTACTGCAGTCGGATCCCAATAAAGGTGTCTACGAGTACGAAGTGCGCTTCTATCCGAGCATCGATTCACGGTCGATTAGAATTCAACTGCTCAATCAACATTCTGCGAAATTTGGCGGCACCCGGACGTTCGACGGTGTCACCCTTTTCTTACCCATTCTCCTGCCGGATCAACTGACGACTTACATTAGCAAGAACCCCGGAGATGACTCGGACGTTGAGATTCGCATACTCTTTAAGCGCAAGAAATCTCTGAAAGACTGCATCAACATGTACAACATACTTTTTGACCGTATTATGCATACGCTTAACTACGTTCGCTTCAATCGCAAGCAGTTCGACCCGTCTGCACCAAAGATTATTCCACAGCACAAGCTCGAGGTATGGCCGGGCTATGTAACTGCCGTCGACGAATACGAGAACGGTCTCATGCTTTGTTGTGATGTATCGCATCGTCTACTCTGCCAGAAAACCGTCCTGGACACTCTGATGGAAGCTTACCAATCGAACTCCAGCACTTACCAGGAAGTCGCTAAGAAAGCACTTCTTGGCTCCGTCGTCCTGACACGCTACAACAATCGGACGTATCGAATCGATGACATTTCGTTCGAAATGAACCCAATGTCGACGTTTTCCACCAACGAAAAGGAGATCACCTACGTCGATTACTATCGCATACATCATGACATCGACATCAAGGACCGGGGACAGCCCTTGCTGATCAGCATCAAGAAGAAGCGCGTGTCCAATGAGCCGACACCTCAGGAGATTGTCTTCTGCCTTATACCGGAACTGTGCTACCTGACCGGATTGCGTGACGAAATGCGCTCGGACTTCAGAGTCATGCGTGACATTGCCACCTATACGCGTGTAACGCCGAATCAACGCGTCATGGCTCTCGAGAAATTCTCCAAAAATGTCAACGAGAGCCCAGAAGCCCGAAAAATCCTTTCCGATTGGGGCTTGGAGTTAGCCAAAACGCCCCAAGAAGTGGTCGCACGTCAATTCGACGAGGAGCAGATCTTTTTTGCCAGAAACAAAGTATCCGCTGGCCCACAGGCTGACTTTGGCCGTTATGCAACCAACAACGAGCTCATCGACGTGATACATCTCCGCAATTGGCTATTGATCCACTGTCGTAACGATGCACGTGTAGCTCAGAGCTTCATCGATTGCATGGAACGAAATTCCCGACCGATGGGCATAACAGTTCAACGGCCAACCGTCATTCCACTGCAGAACGATCGCATTGAGAACTATGTGAGTGCACTGCGTGAACACATTCGCAAAGGTGTCCAAATCGTCGTTTGCATCTGTCCCACCAGCCGAGATGATCGATACTCGGCCATCAAGAAGATCTGCTGTGCCGAGATTCCCATTCCATCGCAGGTGATCAACGCACGTACCCTACAAAATGAATCGAAGAATCGTTCCATCGTTCAGAAGATTGCCTTACAAATGAATTGCAAACTTGGCGGTACGCTGTGGAGTGTTAACATACCGATGAAGAACGTGATGGTGTGCGGCATCGACTCGTACCATGATCCGTCTAATAAGGCGAATTCTGTGGCCGCTTTCGTGGCATCGATTAACCCCAAATACACTCGTTGGTACAGTAAAGCTGTCGTGCAACATCAACGCGAAGAGATTGTGAACGGACTGTGTGCATCACTAATCGCTGCGCTCAAGGTCTACGAAAAGGAGAACAAAATGTTGCCAGACAAAATTGTCATCTTCCGTGACGGAGTTGGCTACGGGCAACTTGAGCTTGTCACCAACTATGAGATTCCACAGTTCGAAGCGGCCTGTCGGAAGGGTTTCCAGAATTATATGGCGAGAATCACGTTTGTTGTCGTTCAGAAACGAATCAACACACGGATATTCGCCACTGGCCAGGGCGATGACTTGAAGAACCCATCACCTGGCACAGTTCTCGATCATACAGTTACGCAACGTTACCTCTACGATTACTTTCTGGTCTCGCAGATGGTGCGTCAGGGTACAGTGAGTCCCACACATTATGTCGTCGTACGTGATGATTCGAAATTCGAGCCGGATATCCTGCAACGATTAAGCTACAAGTTGTGTTTCATGTACTACAACTGGCCGGGGACAGTACGGGTGCCGGCTTGTTGCCAGTATGCCCATAAAATGGCATATCTCATCGGGCAGTGTGTGCGACGAACCAATGCCGAGGAGCTTTCTGATAAGCTATTCTACCTCTAAACAGGGTCGTGCAACCTTTTTATCCTTAACCGAGATGCCAACCTTTGCAAATTGAATTCGAATTTTCATATATCCTTTTCTGTTCTGTTCATTTTTTCGACCTCCATTTTTTCTCATTAATCCTTCCTGAGTTCCGGGTTTAAGTTCTTCATTTTTTGTTTGTTTTTCTTTTCCTTTTTTAAATTGTTAACGAAGAAGATAAATATATTTTGATTACACGACAATTGGCCTTTTATGTTTCTTCAAAATTGGATTTACCTATGTCAATCAGACGTGGTAGAAGGGCGTTAACTCATTGGTAAGAGAGTGCACTTTAAAAGGCCTATTGGAGCGAGTGAATGGGATTACAATTTACTGGGAAATCTAAAAAAGGACGTCATGCAAGGAGGAGATGGGGTGCGTGCAACCAGGAAACATTTAAATGGAAGAAGTTGAGTCTTAATAAACATCCATTCATTGATTGCTTGAAATAGTGATTCCACACGAAATGCTTCCTTAAATACGGATACTTGATTTGAATTTTCGCGCCAACTGAAAAACGGTATCCTTGGTAACGGCACACTGCGATCGGCTGACATTTAATAGATCTTCACTAAAGGAAACGCCAAATTCAGTGTCACGTGATTAGCGAACCGTACAGCAAGAGGCATCACTCGAACGCGCTTGTCAACAGCTCATTATCAACCTACACGTGGTAACGGAAGCAGGAAGACGAGGATTTAGTGAATCAATCCCAATACTGGTACATCTGTGCATAGTATATTCCTTTATTAACTGCTTGCTTGAAAGCAATTGTCATTGATTTTCAGGTCTCTTAGGGACTCGAAGGAGATTTGTGTGCTTAGTGATTGCTAGAAGTGTCAGATTCGGTCTTGTCAAATGCAGTTTCTTTGTGCTTAGAAGTCCCGACAGGTGGTGGGATCAGCAAGCGTGTACCTTCGTGGATGTACACGCATGTACGTGCCATTAGTTCGTATCACAAGTTTCAAATTGTTCTCTCAAGTAGTTCACATAATTTTTTGCCATAGACCTCTTGCAATTGGCGCAGTGTTTAGTGGATTGGACTCTGACGGATCCCGATAACATCAACGCTATCGAATGTTTATTTGGCGACGTCCCTCCTCGGCAAGGTACTGGCAAAAACTCCGTAGTACACTTACCGAGAAAAAGCTCGAGTCACGCTTTTCGGAATCACCATTAAACTGTAAGTCCCTTTCACCTGTGTAAAAAATAAATCACACAACATGAGTGATTGAGAGAAGCTTGGCTTTGGTCCTTCATGAGCTGTAATGCCACCAAAGAAGAAGAAGACGTCTTGCGTGTTACTTGTCAGGTTTGATAACCTTGGATGGATTAACTCTTAAAGAAATTCATCGGAAGCTGACCAAAGCTTACGGGGCTTTTGCTCCTTCGACGTCAACACTTATAGTAAGCTGAATTCAAACGTGGTCCCACATTCTTGGGAAATGACCTACGTAAAGGACGGCTGGAAACCATCGTAACAGTGCATGTTGTCGTCTTGGACGATAGGTGACTGAAGGTAAGTGAGATAGCTGAAGCCACCGAAAGGGTACAAGATGGGTGCCGCATTTGCTGCAGGCTGATCAAATGTAAACGATTTTCGCAGCAATCTTGGGATTGATTCAATAGGGTTCCGACCGATGCTGTGAACTGATTTGTCACAACTATCAAGCAGTGAGATTACATCTCCCGGAAACGACATGGCCAGCAGAAGTTGAGGGGGCCGTATTGGAGGCCGTGAATAGCTGTCCGCACTCTTCCTGGCAGAAATGTGTTGTGTGTTGAAGCTAAGGGAGATTATGTAGAAAAATAAAATAATTTTTTAACTGGAAACCGCAGTCTTTGTTTGCCAGGCCGAGAGCTTTTCCCTTAACTTCGTTGAATAGTTGTTATAGAAATAATCCAAACAGAGTAAAGAAGTTGATCGCGTTTAACATGGCAAACGCTCAGCTTCGGTCTCTGTCCCTGCTCAATCCAAGTTGACACAGCCTCCGACACGCTAGGTAGTGAACCAATGTGTGCAGCAACCCGACCCCTAGTAGCTGGGGAAAGAGTAACCTGGCCCTCCAGGTTGGGGGTTGTTCTTAGGTTTTACGTCCCTATCACGTAAAAACCTACTTGTTCCGAAACGACCACAAGACTCGGATATGGACGGATATAAAGCTGACGAACCCTGCAAACGACTAACGGACTTGAGAGTCTGCACCTGGAATGTGAGGTCCCTTAATAGACCGGGTGCAGGCGATAAATGAGTGCAAACCCTTAGCTGTTATAAAGCAGATATAACCGCACTCCCCCAAGTGCGATGGGATGGACCAGGCCAAAGACGGATGAAAAACTGCGACATCTACTACGGGAACTGCTACAAGGAGAACAACAGTGCTTATTCGGGTGCGTATTCGTTATTCGAGGGGTGTAAGCGAACGCCTCATAACAATCTGCATCAAAGCTAAGTTTGGAAACATAAGCTTGATATGCGCTGATGCCCCAACGGAAGAAAAGGACGATCGACTCAAAGAAGAACGATTGAACTTCAGCAGATTTTCCGTTCTTTTCTTATCATAGACGGGCCAAGTCGATCTCGCCGTTGCGCATGTATCTAAGCGACACCATCGCTTATTGGCTTTCACTAATAGCTCCGTCTGTATCTCCCTGTAGAGCGTACTGAGTGGTGCTTTGGCCTCAGCTGAGATCTGCGCAATGTTAGCACTTGATCCCACCCTAGCCAGCTCGTCCGCCCTCTCGTTTCCGGAGATATTCATATGACCAGGTACCCAGCAAAGGGTAACCTCATTTACATTGGATATCTCTTCTAATTTCTCCTTGCAGAGTTTGACGAGTTTGGATCTTATCCATGCTGCCTGCAGAGCCTTAATGGCTGCCTGGCTGTCAACATAGATGCTGATCCTTTTTCCTGTGATACTCTCTTTGCAGATCAGGTCCGCCGCCTGCTTGATAGCGAAGACCTCACCTTGGAAGACACTGCATGCATCATCGAGCCTGTAGGAGCGATGCATATCCCGAGACTCAAAGTAGACTCCGGCACCTGTGCCAACATCCATTTTGGATCCGTCGGTGTAGAATGTCAGTTCACTTTCCGTGCGTACCAAATCACCGGTCCATTCCTCCCTGGAGGGAATTCTAATAGAGAATCTCCTCTCCCAGGAAGGAAGTCGGGTGACATAGTCCGTTACGGTTCTGAATCTCGAGACGGCCCATCGATCCAAGACTGATGCATGTCCGTGAGGACTCCCTTTCCAGAGACCTGATTCCTGTAGCCTTAGCGCAGTTCTGGTTGCGGCGCTCTCGCAGTACATGTCCAGGGGTGGGATGTTCAGCATGACTTCAAGAGCCGCCGTTGGTGTGGACTTCATAGATCCCGTCACCGCCAGACAGCCTGCCCTTTGAACCTTTGACACACTCTGAAGATGACACTTTTTCTCAAGCGCCTTCCACCAGACAACAGAGCCATAGACTAGGATAGGTCTTACCACCGCAGTGTACAACCAATGTACTAACCTCGGTTTGAGGCCCCATGTCTTTCCAAAGGCTACCTTGCACGAATATAGTGCCACGTAGGCCTTTTTGATTCTTTCCTCAATATTTTCTCTCCAACTAAGTTTGGAGTCCAGGATTATGCCAAGATATTTGGCAGATCAGATCTATACCATTCATACGGGGGTAGGTGTATCTGTATCAGTTATCCACTAACATCAGTGCATAGCTTAGTCTATCGCTGAGGACCTGCGGAAATTTTCCAGAGACTAAAATGGCAATGTCATCGGCATAGGCCGTGACATTAAAACCTTCCGTCGACCACAAGGAGCCATAGGAGGGGTGACAGAACGCCACCTTGTGGTGTACCTTTATTTACTTTCGCTCTTCCGCATGCTCTCCCTATCGTCGAATTTGCTAAAACGAGTACCCAGCATTTACCCAATCCAACTGCATACACCCGGGTTTATTTGGGCCATATGAAGGCTGGACACTATTGCCTCGGTACTAAAGTTATTAAAGGCACCCTCAATGTCCAGAAAGGCACCTAGAGTGAATTCCTTGATACTGAGCGATTTTTCTATCGTATAGACTACCCTATGCAGAGCAGTATCCACCGATTTTCCCCTTTTATGTACGCATTGTGTGATTGTGACAGATAACCGTCCCCAATCTCTTCCCTTACGTACAAGTCTATTATTCGTTCCAGCGATTTTATCAGGAAGGACGACAGACGGATAGGCCTAAAGGCCTTTGCAGTAGTATGGTTGACTTTACCACCCTAACTTCCCTCCACGCTTGAGGAACGTAACTCATCCAGAGACACCAGGAGTAGATGCGCTTCAGCCATGGAAAAATGACTTCACATGGCTCCTGCAACATGATCGGAAAGATCCCATCCATTCCCGGCGACTTGTAGGGGTCAAGAGACTTGATTGCCCACAGGATCTTATTCTCCGTAACAATCTTTTCGACTGTCTCATGTTCAATACATTCCCTTGGCAGCGTGTCCGCCGAATTGAAGATTCCTGCATCCTCGCAGCGAGGGAAATGACATTTCCGTAGAGAAGCAAGCACGCTCTCGTTTGAGTCTGTCCAGCTACCATCACATCTCTTTATAGAGGACATCTGTGTGGGAGCTTTTGCAAGGACCATCCTTAGACGAGCTGCACCCGTACATGATTCAGTAGAGCCGCAGAAGCTTCTCCAAGAGTCCTTCTTGGCGAATTTAATTTCTTTTTTGAGTCGCTTAACACTATCTCTATAGGTTGACCATTCAATGACCCCTCTTTTTCCAGGTTCCAACTAAGCCTAGAGATACGAAGCCGCTCCGCTATTTTCGCATTCCACCATGGTGGGTGGTTTCTTTTACTGGGTCGTCTGGTAGGACATGCCTTCTCAAATGACCGATTTAGCTTGCTGGTAAGATTTAATACCATCTCATCGTGTCTTCCGTGGAGCCGGGGTTCTCCCCTGGAGGTCGGTTAAGGGTCCCACCCAGCTCCGCGTTAAACCTCTGCCAATTTGCCTTCCGCGGATTCCGAAAGACTTTCCTGTCCGGCCTACGGAAATTCAAGTCGAAGAGGATCCAACAGTGACCTACGTACGGTAGGTATACCGAAGCCATCGTTAGTGCACCCTCCTTTCCCGTAACCTGCACCACCGTCTGGTCACCCGAGCTGAAATTAGTTAACATTAGTACGTGGAGATTTTTGCTAGCAACTATACAAGATCTAACCTTGCCTTCGCTACTGTTATAGAAGAGGCTGTATTTCGATAACCCTAACCCTTAACCCGATTATGGAGGATCCATGGTTCTTGGATCAGGGCCACATCAAGCTACTCCCTGTTCATAAGCAGCATAAGGTTGGCTGATGCGGCCTTACTGTGATGGAGATTTATTTGCACTACTTTCATTTGCAGTAGCACTGTCCTTCACCACACCTGTCGTACCGCAAGGCTGCGCCTTCTTCATGAGTCTCAGAGAAAACTCACCAGCCCCGAAGAATAGGCGCATATGCCTCTCTTTTTTCATTGTTTCCGGCGGATCCTCGTTAACGAAGATTATGCTCTTTGTAACATCTTCGTTACTTTCGATGGCGACTACTTCCCAGTCATTCATAGGGACCGCTGGGTTTTGTGCCTTTAGAAAGCCGAGGATCTCGATTTTCTCCAATTCCATATCCGACAGTAGATCCTAACTTTTAAGTTGAGTAAAAGATGTTTCCGCTTTTAACGTTGTCCTGTTTTTTACAGAATCTAATACACACCTAACCAGGTGGTTGTCTCGGACTTCGAATTGTATGCCACCATAGAAGATTGCATACACCACGGAGATGAAGCCGTCATTTGATTTAAAGAAATTAATTGTCTTCAATACATAGGTTCTTGTACTTGAAAAATGTCCTTCAAGGCATTTCAGAATACATCCCTTATCCTTGGATATTAAATTATCCAAACGGTTTGGAACCGTTTGGAGAGGAACACTGTTATATTTTTCTCGACTTACAATTGGGCGATGAATGTGGATTGTGCTCAATCATTTATTTTTGTTACCCATGGTGTTGTCCTCCATTTAGTAAGAATATTATGGCGTTGTGGTAGTATAAATAGCCTTTAGCTTGTAGCTTGAAAAACAAGATGGCTCTTGTAGAAGTTAGCCTAAATGGTGCGAGTTTGAGGTGAAAAGAGCTGCAAGTCTTGGACAAGAAATAAATTTAAGAATAACATTCACAAGGGCCTGGTAAAACAGAAAATCAGAGGAGCTAAAGTACCCGAATAAATCTTGCCACTCATACCCTTCGAGTGACTACCAACTTGACCCTTGGCAACCTAAAGTCATTAGCATCATCTCGATAATGGGCACTCAAAGCACCAATTCCTCTACCAACGTGCCATATCAGCGAAATTAACAATTTTCTCCACGCAACAGCCGTCCAAACGACACCCTACCTGCCCCAAAGTTACCCCATCACGAGCCATGCGCTGCCACAGCCACATTCAAAACAAACCAAAGAAATAGAACGAACACAACAGCTCAATGCACCGATGAAATGTTTGGAAAAGGACGGAACCATTGCTATCACCATACATATGTATATGATGTTGGAAAAGGAACAACAAAAATTAGAAATAACGGGGGAAATAGTTGAGACGGCTATCGATCTACGTGTCCTTTTCACTTACCATCCACAAATGTCACACACACCCTCCGCGAAAAGTGAGCGAAAAAAGCACCAACACTCGTACTCACAGGACTATGCTGGCTGTTTGTGAATACCTCTTATCACAGCCAAATGTGTGTATCCTTCTTCATTCTCTCGAACTGTATTTGAACGTACACATAGCATCGCCACCATCACCCGTACTGCTGCCGTGCCGCGCACGGATAATGGGGTTGAGAGAAGGGCAAAAGAGGCGGCTGGTCTTATACCACCCAGCAGCCCATTTTCGGTCTTAAAACGGTATAGAGAATTTTCCCGTTCGAAAACTGGGATAAAGTTTTATCTCTTCTTCTTCTTGTTCTTCTCCCGCTTGTTTTATGAAAAAGGATGCTACCTATTGGCAGGCAGCTTGCGGGGGGTGGGAGGCGATGGTAGTGTGATGGAAATTGATGAGAAAGTAAAACAAGGATTTCTGGATTCACCAGCGCGCAGCTAAATATTACAGCCGTACAAACAGTACCACAGAGGGCTATGTACAGCATAATATCTATGTATCTATGTACATACATACGTACGTATGTGTATATGTTGATTTTCCGCTCTTTTTCTGCATTCACTTCTCTACTTTTTGTGTGTGTGGCATCCTTTTTATACACTATCTATGCTGTGCATCATTTTTGCGCTCCTTTCTTGTATCTTTGTATCTCGTTTGGTTGTTGCTGCACTCATGGAATGTGGGTGGTGCATTTCTCCTAATTGGAGTTGGGCGCCAAAAGTGGGGTTCCCGTGCTTGTCCTGTTTTTTTTTTTTTTCCTCTTGGTTTTATTTCGTTCAAAGAATGTTTCGATAAGAGTCCTCATATGAATTGGGGTCAAGGAAGACGATAAGGGCCTTATAAGCCGCAATTTTGCGGATTTTTATTTATGTTTACTGTGAGAATGGCTGCCATATGCAAGTATTTAATCCATTTCCCTCAGGAGCTTTTTGCAGACATCGAAATAACTGTTTATTCCAGAAAATTTATGTTTTGTTTTTGTTGTTCTTACTTAACAGCGAATGAGACTGACCTATACTTGGAACTCGTCTACTTTAAAAAACATTGAACTCTTTGGATGACGCCAAGCCAACAGGCATATAAGTACATGAACACGTAAATGCGTTCATGGACTATGAAGTGAAGAAAAGGACTTCCTCGAACAAAGCTGAGATTGTTTTCACATTTTTTTCCGCTTTGTTTCGTTTTGCATTTGTTGAAGAGGAACTTTGGAACCCATTCGGAGATTTTTTTCAGTGAGAATCGAATGAAAAAGGTGAATGAAATCTAGAATGAAATGATTTGAAGTCGGTAGATAGATCCTAAGCAAACATGAGTTATGTATAAGCACACATGTGTACATATGTGCATACATATGTACATATGTATGTGTATATACTCATGCCTTGGGTGGAGGGATTTGTACATTTTACTCGAGCTTTTAGCGTTTGTCTTTCTTCTTCTTCTTCTTCTTTTGGCGCTACAGTTCATGGCGAACCTGGGCCTCCTTTAAAAAGCCTCTCCAACGGGCACGGTCTTTCGCCAGCAGTATCCAGTGCCGCACGCCTAGTTGGTTAAGGTCCTCTTCCACTTGGTTACTTACTTACTTAGGTGGCGCTACAGTCTGTGGTGAACCTGGGCCTCAACCAACAAGCGTCTCCAGCTGTCACGGTCTTTGGCCAGCTGTTTCCAGCGCCGAACGCCCAGTTGGTTAAGGTCCCCTTCCACCTGCGTGCGCCACCGTTGATGCGGCCGTCCTCTGCCGCGCCTTCCTTCCGGGGTGGATTCGAAGACTCTTCGGGTCGGAGCTGTATTCTCCATGCGCTCTACATGGCCTAGCCACCATAGACGCTGTATCCGTAGACGTCGTACCAGGCCGATGTCGCTATACAACCCGTACAGTTCTTCATTATGTCTTCTCCTCCATACACCGTTTGAACAAATTTTCCTCTCGAAACGACCAAGGCCATCTTCATCCGCTTTTTGTTAAGGTCCAAGCCTCTGCGTCGTAAAGGAGGACTGGGACTTATATAGTGTCACCTTGGTTTTCCGAGTTTTCCGGATCCTCGATAACGAAGATTATGTGACAAAGAGCATAATCTTCGTTATCGAGGATCCGCCGGAAACAATGAAAAAAGAGAGGCATATGCGCCTATTCTTCGGGGCTGATGAGTTTCCTGTGAGACCCATGAAGAAGGCGCAGCCTGGTGGTACGGCAGCTGTGGTGAAGGAGAGTGCTACTGCAAATGAAAGTAGTGCAAATAAATCTCCATCACAGTAAGGCCGCATCAGCCAACCTTATGCTGCTTATGAACAGGTAGTAGCTTGATGTGGCCCTGATCCAAGAACCATGGATCCTCCATAATCGGGTTAAGGATTAGGGTCATCGAAATACAGCCTCTTCTATAACAGTAGCGAAGGCAAGGTTAGATCTTGTATCGTTGCTAGCAAAGATCCCCATGTACTAATGTTAACTAATTTCAGCTCGGGTGACCAGACGGTGGTGCAGGTTACGGGAAAGGAGAGTGCACTAACGATGGCTTCGGTTTACCTACCGTACGATGAAGGCACGGACGTCCCCTCTAGGGAAACAAGGTCATTGACCGCAATGGCCGAACAAGGTAAGAAGAACTTAGTCGTAGGGTGTGATGCTAACGCCCATCACACTACTTGGGGTAGCTCTAATACCAATAGTAGGGGTGAGGCTTTGTTCAGTTTTGTCCTTAGTACTAACCTAGTTATTTGTAATCGGGGTAATTCACCAACATTTGGTACTAGAAACAGAAGGGAAGTTTTAGACATAACGCTTATAAATGGTAACGGTACTGCGGAAATCTCAAATTGGAGAGTATCTGACAAAGCATCACTTTCTGATCACTGTTGGATCCTCTTCGACTTGAATTTCCGTAGGCCGGACAGGAAAGTCATTCGGAATCCGCGGAAGGCGAATTGGCAGAGGTTTAACGCGGAGCTGGGTGGGACCCTTAACCGACCTCCGGAGGGGAACCCCGGCTCCACGGAAGACACGATGAGATGGTATTAAATCTGCCTTATTACGGTCTAGGGCCTCCGCAAGTTGTTCGGCTGCACGTGGTCTGTAGAGGGACCTTACATTCCACGTACAAAGCCGAATATCATTTTTCCTTTGGTTGTTTACTGGGTCGTTATCGGTAAATCCGCCCTTTTTTTTTTTTTGCATCCTAGACTTTTTTCGGGTTTTTTGTTAGTTTTTTCTCAGATATGGCTTGCCGGGTCATAGCCTAACCGACATTTGTGGCGCCATTCGCCCTTTTCCTTTCGCGATTTCAAACAGAAAACCCCAGGTGGCACAACGAGGAGGTAGAAATAGGGCCTACTAACAGAGCTGCTAGATGTTCGGCTGCAGTGGCTTCTGCTCACTATTTTACGGGCCAGCGCATGCGACATACGCTGCCCCTACGAGGCCTTTGTTAGTCGTTACCACCGCACGTTTGTCCTTCTACCAATAGTTTTTTTATCCCATCCAATCAGGATGTTGCTATAATCTAACTGAGCAAGCAACATTCAGCCATACAAACACTGCCTGAGTGAGTTCAAAGATCAAAGACAATTCAGAGATATGTAAGTACGTAGATGAAACAGATGAGTGATTCTACTGAGCTAGTTAGAAGGATACTTCGTCCGCGGCTCGCTGCTCCATCCGAATCGGTGAACACCTTACCGATACTTTTGCTCAGCATAGCAAAACAGTGATCCCCTGCTAAATGTCAAAGGCCTTAGGTGGTACACGGATGACTCCAAGATGGCTTCCGGCGTTGGCGCCGGCATCTTTGGACCAAAACGCAAGATCTCGAATGCCCTGGGAATAAGTCAGTCCCATCATCTTCCAAGCAGAACTGCATCCCACCCCAACATGCATCAATCTAAATCTCGAGACTGGCATTAGAGGAGTAACCATCACACATATGTACTCTCTGGTAGCCAAGCAGCGCTTAAAGCGCCGGGTTCGTACAGCATGAACTCAAAAACCTTCAAGGAATGCCATGACGCCCTACAGGACCTCGCCAAAAGAAACAATGTTAAACTTTGGTGGGTGCCAGAACATAAAGGTGTCAAGGGCAATGAAATTGGCGACCAACTTGCCAGGAAAGGTTCCAGCGATAAATATATAGGTCCGGAACCAGTCTGCGGCATTCCCGGGTCTAAGATAAATTTCTTAGACAAGTGGGAAAAATTACTTGTCCAAGTAATCTACAGCATACCTGTTGCCTGTAGGATGGCAGTGTCATCGGCAAACATTGCTAACACAGTGCCTTCTATCTGTGGTATATCACGAGTATAAAGTAAGTATAATAGCGGGCCTACAACACTACCCTGCGGTACATCGGCCGTTATGGCCTTCAGCTCGGAATATTCATTTTCGTGTTTAACACGGAAGAGTCTGTGTGATAGGTAGGATCTTAGAATATTATATAGCTGCTCTGGTAGAACAGGTCGTAGTTTGTACTCCAAGCCTTTGTGCCATACTTTATCAAAGGCCTGTGAGATGTCAAGAAAAACCGTTGAACAAATTAACTTTTGTTCTAGCGCTTTTTCAATTACATCAGTTATTCGATGTACTTGATCCATGGTGGAATGCTTGCTTCTGAAACCAAACTGATGATCCGGTAAGAGACCTTCAGTAATTGGCTTAAGTCGATTGAGTAGAATTCTCTCGAATACTTTGGAGATGATCGGTAGAAGAGAAATCGGTCTATACGACGTAACTTCAGTCGGCGGTTTCCCGGGTTTCGGAACCATGATAACTTCTGCAGCTTTCCATTGGCTTGGTACATGTTCTAATCTTAGTGCCGCATTTACGAGAAAAAGAAGTTTAAGAAGTGCTTTCTTCGGCAATGCCTTAAGAATTTCTTACTTACTTACTTACTTATCAGGCCAGCGATCCATGGAGGATCTGAGCCTGAGCTATAGCTGCCTTCCATCCTTGACGGTCCCGGGCACGCTGCTTCCAGTTGTCAAGACCAAGATGGCTTACATCCGCGATTACTTGGTCATTATACCGGAGGTTCGGTCTTCCTCTTCTTCTCGAACCAGGAGGCTCGGAGACGAAGACCCTCTTAGCTGCAGCGTTGATGTCCATGCGCTCGATGTGGCCGAGCCAGTGTAGTCGACGGATCCTTGCCTTCCAGACTACATCCACATCTTGGTACAGCTCGTATAGTTCGCGGTTGTGTCTTCTTCTCCATTCACCTTCCTCACAGAGAGGACCAAATATCCGGCGCAGAATTTTTCTTTCCAAAGAACCCAAAATCAGCTCCGCTTTCCTGCTTATCGTCCAGCTTTCGGCTCCGTACAGCAAGACTGGCAGAATGAGCGTTTTGTAAAGCATGACTTTGGTCTTTCGAGTGAGGAGTTTTGACCCCAGTTGCTTGGACAAGCCGAAGTAGCAGCGGTTGCCAAGGGCGATTCTACGCCGGATCTCCACTGTGGTGTCATTTGTGGAATTTACGTTTCCCCCGAGGTATACAAACTCCTTAACTACCTCCAAATTGTAGCTGTCAATTGTTATGTTTTGTCCCAGATGGTGAGCGACGGATTGGTTTTTGCTTGATAGCATGTATTTCGTTTTGTCCTCATTGATCTTAAGACCAATTCGTTTCGCCTGTTCTTCAATCGCCGTGAATGCTTCCACAATGCCACGGCGAGAACACGCGATGATGTCGATATCATCCGCGTATCCTAGCAGCTGAATGGACTTGTAAAAGATAGTGCCTTCCCTGTTGACGCCTGCCCGTCGCACTATCTGCTCCAGCACCAGGTTGAAGAAGTCACATGACAGCGCATCTCCTTGCCGAAATCCGGTGCATGTTTCAAATGGTTCCGAGGTCCTAGAACCGAGATGCACGGTGCATCGCGTGTTTTTTAGCGTGGCGCGACACAACTGGATCAGTTTTACCGGGATCCCGAATTCGGCCATCGCCCCAAACAGTTCTTCACGATGAATGCTGTCGTATGCGGCTTTGAAATCGATGAAAAGATGGTGTGTATCGATTCGAAACTCGTTGGTCTTTTCCAGGATTTGTCGAAGTGTGAAAATTTGGTCTATAGTTGATTTGCCGGGCCGGAAGCCGCACTGGTAGCTGCCGATTAGTGCGGTGCAAAATGGTTTTAGACGTTCACACAATACGCTGGACAGGATCTTGTATGCGACATTGAGCAGGGATATACCTCTATAGTTCTTGCAAGAGGTAGGATCGCCTTTTTTGTGGATGGGGCATATGGAGCTGGTATTCCAGTCGTCGGGCATGCTCTCATCTTCCCAAGTTCTGCAGATGATCTGGTGCATGCTCCCTACCAGAACATCGCCGCCAACCTTGAAGAGCTCTGATGGCAAGCCATCTGAGCCTGCGGCCTTATTGTTCTTCAGCTTCTGAATAGCTGTGCCGACTTCTTCGGTGCTGGGTGGGAGGACTACTTCAGCGGCTGGAGTTGGGATTTCCTCGGTCCCTACCACTCTCTCTTGGTCATGCTCGTTAATCAGCTGCTGGAAGTGCTGCTTAAATACATCCACTATTCCCTGCGGGTCGGTGACAAGATTACCCTCGCAGTTTCGAAGAGCCAGGGTGCCCTTTTTGAAGCCTCCTGCAAGGCCTTTGGCTTTCTTGTAAAAGGCTCGTATTTTATGTTTATCCCTAGACTCCTCGATATCCTTGAGCTGGGAGGCTGCGAAGATTCTTTTCTTTTGTCGCAGTAGTTTTTTCTCCTCCCTTCTTCTGGCTCGGTACTCTTCTTGCGCTGCCCTGGTTTTCCTCTGCAACGCCTTTTGGTACGCCTCGTCGGTTGCTGCCTTTTTCTGCTCACACTCGCCATCATACCACGGGTTTCTTGTCGGGGGTGGTAGGTATCCCAAGGTGGTTTCGGCTACTTCCTGAGTGGCTGGGCGGCAATGCAGCCACATATTATTGGCATTTGTGTTCGACGTAAGCATACCGTAGAGTCTTTCGCTCAGCTGCTCCCTGTATACTCTGGCAACCTCCGGTGTGCTCAGGTGCCCAATGTCGAACCTCCTCCTGATGGGCTGGTGCAGCTTTCTGACATTGGACAGTCGAGCTCTGAATCTTGCTGCTACGAGGAAGTGGTCAGAGTCGACATTTGCCCCTCTGAATGTTCGCACATCCAGGATGTTCGACGAGTGCCTTGCGTCAATGAGCACATGGTCGATTTGGTTGGCGGTTCGACCGTCCGGAGATCGCCAGGTTGCTGTGTGGATTCGCTTTCGAGGGAATCTTGTGCTTCTTATCACCGCATTACGAGTAGTCGCAAAGTCAGGGAGTCGTAAGCCGTTATCTGTTGTTGTATCGTAGAGGCTGTGCTTTCCGATCACTGCGCCAAGGGTGTTTTCCTTACCGATTTTGACGTTGAAGTCCCCGAGCACGATTTTTACATCGTACTCCGGACAAGCTCCGTAGGCGTTGTCCAGGAGGTCATAGAAGTCCTCCTTGATAGGGTCTTCAACCTCGTCGGCTGATGTTATAAAATCTGTCTCTGATGCGGATCACTGCCAGGCGATCACTTATAGGTTCAAAGTCGATGACCTTCGACCTTAACCGCTTTCCCACGACAAATCCGCATCCCAGTAAGTGCAACCTATTGTGACAGCTGTAATAAATGTCGCAATTTTTCTTCCTAATCATACCGTTTCCTATCCAGCGTATTTCCTGGACCGCAGTAATATCCGCCTTGTACTGCGTGAGGATTCCTTCTAGTTTATGAGCAGCTCCGGGAGTGTACAGGGTTCTGACATTCCAGGAGCATAGACGCAAATCGTGTCCCTTTTTCGTGCGTTGTCGTCGTCGAGTATCCATCCGTGTATCCGAGGCATCTTGCTCATTCATAACTTTAAGTTTTTTTTACGAGGGCGGATTGTTAGCCCGCCGCACAACCGCCAT
Organism: Eumerus sabulonum; assembly: GCA_951905685.1. Classification (NCBI taxonomy): domain Eukaryota; kingdom Metazoa; phylum Arthropoda; class Insecta; order Diptera; family Syrphidae; genus Eumerus; species Eumerus sabulonum. Next base: position 44,346,238 of record OX645062.1, on the reverse strand, counting down.
TCTGGTCGGAGTTTTTTTCGCTGCATACGTTTGTTCACCTCCCAACGGTTGTTGAAGAGGCTATCCAAAGGGCGCCGCGAGGAGGCCGTATGTCAACTTGACCCGGGCATTTAAACAGGGATCGTTGCTGGCATCTCGCCAGGTTGAGAGCAATCAACAACTTTACCCTGTATGTCCGAGCCCATGCCCTCTGGACTAAGAGTATTATCTCCCTAAAAAGAACTGACATCCATAAAGTCATCGGTGTCATCACTGGACACTGCCTTATTGGCAGTCACGCGCAAAAAGCAGGAGCTGTCTAGACGAGGAGGAGGTCGAATCCATTCATCACCTTCCCTGCGCTTGCCCGGCATTCTGCGCAATCAGGAAGCGATACCTAGGATCTTACTTCCTTAACGATCTGACCGAAGTTCAGCAAGTAGGGATATCTGATCTTCTTAACTTCTTAAGAAGCACAAAATGGTTCCACGAATAGGGGGCTAAGCCCCCTCGTAGCTGCACAACGTGCCTCCCTGGCCTATGTGTGTTCCTCTTATTTTCTTTCTGAGAAGGCTACGGTCCTACCTACCTTTGCCTAATTTTTCGGCACTTCTCGGACACCAAAATGAAACTACTTTTGTTTTTGATTGTTTCTAGTCTGGAATTTATTTTACTTATAGTTTTCCTTCATATATATGTATGTATATACTTTCATCAAATACATTACACATTGCAGAAATGAATTGTCTCTACATTGTTCTCAAAATTTCGTCTTAAATTTCATAAAATTTTGAAAAAATAATAAATAAGATAAAGCAACAATAATAAATACAAAACAGTGACTGTTCAAAAAATAAGTCATCACCATCATCTTTATCGTTAGTGTATAAGTATGTATGTATACAGGGTGCCCCACGAGCAGTGTGCCAAAAAGCTAGAGCGCGTAGGTCTGGCCAAGACAAGAAAAAAATCGTATGGGGGTATATTCCCCCCCGTTTAGCCGAGAGGGGCAATTTTCTAAAAATTTGACTTAATTTGGAAAAAAAAATATATTTAAAAACAACGGTTACATCCACAGTGCCGCGATATACTTTCTTGTAAAGCCAGAAACCTCTTCTTTCATATTGTTTTTAAACAAAGCAGTTTTAGAGAATCGTGCAAGAGTCACTGACCAACACAAGAGGTACGATTTATTTCAAGTCTAGGCAATTGCTTGCGTACGCCGACGACATTGACGTGATTAGACGGACACAGCGAGACGTCAAGGAGGCCTTTGCAAGCATTGAGGTAGAAGCGGCTATGATGGATCTCAAGGTTAATGAGGGTAAAACCAAATATCTGCTTTCATCTAAAAGAGACGGGCAACACCGACGTATTGGCCAGAACGTCACCATGGCCGTATATGACTTTGAAGTGTTCAAGAAATTCGTCTACCTTGGCTCACTGACGACCGGCGACAACATCACCAGCGCTGAGATAAAACGCAGAATCACTCTTGCCAACGGCTGTTTCTTTGGGCTCAAGAGGCAATCAAGAAGTAGAGCCCTCTCTCAGAAAACCAAGGTAACACTATATAAGACCTTAATCATCCCAGTCCTCCTTTACGGCGCAGAGGCTTGGACCTTAACAAAAGCGGATGAAGACGCCCTTGGTCGTTTCGAGAGGAAAATTCTGCGCGTTCTACGGTCCCGTTTGTTCAAACGGTGTATGGAGGAGAAGATATAACGAAGAACTGTACGGGTTGTACAGCGACATCGGCCTGGTACAGCGTCTAAGGTGCCTAGGCCATGTAGAGCGCATGGAAAATACAGCTCCTACCCGAAGAGTCTTCGAATCCAACCCGGAAGGAAGGCGCGGCAGAGGACGGCCGCATCAACGGTGGCGCACGCAGGTGGAAGGGGACCTTAACAAACTGGGCGTGCGGCGCTGGTTGGGGCCCAGGTTCACCACGGACTGTAGCACCACCTAAGTAAGTAAGTAAGTTTTAGGGAATAGTTTTTGAGAAATAAATTTTCAAACTCAAAATTTTGAAAAAAAAAAATTCGAACTTTTTTTTTTTAGTCTTAACGCGGCTGGACTTGTAGGCGAATTAATGTGTGAAACGTTGACCTCTTTTTTATTATATTGAAAAAATTCGGAGTTTTATGAGGATACAATAAAGTGACACAGTACTGGAGTAGCCCTGGACTAATCTTTTGTTTTTCGTTGATAACGCCTGGAAACTGACCTGCCAATTTCGTCTGGGTCCGCCCAATGTCGATGCGTTCCACTCGCTAGGACCTTAAGACAATAAAACCGCAATTTTTCTTTATTGAAAAACAAAATACTTGAAACCCAAATGTAAATAAGAGGGATCGCATTTTTAATAAAAAAACATTTCCAAATTGAATGTTAACTTATCAACACATTGTATGTAAGTTGGCGTTACAGTCCATGAAGAACCTGAGCCGAGCTTCTCTCAATCACCCATGTTGTGTGTGATTTCATTTTCACATATGTGAAAGGGACCTACGGTTTTATTGCCGGTTCCGAATGGCGAATTTCGAGAAACTTTTCATGACAATTTTACTACAGGGGGTTTTGTCAGAACCCCGCTGAGGAGAAAGACCGTGAAAAATACGTTCGATGACATGGCTGTGTCAACACATTACGATGTCAAACTCATACTCTCGAGAAGAATTGACGGACATGCACTTCTGCTACAGTTTAGGCAATGGTCGAGATCGTGAAGCCGAAAGGCTCTATGCTGAAAAATATCCCAATCGGAGGTGTCCCAGTCGTAGCATGTTTTCAAGAATCCACCGACGTCTATGAGAGTACGGAGTGCTAGAGCATCGAAGAAGCGAAAGATCAATTACAGATAGATCAGCAAACTTAGATGAAAGAATGTTGGTTTTAGTCCGACGTAATCCCTCCCTTAGTACAAGGAGGATAGCTATTACGCTTGGAGTGCCCAAATATTTCATACATTAATTTGCCTACAAGTCAAGCCGCGTTAAAGCTAAAAAAAAAATGTTTTTTTTTTTTTACAAAAAAGTGGTTTGGGTTTTTTTTTTTTTTGTATTTTCTCAAAAACTACAGGACATTTTTGCATCCAGCTTTCTAAAAACTTAACTAAAGCTAAAACCTAATAAGAGAAATGAGTTCTTGAAAAAAAATTAGTACTTAATTGCATACAATTTTGGAAAAAAATTAGTTTGCAATTTTTTTCTTCAAAACTTTGAGTGTGAAATTTAATTTTTCAAAAACTATTCCATAAAACTGCTTCGTTTAGGAACGAGATGAAAGAAGAGGTTTCTGGCTTTAAAAAAGAAGTAAGTCGCGGCATTGTGGATGTAACCGTTGATTTTAAATATTTTTTTTCCAAATTAAGTCATTTTTTAGAAAATTGCCCCGCCCGACTAAACGAGGGGGAATAGACGCCCCTTCCATTCGATTTTTTTCTTGTCTTAACCAGACCTACACGCTCTAGCTTTTTGGCACACTACTAGGGGGGCACCCTGTATATTAAAAATAAAAGAAATAAAAACAAATCGAATAATTCAATACGATTTTGTATATTTTGTTTATCAAGCAAACTAATTTTGTTGCGTAGCGATATATAGTGATTTATCTTTACATAATTCATGTTTTATAATATAAAGTATCTTGAAGTAACAAGTTAAATAAATAAAGTATTTCACTGTAAAACTTATTGGCTATTATAATTCCTTTCTTTCATATCAATTAATAATATTAATTTCCTTTTGTTGCATTCTATTTTTAAATAAATTTCTTTTTCGTTTCTTAATATTTAAATACATATAATTGGGACATTACTTAATTAAACATATTTATCAAATTTGTTAAATTGGTTTCTTTGTAGTTTTATTTGATTTTTTTTTTTTTTTTAATTTAACTTTCATGTAAAATAAATAAAACAGTAAAATAAAAAGCTTTTAGTTAAAGTATAATATTTGGCAACGTTTGGTTTTTCTTTTGGTTTATTCGATTGTATCACTGTTTCAATATGTTTTAACCATTAATTAAAATTATGTTATTTAATCCCAAATACATTTTAATAAAAGGGAAATGCGAATCTATTTTTTATATATAATTTTGATTTTTTTGTTTTTGTTTTCTAATTTCTTATAATGTCTTAATTATTGATTAATACGTTTTGTTTAATATCGAGTTTATATGAAAATGTATGTTTTCCTTTTTTTTTAATTTAATAGTTATAGTTAGTTAATGATGTTTGTTTTAAGTTGAAAAATGATGAGAATGTGTACATGTCTTAATCACGTATTCACTTTTATTGGTTTTGAAATTGATGTAATTTAAAATATATCTAAATACAAAAACAATACGGCAAGCAGAGCAAAATTGATTCGTTTCAATATTTTCGTTTAAAAAAGTCGATAAAAATTAGAATAAGTTTGCTGCAAGTGAATGAGGAGAGGATGAGGCCAATTGTTGATTGTGTACGATAGCGAGTATTTATTTATTCATATTTTTTCTGTTAGTAATGAACACTAAATCAGTCTAGGAAATGTCGTTTTCATACTCTTTTTCTTTTTTGTTTTTTTTTTAGAGTCACACGCGCGTCATCCGTCATAACGACGGACGTTGTGCGAGCAGAAGGTAGCAGGGGGAGGGAGAGGAGCTGCCTATTGACATTGGTCTTAAATGTCTGCATATTGCATTGAGGGGGGAAGACCGAACGAGGCAGCGCGTTCCACATTCGTGTGGTTCGGTTGAGGAAAGAATTTCTATATTTGACAGTACGACCGAAAACGGGCTTCAAAGTGAATTCATCCGGGAGAGACGTGTATCGCGGGAGAAGTTGTGAAGTGGCGGAATGCAACTGGCCATTTCGTCAAAGCATTTATGATGAAAGTAACGTTAAAACAATGAAAGGCAGGATACATTCCCACGATGTTCCAGGGAGTCAAGTGTTTTGGTAATGCTGGGGTCATCTATCAGTATCATAGAGCGTTTTTGTATTCTATCTAGTAGGTGCAATTAGGTTTTAGATGCACCAGACCAGACATGAGCGTTGAACTCCAACTTAGGACGAATAAACGCCTTATAAATTGTAGCCAGATCGGTGGGTGTGAAGAATTTCTTGCATCTGTATAGGAAGCCTAGGCATTTCGCGGCATTCTTAGCGACACTAAATATGTGATCATTCCAACAAAGGTTGTCACTGATGCACATACCCAGGATGGAAAGATTTTCGGTTTCGAGATACAAGTGCCATTCATAGATAATGGCATTGGGTCAGTGTTACGCTTTAACGACAGAAGACAGCATTGTATTTTGGAAGCAATAAATTCCACTCTATTGTTTTTACCCCATTGGATGATGCTGTCGATGTTGGAATTCAATGAGCTTAACATACGCTGCCGCTCACTTTTTACAGCCGAAGTGCCGGGTCGTGAAGAAGTGAACGAATATGAGAAGCTGAGGGTACTGTCGTCAGCGAAGGAGTGAATTGGATTAGAAGTAACAGGCAAGAGATCATTTATAAAAATGAGAAAGAGTGTCGGAGACAAAACCGAACCCTGGGGAACACCAGCATTTACAAAGTGAGTGACAGACTTGAATCCGTCCAAGACAACTTGAATTGGACGATTCGAAAGGTAGCTTCTAATCCATACAAGAAGAGAGTCATCGATCCCGAATGCACGCATTTTCGACAAAAGAGCTTCATGCCAAACTCTGTCAAATGCTTTCGAAATATCAAGTGCAACTACTTTGCTCTCACCCGCCTGGTGGAGCGAACGATTCCACTTTTCGGTGAGATGTACCATCAAATCACCAGTGGATCTGTTGCTGCGGAAACCGTACTGCCGGTCATTGAGGAGTTTCTGCGACTCGAGATATTCCATCAACTGACGATTTATCAGTGTTTCCATGACCTTGGAAAGAAGGGACGTTAGTGCAATGGGTCGGTAATTGGACATGAGTCTTTTCGAGAGAATTTTTCGGGGTACAATACGATTAAATTTAAAGAAAAGGATGCCTTAGTGAAATATCATAATATAATTCGAATGAGAAACTTTTGGAATGAGCCTTTATAAATACGCGTAGAGTGAGTATTTTGCGATTTAAATAAAACAAATTTTAAGAACATTTCCACTGGAAATCATTAATTTTTTCTTAATTAAAATTAGGAATTAGAACTCGAAGAAGATTTTTATGAACAGCGTTTAACGTTAGCTCTAAAACGGATGAAAGCCGAAAGTTTTTGTGTTAAGTGGACATGGGATCTTCTATAATTTTTGTATTAAAAAGCAAATTTTCTCTTTTCGGTAACCCCATCCAAAATCCTTCGATAAGTTTAAGCCATATCTCGCAGTTTTTTTCATTAAACATTTTCTTTATTAATTTTTTGTTGAAAAATATGTATCTAAGGGACAAAGTCAAAAAACTACTATCTACGTTTTGGAAAAAAACGTTTTGTTTTTTTATTGTTGTTGTGGTGTATGTTACTTTATTCCTTGTATCTATGTATGTATAAGAATTACAATACAAAAATAGTATGCAAGTATGTATAATAATCTGTTTTAACCTCATGGCTTCTGGTGGGTATTAGTTGAGTTATTTGATCCAAAAAATTCAATTTTACATTTCTCGGGTATTTAAAAATCAAAAATAAACCGCATTACAACCTATCAGCTGTGATGATTGTTTTTAGAATCCTGAATTTCTATTTATACCCTTGCGATCGTAAGGAAATAGAAACTATCAGAGTGTTTGGTCGTCGTGTGTATTTACATAGCTGATCAGTGTATTGTTTACTTTTTGTTTGTTTTGTTTATATTTGTAGGTTTAAGGATATGTTTTTTATTTTTTAATCTACTACATTAATTTATTGTATTGTATTGTATGTAGATGAAAAAAAAAAAATTGGTCATCGTTTCTAGAAGGAATATTCTTATTTGAGACTTTTCTTTTTAAAACTTTTCTTTTTTTTATCATAGGGGGACTGTTCCTTATTTTTTAACTCAAACTTAACACACATACATAAATAATAGTATTCTAACACATATACGTTCGTAACTTAATCGGCTTCGGAAATAACAAAAACAGGATAACGATCGGCTTGCTCGCTGCGCGTCGATGAAACTAGATCCTCGTTATAATCAGATAAATTAGAGTAACAATAACAGCGCCCCCTGGCACATTTTCACATGTAAGTGGGCTTGAGTTTGTATGCTCTCTTCCAGATTTCGCACAGGCAGACGGTACTGTGAAAGCGGTAGAAAATCGCTAGCGGCATAGAGACATGTGTGATGATTGTCCATGCCCAGAGGCCGTAGAAATTCAATTGGATTGGATGCGATTCGGCTCGTGACTTTTCAAGGGTACTAATTGCCCACATGGCCAAATTGACGACAAGCATGAAGGTGACTATTTCGCGTCCGGGCTTTTTACGGATATGTTCAGGACTGACAGCCTGTCGACGACTGGCGTCGAGGATGAACATAGTCTGACAAGCGGTTTGTACGATCGAGGCCATCGCATTTATGAGTACGAGGATTGTGTCGCGACGAAGAGTGAAATGTCCAGCAATCACGGTGAAGATGTTATAGAGAAATGAACCAGTTTGTGCACCGACCAGAAGTATGTCGTCCAGTTGAAAGCTTCGGCATGCATCGTATTGAAGGTGACGTATCTGGATCATGCCGACAAGAGTGGCGATGGTTGCTGTGCCGTAGATTAGTAACTCGCAGATTGTTACTTCCGTGACGGCGAGGCTAACAAAATCAGGTCGAGATATGAGTACGAAGAAGAGGATCAGTGAAATAATTGTGAGGACTAGAATGAGGATGCCAACGAAAAGTCCCTTATGAGCGCGGGCACAGTCGACAGAGTAATGATGTGGCGATCGCTTGCATGGTGAGTTTACCGTTTCTTGTCGGAGGGCTGGTGGTGTTTGAGGCCGGGATATACTGCGCCACATGACATACAAGATGGCAGCGCAGATTAGAGAGTATTCAATAGTGCAGGGAAATAGAAAGGGAGAGGCATCTTGCACTAGGGTACCGAGGATGTTTGTACGACGACACTCGAATATTTGATAGGGTCCCTTGAGTCCGCGCGGTACTCGAATATGTGCCATGGGATCAAGGTTATGCATTCGATGTCCTAAAAGGGAAGAGTGCTTTAGTACTTTGGAGCTCTACTGTTTTTGTGTTTAGCTTGTACGTACCCAGTCGATGTGATATCCTTAGCGTTCGATTCTCTGGATTGTAGAAAGTCAGAATTTCGTGCTTCGTTTCTTGAATGAGTACGTTGAGCCAAACTGCCAAATTCGTTCCAATCATATGCATGAGACCAAATCGTGCTATGATCTTGTAGCGATATACTTTTATTTGCTATGTACATAAATGAACAAAATTGTAAATTCATAAGCGAATAAGAGATCAGTTGAGCATCTTACCTCATTGTTCAGGAAGATAAAATACATTTGAATGAAAATAAATGCCATTCGTGTCGCCGGCGTAAGGGCCAATAGAACATTGTGGCATTTGGTATCGCGTTCCAGCTCGAAATATTGACCGAATTCGAGTCCTGAATAGATCATACTACCAATTCCAAAAGCTGCAATTGAAAGATAATTTGGAAATTGTAATTTAATGAATATGGGTTTGGTGTTGAACTGATAGTGTTAAATAAATAAAATGATAGATGTTATTATGAAATACATTATTTTTGCGTGAAATGTACATATCTTTGTTGGTGGAGCAAATCTTACTGTCGTAAGGGCATAACACCTACGGTAGTTTGTTTTTGCAAATCCGGCGATAGAACTTCACTTACGCGTCTCTGCTTTAACGGTTTTGTATCTATACATGTCTTGTTGTTTGCATTGATGAGGGATTTCTGTGTGCGGTTCTGCAATATTCGTGGGTTACGGAAGAATTTCTTTGCCACGTATATCCATCTCTCTCGCCACAAACCGGCTGTTTTGGCACTTTGTGAAACACAGGTCGATGAAAGGTCTGATCCTTCGGATTTCAGTCTTCCAGGATATAGCTTAGTGCCATTATTCGTTTCTCGCCGTGGTGTCGCCATCTATGTCCGTAGTGATATTGCTTACCAGTTACTTCCACAGTATAGCCAAACATCCACCCCGGAATTTAATTTCATATAGCTTAAACTCATATTCCGTAAGCACTCCATCCACTACTGTTTTCTTTATAGAAGCCCCAATCTAGACAGGAATGCAACATTTGATGCATTCGACGCACTGTCTGATTTCATCCAAAGAATTGTTTCCCTGTTCCCTCGCACTGAAATCGTTTTAGCGGGCGATTTCAATGTACACAATTCTCAGTGGCTTCGACATTCTGGACAGACAACACCCGAAGGAAGGTATGTTGAAATTTTTGCTGAGTTAAATCACTTAACTTGTGAATGAGCCATCACGTATCCCCGATATTGCTGGTCATACCGCCAACACACTGGACTTGTTTCTTTACTCTCAGCCTGACAAATACACGATCGATGTAGTGGAACCCCTAGGCTTGTCTGACCACTGCATGATATCAGTAAAATTCCCGAACTCCCACCATCCAGCTAAAGAAAAAGCTCCTAAGAGAACACTATGGCTATACGAGAAAGCCAACTGGTGCGGCCTTAACAGCTTCTTTCGGATCTTTAACTGGTCGTTGTGCTTCCTCGACAACGACGTGGACCCCGCAACTGATATTATCGTTAACATTATCCGAATCGGCATGGCATTTTATTCCCAGCAAGACTAAAAGCACCAGGCCTAAGGATAATACGTGGTTTGACTCGAGCTGCAAAGAGGCTATTAGGCTCAGGGAGCTAAGTTTTCGGGCCTACAAGGCAAACAGTTCTGAGGAAAACCGAAAAAAGTACATACGAGCCAGAAATGACTGCAACACCCACATTCGACGGATTAATTTCCAATCCGACCAAATATTAAGGCGTAAAATCCTTCAATGTCCAAAGGTAGCAAAAGTTTCTGGTCGTTAGTAAAAACGTAAAAAACTCAACTAAGTCGTCTATACCGACGCTCATCCACAATGACATTCCAGCTGTCACCCCCTTAGACAAAGCTAACCTACTTGCTGCCCATTTCGCAACCAGTTCTCAGCTGCCAGCTTGTACTTTGTCTCCGCCTGTACTAGAGTGCGTCAATTCCACCATGGGACTAATCCACTTCCGCACTCGTACAGTCGCAAGGGTTCTTAAAGACCTCGACATACACAAATCCGCTGGTCCAGATGGTATTGCCCTAATAGTTCTTAAGAGGTGTTCTTCTACGCTGGCAAAACCACTGCGTAAGCTTTTTCACCTTTCCTACACCTCTGGGCTCTTTCCGAGTAGGAGGAAAACAGCATTTGTCCAGCCTATACCCAAAAAAGGCGAATCATCTTCTCCCTCCAACTACCGACCCCGAATCACGGAAACTCCTCAATGACCGCCAATACGGTTTCCGCAGCAACAGATCCACTGGTGATATGATGACATATCTCGCTGAAAAGTGGAATCATTCGCTTCACCAAGCAGGTGAAAGCAAAATTGTTGCACTGGATATTTCGAAAGCACTTGACAGGGTTTGGCATGAAGCCCTTTTGTCGAAAATGCGTGCATTGGGGATCGATGAGTCTCTCTTTCAATGGATTAGAAGCTACCTTTCCAATTCACTCCTTCGCTGACGACAGTAACCTCAGCTTCTCATATTCGTTCACCAGTTTACGACCCTGCACTTCGGTTGTAGATAATGAGCGGCAGCGTATGTTAATTCCGATATCGACAGCATCATCCAATGGGGTAAAAACAATAGAGTGGAATTTAATGCATCCAAAACACCATGCTGTCTCTTGTCGTTAAAGTGTATAAATAACCCGCAGCTATTATCCATGAATGGCACTTGCATCTCAGAAACTGAAAAGCTTTCCATTCTGGGTATGAGTGTTGCTCACAATCTTAATTGGAGCGACCATATATTCAGTGTCGCCAAGAATGCTGCGAAATGCCTAGGATTCTTATACAGATGCAAGAAATATTTCTCACCCTTAGATCTGGCTACAATCTATAAGGCGTTCATTCGCCCCAAATAAGAGTTTAACGCTCATGGCTGGTCCGGTGCTTCCAAGACCTCACTGCACCTACTAGACAGAATACAAAAACGAGCCATAAAACTGATAGGTGACTCCAACATTACCAAAACACCACAGGAATGTTACCTGCCTCTCCCTGTTTTATCGTTGCTACCACCAAAAATGCTCTGATGAAATAGCCAGTTGCATTCCGGCCCTTCAACATTTCTCCCGCAATACACGTCTCTCTAGGAATGCTCACCAATATACTCTGAAGCCCGCTTTCGGACGTACTGTCAAATGTAGAGAATCTTTCATTAACCGAACCACACGAATCTGGAACTCCCTGCCGGATTCGGTTTTCCCCCCTCAATGCAACATGCAAGCATTTAAGATCAATGTCCATCGGCATCTCCTCTATTCCTCTTCCTCTCTACCTTCTGCCCGCACTGTGTAAAAATATGTATTTGTGATCAAAAATGAAGTCAACACGATCTAGATGAAGCCAAGTTAAAGAAAGGGAATCCGCCTAGCAATGACCATGAACTGCTATCGTGGGGAATGATGCTGACGACAAAGCGAGTAAGATTAGGCAAAAGTGAGACAATGAACATCGAAAGGTAGACTGGTGTAGCAATCTCTGGGCGGGAATTTGATGATTTTTTTAAGTTTGAACTAAACTTCGAACCACTTTCTCCACTCGGATTGAGGTACCTACATAATAAGTGATGTGGGCATTCACCGCTTTGTTAACATCATCTTAAAAGACCCATAAAGACGGTTGTTGCATAGTTTCAGGTTTGCAAATTTGTTCCCTGTCATGACCTTGTAGACATTTTCTCCAGAACCGCGTTTGACCTTTTCCAACATACATATTCTTTCTTTTCAAAGCAATTGTCAAGTTCTCACAGTCAAATGATCATGCAATATGGAATATATACATATAAGTGAAGCTAATGCCCAAGCGTGCATTCTTGCAATGATTATTTACGGACAATATCTTGGGCACGGAGGTGTCCCTCCCCCTAAGTCGAGCAAAAAAGCGGCACGGCCGTACCATCCTTTTCTTGAACCATTTCAGGCCATTTTCGACCCCCTATAACTTTGTTGTGGATATACAGACAAACAGAGTCCAATGGCAGATGTGGCGACCCAGAAGGATCAAAGCATAGGCCAGAAGGCGAAGAAAGCCAAAAACCCCTCCTCGGAGCCGGGCACATCACACAACAAAACCCCTTCCTCCCAGAAGGAGATCCAAATGACCGTAAAGAGTCGAGAGAAGCAGCTCTCTTATAAAGAGGCGGCCATCTCCTCTGAAAAGGTCAGGATAGCTTACATCCAGATCAATCTACAGCATTGCAAGGCCGCTACTGCTCTTTTAAGTAGTAGAATTGCATGTAGTAGAACAAATCATCACATTGTATCCATTCAGGAACCGTGGGTATGGAATAAACGCCCATGTGGCCTTGGTGGTATACGTGATGCTACGATTCTTTATGACGAGCGATCCGAAAGGCCTAGGGTCGGCCTCATCATATCGAATTCACTATCGGCAACCGAACTTGGGCACTTTTGTGCACAAGATCTGGTGGCTGCTTGAGTAGGCTACAAAACGCACGGAGCAATAGAACACTTCGTCGTTGCGTCTGCCTACTTTCCCTACCATTCGGTACTACCTCCACCACCGACGGAAATCTCTGAACTCGTAGAGTACTGTGAAGCCAAAAAGATTGGTCTCATCTTGTGTTGCGATGCTAACGCCCAAAACACTGCTTGGGGCAGCAGCAAGTGTAACACAAGAGGGGACCGTCTGTTAGAGGTCATTCTCTCGTCTGACCTTACCATCAACAATGTTGGCTATCACCCAACGTTTGTTACGACAAGACGACAGGAGGTGATTGACCTGACCCTGTCCAACAGATATGTGAAGGACATCACTAACTGGCGAGTCTTGCCTGATTGGGTTGGGGGATCTCTTCCTTGCAACCTAGACGGAATCCGAGAAGGACGGACTGGGTACGGTTTAGAGAGGAGCTTGAGAAATCCACTCAGGCCCTACCTAAACTTAAAACGAAACAATTGGTAGAGAACGCTGTTCATAACCTGAATAGCGTCATCACCAATTGTTTTGAACTCGCATGTTCTGTTAGCGAACCTCCCTGCAGGAAATCGGTCCCCTGGTGGACTGTCGAGCTCCAAAGTCTTCGCATGGAAGCCAGAATTCTTCTGAATAGATCGCTCAAATCGAATTCGGAAGATGACTGGAACAAGTATCGGTCGAAGCAGAAAGAATATAAGAAACTTATTCGTAAATCGAAGGACGATTCTTATAAGACCTCCTGCGAAGAGATCAAGTCTCTGAGTGCGACTAGCAAGTTGGTTAAAGTCCTCAAACGGGAAAAACCGACTAGGCGAAATGCACTCAGAAAACCTGATGGTACCTTTGCTGAGTCTAAAGCGGAAACTTTTAGTTTACTGTTTGCGATTCATTTCCCGGGAAATCAGATCGACATCGGCTCGTTGCACACTCCTTCAAGGGAAACTGCAACTGAAACGATGAAAACAACTCGGCGTAGCTGGTATATTGCGTCGCGCGTGGTTACGACTGATGCTATTGAATTTGCTGTGGCATCCTTCGATGGCTTTAAATCGCCGGGCACCGACGGGATATATCCTGTTATACTGCAAAAAGGTATAAGACAGCTGCTTCCTACTCTGAAAAGAATTTTCACTGCTAGTCTAGCACTTGTTCACATACCCATTCCTTGGCGCACAGTGAAAGTGGTCTACATTCCCAAAATAGGAAAAGAGGACTACTCACTTGCCAAGAGCTTCAGGCCAAATAGTCTAACATCCTTCCTGCTGAAAAGCATGGAGGGACTGGTAGAGTGGCACGTGCGAAAAGTTGCCCTTAAAATGCACCCTCTTTCGGAGATGCAACATGCTTACCAGCGCGGAAAATCTTGCGAGACTGCGCTTCAGAACCTAGTTGGGCGAATTGAACGCGCGCTCGAAAGGAAAGAGTACGCTCTGGGCATTTTCATCGACATTGAGGGAGCTTTTGATAACGCAACTTTTGACAGCATGTGTAACGCTGCCAGACATCATAGCGTAGATAAAGCACTGGTCCTTTGGATCAAAGCAATGCTCATGCGCAGGACATTGACCGCTGATGCAGGCCTCGACCAGTGTGTCAAATCTGGCGTAAACAGGGGCTGCCCTCAAGGTGGCGTCCTATCTCCGCTGTAATGGTGCATGGTGGTCGATTCCCTGCTTGATGCTCTCAATGCCTCTGGAATCTACGCCCAGGCCTATGCGGATGACGCCGCCATTCTTTCTGTCGGCTCATGTTTGGCGATTGTCCGTCGCAAAGCACAGGCGGCGCTAAATGTGATCGATGATTGGTGTACCAGAAATGGGCTGTCAGTCAATCCTCTTAAGACCGATGTCGTTCTCTTTACGAGAAGGAGGAAAAATACTGACATGACTCAGCTGGTACTAAAAGGCACTTCCATCCCGATATCCAAGGAGGCTAAGTATCAAGGAGTCATCTTAGATAGTAAGCTTCTCTGGTCAAAACATGTTGAGTCAAAAACCACCAAAGCGCTGTCAGATTTCTGGGAATGCAAAGGAGCTCTTGGCTAAACATGGGGCTTATCGCCGGCAAAGGTCCTTTGGATCTACATGGCAATAATAAGAACTATAATCTCATATGCATCGGTTGTCTGGTGGAACAGACTAAAACGCAAACACGTCGTAGCCTCTTTCACCAAACTCCAAGGAACGGTTTGTCTCAGCTGCACGGGGGCTTTCCCCAGCACGCCGGGCGCTGCTCTAGATGTTATGATGAACCTTCCACCTCTTGATATACGTATTTATCAGAGGGTATGCTCTGAAGGCCATGTCTCGTCTGAAGAGAAATGACTTTTGGTACAACTAGCATAGGAATAACGGTATGCTTGCGCAAGAATTATCCTGCGACCCCCGTCTCATGGACATGCCTTCTGACGCACTGACGCCCGTTATCCTACTGCGCCGTAATTTCACAGTCCATTTTCCATGGCGTCAGGATTGGCTATGGCTGGATACTGAACCTGGAAAGGATAGTCTTCACATTTTCACGGATGGCTCCAGGTCTGGGCGGGGGTCCGGTGCTGGAGTCTTCTTTGAACGCGAAAACATCCGACTGCACTTCTCGTTAGGAAAGTATGCGTCTGTCTTCAATCAGAGATATACGCAATCCTAAAGGCCATGCACTGTGTTGTGAAGCACAGGTGGAAGGGGGAAAGCATATGCGTCTGTAGTGACAGCCAAGCTGCATTAAAAGCTGTGTGTAACCCCTTAACTAGCTTCAAATTAGTGCTTGAACTCAAGTCCTTCTTGAACAGAGTCGGCAGACTAAATTCATTAAGGCTTGTATGGGTTCCAGGCCACTCTGGCATCCCAGGAAATCAGACCTCTGATGAACTCGCAAGAATGGGTTCAGAGGAGAGCTCCTCAGGACCTGAACCCGCTCTAGGTCTACCAGCGTCCACGGTAAATTACTACATTAACGATTGTGTATTTAACACACACAACCGTAGATGGAGCGATTGTCCGGGTTGCAGGACAATCGACTGCAGAAGGCTTGTGGGAGTTATCACGGGCCATTACACTTTTGCCAAGCATCTCTACGTGCTCGGCATCAGTGAGACGCCTACCTGTACTGCTTGTGGCGAAGAGGAGGATGATACTGCAGAGCATTTCCTCTGTGATTGTCCCGCCTTTGCTCGCATACGGTGGCGCACCCTTGGAGCCGACTTGGTGTGTGCCGAATCCCTTAGCTCTACATCACTGAAGCTCCTTCAATTTTTCTCCGGAAAACGGAGAAAATACAGTAATGTAAGATGCCTGCCTGAAGTACAATGGACCAGTGATTGCGTCTGAGTGCTCCAGCGGATAGCAGAAGCTTTCAACAAAAAAAAAAAAAAAAACACAGAGCAAAGAATTTGATCGCGTTTAACATGGCAAACGCCAGCTTCGATAGCTGTCCCTGCTCAATCCAAGTTGACACGCAGCCTCCGCGTGGCCCCCCCTGGATAGCTACCCTGGCACCCGCCAGGTAGTGAACCAATGTGTCCAGCGACCCAACCCCTACACCTGGAATGTGAGGTCCCTTAACAGACCGGGTGCAGCCGATCAATTGGAGCAAACCCTCAACTGCCATAAAGCAGATATATCTAACCGCACTCCGAGAAGTGCGATGGGATGGGCCAGGCAAAAGACGGATGAAAAACTGCGACATCTACAACTGCTACAAGGAGAACAAACAGCGCCTATTCGGGTGCGGATTCGTTGTTAGAGGAATACTCCGACAAAAGGTCTTAACCTTCTGAGATATAAGCGAACGCCTCATAAAATTGGGGGGTAACCTCCTTGTAGCAGGCACGCGATTCCCCCATCTCAACATTGACAATAGTACGTGGCGGTCTTTTGATCAATCAACCACCAAGCAGATTGATCATATTGCGATAGACGCCAGACACTGCTCCTATATTCTCGACGTACGAACCTTCCGAAGGGCCAACATCGACTCGGACCACTACCGTGTTTTAGCCAAGGTACGCATAAGGATATCAACAATGCTAAGGAGTCGAGTAGAACTACGTAAGTTAGACGTCGGAAAGCTACAATTGCAAGACTGCCAGAATCTTTGCCGATCGTGTCTCCTGCAAGCTCTCTCGAAATCCGCCCATAGCAGCACAAACAGTAGAGCAGGAATGGGCGCATTGCCAGAGCGCCGTCAGTGACGCTGCCTCAGAGGTGCTGGGTTTCAAACCGCCACCACCTAGAAACCCCTCATTCGATGAACAATGCAAACAAGCCCATGCAGCAAAACAAGAGGAATATAAAGCCATGCTGCAACGACGGACGAGAGCTGCTCGCGAAATCTATGAGCAGAAGAGAAGAGACGAACACACGCTTTCCAGAAGAAAGAAGAAAGAGCACGGAAAGCGTGAGACCGAGGAGATGGAGAGATGCTTCCGCAGGAATGACGCCCGTAAGTTTTACAATAAGGTAAAACGAACATACCATGGCTACAAAGCCAGAGCGGCGGCCTGCAGGGATGAAAATGGAGAACTGGTAGTAGAGTCGCAGTCGATGCTGAGGATTTGGAAAGACCACTTCTGCAGACCATATAGCGGCGATGATAGACAAGATACCGCTGTCAGGCAGAATGAGCCATTCGTAATGGACGATAATGTAGGAGAATTCCATTCGCCCGACCTAGACGAAATCAAAACGGCGATATCAAGACTTAAATCTAATAAAGCTGTGGGCGCAGACGGCCTGTCTGCTGAGCTTCTTAAGGCGGCTGGAGATAAGCTGGTAACGTGCATGCACTATCTCATTTGCAAAGAATGGTCCGAGGAACGCATGCCCGACGAATGGAATCTCAGCATCCTTTGCTCGGTCCATAAGAAAGGTGACCACTATAACTGCGCCAAGTATAGGGGAATAAGTCTCCTTACCATCGCATACAAGATCTTCTCTGCCGTATTGTGTGAACGCCTGAAACCGTTTGTGAATAACCTGATCGGGTCTTATCAGTGTGATTTCAGGCCAGGTAAATCCACAATAGACCAAATATTTACGCTACGGCAGATCTTGGAGAAGACCCCAGAATATCAAATCGAGCCTCACCACATTTTCGTCGATTTCAAAGCTGCATATGACAGCGTGTATAGAGACGAGCTATACAAAGCCATGTCTAGTTTTAACATCCCAGCCAAACTCGCCCGACTGTGCAGCATGACAATGGAGAATTCTCGCTGCTCAATTAAGGTCGGTAATGAGCACACCGAGACCTTTGATGTTAAAAAAGGATTTAGGCAAGTTGACGCGCTGTCATGCAACTTTTTCAGCATCGTGCTTGAAAAGATCGTGCAAGAGTCACTGGCCAACACAAGAGGTACGATTTTTTGCGTGCGCCGACGACAGTGATGTGATTTAACGGACACAACGAGACGTCAGTGAGGCCTTTGTAAGCATTTAGGTAGAAGCGCCTAAGATGGGTCTTAAGGTTAATGAGGGTAAAACCAAATATCTGCGTTCATCTAAAAGAGACGGTCAACACCGACTTATTAGCCAGAACGTCACCATTGGTGGATATATCTTTGAAGTGGTCAATGAATTCGTCTACCTTGGCTCACGGATGACCGGCAACAACAACACCAGCGCTGAGATAAAACGCAGAATCGATCTTGTCAACCGCTGTTTCTTTCGGCTCAAGAGGCAACTGAGAAGTAGAGCCCTCTCTCGGAAAACCAAGATGACACTATAAAAGACCTTAATCACCCCAGTCTTCCTTTACGGCGCAGAGGCTTGGACCTTAACAAAAGCGGATGAAGAAGCCCTTGGTCGTTTCGAGAGGAAAATTCTGCACGTTCTACGGTCCAGTTTGTTCAAACGGTGGAGAAGATAAAACGAAGAACTGTACGGGTTGTACAGCGACATCGGCCTGGTGCAATGTATACGGATGCAGCGTCTAAAGTGGCTAGGCCATGTAGAGCGCATGGAAAATACAGCTCCGACCCGAAGAGTCTTCGAATGCACCCCGGAAGGAAGGCGCGGCAGAGGACGGCCGCATCAACGGTGGCGCACGCAGGTGGAAGGGGACCTTAACCAACTGGGCGTGCGGTGCTGGAAACAGCTGGCCAAAGACCGTGCCAGCTGGAGACGCTTGTTGGTTGAGGCACAGGTTCACCACGGACTGTAGCGCCACCTAAGTAAGTAAGTATTCACATTCATATTCATATATATTGTGTGTATGTATGTTGGCGTTACAGTCCATGAAGAACCTGAGCCGAGCTTCTCTCAATCACCCATGTTGTGTGTGATTTAATTTTCACATAGGTGAAAGGGACCTACAGTTTTATTGCCGGTTCCGAACGGCGATTTTCGAGAAGCTTTTCTTGACAATTTTACTACAGGGGGTTTTGTCAGAACCCCGCTGAGGAGAAACACCGTGAAAAACACGTTCGATGACATGGCTGTATCGGGATTCGATCCCGAGTCATCGGCGTCAGAGGCCAACACACTACCCACTGCGCCACGGTGCTCTAATCCTTTCTTGCAGAATGTAAAAACAGTATGGCATCTTGTAGTTGGTGGAGTAAATTAAAATCCTTTCCATGGCTTCGCCACCATCATAAGATAAATATTTCGGTCAATGATGGCTTCGTTTTCATAGCTCCATTTCAACATTAACTCGTGACTGACAATTATTATCGTTATCAACGTAAGTATCTTAATATTTATTAGAGCACTGCTCCTCATCTTGAGCATCACTGCAGTCCGACGTAGTGCGATAAAGACCTATTTCGTGGAATTCATAAGAAGACGAAAGTGTGGTAGAAAAGTTTTAAGGATTTGCAGGAATACAAGTTAGCTCATCCTTTACAAGAGCATACATTTCGTCACGCGTATTATCGTCGAAGAAGTGTAGTTGTTTATATTCGGGCCATAAAAATGCGGCTAGTTTATGAGCGCGAAGTGGTTGAAATTGAATGTCAAAAACGTTATCCAAACAATGTCGAATAACCACTTGGACTTCGATCCATGTTTGTTCATTGTATAGTTTTCTTAGCTTTACCATTGCTAGTGTAAGAGCACTAGATGAATCGTAGGCTTTCTATACCACTCAGACAGTAACGTTGCTGTTTTAAATGGCTGTAAAAATATAATCAATCTATCTAATAGATATTTTTCAATTTCATAGAGACGATATTGTTTCTTTAACGTCTCTAATACATATTTCTTCAATAGTCTGGACATTTTTTCGAATCGAAATTAACATATCGAATTTCGTGTTCCGACCTGAAGTGTACTCTTGTCTGTCGGTTTTTCAATGACGTTATCACGATTCATGATACCTACTCGCAACGATGCAGTTTTAACAATTATTTCTCATAATCATTCCGGAAAAGGAATCGGCGATGCATTCAGAAACGATGCTGAGTACGTAATCGCATCGTTTGGTGTTATACTCGGCGATTATTACTCCGAGTACTTTTTACGTACTCGCGCAGTGCTCTAATAGGTACCTAGATATAATTATGTTCAAAGGTAGCTTGTAAAATGGTCAACCAACGGATTGAAAAAGCAAGAATGGGACATGTCTTATGAAAGTGGTACCAGATTCTCGCAAAGTATTAATTGACAAAATTTTCCGAAAGAGCACGAGAAGCGCGCGATCGAGTATTTGGAGAGGTGTTACTGCAGGCGTGACGTTCGAAAGTTTTATCAACAGATAAAGCGAACATGCCAAGGTTATAAAGCCAGAACGGAAGCCTGCAGGGATGAAAACGGACACCTAGTAGTAGAACCGCAGTCGATGCTGAGAATATGGAAAAACCACTTCTGCAGACTGTATAACGGCGATGTTAGTCAATATACCGCTGTCAGGCAGAATTATCCATTTCTAATCGACGGAGACCGCAGAGAATTCTGTCCCCCTGACCTCGACGAAGTTAAGATTGCCATATCGAAGCTCACCACCTATTTGTCGACTTCAAAGCCGCATACGACAGCGTAATTAGAGACGAGCTATACAACGCTATGTCTACCTTCGACATACCTGCTAAACTCGTCAGACTATGCAGGATGACTTTGGAGAATGCTCGCTGCTACATCCGAATCGGTGAACACCTTACCGATAGATTTGATGTCAAAAAAGGATTTAGGCAGGGCGATGCGCTGTCGTGTGATTTCTTCAACATCATATTGGAAATAATTGTGCACAAATCACTGGCCAATACAAGAGGCTCAATCTATTTCAAATCCTCGCAACTCCTTGCATACGCCGACGACATTGACATAATAGGTAGATCACAGCGAGATGTCAATGAGGCGTTTGCGAGTATTGAGATGGAGGCGGCGAAAATTGGTTTGACGATCAACGAGGGCAAAACTAAATATATGCTGTCATCAAAAAAGGACGCTCAACACCGACGTCTCGGCCAGAACGTTTGTATAGGCAGATATAAGTTCGTGGTAGTTAAGGACATTGTCTACCTTGGCTCCGCAGTGACCTGAAACAACGACATCAGTTCCGAAAACAAACGCAGAATCACTCGTGCCAGTCGCTGTTTCTTTGGGCTCAGGAGGCAACTGAGTAATAGAGCCCTCTCCCGAACGACAAAGTTGACTCTATATAAGACCCTTATCATCCCGGTCCTGTTGTACGGCGCAGAAGCATGGACACTATCAAAAGCGGATGAGGTGGCCCTTGGTCGGTTCGGGAGAAAGATTTTGCGCATTATTTTCGGGCCTATAAACGCAGACGGGGGATGGAGAAAAAGATTCAACCACGAACTTTACGGGCTGTACAGCGAAATGAGTCTAGTCAGGCGTCTACGGATTTAACGCCTAAGATGGCTGGGTCATGTAGAGCGAATGGTCACCACAGCTCCAGCCCGGAGAGTCCTTAAATCCAACCCCGAGGGACGAAGAAGCAGAGGACGGCGCGCACAGGTGGAAGGGGACCTCAGCCAACTGGGTGTGCGGCAATGGAAAAGGCTAGCTAGTTGCTAGTGCTAGTTGGAGGGGCATGTTCGTTGAGGCGCAGGTTCACCCCGAACTGAAGCGCCCATTAAGAAGAAGAAAAAGAAGAATTGCCCGATGTTGCCCTAAAAGAAAGAACACTAATAATTATAACCGCGGTCGGCGGAGGTGCTCGCGCCGCGGCATCCACGCCTTCCTTCGCAGAAAGGCGGCCACTTTCTTCCCGGCAACCTTTAGGTCTTACTGCGATATCGCAGGTATAAACACAAAAGTTTAATTTAACTATTGCAAATGGTATCAGTCAGCATGGGTATAAACATTTAAATAAATCTAATTCTCTGGAAAAATAATGGGTTAAGTAATTTATTAATTTAAAAAAAACTTTGAGTGCGGCAGTGAGTGCCGTAGGTACATAAGTACAAGATAATTCTCTCTTAAGCTTGATGTTGTAACTTTCTGTTACCCCGCTGAGGAGAAACACCGTGAAAAACACGTTCGAAGACATGGCTGTGTCGGGATTCGATCTCGTGTCATCAGCGTCAGAGGCCAACACACTACCCACTGCACCAATATGCGTTATTGGTCGGGTGAAAATCCACATGTGCTTCATGAATCACCACTTCATCCACAAAAAATAACTGTTTGGTGCGGTTTGCATGCCGGCGGTTTTATTGGACCATCTTTTTTCGTCGACGATAACGATCGTCACTTACTGTGAATGGCCAGTGTTATCGCGCAATGACTGCCGATTATTTTCGGCCAGAATTGTAAGATATAGACTTGGAGGATATGTGGTTTCAACAGGATGGTGCCACAAGCCACAGCACACGTTACAATCGATTTATTGAAGAGGAAGTTTGATGAGCGTGTTATCTCAAGACATCTGGACTATTTTCTTTGGGGCTACGTTAAGTCATTAGTTTATGCCAACAAGCCGACGACGTTCGAAAAGCTCAGAGCTAATGTCCAAATGTCCAAAAATTGGTCCAACGAATCGACCGCTGCAAACGTGCGCCTGGTGGCCATATGAACGAAGTCGAGCTCCATTCATAAACGTTTTGATTGTACTTCAAGCCGATAGTAAAGTTTTGAAATATCTCAAATGGTTCGCGTTTTATTTAAAAAAAAACTTTTCAAGTACTTATTGGCAAACCCGATAAATATAAACTTTCATTTAAAAATTCTTCGCCTGATGATGGATACATCGCAACAGAACAGTACCGAGCAGATTTCACTGTGCGCACCATATCGCATCTCGCATCGCTTCTCGTATCGCTTCCCGAATCGCATCTCGCATCGCATCGCATCTCGTATCACTGTACGCGCAGCCTAAGCGATTGATTATACTTATTTCGAAGACTTTTGAAATTATCGGCAACAATGATATTGGGCGGTAAGATCTTTTATCTGTCGATGGCTTTTCGGGCTTAAGGACTATAAAAGTGTTGTCTTACATAACGACAACACCCGCCGGCCAGTTAAAAGGACGAGTTCCTAATCAGTAAAATCATTTCTGACTGCCTTGGACAACGTAAGGCATAATTTTCATTTTTCAGGGAAGGGAGTTATTGTGTTAAAAAATAGAAGATGAATCATCTACGTTAACGAAAATACATCCAGGAGGTGATAAATCGATTTGATGGTGTTTGGGCCTGGCTGTAATTGACCACGAAACAACCTAATCGTTTCCCACCCTCAATTTCGTCAACTAGCATTATACCCTCGCTTAATAAGCTCAAAACCAATAGAAAGTTTTTCTAAATAAAAGTTTTTCCAAATGTAACGTTCCTACGACTCTGCCACGAACACCTCTGACCTAATTTGGCGCTACGGCAACTAACAAAATAAAGCCGAAATTCAGCATTTCTAAGCAAAACTCATAGATTCAGGAATCATCTCAAGGATAAGTATAACAAATTGCTCTCGTATCTTTCCTTGCTCGTTTAAAAATTCCTAGACAAAAAAGAAAACCTCCTCTCCTTTGTCGGTGCCATTAATTCAAAGCCAGAAACTTGATCCTGAAAACTTTTTATCTCGCGAAATCTGAGCTTCTCATTCCGTTGTGGCCCGCCCCCTCCGGCTCGTTTCTGATTCCATAAATCTGAAAACTTTCTCGGATACTGCGAAAGCGGAAACGTAATTAATTATCGCACGACTCCCAAAGGAGCTTTTTCGCCACAAATTTACATTTCGTTTCCTACTTCTTCTCCTGCCCTGTATTCCTGTTTTTTTCCTGCTCTCCTTTCGTTTAGAGTATGGAACAAAGGGAAGCACGGCGAAGGCTTGCATTTTTAATTCAATTACAACGAGAAAGGACGACTGGCTAAAATGCCTCCACGTATTCAAATGAAAGGAGTAAAGTGCAATGATGTTTTAATGAAGTTTGAGATGATAATCACATCATGTAACACCTAATTTGTTAGCAAATGATCGTGGGAGCTTGATGGTGGATGGCACTTATTATTACAATCGGCTTACTCCTTCAACTGAATCACTAATTCAAACGTGCATTCTTATCCCTTTGTCTATCTGGTAAGAGTTATTTTACTAATTCCTCTTATGCCTCGGCCACATGTCGACAACTGTTCTCTAGGCTCTTCCATCTTATCCACGATTACTATTCACAACTTCAAAGTAGGATTCAAGTTGAAGTCAGAGTTGAATTATGACATAGTCATTCTGCTAGGGTGGAATGAATAATCCCGATTTGATTATCATCTCCAGTCCACGGGTGGACCAGAAAGAGGTAAGAAGACGATTTGCATGTGTAATTTATGGGATCATTGCAGCTAACTACAACTGCAATTGCAGTTGGTCGAAAGAGGAACCATAATACTTACCGACAGCACCCATTCTTAAGTAGAAACTTCCGTAGTGATGCTGACGTCCCAATGGTGCTAGTAGCGATGGCCTACGCCCTGATGCTATTGTACTCGGTATCGGTTTCGTATTTGTCGAGTTACTGCTTTCCGTATCCGATTCGTCCATGCTCTCCGACGAGCCACTGCTCGAATTATGTTTCTTCGAGGATGAAGATTTCGTTGGAGATCCTGCAAATGGGTAAATGAGAAAAAAAAAAAAAAAAAGAAAAGATGGAGAGGAATAAAATTAAATTTAATTTTTAAGTGCTCTTGCGGACATGAACTGCATGACTGGGACTCGTCTCTGGGTGGGATGTTTCAATTCGTTTTTGGTTTCCTCCTATTTCCGTTTGCTTTTAGTATTAAACCTACATTAGAAGTTCACATAATTCGTATAAAATATGCTTATGAGTGGTTTTGGGTCAGGGAGGGAAAGTTTTTAAGTAAATGCTTAGGTTTGAAGTCTATTAGGGCGTGGAGTGTCATGTACAGAAAGTAAGTGGTACTGCGGTGTGTTTCAGAACAGATGCTGCTCTCGACCTATAGCCAGAGGGAATGGAGTTGTGTGCTTGATGGGAATAAGTTTACTTATTTGTTCTTTCAAATACATACATTCGGTAATGTACTTTCGAGCGAGGAGCTGGCATGTTTAAATATTCTGCTAAAAGAGTGTTCTTTTGGCTTGCAATTTCGTAACGAAACCAATGACTGGGAGCAAACATTGGTTCAGGGAAACTTTTCCTTTATTGACGAACCCTATAAGACCGTTTTTTGCACACCCACTTTTGGAGACTCATGCTATTATATAAAGAACAAATTTAATTTTTCAATTTTTGGATGGCGAAGGACTAACAAAGGCCTCGTAGGGGTAACATCTATCCGACGGTTGCTGGCCTGCTAAAAAGCGAGAAGAGCCACCGCAGTCGAACATCTTGCGGCACTGTTAGTAAGTCCTATCCCCACCTCCTCGTGGTGCCATCTGGAGATTTCCTATGAAAATTGCAGACGGGGAAGGGCGAATGGCGAGCCTCCTGCGCCAAAAAAAACAGGATTAGTCGGTTGGGCTACGGCCTAGTAAGCCGTAACCGTAAAAAACACAAACTCCGAGACAACCACAAGCCTCGGATATAACGGACCGGATTTATGTTGACGACCCTTGCAAAAAACGAAAAAAGGACAATGATCTTCGGCATTGTACGTGGAATGTGCAGCCGAACAACTCGCGGACGCCCTAGACCGCTATAAAGCGGACATCACCGCCATCCAGGAAATGCGATGGAATGGACCGGGCATAAAGCGGATGAAAAACTGCGATATTTACTACGGCGACTGCTATAGGGAAAGAGGCAACGATTGTTTGGATGCGGATTTGTTGTTCGAGGTGGACTAAGGCAAAAGGTCCTAAGTCTTCGGCATGTGAGTGAACGCCTCATAACAGTCCGTATCAAGGCTAAATTATTTAACATCAGCCTGATCTGCGTCCACGCCCCCACGGAAGACAAGGATGACTCAGCCAAAGATGAGTTCTACGATCTCCTAGACAGAACGTATGCCCAATGTCCCAGCTATGACATCAAAATTGTACTAGGAGACTTCAATGCTAAGCTGGGTAAGGAAAGCATATTTGAACGAGCCATCGGCAAACATAGCCTACACGACACCACCTCCGATAACGGACACAGGCTGATTGATCTTGCTAGGGGCGAAATCTCCTTCTAGCCAGTACGCGCTTCCCGCACCTCGATATACATAATGGCACCTGGCGGTCTTTTGATCAATCGACTACCAATCTGTTATTGATCACATCGCGATCGACGTCAGACACTCCTCCACTATTCTTGATGTTCGAACTGTCCGAGGGGCTAACATCGACTCGGACCACTATCTTGTTGTAGCCAAGATGCGGTCACGGATATCACGAACGCATCGGAGTAGAGTAAGAATACAAAGTTATGACGTCGGAAAGCTACTATCGCCAGAAACCGCTCGTGCTTTTACCGATCGCGTCTCCCTTAAGCTCTCCAATACACCTGAATCCTCCACACTATCAATAGAACAGCAGTGGAGCCTTTGCAAACAAGCCCTGAAAAGCTCTGCATCCGAAGTTTTGGGTTTCAAGGCTCCACCACAAAGAAAGACCTGGTTCGATGACGAGTGAAGGAGGATTCATACAGCGAAGCAGGATGCATATAAGGCCTCGCTGCATAAAAGAACAAGAGCAGCTCGTGAGCTCTACGAGTTAAAAAGAAGGGAGGAGCATAAGCTTCTTAGAAGAAAGAAGAAAGAGCACGAGAAGCGCGCGATTGAGGATTTGGAGAGGTGTTACTGCAGGCGTGACGTTCGAAAGTTTTCTCAACAGATAAAGCGAACATGGGGGTGGCCGTGGGTCAGTGGTTAACATCATCGACCGCCGAGCGGAAGGTTTATGGTTCAAATTCGCTTCATAGCCAAGAAAAAGTACTTCCTATACGGACAAAAAGTATGCAACGCTGTTGAGAATGGAAAGTGACCAGACGTACTGCTGCAGGCATAACACTCACAGTATATGGTCAACCGAAATTCATCCCCTGCATATGCAATACTAAAGTGCTTGAGCGAATTACTACGGACTATAACCAACGCGGAATTTGGTCAGCTCTCATCCTATCTAGGTCTAGGACAACCACCCCTGAGAGCAGTGAACGAACATCAACGACCCCAACCACTGAACTCTGTTCAGGTTGTGTGTGTCAACACATCATAAGATAATATAGAAAACACTCTTGAACCTGCGCGAGTCTCTAAAAAAAAAAAAAAAAAAATGCCAAGGTTATAAAGCCAGAACGGAAGCCTGCAGGGATGAGAACGGACACCTAGTAGTAGAACCGCAGTCGATGCTCAGAATATGGAAAAACCACTTCTGCAGACTGTATAACGGCGATGTTAGTCAATATACCGCTGTCAGGCAGAATGATCCATTTCTAATCGATGGAGACCGCAGAGAATTCTGTCCCCCTGACCTCGACGAAGTTAAGATTGCCATATCGAAGCTCAAGTCGAATAAAGCTGCTGGCGCAGACGGACTGTCTGCTGAGCTCTTCAAGGCAGCTGGGGATGACCTGGTTGGGAGCATGCACCAGCTCATCCGTAAGATATGGTTAGAGGAAAGCATGCCCGAGGAATGGAGTCTCAGCATCGTATGCCCGATCCACAAGAAAGGAGACCCCTATGATTGCGCCAACTATAGAAGAATAAGTCTCCTTAACATCTTCTTAACAATCTTCACACTACGGCAGATACTGGAGAAAACCAATGAATTTCAAGTCGACACTCACCACCCATTTGTCGACTTCAAAGCCGCATACGACAGCGTTATTAGAGACGAGCTATACAACGCTATGTCTACCTTTGACATACCTGCTAAACTCGTCAGACTATGCAGGATGACTTTGGAGAATGCTCGCTGCTCCATCCGAATCGGTGAACACCTTACCGATAGATTTGATGTCAAAAAAGAATTTAGGCAGGGCGATGCGCTGTCGTGTGATTTCTTCAACATCATATTGGAAATAACTGTGCACAAATCACTGGCCAATACAAGAGACACAATCTATTTCAAATCCTCGCAACTCCTTGCATACGCCGACGATATTGACATAATAGGTAGATCGCAGTGAGATGTCAATGAGGCGTTTGCGAGTATTAAGACGGAGGCGGCGAAAATTGGTTTGGCGGTAAACGAGGGCAAAACTAAATATATGCTGTCATCAAAAAAGGACGCTCACCTCCGACGTCTTGGCCAGAACGTTTGTATTGACGGATATAAGTTCGAGGTAGTTAAGGACCTTGGCTCCGCAGTGACCTGGAACAACGACATCAGTTCCGAAATCAAACGCAGAATCACTCTTGCCAATCGCTGTTTCTTTGGGCTCAGGAGGCAACTGCGTAATAGAGCCCTCTCCCGAACGACAAAGTTGACTCTGTATAAGACCCTTATCATCCAGGTCCTGTTGTACGGCGCAGAAGCATGGACACTATCAAAGGCGGATGAGGAGGGCCTTGGTCGGTTCGAGAGTAAGATTTTGCGCGTGATTTTCGGTCCTATAAGCGCAGACGGGGGATGGAGGAAAAGATTCAACCATGAACTTTACGGGCTGTACAGCGACATGAGTCTTGTCAGGCGTCTACGGATTCAACGACTAAGATGGCTTAGCCATGTAGAGCGAAAGGACACCACAGCTCCAGCTAGGAAAGTCTTTGAATTCAACGCCGAGGGACGAAGAAGCAGAGGACGGCCGCACTTAAGATGGCGCACACAGGTGGAAGGGGACCTCAGCTCACTGGGTGTGCGGCAATTGAAAAGGCTAGCGAAAGATCGTGCTAGTTGGAGAGGCATGTTGGTTGAGGCCGAGGTTCACCCCGAACTGTAGCGCCCACTAAGAAGAAGAAGAAAGACAAAACAACTTCATCGCAAAAAATATTCACCATTTTGGGACCATTCACGACCTGGGAGTGTTTTGCCTTCGACTTGAAAGCCTGGATTCACGGCGAGCAAGGTGATCCTGGACGTTTGATGCGATTGAATGGGAATTGTCTACTATAAGCTGCTCCAATCTAACGAAACGGAGGAGATCAAGAAAGGGTGACCAGAATTGGCCAACAGAGAAGGGGTCGTGTTTCATCATGGCAATGCCAGGCCGCAGACATTTTTGATGTTTCGGAACAAAGTGAACAAGTTTCACATGACCAAGTTTTTCGTCAATAAACCATAGAAGAGAAGATGGTTACCCGAAAAATCCTAAAAGTCATAGAAAAGTCCGGGCATTAATTGTAATTCAATGTTGGTAAACCTTTTCTAACTAGTTATTTGACAGCTCTCCTGAATCCATAGCGTACAGCTTAAAAACATGACTTCACAGTTCTTATATCCAGATGTATGCATGCTTGAAGGAATAATCTACAACATTCGGTCTCATTTTCATTTCAGAAACCTTCAATCACTCGAAATATGGCTCCCAATTTTCAAATGATACGAATATTTCCGGCATCGTAACTGGCTAAATGATTACATAAACTACAAACTCCTTCTCTCAATATCACACTGCGCACCCTGTGTACAAGGATATTTTCCTTTCATTTGTTACGTGCCAAGTTGTTTCCGGAGAGACCAAATCACCCCGTATCCGTATGTGATTCATGTTTGGTTTTTGACATTCTCCGCATAACACCACCCATGCTAAATGCAATTACACGTTTTTTTTACATTTCGTCCTGCTTCATTATTTTTGGCGTTGAAAACCCTTACACCGTCGCATCATGCTGTCATATCATGCCGCATAGCATCATACATACTACAAACTAGACTCAACTCAACTCACCTATGCTTAATGGAATTTTCGGTCGGCCCCAGAGCAATGTGGCATACATGAAGAACAGGAATAGCATGCTGCCAATGTACAGATACAGATAGTACACCTGAAAAGATACAAAACAGAAAAGGCGTTCAGATACACAAACTGATTGAAGAAAAGACAAAATATATGCTGAGAAGTAAAATACCGTCATTTCGTATGCATCACACCGAAACTATTCACAATAACGTCAAACTGTAAGGAAAAAAAATGATTCGTTTTTGCTTTCAGTTCTCCTTTAGAAGGCAAAGTCGTCCAAATTGGTTCTTTAGCAACGGTAAGGAACGAAAGAAGGTGAATCAACTTCAGGTCGTGGTACATGTCAATGGACCCAGAACCAAGCGAAAGTGTTATATCCAGTTGAACGATTCGGATTTTACCCCTTACATCGAGGACGTCGCCTTTTTCAACACCGGCAACGAGACAGTACGCGGATATACAGTTTTACACCTAAAATAGAAATTTGTCTGTAGTTCGTCCTGTGCTCCTGCGGAAACCGGTGAAAGAACAACGCATTGGAATCCGAGGGATATAATTGACTGTCTATGCATTTACCATGCTACGAATGTTATCTATACTACGTATCCAGTCGTAGTAGCAGGGATCCAGTGACTTTGGATGGGTTAACGAAAGGATGGTATGGTTCACCAGTGAATAACGACGACCGACGTAGTCAGATAGGAACGATTCGATGATGGGAAGGGATAATTTGACTGTGAGGCTGTCTGAGATTAAAATTGATTCCAAGTGATTAATTTCCGGCGCCAAGTCAACTGGGTCCTGTTTTGCTGAACTGTGTGCGGAGTGAGGAGGGAACTGATTCTGGAAATCGAAATTTCTACTAAAGTTTTGTAATAAACTGAATGAGAAGAGTACAGTACAGAAATGGAACAATTTTACCCCCCAAAATGGGCTACTGCTCGTATTTGTTTAGTTTTAGAATGTCTTTTGAGGTTATAAGGAATCGAAAAAGCGGAAGTGGCCTGAATAAAGGAAATTTATGGGAAATCGGATGTGTCCCTTGTGGCACATGTGAATTTCGATTAAGCAATTTGTCAATCGCTCAAGTATTGGATAATGGTGATAGGAGCGATAAGTTTTGATAAGCGTCAAGGGACTGTATTTACTAAGTAGAATTGTCCCAGCTTTCTAGTACCTTTAAAGTCGAAACTTTGATGGATTCGGTAGCGTAAAGGAGAAACATTTATCCGACGAGGATTTTTCGTATCTTTAATGACTAACACGTAAAGGGTAAAGTGTAAATGTTCACTGCTAGCCTAGCACTTGCCCACATACCCATTCCTTGGCGAACAGTGAAAGCAGTCTTTATTCCCGAAATAGGAAAAGAGGACTACTCACTTGCCAAGAGTTTTAGACCAATTAGTTTAACATCCTTCCTGCTGAAAAGCATGGAGAGACTGCTAGAATTGCACGTGCGAAAAGTTGCCCTTCGAGTGCTTTCTCTTTCGGAGATGCAACATGCTTATCCTGCAAGACTGCGCTTCAAAAGGAGGAGTATGCGCTCTGCATTTTCATCGACATTGATGGAGCTTTTGGCAACGCAACATTCGACAGCATGTGCAACGCTGCCAGACATTATGGTGTAGATGAAGCACTAGTCTTGTGGATCAAAGCAATGCTTATGCACAGAACATTGACCGCTGATGCAGACTTCGACGAGTGTGTCAAATTCAGCGTTAACAGGGGCTGCCCGCAAGGTGGCGCCATGTATCCGCTGTTATGGTGCATGGTGGCCGTGGTGCAGTGGTAAACATCACCGATCGTCGAGCAGAAGGTATGTAGTTCAAAGCCGTTCCATAGCCAAGAAAAAACAATTCCTATACGGAAAAAAATTTGGAACACAGGTATTGTGATTGAGAAGTTATCAAACATACTGATGAAGGTCGCTTTCAACTCATACTCTGTGTGTGCAATTCTAATATGACACCATAAGTGCATGGAAAAGTTGCTGAGAACTACAACTAACATGAAAATTCGGTCGTTTCCTCTCGAATCCTATCTGGGACAACCACCACTGGGAAAAAATGAAAGAACATCTACGACCCAAACCACTGCACTTCGTTCAGATTGTGTGACAAACATCATAAGAGTAAAACTCTTGAACTTGCGCGAACTCTATAAAAAAAAAGGTGGTCGGCTCTCTGCTTGAGATGCTCTCAATGCCTCTGAAATCTATACCCATATGCGGATGATGGCGTCGTTCTTTCTGTCAGCTCATGCTTAGCGACTGTCCGCCTCAAAGCACAGGCGGCGCTAAATGTGATCGATGATTGGTGTAACAGAAATGGGCTGTCGGTAAATCCTCTTAAGACCGATGTCGTTCTCTTCACGAGAAGGAGGAAAAATACTGACATGACTAAAAGGCACTACACCCCGGTATCCAAGGAAACTAAGTATCCAGGAGTCATCTTAGTTAGTAAGCTTCTCTGGTCAAAGAATGTTGATTCAAAAACCCCCAAAGTTGTATCAGCTTTATGGCAATGCAAAGGAGCTTATGGCAAAACATGGGGTTTATCGCCGGCAAAGGTCTTTTGGATATACACGGCAATGATAAGACCTATAATCTCATATGCACCGGTTATCTGGTGGAACAGACTAACACGCAAACACGTCGTAGCCTCTTTCCCTAAACTCCAAAGAACGGTTTGTCTCAGCTGCACGGGGCTTTTCCCAGCACGCCGGACGCTGCTCTAGATGCTATGAAGAACCTTCCACCTATTGATATATTTATCAATAAGAGTGTGCTCTGAAAGCCATATCGCGTCTAAAGAGAAATGGCTTTTGGGGCAAGAATTGTTCTGCGATCCCTGTCTCATGGACATGCCTTCTGACGATTGACACCCGTTATCCTACTGCGCTGTAATTTCACAGCCGAGTTTCCATGGCGTCAGGATTGGCTCTGGCTGGATACGGAACCTGGAAAGGATAGTCTAATCCTCAAAAAGGTAAGGATAGGACCAAGTTCAATTATTAGACAGAATTTATTTAGGCCAGGCCGGCAGATGACATGTATGCTCACAATGGACAACAACCGCATGCAGATGACGCAGATGATGAAGTTCATATCGCTACTGTGGAAGAATCCTGGCATCGCTCTTGTACATCAGGGAGAATCTACTCTCGAAAAGTCGATATCTCTGAGTATAAAGGGCGCATTTCGCATGCAAGAGAAAAGAAAAACAATCACCGCGTTTTCTCGCGCCTGTTTCAAAAGAGCTTGGACTAGATCCCTGTAGGTTGGGTAAAAATCAAGTTAATCGTTCTACCTAAACCTGAAAGGTCTAGTAAGCTAAATCATACCGTCCCGTCATTCTTTTTTATTGAGTGATGGTGCTGACGATAAAGACGTTTCTATAACTCTCTATTAGAGGCAGAAAACTTTAAAACTAGCCATTACGTCCTGAATAATATACCTACAGCAAAGGATGATCTACAGAGATGTGCTTTATTCACTTGTATTGTAAGTCGCATTGAAGCCAGCTTAAACTCAACGACGATATTTCTTCGCGCTCCTTACTAGATTACGTATGCTTGGTCCCTGAAACCCAACCCACATTGCAGTCGCGTGTTATATCCAA
The DNA here is from genome assembly GCA_951905685.1 of Eumerus sabulonum. NCBI lineage: Eukaryota > Metazoa > Arthropoda > Insecta > Diptera > Syrphidae > Eumerus > Eumerus sabulonum. The sequence goes on along the minus strand of OX645062.1, from coordinate 44,312,801 downwards.
AAGCCATCATACCTACCATGCTTTCCATCCATCGGGAAGGGAAAGGGGAGGATCATCGCTATTTATTAGAGATTGTATCGAACTTTCTCCGGAAATAAAGGCTGAGCTGGAGTCAATGCAAACAAGTACAGTTTGCGTTAAAAACAAAAATTGGTGTTTCAGTTTCTCATCAATATTGATACCAAATTTCTTATTGGCGGCGACTTTAACGCTAAACACACGTTTTGGGGTTCAGGATGCGTTTCAAAGAGAGGCAACACGCTTTTCGAAGCTTATATGGAATGCGGTTGCAACTTTTATCCCAATGGAAAGCCGATGTATCTCGTCTGATCTTATCGATTTCTTCATTACTAAGTGTATTTCTGATAGCTACATTAAAGTCGATGAAAGGTTAGGTTAGGTACATGGGTGCCCTATTGACGAATAGTCAAGGCTCACGTAGAGTCCATTGTGCCCAATTTATTTATTTAACCCATTTGATACCTGGATATTTACCGTTGAGCTGAACCAACCAGACGAGGATAAAAATCCCAGTATTCCGGTTAGCCCAATATTACCTACCTCTTCTAGTCCCGAAAGGAAGTATCTTCTTAGGAATATATTCCTTTTTCGGGCTAGCGCCGACATTCGCACAGCAGGTGACGATTGGATTGAATTTCCTCTTCGACCCTGCAGCTTCTGCAGAAGTCATTATAGGGCTGACCTAGTCGAGCTGCATGGTAGGATAGCATGCATTGCCCGGTGAGGGCACCGACTGCCGGTCGAATATTTCCACGATTGGACTTCAGCAGATTTTCCGTTCTTTTCTTATCATAGACGGGCCAAGTCGATCTCGCAGTTGCGCATGTATCTAAGCGACACCATCGCTTATTGGCTTTCACCGATAGCTCCGTCTGTATCTCCCTGTAGAGCGCACTGAGTGGTGCTTTGGCCTCAGCTGAGATCTGCGCATTGTTAGCACCTGATCCCACCCTAGCCAGCTCGTCCGTCCTCTCGTTTCCGGAGATATTCATACGACCAGGTACCCAGCAAAGGGTCACCTCATTTAGATTGGATATCTCTTCTAACTCTTCTTGGATATCTCCTTTCAGAGTTTGACGAGTTTGGATCTTATCCATGCTGCCTGCAGAGCCTTAATGGCTGCCTGGCTGTCAACATAGATGCTGATCCTTTTTCCTGAGATATTCTCTTTGCTGATCAGGTCCGCTGCCTGCTTGATAGCGAACACCTCAGCTTGGAAGACACTGCATCCATCATCGAGCCTATAGCAGCGATGCATATCCCGAGACTCAAAATAGACTCCGGCACCTGTGCCGAAATCCATTTTGGATCCGTCGGTGTAGAATGCCAGTTCACTTTCCGTGCGTACCAAATCACCGGTCCATTCCTCCCTGGAGGGAATTCTAATATAAAATATCCGACGGATGCTGGCCTGCTAAAAAGTGAGAAGAGCCACCGCAGTCGAACACCTTGCGGCACTGTTAGTAAGTCCCATCCCCATCTCCTCGTGGTGCCATCTGGAGATTTCCTATGGAAATTGCTGACGGAGAAGGGCGAATGGCGAGCCTCCTGCGCCAAAAAAAAAACAGGATTAGTCGGTTGGGCTACGGCCTAGTAAGCCGTAACCGTAAAAACAAAAAAACACCACAAACTCCGAAACAACCACAAGCCTCGGATATAACGGACCGGATTTATGTTGACATAAAAACTAAAAAAGAACCGGCCAAGTGCGAGTCGGACTCGCGCACGAAGGGTTCCGTACCATCTGTATATATAAAAATGGAAGAGACTATGTATGTTACCTCATCAGTCATCACATTAAATCACATTTTTTGTATGATGACAGATCTTGGTTGCAGGCAGGTTATAGGCATATTACTTTGTTAATCAAAAATCTCCATGATGAGATAGTTGATCATCAAAGTGTCCATTGAATTCAAATCAATTATCTTACTTGACAGCAACGATGTGCAAAGGTGAATAACAATAATGGGAAAAAGGTTTGCAGCTAGGATTAATTCATCAAAGACACAAAAGAGATCAAAACTGGGAAGTTTGCTACTAGTTGTGGGATACTGTCGACTAACCTTAGTTCAGTTTGTGACCAAGGGGATTTTTTTGGATGAAAATCATGTCTGTTGTTTGGGAGCCTCCCTTAAATATTCATTTTGTCCTGTTTTTAGTATTTGTCGCGGCAACAGAAATACATCATCTGTGAAAATTTCAACTGTCTAACTATCACGGCTTATGAGATACAGCCTGGTGACAGACGGACGGACGGACAGCGAAGTCTTAGTAATAGGGTTCCATTTTACCTTTGGGTACGGAACCCTAAAAAGGACAGTGATCTTCGGCTTCGTACGTGGAATGTTATGTCCCTAAACAGGCCACTTGCAGTCGAACAACTTGCGGATGCCCTAGACCGCTGTAAAGCGGACATCACCGCCATCCAAGAAATGCGATGAAATGGACCGGGTATAAAGCGGCGACTGCTATAGGGAGAGAGGCCAACGATTGTTCGGATGCGGATTTGTTGTTCGAGGTGGACTAAGGCAAGAAGACATATGCATATGCAGCCTTGAAAGGTGCAGAGGTGGTGAGTGTCGATTTAGTATTCCTGGGTGTTCTCCAAGATCTGCCCAAGCGTAAATATATGGTCTATTGTGGATTTACCTGGCCTGAAATCACACTGATAAGAGCCGATCAGGTTATTCACAAACGGTTTCAGGCGTTCACACACTACGGCAGAGAAGATCTTATATGCGATGTTAAGGAGACTATTTCCCTATAGTTGGCGCAGTTATAGGGGTCCCCTTTTTTATAGACCGGGCAAACGATGCTGAGATTCCACTCATCGGGCATGCTTTCTTCTGACCATACCTTGCAAATGAGATGGTGCATGCACCTTACCAGCTCATCTCCAGCCGCCTTAAGAAGCTCAGCAGACAGGCCGTCTGCGCCCGCGGCTTTATAAGACTTAGGTCTTGATATCGCTGTTTTGATTTCATCTAGGTCGGGTAGATGGAATTCTCTTACATCGTCGTCCATTTCGAATGGCTCATTCTGCCTGACAGCGGAATCTTGTCTATCATCGCCGTTATACAGTCTACAGAAGTGGTCTTTCCAAGTCCTCAGCATCGACTGCGACTCTGCTACCAGTTCTCCATTTTATCCCTGCAGGCCGCCGCTCCGGCTTTGTAGCCATGGCATGTTCATTTTACCTTATTGTAAAACTTACGGGCGTCATTTTCTGAAGAGCGTGTGTTCCTCTCTTCTCTTCTGCTCATAGATTTCGCGAGCAGCTCTCGTCCGTCGTTGCAGCATGGCTTTATATGCCTCTTGCTTTGCCTCATGGGCTTGTTCGCATTGTTCATCGAACCAGGGGTTTCTAGGTGGTGGCGGTTTTTAACCAAGCACCTCTGAGGCATGGACTGTAACGCCAACATACATACATACATACCTCTGAGGCAGCGGCTCTGACGGCGCTCTGGCAAATTCTGCTCTATTGTTTGTGCTGCTTTGGGCGGATTTTTAGAGAGCTTGGAGGAAACATGATCGGCAAAGATTCTGGCAGTCTCTTGCGATTGTACCAGAGGCTGTGTGTCAACTTGGATGGACGATTGAGCAGGGACAGAGATCGAAGCTGGCGTTTGCCAACAAATTAGCAGCAGAAAATACATTCCGCAAACAAATTCATTTGCTCAACAAATGGGGACATTAAAAAAATCGAAAAATGCACTTTTAGCAGCTCAAAATAAGGAAGGGTATCTCAAGCGTTAATGAATACTTTGATGTGAAACTAAACATGAATGTGAGAGACAGGCAAATAAATAAAATAAGGGCAAAATAAAAAATCGAAACATTTCCCTAAATCCATTTGCACGCGCAGTTTAAATTAAAATGTCGCTTACAGCGTAGAAATATGTGACCTGGTATCTTTGGCCTTGACTTCTAGAATTTTTTAAGCTGCGCTAAATGCCGTCTTCACACGGGCTAACATAATCATCGAATTGGACATCAATGGTATGACAGCTGAGATTCTTACGGACAGCCGAATTGCGCCCAAAACTCTATGTTCTCAAAGTGCCAGATTTGTCGTAAAGCGAGTTAACACACCGCACACCGATCACGCAGTATCTCCATGGGAGTGTTTCGAGTGGGGAACATTATTAGTTGTAGAGTTAGTCCTAAGTGAGCAGCGTATCCAAACGTACAGTCAGCATTGATCCAGAGAGCGCTGTTTTGGACGACGATTTCTTTGCGATCGAGGATCCTCAAGAGAAAGTGGCAACAGTGGGAGCTGTCTTCCAGGAAGTGTACAAGGTGAATAAAAGCATTCGCCCGAACCACGACTTGGAGAACAGAGCCCTGTTAAACCACTTCTACCTACGAAGCGATATAGAACATTGGCGAATCGAGAACCATGGTTTCACCAGATTCAATGACGACTTTACGGCAAATAATGCCATCGCCAATGAAGGTGCAGATACACTGTTTATTTCGACGGAGGATCTCCAGTTGATCTTCATGTCATTAAAAAATAAAAAATCCGCGGGTACTAATGGTATATCCAATGTTGTGCTCAGGCACCTTCCACCATTGGCTATAGAGAGGTACACCATCCTGTTCAACAATGCACTGAATAATGCATATTATCCGGTGCATTGGAAAACGGCGGTGGTCCAGCCAATCCCTAAGAGGGGCAAAGACTCCTCTAATCCGGCAAATCTCCGGTCGATAAGTCTCCTTCCGAGTATCAGCAAGGTCTTCGAGAAGGTAATCCATAGAGCCCTATCCAAATGGGCTGAGGACAAAAATATCATTCCGGATAACCAATTCGGTTTCAGGGCGAGGCATGATACCATACATGCCGCGTCGAAACTTGTCTCGGATATCCAATGGAATAAATGCAAGAACCAATGCACGGGTGCCTGCCTGGTTGACTTGGAGAAGGCCTTCGTCACCGTATGGTTAGAAGGACTCTACTACAAGATCAAACGGTTGGGCATAAGTAAACCATTGCTATATATAATTCATGATATGTTAACGAGTAGAAAGTTCGTTGTGAAAATTGCCAACGTAACTTCTGCTCAAACATTTGAAATTAAAAACGGATTGCAACAGGGTACGGTAAATTCGCCGATCCTTTTCAGCATTTATATCAGTGATCTGATAGTTTCTCTGATATAAATTCAATAGCGTATGCAGATGACTTGGTTGCGTACAGATCAGGTCCAACGATCGAGGTCATTGGCATTTTACTGCAACGTGACTTCGATAAAATTCAGCAGTTCTGTGATGACTGGAAGTTGAAAATCAACTTCCAGAAATCAGAGACTATTTTATTCAGAACGCCTCTGTCTAGGGCCTCTAGGGACACTAGCTTTTGGCAACGCAACATTCGACAGCATGTGCAACGCTGCCAGACATTATGGTGTAGATGAAGCACTAGTCTTGTGGATCAAAGCAATGCTTATGCACAGAACATTGACCGCTGATGCAGACTTCGACGAGTGTGTCAAATTCAGCGTTAACAGGGGCTGCCCGCAAGGTGGCGCCATGTATCCGCTGTTATGGTGCATGGTGGCCGTGGTGCAGTGGTAAACATCACCGATCGTCGAGCAGAAGGTATGTAGTTCAAAGCCGTTCCATAGCCAAGAAAAAACAATTCCTATACGGAAAAAAATTTGGAACACAGGTATTGTGATTGAGAAGTTATCAAACATACTGATGAAGGTCGCTTTCAACTCATACTCTGTGTGTGCAATTCTAATATGACACCATAAGTGCATGGAAAAGTTGCTGAGAACTACAACTAACATGAAAATTCGGTCGTTTCCTCTCGAATCCTATCTGGGACAACCACCACTGGGAAAAAATGAAAGAACATCTACGACCCAAACCACTGCACTTCGTTCAGATTGTGTGACAAACATCATAAGAGTAAAACCCTTGAACTTGCGCGAACTCTATAAAAAAAAAGGTGGTCGGCTCTCTGCTTGAGATGCTCTCAATGCCTCTGAAATCTATACCCATATGCGGATGATGGCGTCGTTCTTTCTGTCAGCTCATGCTTAGCGACTGTCCGCCTCAAAGCACAGGCGGCGCTAAATGTGATCGATGATTGGTGTAACAGAAATGGGCTGTCGGTAAATCCTCTTAAGACCGATGTCGTTCTCTTCACGAGAAGGAGGAAAAATACTGACATGACTAAAAGGCACTACACCCCGGTATCCAAGGAAACTAAGTATCCAGGAGTCATCTTAGTTAGTAAGCTTCTCTGGTCAAAGAATGTTGATTCAAAAACCCCCAAAGTTGTATCAGCTTTATGGCAATGCAAAGGAGCTTATGGCAAAACATGGGGTTTATCGCCGGCAAAGGTCTTTTGGATATACACGGCAATGATAAGACCTATAATCTCATATGCACCGGTTATCTGGTGGAACAGACTAACACGCAAACACGTCGTAGCCTCTTTCCCTAAACTCCAAAGAACGGTTTGTCTCAGCTGCACGGGGCTTTTCCCAGCACGCCGGACGCTGCTCTAGATGCTATGAAGAACCTTCCACCTATTGATATATTTATCAATAAGAGTGTGCTCTGAAAGCCATATCGCGTCTAAAGAGAAATGGCTTTTGGGGCAAGAATTGTTCTGCGATCCCTGTCTCATGGACATGCCTTCTGACGATTGACACCCGTTATCCTACTGCGCTGTAATTTCACAGCCGAGTTTCCATGGCGTCAGGATTGGCTCTGGCTGGATACGGAACCTGGAAAGGATAGTCTAATCCTCAAAAAGGTAAGGATAGGACCAAGTTCAATTATTAGACAGAATTTATTTAGGCCAGGCCGGCAGATGACATGTATGCTCACAATGGACAACAACCGCATGCAGATGACGCAGATGATGAAGTTCATATCGCTACTGTGGAAGAATCCTGGCATCGCTCTTGTACATCAGGGAGAATCTACTCTCGAAAAGTCGATATCTCTGAGTACAAAGGGCGCATTTCGCATGCAAGAGAAAAGAAAAACAATCACCGCGTTTTCTCGCGCCTGTTTCAAAAGAGCTTGGACTAGATCCCTGTAGGTTGGGTAAAAATCAAGTTAATCGTTCTACCTAAACCTGAAAGGTCTAGTAAGCTAAATCATACCGTCCCGTCATTCTTTTTTATTGAGTGATGGTGCTGACGATAAAGACGTTTCTATAACTCTCTATTAGAGGCAGAAAACTTTAAAACTAGCCATTACGTCCTGAATAATATACCTACAGCAAAGGATGATCTACAGAGATGTGCTTTATTCACTTGTATTGTAAGTCGCATTGAAGCCAGCTTAAACTCAACGACGATATTTCTTCGCGCTCCTTACTAGATTACGTATGCTTGGTCCCTGAAACCCAACCCACATTGCAGTCGCGTGTTATATCCAAAAGCCATCATACCTACCATGCTTTCCATCCATCGGGAAGGGAAAGGGGAGGATCATCGCTATTTATTAGAGATTGTATCGAACTTTCTCCGGAAATAAAGGCTGAGCTGGAGTCAATGCAAACAAGTACAGTTTGCGTTAAAAACAAAAATTGGTGTTTCAGTTTCTCATCAATATTGATACCAAATTTCTTATTGGCGGCGACTTTAACGCTAAACACACGTTTTGGGGTTCAGGATGCGTTTCAAAGAGAGGCAACACGCTTTTCGAAGCTTATATGGAATGCGGTTGCAACTTTTATCCCAATGGAAAGCCGATGTATCTCGTCTGATCTTATCGATTTCTTCATTACTAAGTGTATTTCTGATAGCTACATTAAAGTCGATGAAAGGTTAGGTTAGGTACATGGGTGCCCTATTGACGAATAGTCAAGGCTCACGTAGAGTCCATTGTGCCCAATTTATTTATTTAACCCATTTGATACCTGGATATTTACCGTTGAGCTGAACCAACCAGACGAGGATAAAAATCCCAGTATTCCGGTTAGCCCAATATTACCTACCTCTTCTAGTCCCGAAAGGAAGTATCTTCTTAGGAATATATTCCTTTTTCGGGCTAGCGCCGACATTCGCACAGCAGGTGACGATTGGATTGAATTTCCTCTTCGACCCTGCAGCTTCTGCAGAAGTCATTATAGGGCTGACCTAGTCGAGCTGCATGGTAGGATAGCATGCATTGCCCGGTGAGGGCACCGACTGCCGGTCGAATATTTCCACGATTGGACTTCAGCAGATTTTCCGTTCTTTTCTTATCATAGACGGGCCAAGTCGATCTCGCAGTTGCGCATGTATCTAAGCGACACCATCGCTTATTGGCTTTCACCGATAGCTCCGTCTGTATCTCCCTGTAGAGCGCACTGAGTGGTGCTTTGGCCTCAGCTGAGATCTGCGCATTGTTAGCACCTGATCCCACCCTAGCCAGCTCGTCCGTCCTCTCGTTTCCGGAGATATTCATACGACCAGGTACCCAGCAAAGGGTCACCTCATTTAGATTGGATATCTCTTCTAACTCTTCTTGGATATCTCCTTTCAGAGTTTGACGAGTTTGGATCTTATCCATGCTGCCTGCAGAGCCTTAATGGCTGCCTGGCTGTCAACATAGATGCTGATCCTTTTTCCTGAGATATTCTCTTTGCTGATCAGGTCCGCTGCCTGCTTGATAGCGAACACCTCAGCTTGGAAGACACTGCATCCATCATCGAGCCTATAGCAGCGATGCATATCCCGAGACTCAAAATAGACTCCGGCACCTGTGCCGAAATCCATTTTGGATCCGTCGGTGTAGAATGCCAGTTCACTTTCCGTGCGTACCAAATCACCGGTCCATTCCTCCCTGGAGGGAATTCTAATATAAAATATCCGACGGATGCTGGCCTGCTAAAAAGTGAGAAGAGCCACCGCAGTCGAACACCTTGCGGCACTGTTAGTAAGTCCCATCCCCATCTCCTCGTGGTGCCATCTGGAGATTTCCTATGGAAATTGCTGACGGAGAAGGGCGAATGGCGAGCCTCCTGCGCCAAAAAAAAAACAGGATTAGTCGGTTGGGCTACGGCCTAGTAAGCCGTAACCGTAAAAACAAAAAAACACCACAAACTCCGAAACAACCACAAGCCTCGGATATAACGGACCGGATTTATGTTGACATAAAAACTAAAAAAGAACCGGCCAAGTGCGAGTCGGACTCGCGCACGAAGGGTTCCGTACCATCTGTATATATAAAAATGGAAGAGACTATGTATGTTACCTCATCAGTCATCACATTAAATCACATTTTTTGTATGATGACAGATCTTGGTTGCAGGCAGGTTATAGGCATATTACTTTGTTAATCAAAAATCTCCATGATGAGATAGTTGATCATCAAAGTGTCCATTGAATTCAAATCAATTATCTTACTTGACAGCAACGATGTGCAAAGGTGAATAACAATAATGGGAAAAAGGTTTGCAGCTAGGATTAATTCATCAAAGACACAAAAGAGATCAAAACTGGGAAGTTTGCTACTAGTTGTGGGATACTGTCGACTAACCTTAGTTCAGTTTGTGACCAAGGGGATTTTTTTGGATGAAAATCATGTCTGTTGTTTGGGAGCCTCCCTTAAATATTCATTTTGTCCTGTTTTTAGTATTTGTCGCGGCAACAGAAATACATCATCTGTGAAAATTTCAACTGTCTAACTATCACGGCTTATGAGATACAGCCTGGTGACAGACGGACGGACGGACAGCGAAGTCTTAGTAATAGGGTTCCATTTTACCTTTGGGTACGGAACCCTAAAAAGGACAGTGATCTTCGGCTTCGTACGTGGAATGTTATGTCCCTAAACAGGCCACTTGCAGTCGAACAACTTGCGGATGCCCTAGACCGCTGTAAAGCGGACATCACCGCCATCCAAGAAATGCGATGAAATGGACCGGGTATAAAGCGGCGACTGCTATAGGGAGAGAGGCCAACGATTGTTCGGATGCGGATTTGTTGTTCGAGGTGGACTAAGGCAAGAAGACATATGCATATGCAGCCTTGAAAGGTGCAGAGGTGGTGAGTGTCGATTTAGTATTCCTGGGTGTTCTCCAAGATCTGCCCAAGCGTAAATATATGGTCTATTGTGGATTTACCTGGCCTGAAATCACACTGATAAGAGCCGATCAGGTTATTCACAAACGGTTTCAGGCGTTCACACACTACGGCAGAGAAGATCTTATATGCGATGTTAAGGAGACTATTTCCCTATAGTTGGCGCAGTTATAGGGGTCCCCTTTTTTATAGACCGGGCAAACGATGCTGAGATTCCACTCATCGGGCATGCTTTCTTCTGACCATACCTTGCAAATGAGATGGTGCATGCACCTTACCAGCTCATCTCCAGCCGCCTTAAGAAGCTCAGCAGACAGGCCGTCTGCGCCCGCGGCTTTATAAGACTTAGGTCTTGATATCGCTGTTTTGATTTCATCTAGGTCGGGTAGATGGAATTCTCTTACATCGTCGTCCATTTCGAATGGCTCATTCTGCCTGACAGCGGAATCTTGTCTATCATCGCCGTTATACAGTCTACAGAAGTGGTCTTTCCAAGTCCTCAGCATCGACTGCGACTCTGCTACCAGTTCTCCATTTTATCCCTGCAGGCCGCCGCTCCGGCTTTGTAGCCATGGCATGTTCATTTTACCTTATTGTAAAACTTACGGGCGTCATTTTCTGAAGAGCGTGTGTTCCTCTCTTCTCTTCTGCTCATAGATTTCGCGAGCAGCTCTCGTCCGTCGTTGCAGCATGGCTTTATATGCCTCTTGCTTTGCCTCATGGGCTTGTTCGCATTGTTCATCGAACCAGGGGTTTCTAGGTGGTGGCGGTTTTTAACCAAGCACCTCTGAGGCATGGACTGTAACGCCAACATACATACATACATACCTCTGAGGCAGCGGCTCTGACGGCGCTCTGGCAAATTCTGCTCTATTGTTTGTGCTGCTTTGGGCGGATTTTTAGAGAGCTTGGAGGAAACATGATCGGCAAAGATTCTGGCAGTCTCTTGCGATTGTACCAGAGGCTGTGTGTCAACTTGGATGGACGATTGAGCAGGGACAGAGATCGAAGCTGGCGTTTGCCAACAAATTAGCAGCAGAAAATACATTCCGCAAACAAATTCATTTGCTCAACAAATGGGGACATTAAAAAAATCGAAAAATGCACTTTTAGCAGCTCAAAATAAGGAAGGGTATCTCAAGCGTTAATGAATACTTTGATGTGAAACTAAACATGAATGTGAGAGACAGGCAAATAAATAAAATAAGGGCAAAATAAAAAATCGAAACATTTCCCTAAATCCATTTGCACGCGCAGTTTAAATTAAAATGTCGCTTACAGCGTAGAAATATGTGACCTGGTATCTTTGGCCTTGACTTCTAGAATTTTTTAAGCTGCGCTAAATGCCGTCTTCACACGGGCTAACATAATCATCGAATTGGACATCAATGGTATGACAGCTGAGATTCTTACGGACAGCCGAATTGCGCCCAAAACTCTATGTTCTCAAAGTGCCAGATTTGTCGTAAAGCGAGTTAACACACCGCACACCGATCACGCAGTATCTCCATGGGAGTGTTTCGAGTGGGGAACATTATTAGTTGTAGAGTTAGTCCTAAGTGAGCAGCGTATCCAAACGTACAGTCAGCATTGATCCAGAGAGCGCTGTTTTGGACGACGATTTCTTTGCGATCGAGGATCCTCAAGAGAAAGTGGCAACAGTGGGAGCTGTCTTCCAGGAAGTGTACAAGGTGAATAAAAGCATTCGCCCGAACCACGACTTGGAGAACAGAGCCCTGTTAAACCACTTCTACCTACGAAGCGATATAGAACATTGGCGAATCGAGAACCATGGTTTCACCAGATTCAATGACGACTTTACGGCAAATAATGCCATCGCCAATGAAGGTGCAGATACACTGTTTATTTCGACGGAGGATCTCCAGTTGATCTTCATGTCATTAAAAAATAAAAAATCCGCGGGTACTAATGGTATATCCAATGTTGTGCTCAGGCACCTTCCACCATTGGCTATAGAGAGGTACACCATCCTGTTCAACAATGCACTGAATAATGCATATTATCCGGTGCATTGGAAAACGGCGGTGGTCCAGCCAATCCCTAAGAGGGGCAAAGACTCCTCTAATCCGGCAAATCTCCGGTCGATAAGTCTCCTTCCGAGTATCAGCAAGGTCTTCGAGAAGGTAATCCATAGAGCCCTATCCAAATGGGCTGAGGACAAAAATATCATTCCGGATAACCAATTCGGTTTCAGGGCGAGGCATGATACCATACATGCCGCGTCGAAACTTGTCTCGGATATCCAATGGAATAAATGCAAGAACCAATGCACGGGTGCCTGCCTGGTTGACTTGGAGAAGGCCTTCGTCACCGTATGGTTAGAAGGACTCTACTACAAGATCAAACGGTTGGGCATAAGTAAACCATTGCTATATATAATTCATGATATGTTAACGAGTAGAAAGTTCGTTGTGAAAATTGCCAACGTAACTTCTGCTCAAACATTTGAAATTAAAAACGGATTGCAACAGGGTACGGTAAATTCGCCGATCCTTTTCAGCATTTATATCAGTGATCTGATAGTTTCTCTGATATAAATTCAATAGCGTATGCAGATGACTTGGTTGCGTACAGATCAGGTCCAACGATCGAGGTCATTGGCATTTTACTGCAACGTGACTTCGATAAAATTCAGCAGTTCTGTGATGACTGGAAGTTGAAAATCAACTTCCAGAAATCAGAGACTATTTTATTCAGAACGCCTCTGTCTAGGGCCTCTAGGGACACTAGAAAACATTGGCGAAAATTCGCAATCATCGGACCGGACGGGCGTCCACTGGCGAGTAAAAGTGTAGTCAGATACCTCGGGATCTGGCTGGATCAGTATCTGTATTTTAACAAAAATGTAGATGCTGCTCTAGAAAGAGCCCGGGGCGCTTTCGCCCTGACAAGATGGCTGTTTCACTGCAGCCAACTTGATTCAAGGGTGAAGGTAATCTGCTACATGGCCTTAATCAGGCCTATGATTGCCTATGGATGTCCCGTCTGGTTTAATGTGAGCGCAAGCTTAATGGAAAGGATTCGGGTGTTTGAGAGACAATGTCTGAGGACTTGTCTTGGATTACACAGAACACCAGAGTCTGAGTACAGGAAGTTCTATCCCAACGGGGTCCTATACGACAGGGCAAGGATTTTACGGATAGATAACTTTCTGATTAAACTGATTCGAGGTCACGTTGCAAGGGCAATGACTTCGACCAATAACCTGATCTCTGGGGCTTACTACCCCAATTTTATGTATTATGAAAAAGTGCGTCTGAATGGCTTTGTGCCTCCGGAAGCATTTCTTTACTTCGATAATTGTGGGCTGATCCAGGATAGATTGGCGGTACCGCTAATCTTCCATATGGCCCGTAATTCTGTGGAACGGCGGCTCCTTTACGAACCTGACGTCGTGCTCTGTGAGCCCGAGCGCCTCAGGTTCAGTAGAACGGTTTCTCGCCGAGATAGAGAAGACGTTGTCCGACAGCATCAACGCTTTTGGTGGTTAACGGACTCCGTCGTTGAATCTTTTAATATAGCCTCTTCAAGGCAGGTTCGCCGAACGCCATTGGCGGACTCTGATAGGGTAGGGTAGGCCAGGGTAGGTTAGGGTAGGCTAAGGTAGGTTATAAGTGTTTAAGTGTTGGGCAAAATTTAAATAAAACATTTAAAAAAAAAAAAAAAATCGTAATATTAAAAAAAAATTAAAAAAAGATGTGTAAGTTATGATAGCCAGTCATACTAGTGCTAAATGCACCATTATGTACGAAGGCAACACGCTCGGTGAACGAAATAAAATAAGTTGTTGTAAAAAGTGAATCATTTGTTTCATTAATTTATATACATGTTATATATAATGTACATAATTTTTGTATATGCATTTTAGTTAAGATAGATTAAGTTAGAATTAGCTAGTTTTAGTTAGATTTAAGTTTTATATATACCCTTAAAAACCCGTTAGTACGCTAAGTTTTTTGTAACTATTTTCTTGGCTTAATAAATAAATAAAGTAATTACTTTACTGTAGATATTAAGTTGTCGAAAGACATAGATTAAGTATATGTATATTGTCTGTTTTAGAGTGCCCGCTTAGGGTCAGTAAGACATTAATGTTAGTTATAATGTAAGCTAGTTTTACTCATTTTGTCTAGCATGTAAGATAGTTATAAGATTTTTGAAAAGAAAATGAATTTAAAATGCAAAAAAAAAAATCTCCATGGGAGTGTTTCGAGTGGGAAACATTATTAGTTGTAGAGTTAGTCCTAAGTGAGCAGCGTATCCAAACGATTCTAATTTTTAAATCATTATATAAAAAACGCGAAGTTGTTTTTCCTTTGATCAAAGTTAGTAAGTCGGACGGTCGGAGGGAGGCAGTAGCCTCCCTGTTCGCATTTATTTGGATCCTTCTGATAGGGAACCTTTAACTGGCACCCGAGCAGGGATCGACTAGATAGATAGATAGATAGATAGGGCTTAGGGGGTGGGACAGAGTCGCCTGATCACTGCGGCCACGATTGGGCCTATTGTGATGTCCCCCACTTACAGTTCACTCAGAAAACCTGAGTCCGTGATAAAACTTAGTATGCTTTTGAGTGAGCTGGCAGCAATTTCTTCTGCTTCAGGATAATACTTGCCTAGGTGACGAAGACGTGTACTGACCAGGCAGTTACAGTGGCATAGTATGTGCTCTTCTGTTTCTTCGTCTTCATTACACATACGGCAAGTGTCTTGCCCATTGTTTTGAGGTGTTTATTAACCCGGCAGTGTCCAGTAAGGAAACCTGTGATTAAACAACAGCTTGGCTTGTCTGCTAACTTTCGTTTGTGACCAGTAGTGATCCGTCGTGTTCCTTAACCAATTGTTTATGCAGCATCATAAAAGGTGATGCACAGCCTTTTTTTTTTTTTTTTGTTTAGAGACTCGCGCAGGTTCAAGAGTTTTTATATTCTCTTATGATGTGTTGACACACACAACCTGAACGGAGTGCAGTGGTTGGGGTCGTTGATGTTCGTTTACTACTCTCAAGGGTGGTTGTCCTAGACCTAGATAGGACGAGAGCCGACCAAATTCCGCGTTGGTTATAGTCCGTAGTAGTTCGTTCAAGCACTTTTTAGTATTGCATACGCAGAGGATGAATTTCGGTTGACCATATACTGTGAGTGTTATGCCTGCAGCAGTACGTCTGGTCACTTTCCATTCACAACTGGGTTGCATACTTTTGTCCGTATAGGAATTACTTTTTTTGGCTATGAAGCGAATTTGAACCATAGACCTTCCGCTCGGTGGTCGATGATGTTAACCACTGCACCACGGCCACCCCCATGTAGTTTTGGCTGAAGTTATATCTGGGGAGACAGTTGTCTGTAAGAGATATCTTTAGGATTTCATGCCTGTTTATTTCTGTAAGGATATCAGGGTGGAAGAGCCTACGGTTTGAGTCATCCTCCACGATCATCCTGTGGGCGAAGACCATTGCTTCTTTCATCAGTTGGAGATGAAGAGGTGGCAGGTCTGTGATGACTTCTAGTGCTGCTGTGGGGGTTGTTCTCATGGCCCCAGTGATACAGATGCAAGCTAGCCTTTGCAATTTGTTGAGCTTGGCTTGCACTGACCGACTAAATAAAACTCTATCCTTTCTACTAGCGGTAGAAACGCTCCAATCAAGGAGCATGAAAATCCTGTATCCATGAGAACACAGCGGAGATCACAAAAGATTAATCGATAGAGGTTGTGAAGTAAATAGTGCCGCGAGTAGGTCACTAGCAATGATCAACGTTGGTGACTAAAAGGGACTAACACGATCCTTCCTTAGTCGGTTCCATCAATCCAAGCGATTTTACTAATTTCCTTTTTAGGGTTCCGTACCCAAAGGTAAAACGGAACCCTATTACTAAGACATCGCTGTCCGTCCGTCTGTCACCAGGCTGTATCTCATGAGCCGTGATAGCTAGACAGTTGAAATTTTCAAAGACGATGTATTTCTGTTGCCGCTACCACGACAAATACTAAAAACAGAACAAAATTAATATATAAGGGGGGCTCCCAAGCAACAGACATGATTTTCATCCAAAAAATCCTGCCTGCAACCAAGATCTGCCATTTGAAGAGGTAACATACAAAGTCTCTTTCATATTTGTATATACAGATGGTACGGAACCCTTCGTGCGCGAGTCCGACTCGCACTTGGCCGGTTTTTCTTTTTCTTTTCCGCAAACGCGCAGAAAAAAAAAAAACGGACACTTTCAACAACTATGAAATAGCTTCTCCTGCTATTCTCTTGGGTTGCTGTACAGAGTTACGAGTTATTCAACTATCGAGCACCTATTATAATAATCAAGGAAGGCAATGGCTGGATAGTGGACGGCAATTTCAAATTCGTGCACTTCATTAACCTCGAAGAATTTAAGCACCTGGTCAAACTAAAGAGCAAGTCAAATATGGAGAATATAAAAAGACTCGAACTGAGGACGGCAATCGAATATCGCCTTGAGCAAGCGAGCGATAGATTAAACATACTTAAAGTCAAGCCCGGACGGAAACCAAGATCAATAAATTGGCTGGGTTCTGCCTGGAAATGGATCGCAGGCAGCCCTGATGCAGCCAACTAGAACAAAATCCTGCAAAGTGAACAGCAGATAGTGGAAAACTATAACCATCAATACAAGGTCAACCACAACCTTTTCAGTGCTATCAGAGATATAATTAGGAAAACCAACTGGATGATTGATCAGTTCAAGAACGAGGTGTTAGCACGTAACGCCAGTGGATACGAACAGGATATCCTAAATGGAGTCCTAATACTGAAGGAGGAGATCGACGAAATTGTCCGACCATGTCAATTGGCGAAAAATAATCTCGTCAATACCAATCTCCTGAACAAAGTGGAGGTCAACAGAATCATCGGTGAGATCGAGACCTTACCGTACGTGAATGAGATACAAGCTGTGGAGTATGGACCCCCCTCCATCTACACAAATGGTACGCTAGTACTCTACACTCTTTCCATACCAATGGTAAGGAATGAGGAGTTTAACTTGATTTTAATAAGAGCGCCAATAATCAATGGTGTTCAGGTCGACTTGGAATTCGATAGAATGATGATAAATTCAAACGAAACCTTTGGCATCGCTGCGGACTGCCTTTCCATAAATAATTCAACTGTATGTGGGGAGCCATCGTTAAAGAAACTTGACGAGAGTGCTTGTGTAGCAAGGCTCATAAAAGGTGGCCACACAAAATGTTCTTTCCACACAAGCAACGAAGAAGTAATCGAACTCATTAAAATGGACACGCTATTTGTAACAAATTTCGAAGGACACATAGTCTCCGGAAATGCATCGGAACATCTAAATGGTACCTACATCATTCGCCTGAAGAAAGAAGAAATACAGCTGGGAAACAAGAAGTTTTCGAGTTTCACGGCTACAACCATTCAGGTTCTTCCACCCGTCATGACGAACATCACGAACCGAACCCAAAGAATCAACTTACAACATGTTAATGGGATAAGCATCAGTAACATTACTGGAGACTCTGCTCGAGGTGCACTTCCCTGGTTTCACTCCTTACTCGATGTCCTCTGACGATCAAATTGACGTCATAGATAACATTGACAGTAGAACAAATAGCCTTTCTGGTAGATTCTTCAGCCCTGACAGGGTCAAATGGGCAATTGATTCATTCAATCCCAACAGGGCTCTAGGCAAAGACGGAAAGGCTTGAATACAATTCTTCCATCACTGATAGTTCTTTTTAGGTCTTGCTTCAACTTGGGGTACATACCCCAAATTTGGAGAGAGGTCAATCTTGTCTTCATCCCCAAGATTGGGAAACCAAGTGAGCAACCTAAATCCTATCGCCCTATCAGTTTGACTTCGTTCTTTCTAAAAACAATGGAGAAACTGATAGAGCTTCATATTAGAGGTATCCTGGAAAATCAGATACCTCTGCATCCCAATCAGTATGCATGTCGCAAAGAGCGATCTACCGAAAATGCACTACACCACTTTGTGACGCACATTGAAAACAGTTTCATACAAAAGGAGATCGCAATATGCGCCTTCCTCGATGTAGAGGGAGCCTTCGATAATACTGGCTATGACTCGATCACCACTGCACTATCCTGCAGGGGTGTGAACTATCCTAATAATCACTGGATTAGGGCGATGCCAAATAGCCGTATTGTTTCAGCCACATGCGGAGAGGTCTCAGTGACAGTATCGGCGGTTAGAGGATGCCCACAAGGGGGAGTCCTCTCACCACTGCTTTCGTCGATAGTCATCGACGATCTACTACGCAAGCTAACCACTCGGGGCTACGAGGTCACCGGATATGCTGATGATCTAGTAGTCATTGTTACGGGCAAGTGCGAGATCACTGCCTGTGAGCGCATGCAGCTTGCGCTCCAACTTATCTCTGACTGGTGTTGGCAGAGAGGGTTTATCTATTAATCCAAATAAGACAATCTTAGTCCCATTTACAAAGAGGAGAAAGGTACAACCCTGCCCAATCTTTCTAAATGGCACACACATAGGATTTTCAGAGGAGGTAAAGTATCTAGGTATTGACCTAGAGCGCAAACTCAACTGGAAATCCAATAAGAAAAATAAACTCATTAAAGCGACTAAGGCCATGTGGACCTGCCGACGCACCTACGGTAAAACCTGGGGACTTGAACCGAAGGTAGTCCACTGGTTACACACCGTGATATTAAGACCTATCGTTACCTACGGATCCACCGCATGGTGGACAAAAGTTGAGCAAAAAACTACATTGGTTAAGCTTCAACACCTTCAGAGTCTAGTGTGTCTCGGCATCACAGGCGCTATGCCAACCTGCCCCACGACAGCTCAAGAAGCACTCATTGGACTCACTCCACTGCACTTTTTTATCAAAAAGGTAGCAATACGCAGTGCAATCAGAATTCTTTGCTCGGGGGCAAATATGCCATATAGACCCGTAGGCCACATGTCCATATTACAACACCTTCCCGAGCTGGATATGATTACTTCGGTCTCGGACGCACTGCCAAACACCTTTGACAAGAGATTTGAGATACTGATCCCAAATCGCTCAGCATTTGAAAACAGTGGTCCCCTGCTAAATGTCAAAGGCCTTAGGTGGTACCCGGAGGGGCCCCAAGATGGCTTCCGGCGTTGGCACCGGCATCTTTGGTTCAAAACGCAAGATCTCGAAGGCCCTGGGAATAAGTCCCAGCATCTTCCAAGCAGAGCTGCATGCCATCCCAACATGCATCAATCTAAATCTCGAAACTGGCATTAGAGGAGTAACCATCAACATATTCTCTGATAGCCCAGCGGCGCTTAAAGCGCTGGGTTCGTAAAGTACGATCGTAAAAGCCGTCAAGGAATGCCATGACGCTCTAAAAGACCTCGCCAAAAGAAATAATGTTAAGCTTTGGTGGGTGCCAGGACATAAAGGTATCAAGGGTAATGAAATTGCCGACCAACTTGCCAGGAAGGGTTCCAGTGACAAATATATAGGTCCGGAACCATTCTGTGGCATTCCCGTGTCTAAGATAAATTACTTCTTAGATAAGTGGGAAAAATTGCAAAACCTGCCTTTTTGGAACAGCGTTCGGGGACTCCGTCAATCTAAACGACTTATACGACCCCTGAACAAGCACCCTATTGACATACTCAAACTCAATAGGATGGATATTAGAAGACCGGTCAGCTATCTAACGGGACACTACGGTCTGAGATATCATTTAAACGAAATTAGCCCCTCGTCTGAAACTGAGTGTCGGCTCGGTCTTCAGGACGAGGAGACGGCAGAACACATACTGTGTGAGTGTGCTGCTCTCTGCCATCTTAGGAAGCGTATCCTTCTCAGTGAAGTTATGGCTCCTGAGGGGATCACCCTGGCTCCTACGAGAAGCATTCTCAAATTCATTATAGAAGTGGAGAGGCTACTCGGCTAAATCGGCTAGCAGGCACAATAGATCTGCAATGGTCGCAGTGCCGTATTACTAATAGTAGCACTAGCCTCATATATAAAAAAAAAAAAAATCAGTAACATCAAACGGCTTGGGGACCTCACACAAAAAGCTATAATCTCCTCTGTACTGATCGTAGTCATCGTCTGGATCATATGGCGAAAGATCAACCCAAAGCCTCCCAGCCCTCCAGCCTCCCATCTGTTGGCATCACCAGCGTCAACGTAGAACCGGCAGTTCCAGTAGAACAACCTCGGGTTCCTTGCCGCCGCTCGACACGAATTTGGTCCTCTAGTTCTGACGTCACTGGGGATCTACAGGACGTAGGTTTTTAGGCGGGGAGGAGTAAACACACCGCACACCGATCACGCAGTATAGGGGTGATAGCGAATCTCCATGGATTTGCTTAGTCGACATATTTGATTTGTTCAGGTACAAACGCGTTCCCACGATACCAGTGCATGGGAATCGAGTTGCATCGCACTGGATACATGCACCGATCGACTACTGATGACACTGCGGATTGCGCGACGGGGCAGAGACTTCGAACAGGAAACATTAACAGTTGTAGAGTTAGTTCTAAGTGAGCAGCGTATCCGAACGATTCTAAAACGCAAAGTTGTTTTTCCTTTCACAAGAAAGCAACTGTTACACTCTACAGCTGTAAGAAAGTAGTGGGCAGGAGGTGGGATCTCCAACCAAGCATTATGTACTGGCTTTACACAGCAGTCATAAGGCCTATCCTCCTGTATGGCGTCGTAGTCTGGTGGACTGCTCTGGACAAAGCAGTCAATCGAAACCTTCTGGGGAAGGTACAAAGATTGGCCAGCTTATACATATACAAGCGGAGCGATCAGATCAACCCCCAGGGAGGCCTTAAATGTTCTACTACATCTTCCACCATTAAACCTTTTCAGCAACCAAGTTGCTGTATGCGCGGCCCTAAGGATGAGGAGCATAAGAAAATGGCCCACATCTCAAAAAGGCCACACCTCTATTCCAAAACACTTCAAAGTACCCATGGACACTGACTACATCAACCCGCAGAATGTGTTCACCAGGAACTTCGAAGTTGTCTTTCCATCCAGGGAGGAATGGGCTGAAGGGAAAGTCATACCAAAGGACTCGATCTCCCTCTAAACCGATGGCTCTAAGATGGAGTCGGGTGTAGGCAGTGGGGTCTACTAAAAGGAACTTAACCTCAACCTATCACTTAGACTCCCAAATTACTGTAGTGTAATTCAGGCAGAAATAACTGCGATAACGGAGGCCCTGGCATGGCTCAGGATCAATGTAATATCCACAAAGGATATTATCATTTGCACGGATAGCCAATCTGAGATAAAATCTCTGGCAGCGGTAACCCACAAATCAAAAACATCCATTAACTGTCGCCTATCATTAGATGAGATGGCTGAACAGTTCAACATTAAAATACTGTGGGTTCCCGGGCATAGGGATATTCCAGGAAACTGCGCGGCCGACGAACTCGCAAGGTTAGGGTCAAGCACATTCAGCCTACCTACCCTCGGGTACCTAGAAACACCAATAGGTACGGCAAAGCACATGATAAAGCTTCAAACCATAGAGGAGACCAATCTCCGATGGAATGAGAGCAATATCGGCTTTATCACCGAACAATTGTGGCCTAAGTTAAACTTAGGACGAACCAGGGACCTGGTGGCAACCAAAAGGGCAACCTTAAGCACTCTAGTGGGTGTCATTACTGGTCACTGCACCATTGGAAAACACGCCGCCAGACTGGGGCTACCCAACAATGACTTCTGTCGTGGCTGCATGGACGAGAAGGAGGAGGAATCAATACACCATCTCCTCTGCTCATGTCCCTCTTTTGCGAATCGCAGGAGGATTTACCTCGGCGCACCCTTCTTCGACAATCTGAGTGAGCTAGCAAAGCAAAAAATAGCTCAACTCCACCGCTTTATTAGAAGCACCGGTTGGTTCCCAGGTAGCGGATCAGGGTAACCTGATACAGGTGGTATCACAATGGGCCGGTTTCGGCCTAAGTGTGGCTTACGCCTACCACGTCAACCTAACCTAACCTAACCTTTTCCTTTGACAAAAGTTAGTAAGTCGGACGGTCGGAGAGAGGCAGTAGCCTCCCTGTTCGCATTTTTTTTGGATCCCTCGGATAGGGCTCCTTTAACTAGCGCCCTTACTCCCTCCTAGCCATATTCAAGACGATCGAAGTCGTTCCCTACATGAGAGGATCAACATCATCAATAGGCAGGTCTTTTAAACAAAATTCTACTTACACTTCACTAAGCGACTATATGTCGTGTGTACCTCTTTCTGCGTTCACGATAAATATCCATAATTACTTGGTAACTCGCCAAAGGATGGTCTACATCGTTAAAGAAATAAATTTTTCCGGATCATTAAGTGCACATCCATCAACAATCGATTTCAAGCCACTGCAATGTATCGTAGAAGGTTTCATTTTTATTACCACTACAATTGGCACCAGTTAATAGTTAATTCGTCCATTAAGCCATTACACGATTGTGTTATATGAGACTCTGAAGCTCTGTCGATGAATCATCATAACTCGAAGAGAGCCCTAAAACCATTTGATTGCTTGCGACACTTCAAACTTAATCGTCTGCCAATGACTCTTAATCACATTTCGCAGTTACCGTGCGTCGCCTTGAGGGATAAAAGGAACGAAGAAGTTCATAAAATGTTATTTTCGTATGCGGCACTCGTGCAGGACAGCAAAGGACTCTATACGTAGCAACATCGCATAAAGTATTTAAAGAAAATCATTTAAGTGATGTCTGCGATGAAAACTGTGTGCAGGAGATAAGTGGATGTATCCGTATACACAGATAATAGCTTACCTCGTAGAATGACGGCGGGATATAGGTGGAGATGACTTCAGCCATTGGAAAAGCAATTCCCATTACTACCAACAACTTGCCGTAAAGTGCAGAGAATAGTGTTGCCAGTGCGTCGCCTCTGTAAATACAAGGAAAAAGGTGAAAGTAAAGTAGTACATACATATATAAGAAAAGGACGAAGGAAAAAGCTTACAACGAGTTATAGGTTTGGAGGTTTCACTTGGCAAATCGTGCTTTCTGTACTATCCAAGTGATTTAGAAGCAAAATAAAGTAGGAAAACAGAACGAAAAGAAAGGGAGAAAAGGACTAACAACAAAACGTTTCAAGTCCTTTATAAATAGTAAAAACCGCGAACACAACCCTAAAACCGTCAAATATTAACCACCGCCATCCACGCGACCATCGGTAGACGATTTAAAGTTTCACCCACGACCCTTCAAGGATGATATGCTCCATTTGTTTCGGGTACTTTATACCACTTTCTAGCGTGTGGACAGATTTTACGTCCAATTTCACAAAGCTAATACGATTTAACAGGGTTAAATACACTCTCGCTATAGTGGGCCCATCCATGGGCGGTCGGTTTGTTTTCAAGGACATTTGCAAGAGATAAGTGAGCCAAGATGCATTGTACATTGTACATACATTCTGTGTATTGTTAGCCATCCATTCTAAAACACCAAATTTAATTGAGTGCGCCCAGTAATAACATCACTTCGAGCTTAAGTCCATCATCCAAGTGGAAATCAATCCCGATCCAGTTGCATTGATGATATCATTTTCAATTTGCATAGCAGTGACATGTCCTAAATACGAGTAGTCCGAACGCATCACATAAACAATGCACGACTTGTACGTGATTTATTTCAGTGGATTCCTGTTGCACGAGCGATATCGCTCATCCCCAGCGGCATGTTTTGGGGTGAATGCATCCCAGTTGGTTCGTTATACAAACACAGATACGAGTACTTGTGAATGTGATGTTGCAGCAGTTAGTTAGTTCATTAAAGTGCGCGTGCAACAACCCCATTTCATTGTCATCTGGATTCAACCAGGCATCCCTGAATCCGAGCATCCCTGTTGCGTGGCGGTGTAGATGTGAGTAGGCGGCTGCGTGCAGCATACAGCGTGGTGGGCTTTGTGTTCATAGTGCCATGTGGGTTTGGTTTTTGTTTGTGTTTGTGTTTGCGTGATGATTGCAGGATTGCACGCCAGCAGGAGCCTTAATTATACGATGCGATGTATGTTGTTATTTGTTAAAGTTTTCATTCTTTCCATTTGTGTTGCCACTTCTTTCAGCTTTCCCGCCTGTCCCTCTTTACACACGGTTTATGGGGCTATGTATGCATATACATCATTAAGGAATGTGTGAGGATGAGGGGTGCAACAGGAGCTATTGCGAAAAACTTGTATATTGTGAACTCGTATAGAAACTTCCAAGAGATTGCTCCAAAGTGATAAATGTTTAAGGACTGTTGCTAGTCTCCTGAAGACGGGCTGGCAGAAGGGGTTGGCAAGCTTGTCGTTGTACGAGTAATTGGTTACATTATGAGAGTAATTATGCAGTTGGGTGTTTGACAATGCATTTGCCTGACAGTAATTCATGAAGAGTGTCATGATGTGCGGGTGTTGCCGGATGATTTTGTCTCCGGGAGTAGTTCTCAAGGTTGTGCGCTGTTCTTCTGCTCATCTGTTTTGTATCTAATTATTATGGGGAAACTTTTGAATGGTGGGAAAATGGAGTGTGTGGTTTTATAAGGAGACAATAACCCTACTGTTCGTGCTGTTTTATGCCTAGGATTTCCCACGAAGTATAAAAGAAACTTTGTTCCATTCGTGATCTGTTCACAGTGTTCAACTAACAGTTTGACAGTTTGTTATATGATAATTAAAGGATAATCAGAATAACCGATCTATTCATCTTGTCTACCCTAAATCTTAAATACATACGGTTTGCTTAGTAATCTTTCCATAAGGCGTCTTTTAAATTTTGGCTGGAAGGACTTTTATTCTAGGAACGATAACTCTTAAATCTGGACAATGACGTGCCTCACCGCGGTGATATACAGGGTGCCCCACGAGCAGTGTGCCAAAAAGCTAGAGCGTGTAGGTCTAGTCAAGACAAGAAAAAAATCGTCTTGTTTAGGGGGGAGGGGCAATTTTCTAAAAAATTGACTTAATTAATTTATGTATTTATTTAAACGGAAGACGAGGATGACTTCGCCAAAGATGAGTTATTCGATCTCCTAGACAGAACGTATGCTCAAAGTCCCAGCTATGACATCAAAATTGTACTAGGAGACCTCAATGCTAAGCTGGGTAAGGGAATCATCTTTGAACGAGTCATCGGCAAACATAGCCAACACGACACCACCTCCGATAGCGGACACAGGCTGATTGATCTTGCTAGGGGGCGAAATCTCCTTCTAGCCAGTACGCGCTTCTCGCACCTTGATATACACAAAGGCACCTGGCGTCCTTTTGATCAATCGGCTACCGACCAGATTGATCACATCGCGATCGACGTCAGACACTCCTCCACTATTCTTGATGTTCGAACTTTCCGAGGGGCTAACATCGACTCGGACCATTATCTTGTAGTAGCCAAGATGCGCTTACGGATAGCACGAACGCAAAGGAGTAGAGTAAGAATACAAAGTTATGACGTCGGAAAGCTACTATCGCCAGAAACGCTCGTGCTTTTACCGATCGCGTCTCCCTTAAGCCCTCCAATATACCTCAATCCTCCAAGCTATCAATAGAACAGCAGTGGAGCCTTTGCAAACAAGCCCTGAAAAGCTCTGCATCCGAAGTTTTGGGTTTTAAGGCTCCACCACGAAGAGACACCTGGTTCGATGACGAGTGCAGGAGGATTCAGACAGCGAAGCAGGATGCATATAAGGCCTCGCTGCATAAAGGAACAAGAGCAGCTCGTGAGCTCTACGAGTTAAAAAGAAGGGAGGAGCATAAGCTTCTTAGAACAAAGAACAAAGAGCACGAGAAACGCGCGATTGAGGATTTGGAGAGGTG
Source organism: Eumerus sabulonum (assembly GCA_951905685.1). Taxonomy (NCBI): domain Eukaryota; kingdom Metazoa; phylum Arthropoda; class Insecta; order Diptera; family Syrphidae; genus Eumerus; species Eumerus sabulonum. Next base: position 44,286,884 of record OX645062.1, on the reverse strand, counting down.
TTACTGCAGGCGTGACGTTCGAAAGTTTTTTCAACAGATAAAGCGAACATGCCAAGGCTATAAAGCCAGAACGGAAGCCTGCAGGGATGAAAACGGACACCTGGTAGTAGAACCGCAGTCGATGCTGAGAATATGGAAAAACTACTTCTGCAGACTGTATAACGGCGATGTTAGTCAACATACCGCTGTCAGGCAGAATGATCCATTTCTAATCGACGGAGATGGCAGAGAATTCTGTCCTCCTGACCTCGACGAAGTTCAGATTGCCATATCGAAGCCCAAGTCGAATAAAGCTGCTGGCGCAGACGGACTGTCTGCTGAGCTCTTCAAGGCAGCTGGGGATGACCTGGTTGGGAGCATGCACCAGCTCATCCGTAAGATATGGTTAGAGGAAAGCATGCCCGATGAATGGAGTCCCAGCATCGTATGCCCGATTCACAAGAAAGGAGACCCCTCTGATTGCGCCAACTATAGAGGAATAAGTCTCCTTAACATCGCCTACAAAATCTTCTCTGCCGTTTTATGTGAACGCCGGAAGCCTTTTGTAAATAAACTGATAGGTCCATATCAGCGCGGATTCCGGCCAGGGAAGTCCACCATCGATCAAATTTTCACACTACGGCAGATCCTGGAAAAAACCATTGAATTTCAAGTCGACACTCACCACCTATTTCTCGACTTCAAAGCCGCATACGACGGCGTAATTAGAGACGAGCCATACAACGCTATATCTACCTTGGACATACCTGTTAAACTCGTCAGACTATGCAGGATGACTTTGGAGAATGCTCGCTGCTCCATCCGAATCGGTGAACACCTTACCGATAGTTTTGATGTCAAAAATGGATTTAGGCGGGGCGATGCGCAGTCGTGTGATTTCTTCAACATCATATTGGATATGATTGTGCAAAAATCACTGGCCAATTCAAGAGGCACAATGATGACTTCTAATGCGCTGCGGGGGTTGTTCTCATGGCTCCGGTGAAACAGATGCAAGCCAGTCCTTGCAATTTGTTGAGCTTGGCTAGCACTGACACTTGTCTTGTTTTGTGCCACCAGACGGGCGCAGCATATGTGAGAATTGGTCTGGTGACTGCTGTATATAGCCAGCGGGACATTTTGGGGTATGTGCCCCAGTTTTTTCCAGTGAGACTTTTGCAGGTCCATAAAGAGATCCTGGCTTTCTCAATGGTCTTTGTAATGTGAGAGTTCAAAGTGAGCTTTTCGTTTAGAGTTATCCCTAGGTATTTGACTTCTTTTGAGAAATCTATCGCTTCACCAAAGAGGGTAGGTTTGGTAAGTTTGTGCCTACTCATTTTGGTTAAGGCGACTGTAGTGCTTTTCCTAGGGTTGACCTTTAGTGCAACCTTTATGCCCCAGTTTGCAACAAGGTTTAGTGACGTTGGAGGAGTTCCGAGACTGTGTTTTCGAATTTGCCTCTAACTAGGATCACTATGTCATCAGCATAGCACTAGACATAGAAACCATTGTTGCTGAGTATGTTAGTCAGTTCATTTACCAGGTTGGACCACAGGATAGGTAAGAGAACCCCGCCTTGACGGCATCCTTTCGCGGCATTTACACTGATTTTGTCATTGCCTAATGAGGTGTTTATTTTCCTATTGCTAAGCATGTGGTGGGTCCAATTGCATGTGGTGTTATCCACCCCTGTGCTGAGGATGCAACGTTGTATTTAGGTGTAGTCGGTGTTGTCGAAAGCACCCTCAATATCGAGAAAGCAGCCTATTGCAATTTCTTTGTCGCTCAGGGATGTGTTGATCCGGGCTGTTAGCTCCTGAAGAGCATGCGTAGTCGATTTCCCAGGCTGGTGGGCATATTGGTTTTTGTGAAGTGGTGATCTTCTCAGTGCACCGTCCCTGATATGCCTATCCAGATTTTTTTCCATTGTTTTTAGTAAGAGAGAGGTAAGGCTTATCGGTCTGTAGGAGTTAGGCAGGTCTGTGGGTCTACGGCCTACTTTGGGAATGAATTTTACCGTTACCTCTGTCCAGCTCGTTGGTATCTATCCCCATGCATAGCTGGTTCTAAAGATGTTGATAAGCACGGTTCTAATTAGCGCACTTCATTTCTGAAGGAGGGCTGGGAAGATGCCATCCTTCCCCGGGGATTTGTACGGGTCAAAAGAATTAATGGCCCATTTTATGCTGTGTAAAAAGTGTAAAAAGCTCTTCGAACATGTTTGACTCATACACATACAAAGTTGAAAAGCTGAGCACGTAAGCTAACCAACATTTTAAGTGGTTGCGTACAAATACCCTCCCTCCCGAATTTTACCCATCAGTTTGGTCCGTTGTTCTCTTTTGAGGGTGGCCTCGGTGAATACGCAGATCAGGAGGATCTCGCGGTATCATGGTCCGACTCTCGTGAGGGGGCAACAAGGCAGGTAAGACCGGACGGACGGTCCGGCACAAGTATGAGACGGCCCCAACGCCGACAACAGGAACGGACGATCCCAAACGCTGACAACAGGGACGGACGGTCCCCTAAGCCGACAACAGGGACGGACGGTTCCCAACGCCGACAAGAGGGACGGACGAAAAGGGTGAAAGCCCCACCATAAATCGAAAATTGTTTGTGTTAAAAGAAAAATGTCACCCCAAATACGTAAAGTGTATTCCGAAAGCTAATAAGTGTGAAACCCCCAAAAAAAAAATTGTGGACCCAAAGTGTAAACTGTTGTCTTGCTCCTATATGTTCGGATTGTAAATATTTAAATTGTAAGCGGGTAGCTCGACATTCGTCAATGGCTACCGATAAGTACAAGCCCCTCGAGAACAAAAGAGTGCTTGAATGTGCTCAGACTACCGGGTTATTCAAGGGACGTGCTTAGACTTAACTTTTAATAGATTTTAGTACAACCGGGATGGTGAATACCTCCCTTACCGAGACAACAACCTCTTCCAACCGGAGCTGATTGGAGTGAGTGTGGAGGCTATTGGAACTCTGGAGGAGATTTCCTTTGTTTCGATAGCCAAATAGACTGGGGCGAATTCTTGCACACCACCATGGGCTTCAACCGCCAAAAGCACAGGGCGGCGGGAAAGCCAATTATTTATTTTAATTGAGGAGAAAAGGGAATTGGAGAATCCCAAAAATTACATTGAAAATAAATGTGGCGGGAAGTCACCAGGTTGGATTAAATTCGACAAGCCAGGGAGTCTAATCCAAAATAAAGATAGCCGAATTCGCTCCTAATGTGTGTGTGCGTGGCGTGTGTGCGACCCGGTTGGAGGAGTGGACGGGAAGGTAACCCGTAAGGACATCAACAATTGGGGTGGCCGTGGTGCAGTGGTTAACATCATCGGCCGTCGAGCGGAAGGTCTATAGTTCATATTCGTTTCATAGCCAAGAAAAAGTAATTCCTATACGGAAAAAAGTATGCAACACAGTTGTGAATGGAAAGTGACCAAACGTACTGCTGCAGGCATAACACTCACAGTATGTGGTCAATTGAAATTTATCCTCTGCGTATGCAATACTAACACCAAAAGTGCATGAACGAATTACTGAGAATTATAACCAACGCGAAATTTGGTCGGCTCTCGTCCTATGTAGGACAAACCACCCCTGAGAGTAGTCAACGAACATCTACGACCCAAAAACCACTGCACTGTTCAGGTTGTGTGTCAAAACATCAACCTGTGCGAAACTTTCCCTCACCCTGTTATCTTCGCTCGCACAACGTTCAATACGTTATAAGGCCTTAGCCTTGAGTGCGCGTGTGACTCTAAAAAAAAAAAAAAAATTAGAGAAGAAGTTTTGAAGCGAGAGGACCAAAAGGAAGTGGCCACCACCATAGAATACAAAGCCAGCGACAAAACAAAAGGAAAAAAGGGAAGAAGCAACAACAAAAAAAAAAAAAGAAGGAAAAATAGGAAGAACAAAAAAAAAAAAAAAGGCGTGAAGCGGAAGCCATACATCAGGAAGCACGTGAGAAAGGAGGAGTAGCCGAAGCATTCACCATTCCCCGGGGAGTATTTCTTTGTTCATATATTTCATTCTTTTGTCACCCTTCGAATTACCCGCTGTCCCCCACCCCTAAGTATTAAACCCGTTTTGGGAATCGCGGCTCCTATTACGGATTCCGAGAAACCCACTGTTATGGTGCATGATGGTCGATTCTCTGCTTCATGCTCTCAATGCCTTTGGAATCTATGCCCAGACCTATACGGATGACGTCGACATTCTTTCTGTCGGCTCATGTTTAGCGACTCTCCGTCTCAAAGCACAGGCGGCGCTAATTGTGATCGATGATTTCTGTACCAGAAATGAGCTGTCAGTCAATCCTCTTTAGACCCATGCCGTTCTTTTTACGAGAAGGAGGAAAAATACTGACATACAAGGAGGCAAAGTATCTAGGAGTCATATTAGATAGTAAGCTTCTCTGGTCAAAGCATGTTGAGTCAAAAACCACCAAAGCGCTACCAGCTTTCTGGCAATGCAAAGGAGCTTTTGGCAAAACATGGATTTACACTGCAATGATAAGACTTATAGTCTTATATGCGTCAGTTGTCTGGTGGAACAGACTAAAACGCAAACACGTCGTAGCCTCTTTCACCAAACTTCAAAGAACGGTTTGTCTCAGCTGCACGAGAGCTTTCCCCAGCACGCAGGGCGCTGCTCTAGATGTTATGATGAACCTTCCACCTCTTGATATACATATTTATCAGAGGGTGTGCTCTGAAGGCCATGTCTCGTCTGAAGAGAAATGGCTTTTGGTACAACTCGCATAGGAATAACGGTATGCTTGCGCAAGAATTGTCCTGCGAACCCTGTCTGATGGACATGCCTTCTGACGCACTGACGCCCGTTATCCTATTGCGCCGTAATTTCACAATCGAGTTCCCATGGCGTCAGGATTGGCTATGGCTGGATACTGAACCTGGAAAGGATAGTCTTTGCATTTTCACGGATGGCTCCAGGTCTGGGCGGGGGTCCGGTGCTGAAGTCTTCTTTGAGGGCGAAAACATCCGACTGCACTTCTCGTTAGGAAAGGATACGTCTGTCTTCCAATCAGAGATATACGCAATCCTGAAAGCCATGCATTATGTTGTGAAGCACAGGTGGAAGGGGGAAAGTATATGCGTCTGTAGTGACAGCCAAGCTGCACTAAAAGCCGTGTGTAACCCCTTAACTAGCTCCAAATTAATGCTTGAACTCAAGTCCTTCCTGAACAAAGTCGGCAGACTAAATTCATTAAGGCTTGTATGAGATCCCAGGAAATGGGATCTTTGATGAACTCGCCAGAATGGTTTCAGAGGAGAGCTTCTCAGGACCTGAACCCGCTCTAGGTCTACCTGCTTCCACGGTAAATTCCTACATTAACGATTGTGTTTTTAATATCCACAACCGTAGATGGAGGGATTGCCCAGGTTGCAGGATAACTAAGCGCGTATGCCCTGATGTCTGCAAAAAATCTGCAGCATTCGTCCTGTCTTTAAGGAGAGTCGACTGCAGAAGGCTTGTGGGAGTTAGCACGGGCCATTACACTTTTGCCATGCATCTCTACGTGCTCGGCATCAGTGAGAAGCCTACCTGTGCTGCATGTGACGAAAAGGAGGATGATACTGCAGAGCATTTCCTCTGTGATTGTCCCGCCTTTACTCGCGCACGGCGGCGCACCCTTGGAGCCGACGTGATGTGTGCCGATTCCCTTAGCTCTACATCACTGAAGCTCCTTCAAATTTTTCTCCGGAAAACGGGGAAAATACAGTAATGTAAATCGTCTGTCTGGAGTACAATGGAACAGATTAAACTGGCGAGCCCTGCAGGAACCATCGCTGGAAGGTGACCTGCCCCATTTTTACTTATGTATCGTTTTTGTTTTTTTTTTTCTCCTCTTGATGAGTTCAAGAGCTCAGTTGTAGTCCAACAGAAAAAATATGTTTGAAGGGAGGTGTTTTTAGTTAGTAGGAGTCTCACACTACTATGAGCACACGCTGTCGGTCCTCATAGTGTCTTTTGAAGATTTTCACCTACACTCGCAAAAATAAAAAAGTGAAACGCTTCTGGAACGCAACGAAATCAATGGAAAATGGATTATATACGAACATAATCAACGCAAGGACTAGTGATGGTAATCATGAACTAACTACCTAGTATAAAACCTGGTGTCAGCATCATGGTTTTTTTGTGGTCCTTATGGCCTTTTATACAAAACAATTCCTAGAAGAAAATTCTCCCGTCTTCTGTGCTCTACGACCTCTCGGTCAGGGTTACAACCTAAATTCATGGATTAAATGGTTATGATAGCTTAAGTAAGAAGGAGTGATAGCGCCCACAAGCAAGATTTATTGTTATAAATAAATAACAATTCTTACATGAACACAGGACATTGAGGGGTAGCTAATTCATCAACTCACTTCCCCTCTGTCTTCTTCAAAGCGTATTATCGTCATTCGCTCCCTCTTATGTGGTTTACTTTCCTTGTAACAACAATTTAATTAGTTAATTGATGTCTGACACTTCATCACTCAATGTACGTACTTATGTATACATACGTAAAGGCCAATAGACAACAAACCCTCACCTGGTTGAGATTGTTGAACAAACGACTAAATTTTCCTCATCAATCAGGAGCTTCGTTGTTAACTAGGTTAGTTCGGATCATTATAGAAACATGAGTGAGAAAAAAATCACTCCTAAGTGCTTCATGCCGTCTGTGATACTAGAAAGGGTAGAAGGAAGCTAATTGATATGGATGCTGCTTCAGATCAATAAGGAACAAAACTAGTGTGATTTTTTCCTAAATGTACCTGACTACAATCCAATTTGTTGAGGCGAAGCGTAAGCGAAGCCTCTCTCTACTCGACTCTAAGGAATAAGCGTTCGTCCGCGAACTGTTCGAAAACGTGATGTCCGGTGTTAATGAAATTTTGCATACTGACATATCTTAGCATTACGCAGGTACATAGGGTGTGGATAGGGCCAAATTTTGCGTCGTTCACGAACCATGGTCACTAATGTCCAAGCTTTCGAGCGCGCCCCGATTTTTCATAAAGTTCAAACATTTTTTACTTTTGCACGCCCCCTATATTTTGAGATTCTTTAACGCCGTCCCATGTCTGTGGTAACGGTAACGATAGAGCACAACGCAGAGCACCTAAATAGGTATGAATTACAGCACGACTGCGTTCGGTTTGGTTAGAAAAGGCAAAAAACGTTCTAAAATTTGAAAGGGCCGCGAGGCTCACGTCACTTAAGACATTTAAGCGCTTTTTGGCCATAAAACTGCAGTCTACACACGCAAGTCAAAATTCGGCATAGTCAACAGGAACTCAGTGCCATAGTCGTAACGCTATTCTTTAAACCTCACTACAGGTGACTATTGCATTTATTAATAGACCTGCTAACTAATACCTGCGCTTACTTTAAGATCATAACAAGTACAGAGACGTACACGCGACGCAGCACGACATCAAGAAAGCCGTGCAAATCAAACTGCTGAGCGACGAGATGCTACAAATGCTCAAGCAGCTCGTATGCGTGCATGTGATCGTGGAGGGCAAACACCGATTTCAAGGTAATCACATCAGGATACGCAGTTATTAGCTACATTGCTAAATATCCTTCAAAATCTGAGCCACAGTCCATGGCGCTCAAGGACGTGTTTCGTAATGCGGTTGATTCGACGACCAATGGCGCTCGAGCTGCTTCAGCATTCACGAAAACTTGGAATCGATTGATGACAGAACGAGACATAAGCGCATGCGAAACGATGCATTTGACTCTTGGTTTCGACCTGTGCTCGTCATCTCGCAGCTTCACTACGATAGTGATTAGGCTGGAGGAATACGTTGCTGTCCGGATGCAAGAATCTGAGGAAAATGAAGAAGTCCTGCTGCACGGGCTGATGAGCATACTAGCATGACGATACCAGACTACTTGCGCAAGTTCTCAAAGAAGGGCCAGAACCAAGTGGCTGTTTGACGCCGAGAGCGTGTTCTTAAGATTTATCCAAAAGTCGCACATGGAACGGAAAACGACAAGATGTTTGCGAAGCAGCAAATTCTTCTGAGTATTCCTTGGCGGACATACGACGATCTTAAAGCGCCTGGAGAGCTTTGGGTGTCCGCTCTTACTCGCTACGAGCAAGCCGGTTTGCTGGGAACAGAGTGGAGTCTCGACATGGCCGTTGCAGAGCTTGAAGACGACGTCGCGCAACAACTTGACACCGACGACCTTGAATGCATACGCTTAGCAGCAGTAGCGCATGGCGTATTGCCATCTGAGACTCCGTTGGGCCTTCGAGACATGGACTCAAGTCACAACTAGGCGGCGTCGTTTGAAACGTATGCTGAGCAAGCTCAGTTTGCTAAGTTCATCGAAGAAGCCAAAAAAAGTTTAACTCGGCGTTGCAGCACCGGCCACAGGTCTTCCGCTTAACGCGGATCAACAGCATGTGATGTCGTTCCTCCGTGGCCAAATTGATGATACTGAAGAAGCAACAGTTGCGTTTATCTTCAGAAAAGCTGGCGTTGGAAAATCATACTTTATCTCTGAGATCGTCAAACAAGTACACGCAGCGTTCGGCATTGATGCAGTGTTACTCCTGGCTCCAACGGGTTGCGCTGCAAACAAATTTCACGGCTCAACGATTCACTCTGCGCTTAGTATTCCAGCACGTATGCAACAATTCCAACAGTTGTCCTCAGAAGCCGAACGTAAGTTCAGCAGAAACTCGCAAATGTCCGCTTCGTGATCATTGACGAGATCAGCATGTGTGGTTTGCGCTTATTTCACGCCATTGACCGGCGCTTGCGGCAAGCTAAAGGAATTAGAGAGCCATCTGGAAGTCTCTGCGTTCACTTTTGCGGCGACTTTTCGCAACTGGATCCCGTTATGGACACTGCGCTGTATGCTCAGCCAAAATTACATCAGGCTGAAGCTGTGGCTGCAAAGTACGCTTACAACCAGATTGGCAAGTGTTTTGGACTTACGCAAGTCATGCGACAATGTGGACCTGAACAAAAAGATTTTCGCGAAGCACTACATCGTCTGTCTCGTGGGGAATCTACGTTAGAAGACTGTGCCCTTTTTCGCTCACGGGTGACAAGCAACAACTCTGAGCCTGGCTTTGAAAGTGCTGTTCGTATTATGGCCAAGAACGAAGATGTAGCACAATATAACTACGAACGTCTGCAGGAGTCAAACAAACCAGTGGCACTAATTCGCACTACACACAATAAACGCATTGCTGCAATAGCCGGCGACGATGCTGCATCGTACCCTACAGAACTTCGTCTGGCGCCAGGATCACTTGTCGTATTGCGGAAAAATCTCTGAACCGAGCAAGGACTTTGCAACGGAACAGTTGAAGTAGTTGCAGACATTGTGTACGCACCGTTACTCGCATATGCCATTCTGCGTTTTAGTAAAATTCCCGTCCTACACTGGTCCAACTTGTGCACCAGAAAGCATAAAATTCCGGAAACCTGCCCAAACACTTTACTTGGCACCAGATTAACTTACTCCTCCAGTGCTAAATACCTTGGCATTGTACTAGACAGGAAACCAATCTGGAAGAACAACACAACCGAGAAAGCAAAAAACGCAACTATAGCTCCCTACACTTGCAAGAAAGCCTTAGGGAAAGAAATGAGGATTCAACCCCAAGCTCAGCCTATGGCTCTACATTATAGTCGTTAGACCTATACTAATCTAATGTATGGAGTGTTAGTCTGGTGGACTGCAATGGACAAAACAACATACCATAAACAATTCCAGAAGGTACAAAGCTGGCATACATGTGCATCACCGGAGCCCTAGGTCCACCCCAATGGTAGTGCTAAACATGATACTTCACCTCACACCACTCGATATATGTACTTGGCAAACAAATTGGCACATACATATGTATACGGCCATAAGCCAATTCCAAATGGACGAGCTATATCACTGGCTACCCCTCCATCCTGAACAACAGGATAACCATGTCAGAAAACTTTGACCACAGAAAACGGGTCCAGTTCCGTTTTGAATTTCTTTTCAAAGACTATGGTGGGCACACCGTATGGACTCAACAATCTGGCACAAACACAAACACAACCTGGCAGCTGCGTGGATTTCTACACTGACGGGTCAGAAACAAAAGACGGGGTGGGTAGTGGAGTTTTCTGCAAATAACTAATGAGCCAAGCTCTAAAACTACCAGAGTATTGCAGCGTTTTTCAGGCTTGACAATAAAGGAGGCTCTGTCTTGGCTTAAGTGGGACGTGATACCTACTACGGATATCTGAATTCTCACGGACAGTCAAGCAGCCTTGAAATCGCTGGAGTCCTATGTGTACACCTCAAAAACAATCCTCCACTGTCGCCTATCTTTTAATGAGATGGCTGAACAGTTTAATATACAACTCCTATGGGTACCAGGGCACAGCAATATCTCAGGCGATGCGACAATCAATCATGGCATGCGAGGGAATACCTCTTGCAACCATTAAAATCAAACTCATAAATCTTGCCAGGGCTGAGACGAACCTGAGATGGACCCAGGGGTATATCTGCCTCATCACCAGGCAAATCTGGCCTCGGCTCGATAGTCAATGGACTATGTAGGAGAATAATTTCCCTAAAAAGAACTGACATCTACAAAATCATTGGTGTCATCACCGGTCACTGTCTCATGGGCAGTCATGCGCAAAAACTACGGCAAGTTCCGAATGATTTCTGCACAAGCTGCCTAGGCGCCTGTCCGGCCTTCGGCGCAATTAGGATTAGCTACCAAGGACTCTTTTTCCTAAATGACCTGATAGATGTTCAGCAAGTATGGATAACTGACCTTCTTATTTTATTAAGAAGTACTAAGTGGTTCCATGAATACGGGGATATACCCCGTCGTAGCAACACAACGGGTCTCTCTGGCCTAAGTGTATTCTTCCCATTCTGGGGAGGCTACGAACCTACCTACCTACCTACCTCAAGCTTTCCATGCCAAACATTTTCATAATTTTCAAATGTTTTCCTCTGGCACTAATTTAATATTTCGAGGGCGTCGTGGCGCAAGGATAGTATGTTGGACTCTGACGCACGATGAGCGAGTTCGGATCCCGATAACACCAAGGTCATCGAATGTTTATTTCGAGGCGTCCCTCCGCCTGTGAAAGATCCGATAATTCAGAGAATTTCGTTTCGTAAATTGAGAGCTGTGTCCGCAATAGTCCTCGAAAAGAAAGTTTAAAGTATGTGCAAGGATAGCTTACTATCGTGAGCCTTATTCTTCTTTGGTGGCGTTAGAGCGCATGAAGGACCAGAGCCAAGCTTCCCTTCAATCACCCATGTTGTGCGTGATTCTATTTTCCACACAGGTGAATGGGTCCTACAGTTTAATGCCGATTCCGAACGGCGTGAATCGAGAAGCTTTTTCTAGGCAAGTTATACTACGGGGGGTTTTGCCAATACCCCGCCGAGGAGAGACGCCGCGAAATAAACATTCGATGGCGTTGGTGTTATCGGGATCCGAACTCGCTCATCGTGCGTGAGAGTCCAACACACTTACTACTGCGCCACGGCGCCCGTGAGCTTTATTGTCAACCTTATATTCGTCACAAGTCACCAGTCAAAATCAGAATTAGTAATGAAAAGGCTTTAAACACGAGACGCATAGAATGAGGGAATGAAAAAAGAGAAAGATAAGGGCACAAAGTGCTCCAATGATAAAGGCCAAGAGCTCAACGAATACTGAAGCGGATATTATGCAACTGACTCTATACAACAAATGAGATATCTGGAGGTCTCTCAAGGCAGCAATATGAATTCCAGCAAACTTGCTTAACAGAGAATGTCATACAAAAAGCAACTTCAACATTGGCAGACGCTATGGATATTTATTAATTACGTAATAAATCAAGGCAGAAGGTCCCTTAAGTAGGGACTGAATAAATTAACCGACTTGGTAATACATGGATCTTACAACTTTTTACGGTAGAAGATCTGAGTTGCGAGACTTGTTATTTTTACAAGTTATGTTTTTCATGGCATAGACTTGTACGTAAGGGAAGAGAAGGGTTATCTGTCACAATCACACAACGCGTACATAAGGGGAAAATCGGTAGATACTGCTCTGCATTGGGTAGTCTATACGATAGAAAAATCGCTCAATATCAAGGAATTCACTCTAGGTGCCTTCCTAGACATTGAGGGTGCCTTTAATAACGTCAGTATCGAGGCAATAGTGTCCAGCCTTCATATGGCCCAAATAAACCCAGGTGTATGCAGTTGGATTGGGCAAATGCTGGGTACTCGTATAGTAAATTCGGCGATGGGGAAAGCAAAGGGAAGGGTGAGAGTGAATAAAGGAACACCACAAGGTGGCGTTCTGTCATCCCTCCTATGGCTCCTTGTGGTCGACGGAATGGTCAAGATTCTAGAGACGGAGGGTTTTCATGTCATGGCCTACGCCGATGACATTGCCATGTTAGTCTCTGGAAAATTCCCGCAGGTCCTCAGCGATAGGCTAATCTATGCATTGATGTTGGTGGATAACTGGGTCAAGGGGCGAGGCTTGGGAGTAAATCCGGCGAAAACAGAGGTAGTACTCTTTACAAGGAAAAGATCTGTATCAAGATACACCTACCCCCGTATGAATGGTATAGATCTGATCCCTGGAAAATCTGCCAAATATCTTGGCATAATCTTGGACTCCAAGCTTAGTTGGAGAGAAAATATTGAGGAAAGAATCAAAAAGGCTTACGTGGCACTATATTCGTGTAAGGTAGCCTTTGGAAAAGCATGGGGCTCCAAACCGAGGTTAGTACATTGGTTGTACATTGCGGTGGTAAGACCTATTCTAGTCTATGGCACGGTTGTCTGGTGGAAAGCGCTCGAGAAAAAATGTCATCTTCAGAGTGTGTCAAAGGTTCAAAGGGCAGGCTGTCTAGCGGTGACGGGATCTACGAAGCCCATACCAACGGCGGCTCTTGAAGTCATGCTTAACCCTGGGAGGTTCGAGAGCGTCACAACCAGAACTGCGCTGAGACTACAGGAATCCGGTCTCTTTAAAAAGAGTCTTCACGGACAAGCATCAGTCTTGGATCGATGGGCCGTCTCGAGATTCAAAACCGTAACGGACTATATCAACCGACTTCCTTCCAGGGAGAGGAGATTCTCTATTAGAATTCCCTCCAGGGAGAAATGGACCGGTGATTTGGTACGCATGGAAAGTGAACTGGCATTCTACCCCGACGGATCCAAAATGGATGTTGGCACAGGTGCTGGAGTCTACTTTGAGTCTCGGGATATGCATTGCTCCCACAGGCTCGATGATGGACGCAGTGTCTTCCAAGCTGAGGTCTTCGCTATCAAGCAGGCGGCGGACCTGATCAGCAAAGAGAACTTCTCAGGAAAAAGATCAGTATCTATGTTGACAGCCAGGCAGCCATTAAGGCTCTGCAGGCACCATGGATAAGATCCAAATTCGTCAAACTCTGCAATGAGAAGTTAGAAGAGATATCCAATATAAATGAGGTGACCCATTGCTGGGTACTTGCTTGTTATCGAGAGTTAGCTTAGAACTTATTGTATTATTATTGTTGCGGAGATGCAAGCGGACGGTTAAGTTCGAAAACTCTCTGGAAGCGGGGATTGGAATGATGTCAACTTCCAATGGAATTGTCAGGGCGTTCTAGAGATTTCCGAAGGGGAACTTCCAACGGCGAATGTTCGAGACGGTGGACCGAGAGCTATATAAGCGCGAACACTCGCCGTTGACATTCATTCAGTTTGTGGTATAAAACAACGTGTGACAAGTCGGTGTGATCAACCAAGTTGAAAAGAAAAGCTTTCAATAAAGGTTTGTGTATTGTGTAATAAAGTTTAAAGTGGATAGTATTGGATAATAAAGAAAAGTGGTGAAGCTTCACAGATAATTGATCTGTGGTGAAAGAATTAAAAGTGTGTGTGTTTCAATTTAAATAAAAAGGACAATTGTAGTTTATCGCAATCCAGTGGTGCGAACCCTATTTGGTGTGGGGATCGAATAAATTCGTAACATTATTTTTAAGAAAAACGCTGTTGTGAACTCGGGTGCGTGCTCCCCTGATGACATCTACCGGCTCATAGCGCGCGCACGACCTTATTGTGACATGAATTCTAAAATAACGTCGGCGTCTATTTATGCCATTAGCAAAGACTGTCTCGCAGGGGGAGGACGCACAGAAGCGTAAGTTTAATATTCTCATAAGCAATGTTTTGAAGAGTACTTTTTTATGAAATAAAACACACACATACAAGAAGCCAGGGTGTTATTATTTGCAACTCCCACTGAGCAAGAAACAACAACTTTTTATTTCGCTTCTTCTGAGAAGCTGAACCGCCGCACATTTTTATCTCGCTTCTTCTGAGAAGCTGAACCGCCGCACACGTTCGAGACCACGTACAGCGGAGCGCTAGCGCTCTTACGGCGGTGTTTGGGAAAACTGAGAGGCAAAGTCCGCTGAACCGCCGCACATTTCATCTCGTGTTCTGAGAAGCTGAACCGCCGCACACGTTCGAGACCACGTACAGCGGAGCACTACCGCTCTTACGGCGGTGTTTGTGAAAGCAGAGGGGCAAAGTCCGGTGAGTGTTTGAACTGTTGAATTTGATTAGGTTAAGGTCTAGTGTGGTGCAGAGCTAGGAGAAAAGTTTGAGAGAAACGGTTTCGCTCATTTAACGAGGGTAGAAATGGAAATTTCTGTTTGTTAACCGCGCGACATAACGGTTGTCATACTGCGTAATGCCAACGCTTCGTTCAGCCGCTAGCAATGCTCGCAATGAGTCAGAGGTAGATAGCGACAGTGCAGCGGACTTAAACGTGTCCATGCCGGAACCGACAGCAACTGTTTCACATGAGGCGTCATTGGAAAAGAGGTTAAATGATATGATGCGATTAATTCAGGACCTTCAAGCAGAAATGGCAAAGGGCACACATCAAGATTTTGCACAAGAGAGGCACGAGCAACAACGGGAACGAGCCAATACTGTAGTGCCAGGAACGAATGTGGATGTTTCTGGGTCATCGCCTATTGGAATTAGTAGTCAAGAGAACGAGATGGGTTTGGCCACCGCGTTGGGAGAGCTCAGTCGCTCGCTGTCAGTTCAAAGAGTAGACCATGGCCGAAAGCTGTATGATATGCCGGAGTTTGATGGTCGTCCGGAAGATTGGCCGATGTTTCAGGAGTCTTAAAAGATGTCTACTCAAGAACATCAGTACTCCTAACGCCAAAACCTAATGAGACTCCAGAAGGCAATCAAGGGTAGAGCGAGAGAAACAGTCGAGTGCCTGCTGATTCATAGCAGCAACGTTCACGGTTTGGTAGGCCAGAGATCCTAGTCAAGAGCCAAATTGAAAACATACGAAACTTTCCATCGATCCCTGAAAACCATGCAGCTGGTGGCATTCGCAACTAAAGTGCAAAATTCGTCATCCTTTCTGGAATCAGCACAATGTGAGCATCATATGTGTAACCCTACGCTTATGGAAGAGCTACTAAAGAAACTTCCAATTCAGAGAAGGCAAGATTGGGCAAGGCATGCCATTGGAATCAAAAGTGTGTTACGGGCAGCATGATATCACAAGGTGCAAGCGGCTATTAGACATGGGCAGCGGACAGCGGTGGCGAATTATACGACAGCGGCGATTATGTTTCAACTGTTTACGGAGCGGTCATCGAAGCACAAATTGTGATCAGCAGCATCGTTGTGATTTGAGGGGTTGAACGAGAAAGGTCCATTATCTTCTGCATGATTCCAGTCGACCGACTACTCAAAGGAATGAGGTGGTTAGGCAGGGCACACGTGAGCAGCAGGAGCTGGTATTCACCAATACAACTAAAGAAGGTTCTGCAGGGAAACTTTTGTTTAAGATTTTGCCGGTTAAATTGTATTTTGCTGATATGGTCGTCGTATCGTATGCTTTTATTGATGAGGGGTCTTCGGTATCCTTAATGAATAAAGATCTAGCAGATCGATTGGGTGTTCGGGGAAATAAAGACACCTTAACATTGCAATGGTTTGGTAATACCAGCGTGACAGAGTCGTCGTCTAGGGTGGATGTACAAATATCTGGCATCCAAACAAATAGTAAATGTTTCACTCTCAAGAATATAAGAACAGTTAGCGATCTCAAGTTACCTACGCAAACACTGAAGGTCAATGACTTACATCTTAAATATCGCCATATGAAAAAGCTTCCGATTTCCAATTATGAATCAGTAACACCAGAGCTATTAATTGGCCTTGATAATGCCCATTTAGGAGTTCCACGTAGAATCGCAGCCGGCGGTTGGAAGGGTCTCGCAGTAATTTTAACAAAACTTTGTTGGATAGTGTATGGCTCTAGTAATGAACAACTAGTAGTACAAATCCATCACGCATTTTTCGCAATGGCTGATCGACCACCCACTGACAATTTGGAGCAGCTAGTCAACGATAACAAATGAGAGTTTAGGTGTGCGAGATGTGGAGACGCACGTGGAATCATCCGAAATTATTCGAGCAAGGGCGTTACTGAAAGAAACAACTGTTCGAAAGGAACATCACTTCGAAACCGGCTTCCTATGGAAACGCGACGATATTTTCCTTCCACCAAGTCGGGAACAAGCGTTGAAAAGGTTTTTAGCTCTTGAAAGGAAGTTCAAGCAGGACGAGAATTTCCAAAGGGAGTATCGACGCATTATAACCGAACATATTGCGAAGGGCTATGTAAGGATGCTTAGAGATGAAGAAACCGCAAGGAAGAGGCCACGCGTGGGGTATCTACCTCACTTTGGTGTATATAATCTCAACAAACCGGGTAAATTGCGTGTGGTCTTTGATGCAGCAGCAGAAGTAAAAGGCACATCATTGAATTCAGTTTTGCTTACTGGTCCAGACCAACATCAAGATCTTTTAACCGTATTAATGCAGTTCAGGGAAAAACCATTTGGTGTGCGCGCCGACATTCTTGAGATGTTTCATCAAGTGAAAATACGCAAAGAGGATCAGGACGCACAACGCTTCTTATGGAGGGATACACCAAGTGGACCAATCAAGGATTTCGCTATGACATCTATGATGTTTGGACCTAAGTGCTCACCTTGTTCAGCTCAATTTGTGAACGATCAGAATGCTCTGGATTTTCAAAAGGAATTTCCAGACGCCGTTTCAGCCATATTAAGGAATCACTATATAGACGATTACGTTTGTTGTTTTTCTGATGAAGCCGAAGCCATAAGGGTACCTGAGAAGGTAGTGTGGATTCACAAACAGGGAGGCGTCGAGCTGAAGAGATTTTTTTCAAACTCAAGGGTCGTTAGTCAAAGGTTCAATGGTGATCAGGAAGATACATCCATTCTCAGTCTCGAAAAGGGCGAAACTGCGGGTTTTCAGAAGGTGCTAGGCATGTATTGGGACATGTTGAAAGATGTTCTTCGCTTTGTAATGACCTTTGGTAAGATTGATGGAGCACTGTTAAAAGGTGAAAGGCGACCTACAAAGTGTGAAGCCCTTAGTATAACAATGTCGGTCTTTGATCCTTTCGGGTTGGCTGCGGAGTATACCTTGATTGCTAAGGGGATCCTGCAAAAGGTATGGCGAGCTCAAGTTGGATGGGATGAACGTATTACTGATGAAGCTTACAATTTATGGCTGAATTGGCTGCAGAAGTTAAAGAAGGTAGAGAGTATATGCATGCCTCGATGCTATGGCGCAACTTTCTCCGATACGCCGAGCGGACTTCACGTGTTTGCCGACGCCAGCGAGACAGCTTACGCTGCTGCGGGTTATTGGAGAATTCCTTTGCAAGCGGGTAACTTTAATTTGGCATTTGTGATGGGTAAAACAAAGTGTGCGCCACTCAAAGTAACATCAGTTCCGCGTCTAGAGTTGCAGTCAGCCGTATTAGCTACACGACTTCATCAAACAATAGAGCTGAGGCATAATGTAAAGCCAACGAAGGTGGTGATGTGGAGCGACTCCCGAACGGTTCTGTCTTGGATAGGGTCTGACCATAGGCGTTACAGGCCTTATGTTGTGCACCGAGTAAATGAAATTTTAGAAAACAGCGAGGTAACGGAATGGAGGTGGGTCCCAGGTACCCTTAACCCAGCGGATTTTGGAACGCGCTCGAACAACGAGAAACGCGAGTCATTGTGGCTTAGTGGCCCGAAGTTCCTAATGGAGGAGGAATCCGCCTGGCCCCCAAGTCAAACCCGTTCATCAACCAACGAAGAGCTCCGCGCGAAGCTTACCTTACTGCTCATACATAAGGAGAGCGACGAATTTCGTAAGTTTTCCTGTTTCAACTGATTAAAAAGGGTCATAGGTTTGATTTTACGCTTTCGAAAAAACTGCTCCCAGGCCCCACATGATCGGGATTTCGGAGGTCTGAAAGCAAGAGAACTTGAGGAAGCCGAGCTTTGTATATGTCACAGTGTCCAAATGGCGGCTCTCACTGAAGATTACAGCGAATTGTCTACCAGTGGTAAAGTAAAAAAAATCAGTAAACTTTGGAAGCTGACGCCTTGCTTGAATGAATCCCAGGTTATTTGTATGAATGGACGAATAAATGAAGCCGTAGCAGTTCCACCTCATACCCGCAGACCGATGGTGCTTCCAAAAATTCATCATGTCACCGACCTTGTCGTAAATCATTACCATCGTGTCTGGAAACACCAAAACGAGAACACGATCGTCACAGAGATTCGAAGACGGTACTGGATTCCCCATATTAGAGTTGTTGTTCGGCGTGTTGCGAATATGTGTCCAATTTGTAAACTGAATAGGGCAAAACCAGTTGCACCATTGATGGGACAATTACCTGAGGATAGGCTGACTCCATTCGTAAGACCGTTCTCTTATGTCGGCCTAGATTATATGGGACCGTTCCTGGTGGTCAATGGCCGAAATACCAAGAAGCGCTGGATTGCTATCTTCACTTGTTTATCAACGCGCACCATACACTTAGAAATCGCAAGAGATCTTTCTACAGAGACATGCCTAATGTGTATCCGAAACTTTACCAGTCGTCGAGGGATCCCAGTGCGTATTCGTTCCGACAACGGCACGAACTTTGTTGGAGCAGATCGAGAACTACAACGGCAGCTGAGAGAATTTGACCATGGAAGGATATCGAACGCCTTAGCAAATCAAAGAATTGAGTGGGTTTTCAACTGCCCCTTGAACCCACATGCCGGTGGATGCTGGGAGCACGTTGTACGAAGCATTAAAAGAGCGATGGGACATGACTTGTATGCCGAAAGATTTCACGAGCACGGATTATATAATTTGATGTGCGAAGCTGAAAATATAGTGAATTCCAGACCGCTAACTCACATTCCATTAGATGCACCCACTGAAGAACCTTTAACTCCTAATAATTTTCTTTTAGGTTCATCCAACTCTGAACAGACGCCTCACCCGCTTAAAGAAAATCTGCTCGTGACCAGAAAGGAATGGAGAAAGGTGCAACAAATCCAATACCACTTTTGGAAGAAGTGGCTGTCTCAGTACCTTCCGGATTTGTGTCGCAGGACAAAATGGTACCAACCAGTAAAGCCATTGTCAGAGGGTGACCTGGTGCTTGTTTGCGACAAAACTCTTCATCGCTCTAAGTGGCCAATGGGAATAATCGAGAAGGTCTTCCCAGGGAAAGATCATCAAGCTAGAGCAGCCGAGGTGCGAACCAAGTCTGGAGTTATCAAGCGACCAGCTTGCATGTTAGCAAAACTTGATATTGGTGAATCCGACCGTGGTCAGATTCACGGAGGTGGGGATGTTATCGAGAGTTAGCTTAGAACTTATTTTATTATTATTTTTAAGAAAAACGCTATTGTGAACTCGGGTGCGTTCTCCCCTGATGACATCTACCGGCTCATAGCGCGCGCACGACCTTATTGTGACATGAATTCTAAAATAACGTCGGCGTCTATTTATGCCATTAGCAAAGATTGTCTCGCAGGGGGAGGACGCACAGAAGCGTAAGTTTAATATTCTCATAAGCAATGTTTCGAAGAATACTGCTTTAGGAAATAAAACACACACATACAAGAAGCCAAGGTGTTCTTATTTGCAACTCCCACTGAACAAGAAACAACACTGATCATATGAATATCTCTGGAAACGAGAGGGCGGACGAGCTGGCTAGGGTGGGATAAAGTGCTAACATTGTGCAGATCTCAACTGAGGCCAAAGCACCACTCAACTCAGTGCGCTCTACAGGGAGATAGAGACTGAGCTATTAGTGAAAGCCAATAAGCGATGGTGTCGCTTAGATACAAACCAATACGAGTAGCACCCAATAGGGTGAAACAAACAAATTACAAAACTGTCAAGTTCGTTTGGAGGTTTTCTGTACACATAACCCGTTGAGACGAACGAAAAGTTTTACAAAATCCTTAAAAATCAAAAAAAAAAAAAAAAAAAAAAAAACAAAGAAAGGGATTCTCCATAACCGGAAGTGGGTGTCAAATACGAGAGAAAAAATCGATAAATAAAATGGAATTTGCCAACTATCACTTACGCTTTTATCTGTGGATAGCGCTGCTCGATGTAGCTCAGTCGATGTGATGGTCGTTTGATGGCCGGCAGCACGGGGAAACTTGTCAATTGATGATGATGGTACATCAGCGCCAAATGTCCTGTTTGGCGATCGGTTATATTGGCCAGCTGACGTGGGGGCGATGATCCACCGGATGGCGCGTCTGTTGTAGCGATTGTCACCAGTTGTTGATGCGTCGAAGAGGCTGAGAGCGGCAACTTGGAGTCATCGATTGTCACGCGATGATGTGAGTGTGTGGTTGATTGTAGACGTGATGATGACTTGGCTGGCGATGAATTATGACTGCCCGTCTCGGATGATAGGAATAGGTTCGCGGAAGACATCGGTGATGGTGGTTGAGGTGGTAGCGGTGGCGTTGGATGCCGGTCCTGGTATGGCGAATGATGCTGTTGGTGATGGTAGAACTGTTCTTGTTGTTGCTGCTGCTGCTGTTGTTGTTGCAGGTGGTGAAGGTGATGATGATGATGGTGATGCAAGTGATTGCTTAAGGGTGATTTCATATGCTCATCGTAATAGTTGATGTGAGTGGCTGAGGCTGGAGCGGTTATCGTAGTTGCGATAGGTGATGGCATGTCTGTCACGGAGCTGCAAGTAGAAGACGACATTTTAGTAAACAGGAGTGTTTGCACTTGAAATCAAAATGAAAATGTGACATTGCAGTGCTGTGCTGCATTGAATAGGTGGTTGTAGGTGAGAGAAAGTGATGTTATGCAAATGTGAATAAAGGTTGTGACTATAGGTACGGGATTGGTATAGACGGCAGTGAGAGAGAGAGTAGCGGCGCGGTTATTGCAGCCACGAACGCCTCGTACTACGCGCGCCAACTGGTGCAAATCAAGCACTGTTGTTGGATTGACCGAGCACTTCCTCTCGAAGCGGACTGTGGCTGACTACCCTGTACAGTGGCTAATCAAGACAATTGGACTTCTATGGTACATTGTGGTTGCATCGTTGTATGTGCACGAGAGAGGGATTGTTGATTGCGAGGCGTCATTTAATTCTTGATTTGCTAGCCGGCAACTGGGGATGATACTGTCGTCAGTTGATTCTGCTGGATTGACCATATCTTCTTGTACTTTGTTCGAGATTTATGGTTTGTTTTGCTTTTTGTGAAAGGCAATTTATTTTAGACATCCGTGGGTAGGAGATTATAGCTGACGAGGGATTGGGTGGTGTCGTCGGGGATTTATGCGGAAATTTTACTTTGCAATGGTTGTCATTCGGTTCTTTGTAGACTAAGAAAACAATGGTACAAATCCATCACTATAGTTTGAGAGAGCTTTCGTAAGTAAAAACGGTCAATTGTGGCGGAAAAAAATTTCTTTGGTGTTGCACCACGATGGAGCACTACCTTGGTTTTTGGGTGTCGACAAATGAGTCGACACAAGATATGAATGAACATTAGCTGAGAGAACTTAAGGCATTCACATGCTTTTCCCTTAGTAATTATTTCCAGATTTTTTTTCTCCAAATTACAGAAATCAGCTATCGAATAGCATCGAATGCTTGTGGAAGCCAATAGTGGCAGTGCTCTATTGGACAACGGGCAGAGATTGTTCTTGTCGGTTTAAAATAGTAATTTTGACTTTAGCGCAAGAAATGTGAAAATCCGAACATTAATGACCATCAATTGCCGGTTCTTTTGGACAAGGACTATACCCAATCGAAAAATATGCTTGTCGAGCAACTGGGTCCTACTCAGCCAGCTATTTCAAAGTGCATATGTGCCCTGGTAATATAAGAAAATCCTCGCGGTCTTTTTGTAAGTTTTTGAACAAACATTCTTCTTTGTTGAAACTCAACCAAATATGAAGTTTCACGATTCTTTATGTTAAGAAATTCTGTGGGTTGTCGATGTAAGACTCGAGCAAGTGATTTTCAATGGCTGTTAGACCGGCAAGGCCTCGATATCAAGAATATCGAGGAGTCTAGGGATATACATAAAATACGAGCCTTTTACAAGAAAGCCAAGGGCCTTGCAGGAGGCTTCAAAAAGGCATCCAGGCTCTTCGAAACTGCGAGGGTAGTCTTGTCACCCACCCGCAGGGAATAGCGGATGTATTTAAGCAGCACTTCCAGCAACTGCTTAACGAGCATGACCAAGAGAGAGTGGTAGGGACCGAGGAAATCCCAACTCCAGCCGCTGAAGTAGTCCTCCCACCCAGCATCGAAGATGTCGGCACAGCTATTCAGAAGCTGAAGAACAACAAGGCCGCAGGCTCAGATGGCTTGCCATCAGAGCTCTTCAAGGCTGGCGGCGATGTTCTGGTAGGGAGCATGCACCAGATCATCTGCAGAATTTGGGAAGATGAAAGCATGCCCGACGACTGGAATACCAGCTCTATATGCCCCATCCACAAAAAAGGCGATCCCACCTCTTGCAAGAACTATAGAGGTATATCCCTGCTCAATGTCGCATACAAGATCCTGTCCAGCGTATTGTGTGAACGTCTAAAACCATTTTGCACCGCACTAATCGGCAGCTACCAGTGCGGCTTCCGGCCCGGCAAATCAACTATAGACCAAATTTTCACACTTCGACAAATCCTGGAAAAGACCACCGAGTTTCGAATTGATACACACCATCTTTTCATCGATTTCAAAGCCGCATACGACAGCATTCATCGTGAAGAACTGTTTGGTGCGATGGCCGAATTCGGGATCCCGGTAAAACTGATCCAGTTGTGTCGCGCCACGCTAAAAAACATGCGATGCACGGTGCAACTCGGTTCTAGGACCTCGAAACCATTTGAAACATGCACCGGATTTCGGCAAGGAGATGCGCTGTCATGTGACTTCTTCAACCTGGTGCTGGAGCAGATAGTGCGACGGGCAGGCGTCAACAGGGAAGGCACTATCTTTTACAAGTCCATCCAGCTGCTAGGATACGCGGATGATATCGACATCATCTCGTGTTCTCGCCGTGGCATTGTGGAAGCATTCACGGCAATTGAAGAACAGGCGAAACGAGTTGGTCTTAAGATCAATGAAGAGAAAACGAAATACATGCTGTCAAGGAAAAACCAATCCGTTGCTCACCACCTGGGACAAAATATAACAAAGCTACAATTTCGATGTAGTTAATGATTTTGTCTACCTCGGGGCAAACGTAAATTCCACAAATGACACCACAGTGGAGATCCGGCATAGAATCGCCCTTGGTAGCCGCTGCTACTTCGTTTTGTCCAAACAACTGGGGTCAAAACTCCTCACTCGAAAGACCAAAGTCATGCATTACAAAACGCTCATTCTGCCAGTCTTGCTGTACGGAGCCGAAAGCTGGACGATAAGCAGGACAGCAAAGCTGATTTTGGGTTCTTTCGAAAGAAAAATTCTCCGCCGGATATTTGGTCCTGTTTGTGAGGAAGGTGAATGGAGAAGAAGACACAACCGCTAACTCTACGAGTTGTACCAAGATGTGGATGTAGTCCGGAAGGCAAGGATCCGTCGACTACACTGGCTCGGCTACATTGAGCGCATGGACATCAACGCTCCAGCTAAGAGGGTCTCCGACTCCGAGCCTCCTGGTTCGAGAAGAAGAGGAAGACCGAACCTCCGGTATAAAGACCAAGTAATCGCGGATATAAGACATCTTGGTCTTGACAACTGGAAGCAGCGTGCCCGGGACCGTCAAGGATGGAAGGCAGCTATAGCTCAGGCTCAGATCCTCCATGGATCGCTGGCCTGATAAGTAAGTAAGTAAGTTAGGCCGGCAAAATCTGTACAAAGTCTGGGCTACACTCTGGATTCACAAACCTCCCCAGCCAAGTTCTGTCAATTTGTTTCGAGGTATATATGTACATACATACGTGTGGCCTGGCATTGTCATGATGGAATACAATACAGCTAGGTTGGAACAGCTCATATTGGACAAAACCCCTTCTATCCCAACAAACATTCAGCATTGGCTTGTTTGGCATTAATCCAGGCTTTGATATCGTTTGTGAAGGATCACTGGCTTTTACTATGTTTGCTCGTGTTGTTGGTTTTTTTTTTTTTTTTTTTTTCATTTTTTGTCAGCCGGAATAATCCACTTAATGAATTATTCGATTTCATTTCATTTCACTAATGGTAATTTGCTCAATCAAATTTCTTTGCGTCTATTCAAGTTTCGAATAGCTTGCTCCGTTTAGATGATTGCAAACTATCATGTGGTCGATGTTTACTGATAGCTTGCTTGCCGCTCCTGCTCCACCAGCTGCAGCATTTTGACGGCTTTTTCAATGAATGGCCGACCAGAATGTGGTTCACTTTAGACACTGAAATGTATGGAACGGAATTGAATAAGCCACTACTGGGTTCGGCGTATACAACATCATAAAATCTCTTGGAGTGAACAAGCCACCTGGAATCGACGGAATTAGAGCGGCGGACATTAGAACGCATTTTATGAACGAGATCCCAAATAAATATCATCATGTACTTGTTCTTTTCATGGACTTCAGCAAAGTCTTGGACACTCTCAATCTCTTGAATCTTCAAGAAGTGCTACGACAGATGGGCATAAGAGGAGTAATGGCTGATTGGATTATAGACTACCTTCAAAATAGGACGTTATGTGTCAAGATAGGTCTATTTAGTGAGAAAAAGAAAGTCCAGTATGGCGTCCCACAGGAAGCTAATTTGGGACCACTTCTATTCATTCTCTATACGAACGAGCTACTAAGAGTTTTTAAGAAAAACAATCCATTCGCTTTTGCCGACGATACTGCAATTGTTGTTCATCACAGGTCTCTGGACACGGCAACAGTGGTGATGCAAGAAGAATTTTCAGCGGCGGTAAGGTAGTCAACGCATCGAAAACTAAAATGATACACATCAGAACCCCAAAATTTAAGAAAACTAAAATAATGATCCAATGCTGTAATGATGGCTGCTCCAACACCACCAACGAATCTATTGAAATAGTTGAAAACCGCAGATATGTTGGAGTTGTAATTGACTGTCATTTCCTATAAAAAAGGCGCTATATGCACTTTCTCATCTGAGATATCATGCCCCTTATACGGTTTTAAAACAGGTTTACTACTATCTAGTGAAGTCAAGACTGCGGTATGGTATACTTGCTTGGGATAACGTAGCATCAACCCACATCCAAAAGCAACAAATACTTCGAAATGCAGCTCTGAAGCAAATTAACAAGAGCTCACGGCATAGTGACAGACATTTCAACGTACTTAAGATTGATCATGTTTTCAAGACGACAATAATTCCGGAGTACTACGATGATAAGAGTTTTATTCGACAAATAGAACATCAAGTTAACATCAGACGTGAGGCCCAGGGTATGCTAGAAATCCCACGAAACGTAAACCCCTTGTTCCTGGGAAAAGAGAAACTTGGCCCTCCAGGTTGGGGGTTGTGCTTAGGGGTAGCATCCCTATCACGTAAAAACCTACTTGTTTCGAAACGACAACAAGCCTCGGATACGGACGGATACAAAGCTGACGACCCCTGCAAACGACTAATGGACTTGAGAGTCTGCACCTGGAATGTAACGTCCCTTAACAGACCGGGTTCAGGCGATCAATTGGAGCAAACCCTATAACCGCACTCCAAGAAGTGCGATGGGATGGACCAGGCGGATGAAAAACTGGGACATCTACTACGGGAACTGCTACAAGAAGAACAAACTGCGCCTCATAACAATCCGCATCAAAGCTAAAATTGGAAACATTAGCTTAATATGCGCTCACGCCCCAACGGAAGAAAAGGACTATAGACTCAAAGAAGAATTCTACGATCTCCTTGACAGAACCTATTCCCAATGCCCCAGGTACGACACAAAAATAGTCCTAGGAGATTTTAATGCAAAACTGGGCAAAGAGGACATATTTGAGTCGATCATAGGAAATCATAGCCTCCATAACACCACATCCGACAACGGACCTAGGCTAATCGATTTCCTAGGGGGACGTAACCTCCTTGTAGCAAGCACGCGATTCTCCCATCTCAACATCCACAAGGGTACCTGGCGGTATTTTGATCAATCGACCACCAACCAGATTGATCACATTGCGATCGACGGCAGACACTCCTCTTGTATTCTCGACGTACGAACCTTCCGAGGGGCAAACATCGACTCGGACCACTACCTTGTTGTAGCCAAGGTACGAATGAGGATATCAAGAATGCTTAGGAGTCGAGTAGGACTACGTAAGTTTAACGTCGGAAAGCTACAATCGCAGGAGACTGCCAGAATCTTTGCCGATCGTGTTTCCTCCAAGCTCTCTCAAAATCCGCCCACAGCAGCACAAACAATAGAGCAGGAATGGACGCATTGCCAGAGCGCTGTCAGAGACGCTGCCCCAGAGGTGCTGGGTTTCAAACCGCCACCACCTAGAAACCCCTGGTTCGCTGAACAATGCGAACATGAGGCCAAGCAAGAATCATATAAAGCCATGCTGCAACGACGGACGAGAGCTGCTCGCGTAATCTATGATCAGAAGAGAAGAGAGGAACACACGCTTTTCAGAAAAAAGAAGAGAAGAGAGAGCACAGAAAGCGTGGGATCGAGGAGATGGAGAGATGCTTTCGCAGGTATGACGCTCGTAAGTTTTACAATAAGGTAAAACGAACATGCCGTGGAAACTAAGCCAGAGCGGCGGCCTGCAGGGATGAAAATGGAGAACTGGTAGTAGAGTCGCAGTCGATGCTGAGGATCTGGAACGACCACTTCTGCAAACTGTATAGCGGCGATGATAGACAAGATACCGCTGTAAGGCAGAACGAGCCATTCGTAATGGATGACGATATAAGAGAATTCCATCCACCCGACCTAGACGAAATCAAAACAGCGACATCAAGACTTAAGTCTAATAAAGCCGCGGGCGCAGACGGCCTGTCTGCTGAGCTTCTCAGGGCGGCTGGAGATGAGCTGGTAAGGTGCATGCACAATCTCATTTGCAAAGTATGTTCGGAGGAAAGCATGCCCGACCAATGGAATCTCAGCATCGTTTGCTCGGTCCATAAGAAAGGAGACCTCTATAACTGCGCCAACTATAGAGGAATAAGTCTCCTTAACATCATATATAAGATCTTCTCTGCCGTATTGTGTGAACGCCTGAAACCGTTTGTGGATAACCTGATCGGCTCTTATCAGTGTGGTTTCAGGCCAGGTAAATCCATAATAGACCAAATATTTACGCTACGGCAGATCTTGGAGAAAACCCAGGAATATCAAATCGACACTCACCACCTTTTCGTCGATTTTAAAGCTGCATATGACAGCGTGTATAGAGATGAGCTATACAATGCCATGTCTCGTTTTAACACTCCTGCCAAACTCGTTCGACTGTACAGGATGACAATTGCTTGCGTACGCCGACGCCATTGACGTGATTGGACGCACACAGCGAGACGTCAATGAGGCCTTTGTAAGCATTGAGGTAGAAGCGGCTAGGATGGATCTCATGGTTAATGAGGGTAAAACCAAATATCTGATCTCATCTGAAAGAGACAGGCAACACCGACGTATTGGCCAGAACGTCGCCATGGGCGGATATAACGTTGAAGTGGTCAAGAAATTCGTCTTTCTTAGCTCACTGATGACCGGCGACAATTACACCAGCGCTGAGATAAAACGCAGATCCACTCTTGTCAACTGCTGTTTCTTTGGGCTCAAGAGGCAATTGAGAAGTAGAGCCCTCTCTCGGAAGACCAAGGTGACACTATTGGCAAAACCCCCCGTAGTATAACTTGCCTAGAAAAAGCTTCTCGCCTCACGCCGTTCGGAATCGGCATTAAACTGTAGGTCCCATTCACCTGTGCGAAAAATAGAATCACGCACAACATGGGTGATTGAAGGGAAGCTTGGCTCTGGTCCTTCATGGGCTGTAACGCCACCAAAGAAGAAGAAGAAGTTAAATAAAATACATTCACGACAAAATGAACAATAAAGTAAATGAAAACAGGGAAAACTAATAAATTTATAACATGAAATGCATGTTTTGATTTCTGACCTATAACCTATGTAATTGAATCTTATCATAAATACCATACCGAGTCGCATGCACGGATGTTTTGCACATCAGATTTCATGAGTACCTCGTACTCCCGCCTTCGTGTTTTTTTTTTTTTTTTTTCTTTGTTAAATATGATGTTTTAATGGTACAGCTTTTCACATTTTAAATTAAATAATATTTAACATTGATCCATTTGAATGTAACGCATTAAAGATAATTGTATCTAAGTGTTCAACCTATTATTAAAAAAAAAAAAATTCAAATACATACAGATGGCAAAGGATTAACAAAGGCCTCGTAGGAGTATCATCTCCCCGACGGATGCTGGCCTGCTAAAAAAGCGAGAAGGGCCACCAATGAACGGGTCATCGGCAAACATAGCCTACACGACACCACCTCCGATAACGGATACAGGCTGATTGATCTTGCTACGGGGCGAAATCTCCTTCTAGCCAGTACGCGCTTCCCGCACCTCGATATACACGGTCTTTTGATCAATAGACTACCAACCAGATTGATCACAATACGATCGAGGTCAGACACTCCTCCACTATTCTTGATGTTCGAACTTTCCGAGGGGCTAACATCGACTCGGACCACTATCTTGTAGTAGCCAGGATGCGCTTACGGATATCACGAACGCAACGGAGTGGAGTAAGAATACAAAGTTATGACGGCGGAAAACTACTATCGCCAGAAACCGCTTGTGTTTTTACCGATCGCGTCTCCCTCAAGCCAATACACCTGAATCCTCCACGCTATCAATAGAACAGCAGTGGAGCCTTTGAAAACAAGCCCTGGAATGCTCTGCATCCGAACTTTTGGGTTTCAAGGCTCCACCACGAAGAAACACCTGGTTCGATGACGAGTGCAGGAGGATTCACACAGCGAAGCATGATACATATAAGGCCTCGCTGCATAAAAGAACAAGAGCAGCTCGTGAGCTCTACGAGTGAAAAAGAAGGGAGGAGCATAAGCTTCTTAGAAGAAAGAGCACGAGAAGAGCTCGATTGAGGATTTGGAGAGGTGTTACTGCAGGCGTGACGTTCGAAAGTTTTATCAACAGATAAGGCGGACATGCTAAGGTTATAAAGCCAGAACGGAAGCCTGCAGGGTGGAACGGGCACCTAGTAGTAGAACCGCAGTCAATGCTGAGAATATGGAAAAACCACTTCTGCAGACTGTATAACGGCGATGTTGGTCAATATACCGGTGTCAGGCAGAATGATCCAATTCTAATCGACGGAGACCGCAGAGAATTCTGTCCCCCTGAATTCCACGAAGTTAAGATTGCTATACCGAAGCTCAAGTCGAATAAAGCTGCTGGCGCAGACGGACTGTCTGCCGAGCTCTTCAAGGCAGCTGGGGATGATCTGGTTGGGAGCATGCACCAGCTCATCCATAAGATATGGTTAGAGGAAAGCATGCTCGAGGAATGGAGTCTTAGCATCGTATGCCCGATCCACAACAAAGGACCCTCTGATTGCGCCAACTATAGAGGAATACGTCTCCTTAACATCGCCTACAAAATCTTCTCTGCCGTTTTGTGTGAACGCCTGAAGCCTTTTGTAAATAAGCTGATAGGTCCTTATCAGTGCGGATTCAGGTCAGTGAAGTCCACCATCGAACACATCTTCACACTACGGCAGATCCTGGAAAAACCAATGAATTTCAGGTCGACACTCACCACCTATTTATCGACTTCAAAGCCGCATACGACAACGTAATTAAAGACGAGCTATACACC
This sequence comes from Eumerus sabulonum, assembly GCA_951905685.1. Classification (NCBI taxonomy): domain Eukaryota; kingdom Metazoa; phylum Arthropoda; class Insecta; order Diptera; family Syrphidae; genus Eumerus; species Eumerus sabulonum. Next base: position 44,256,637 of record OX645062.1, on the reverse strand, counting down.
GCTATGCCTACCTTTGACATACCTGCTTAACTCGTCAGACTATGCAGGATGACTTTGGACAATGCTCGCTGCTCCATCCGAATCGGTGAACACCTTACCGATAGTTTTGATGTCAAAAAAGGATTTAGGCAGGGCGATGCGCTGTCGTGTGATTTCTTCAACATCATAATAGAAATGATTGTGAAAAAATCACTGGCCAATTCAAGAGGCACAATCTATTTCAAATCCTCGCAACTCCTTGCATATGCCGACGATATTGACATAATAGGTAGATCACAGTGAGATGTCAATGAGGCGTTTGCGAGTATTGAGACGGAGGCGGCGAAAATTGGTTTGACGGTAAACGAGGGCAAAACTAAATATATGCTGTCATCAAAAAAGGACGCTCACCACCGACGTCTTGGCCAGAACGTTTGTATTGGCGTATTACAAGTTCGAGGTAGTTAAGGACTTCGTCTACCTTGGCTCCGCATTGACCTAGAACAACGACATCAGTTGCGAAATCAAAAGCAGAATCACTTTTGCCAATCGCTGTTTCTTTGGGCTCAGGAGGCAACTGAGTAATAGAGCCCTCTCCCGAACGACAAAGTTGACTCTGTATAAGACCCTTATCATCCCGGTCCTGTTGTACGGCGCAGAGGCATAGACACTATCAAAAAGCGGATGAGGAGGGCCTTGGTCGGTTCGAGAGAAAGATTTTGGGCGTGATTTTCGGGCCTATAAGCGCAGACGGGGGATGGAGGAAAAGATTCAACCACGAACTTTACGGGCTGTACAGCGACATGAGTCTAGTCAGGCGTCTACGGATTCAACGACTAAGATGGCTTAGCCATGTAGAGCGAATGGACACCACAGCTCCAGCCCGGAGAGTCTTTGAATCCAACCCCGAGGGACGAAGAAGCAGAGGACGGCCGCACTTAAGACGGCGCACACAGTTGGATGGGGACCTCAGCCAACTGGGCGTGCGGCAATGGAAAAGGCTAGCAAAAGATCGTGCTAGTTGGAGAGGCATGTTGGTTGAGGCACAGATTCACCCCGGACCGTAACGCCCGTTAAGAAGAAGAAGAAGAAATGCAAATACAAAATAAAGAAATAATGTCCTGGATTTATAAATGACGCTCCAATGTAATAAGTGCTCACCGTTTTTTTATTTTTTAAATGTCCCCGATACAATGTACTGTCCCTCAAGTAAAAGCTCTATAAATGGCAAGACTCTATATAATGTTCCAAAACAAATCAACTGAGACGCCCACAGTCCTACTTATAACACCGTTCAACAACTCGTAATACTTATTCTGTCCAGACTTTTCCGGTGTCAAGTGTTTTCAGTTTATTCGCATTCTCTGCATTTTTTCATCACATTACATTGCCCATTGTATGCCCAAATCAATTAAATCCAAATCTCAGGCTCAGGCTCCACGTGAAGCATAAACATGGAAATGTGCTGAACGCTAAGCTATGTCAAGGTTAATCACGGAAATTAAGATACAACTCGAGGGAGGTGGTTGAGAAAAACAAAAAAAAATCCAAACCTGCTGCTGTCGCTTCTATCTAATGGCCCACTTAGATGAGCCTAATGATAGCTCCACATCCCCACCAGCTCCCCAGCCAGCTCGTCATCATTCTCGCCATCGTCGTTGTTGTTGCGATGAGAGCAGTGATACACTCAGTAACACTCAAAATGACTACGAATATATGTATATACATAGATACAGCATTATACTGTTGGTGCTCCATGGATAGGGGTGGAGGAAGAGAGGATAGTTGGTCGTCGCCTAAATTAAAAGATAAGCCGCTACTCTCGGATTAACAACTTAGCTGAGAGGCTTTGGGGTGGAACATGGGGGGAAACGATGCCTCTATTTGGTAGCCGGTAATGTAGATCTCTGCTTATAATGGAAAAGTTTACGCAAAGCCGCTTAGCTCGGTTCTGTAAATATCCATCTGCTTCGGATGAACTGCATCTTGACCCCTTTTCATTTCATCTAGATAGAGACACATTTTATAATGGTTCTAGTTCTGGGTGTGGATCTGTGTGTATGCAAGGTAAAGGTAAATGGCAAAATATTGTTGTTTGGCTGTGCCTAATCGCTGTGCTCTAAATATGATGCTGGTTAGCATGAGTGACTGTTTTATGCTCTGATGGTATCACCGGAAGAAAGAAAAGTCTTTACGATTTAATCGTGGCCTGGCCATGGGTCCATTGCTGTTTTGTCTGGTTAGTTAGACAACCCATACGGCCTCCTCGCGGCGCCCTCTGGATAGCGTCTTCAACAACCGTTGGAAGGTGAACAAACGTATGCAGTGAAAAAAAACCCGACCAGAATGGCGGTTGTGCGGCGGGCTAACAATCCGCCCACGTAAAAAAACCCAAAGTTATGAATGAGCAAGATGCCTCGGATACACGGACGGATACTCGACGACGACAACGCACGAAAAAGGAACACGATTTGCGAGTATGCTCCTGGAATGTCAGAACCCTGTACACTCCCGGAGCTGCTCTTAAACTAGAAAGAATCCTCACGCAGTACAAGGTGGATATTACTGCGGTCCAGGAAATTTCCTGGATAGGAAACGGTATGATTAGGAAGAAAAATTGCGACATTTATTACAGCTGTCACAAAAGGTTGCACTTACTGGGATGCGGATTTGTCGTGGGAAAGCGGTTAAGGTCGAAGGTCATCGACTTTATACCTATAAGTGATCGCCTGGGTGTGATCCGCATCAGAGGCAGATTTTATAACATCAGCCTTACATGTGCACACGCCCCTACCGACGAGGCTGAAGACCCTATCACGGAGGACTTCTATGACCTCCTGGACAACGCCTACGTAGCTTGTCCGGAGTACGATGTAAAAATCGTGCTCGGGGACTTCAACGCCAAAATCGGTAAGGAAAACACCCTTGGCGGAGTGATCGAAAAGCACAGCCTCCACGATACAACAACAGATAACGGCTTCCGACTCGCTGACTTTGCGACAGCTCGTAATGCGGTGATAAGTAGCACAAGATTCCCTCGCAAGCGAATCCACACAGCAACCTGGCGATATCCGGACGGTCGAACCGCCAACCAAATCGACCATGTGCTCATTGACGCAAGGCACTCGTCAAACATCCTGGATGTGCGAACATTCAGAGGGGCAAACGTCGACTCTGACCACTTCCTCGTAGCAGCAAGATTCAGAGCTCGACTGTCCAATGTCAGAAAGCTAAACAGCCCATCAGGAGGAGGTTCGACATTGGGCGCCTGAGCACACCGGAGGTTGCCAGAGTCTACAGGGAGCAGCTGAGCGACAGACTCTAAGGTATGCCTACGTCGAACACAAATGCCAATAATATGTGGCTGCATTGCCGCTCAGCCATTCAGGAAGTAGCCGAAACCACCTTAGGATACCTACCATCCCCGACAAGAAACCCGTGGTATGATGCCGAGTGTGAGCAGAAAAAGGCAGCAACGACCAGGCGTACCAAAAGGCGCTGCAGAGGAAAACCAGGGCAGCGCAAGAAGAGTACCGAGCCAGAAGAAGGGAGGAGAAAAAAGTACTGCGACAAAAGACAAGAATCTTCGCGGCCTCCCAGCTCAAGGATATTGAGGAGTCTAGGGATAAACATAAAATACGAGCCTTTTACAAGAAAGCCAAGGGCCTTGAAGGAGGCTTCAAAAAGGGCACCCTGACTCTTCGAAACTGCGAGGGTAATCTTGTCACCGACCCGCAGGGAATAGCGGATATATTTAAGCAGCACTTCCAGCAGCTGCTTAACGAGCATGACCAAGAGAGAGTGGTAGGGACCGTGGAAATCCCAACTCCAGCCGCTGAAGTAATCCTCTGACCCAGCTATTCAGAAGCTGAAGAACAACAAGGCCGCGGGCTCAGATGGCCTTCCGTCAGAGCTCTTCAAGGCTGGCGGCGATGTTCTGGTAGGGAGCATGCACCAGATCATCAACAGAATTTGGGAAGATGAAAGCATGCCCGACGACTGGAATACCAGCTCTATATGCCCCATCCACAAAAGAGGCGATCCTACCTCTCGCGAGAACTCTAGAGGTATATCCCTGCTCAATGTCGCATACAAGATCCTGTCCAGCGTATTGTGTGAACGTCTAAAACCATTTTGCACCTCACTAATCGGCAGCTACCAGTGCGGCTTCCGGCCCGGAAAATCAACTATAGACCAAATTTTCACACTTCGACAAATCCTGGAAAAGACCAACGAGTTTCGAATCGATACACACCATATTTTCATCGATTTCAAAGCCGCATACGACAGCATCATCGTGAAGAACTGTTTGGGGTGATGGCCGAATTCGGGATCCCGGTAAAACTGATCCAGTTGTGTCGCGCCACGCTAAAAAACACGCGATGCACCGTGCAATTCGGTTCTAGGACCTCGGAACCATTTGAAACATGCACCGGATGTCGGCAAGGAGATGCGCTGTCATTTGACTTCTTCAACTTGGTGCTGGAGCAGATAGTGCGACGGGCAGGCGTCAACAGGAAAGGCACTATCTTTAACAAGTCCATCCAGCTGCTAGGATACGCGGATGATATCGACATCATCGCGTGTTCTCGCCGTGGCATTGTGGAAGCATTCACGGCGATTGAAGAACAGGCGAAACGAGTTGGTCTTAAGATCAATGAGGACAAAACGAAATACATGCTATCAAGCAAAAACCAATTCGTCGCTCACCAGCTGGGATAAAATATAACAATTGACAGCTACAATTTCGAGGTAGTTAAGGAGTTTGTCCACCTCGGGGCAAACGTAAATTCCACAAATGACACCACAGTGGAGATCCGGCATAGAATCGCCCTTGGCAACCGCTGCTACTTCGGCTTGTCCAAACAACTGGGGTCAAAACTCCTCACTCGAAAGACCAAAGCATCTTCGACTCTGAGCCTCCTGGTTCGAGAGGAAGAGGAAGACCGAACCTCCGGTATGAGGACCAAGTAATCGCGGATATAAGACAACTTGGTCTTGACAACTGGAAGCAGCGTGCCCGGGACCGTCAAGGATGGAGGGCAGCTATAGCTCAGGCTCAGATCCTCCATGGATCGCTGGCCTGATAAGTAAGTAAGTAAGTAAGTTAGGCAACCCAATTAATTTGCATGATTGCAAACGGATGGAAGTGATTGTATTTCTTGGTTTTTGTGATTATTCGCAGATGTCGACGCGCTAATGACATCAATACTTAAGACGTTGATACACCATTAATCTGTTTCTTATGTTTGATAGACTGTGTTTTCGTATTGCTTGAAAGTAATTTATTAGAAAGTTTCCGGAGAGGCTTAGGCTATCGATTCAATCTAAGTAAACTTTACCTCAATCCTCTTAAATCCGGGCCATAAATAACTAGTCAAAGCGAACCGAAGGTGAGCTTCCTTTGTGCTGACTCGAACTCAAAATGTTGTTCGCGTTTTTGTACCACTTCCTGACATTTTAGAGAGATGACATTTTTTACACTAGTTGACCATATAAATCGGGTCATGACGAAGCCGGAATTTTGAATTTCGATTTAGTTTAATTGTAAAAAATTAAAAACCAAATTAAATCTAGAAAAAACTTAAAATATTCGAAAAAAAGTTTGATGCTTTTCGCCCCCAAGTCACGAAATTTTTCTTGAAGGATTTTCCATGACTACATACGGCCACGTTCATCATCAAACCTGAATATACGTGAAGCAAAACTACTGATAAAATAGGTATAAAAAAGAAAATGACAAAAAACAACATTAAACCTCATACATCAACTGAAGTCTTCAAAAAAACTGTTTGAGACAATACGCCACTTCCTCCTAAACGATCCCGGAGCTTAGCACGATCGACCAGAGACGCAGCCAGAATGAGGAACGTTCGCCAAAACATTATAGACGACCCTCTTCGAAACTCAAACAAAGAAGCGACACTGGATTTATCAGAACATTCACCCAGAATCTCGACAAACACGTGTTCCTGCGACAACTGCTCACGGCTACAACTTAGCCACCATGAAGTCATCATGTCAAGTACACTCCTCAAAACAATATGGATCCAAGAGATGTTCCAGAGCTTATGAAGACATTGTCAGTCGTCGAGCAGATGTTGGTAGTACGGATTCAACCCGTTCTCAGCGTCTTTCAACTCCGCAGTCAAGGTGTCAATGGTCAATTCCGTTACAAAGGAAACGTGCTGAACGTCGAGCAGATCTCCAACCGATTGCAAACGAGTTGCCTAGAGTTCCTAATACAGTCAACATCTTGCTGGTTAGAAAGCAGGGAGCCCAAGGTTACAAGGGTCAGACGACAGGTGCAAATCAATATGTCCACCTTGGCGACACTACCAGAAGACGGAAGCGTTCAAGATCAACTTAGACATGTCGACGGAAGTGTTGCCAACGACTCAATGCCCGATGTTGCTGAAGACAGTTACGATGTGGTTATTAATGCGCTTCCCGTGTCAAGTGGTATGAGAGAAACCGAGGTTGTTCGTGATGTAATCGAATGGCCCGCAGCTTCAGCAAATCCGGTCAACGAATTCAAGACTGCTGCATACATCGTCAAAGCTTTTCCTCATTTGTTCCCTTCTGGTGCTGCTGACTTCAATGATAATACACGTTCTAGAGAAAATCAACCCACATTTCAGGAAGGGGCTCGGTATTTGATGAGTTACCATGACAAGAAATTTGCGCAACAACCGAGGTTTCCATTCTTCTGCCTCAACACGATGCAACGCCACGACTCAATTAGCAAAGGGTTTCGTCTACGCCAACATGACAAATTTCAATGGATCCCCGGAGTAACTACAACAACAAGCCAGAGAGAATCCGGCACTGATAAACCGTTTTCATTACTTTGCTTCAAATATCAGAGGCACAATGTCTTACTGGTATCAGAAGCGTTTAGAACTTGAAAGTATGGTCAGCCAACTTGGTGTTCCAAAAATTTTCTTGACGTTAAGCGCGGCAGATCTCTGGTGGCCATGGCTAACGAAACATTTTGGATACGATCCAACTGGGAAGTCTGAAGCTCAGGTTGCAAGACAGTTACTTTGGCAAGAGAGTAAACCTGTTTGTGGAAGTATTGGAGAAGAAATATCCGATCATAGACTATTGGTACCGTTTCGAGTAATAATATAGAGGAAGCCCACATGTTCATTGCGTATTTTGGCTGTCTGGAGCTCCTGACGTTAGAAACTTTGAGTGAATGGATATTGAAGAGCTGACAAATGCCAAACATTATTACGACAACCTGGTGTCAGCGATCAACCCCAATCATTCGGCAAGATCAGACCTGCACCCCACTGGAATGAGATCAACAGACCTCGAACTCACTGACGAAAACAGAGCCAAAGGTGTAAACAGATTTCAAAGGCACACGGTTTGCTCGAAGTCGTACTGTCTGCGAACAATCAATGGACATGAGCAATGCCGGTTTGGATTTCCAAAACCACTACTTATTGAATCGGAGCTTGCGAAAGACGAACGAGGAGTTTTCTGTTATACACCTGCTCGAAACGATGGACTACTCATTCAACAAGTTTGTTTCACTGGTGTGGCGAGCAAACACAGACATATCCATAATCGCTTCTGAATATGCAGTGACATCTTACATAACTAAGTACGCCTCAAAAGGTGAACCATAGTCTGAAAATTTCAGACAGATGCTAAGGCCCTTCCAGAAAGTAGTATCGGTACTGAGTCAAGACAAAGAACTGTGACGAAGTTCCTATTGAAGGTTATTAGCAGCAGAGATATATCTGGGTGTGAAGTGTCCAGGCTTCAACTTGCAGAACCTTTGATGAAAGCCACTCGTCAGTTTGTGAAGCTGTACATCTCCCCACAGGAATAAAGAGACGAGTCATGAAAGATGATGAAAACGGCAGTTCTGATGCTCCGCGAATAAATCAAGCATATGCGTACAGAGCAGCCAATTTGAACGACTTGAAATATAAAAATACACTGTTGCTGCTGGAAAACCAGGTTTTTAATCGGTGATCCTTCCTTCTACGACTTGAACGACGTGAAATATAAAAATACACTGTTGCTGCTGGAAAACCAGGTTTTTAATCGGTGATCCTTCCTTCTACGTCCAGGGCCGCTGTACGCCCAGTGATGACAGTTCCCGTTTACAAGACGCATCTTGCTAGAAAAGAAAGAGTTGTTCAAGTCATTCCTTAAGTCGTGAAAGGTAAATCCCGTGAAACCGACGAAATCTACTACAAACAACAACTGGTACTTCACGCTTCATAGAGAGTCGATATAACAACTTTGCTGACGCACACAACATGTGAAGAGTCATACAAGGCACATGGCGTCGCTGTTTGAGCATTAAACATAGATATGGCGGACGTTGTCGAAGAGAATGACGAGCCAGAAACTCCCATATATGAGCTACACGATTGGATGGCTGCTGCCGCAGCGCTTCCGAATCAAACACCTGCAGACGTCGAACTTGGATTCTGAGATGCAAAATGACTGGTATTTGTCTTTCAGCAAATATCCAGGAGTAGAAAACGAGCTCAAAACGATGGCAAAGGACTAACAAAGGCCTCGTAGGGGTAGCATCTCTCCGACGGATGCTGGCGGCCTGCTAAAAAGCGAGAAGAGCCACCGCAGTCGAACATCCCCACCTCCTCGAGGTGCCACCTGGAGATTTCCTATGGAAATTGCAGACGGAGAAGGGCGAATGGCGAGCCTCCTGCGCCAAAAAAAACAGGATTAGTCGGTTGGGCTACGGCCTAGTAAGCAGTAATCGTAAAAAAAAAAACGCAAACTCCGAAACAACCACAAGCCTCGGATGTAACGGACCGGGTTTATGTCGCCGACCCGACACGGCTTTGTACGTGGAATATTAGGTCCCTAAACAGGCCACGTGCAGCCGAATAACGTGCGGACGCCTTAGACCGCTATAAAGCGGACATCACCGCCATCCAGGAAATGCGATGGAATGGACCGGGTATAAAGTGGATGAAAAACTGCGATATTTACTACGGCGACTGCTATTGTTTGGATGCCGATTTGTTGTTCGAGGTGGACTAAGGCAAAAAGTCCTAAGCTTTCGGCATGTGAGCGAACGCCTCATAACAATCCGTATCAAGGCTGTATTTTTTAACATCAGCCTGATCTGCGTCCACGCCCCCAGGATGGCTCCGCCAAAGATGAGTTCTACGATCTTCTAGACAGAAAATATGCCCAATGTCCCAGCTATGACATCAAAATTGTCCTAGGAGACTTCAATGCTAAGCTGGGTAAGGAAAGCATCTTTGAACGAGTCATCGGCAAACATAGCCTACACGACACCACATCCGATAACGGACACAGGCTGATTGATCTTGCTACGGGACGAAATCTCCTTCTAGCCAGTACGCGCTCCCCGCCCCACGATATACACAAAGGCACCTGGCGGTCTTTTGATTAATCGACTACCAACCAGATTGACCACATCGCGATCGACGTCAGACACCCCTCCATTAATCTTAATGTCCGAACTTTTCGAGGGGCTAACATCGACTCGGACCTCTATCTTGTAGTAGCCAAGATGCGCTTACGGATATCGCGAACGCAACGGAGTAGAGTAAGAATACAAAGTTATGACGTCGGAAAGCTACTATCGCCAGAAACCGCTCGTGCTTGAACCGATCGCGTCTCCCTTAAGCTCTCCAATACACCTGAATCCTCCACGCTATCAATAGAACAACAGTGGAGCCTTTGAAAACAAGCCCTGAAAAGCTCTGCATCCGACGTTTTGGGTTTCAAGGCTCCACCACGAAGAAATACCTAGTCCGATGACGAGTGCAGGAGGATTCACACAGCGAAGCATGATATATATAAGGCCTCGCTGCATAAAAGAACAAGAGCAGCTCGTGAGCTCTACGTGTTAAAAAGAAGGGAGGAGCATAAGCTTCTTAGAAAAAAGAAGAAAGAGCACGAGAAGCGCACGGATTTGGAGAGGTGATACTGCAGGCGTGACGTTCGAAAGTTTTATCTGGCCAAGGTTATAAAGCCAGAACGGAAGCCCGCAGGGATGAAAACGGACACCTAGTAGTAGAACCGCAGTCAATGCTGAGAATATGGAAAAACCACTTCTGCAGACTGTAAAACGGCGATGTTAGTCCATATACCGCTGTCTGGCAGAATGATCCATTTCTAATCGATGGAGACCGCAGAGAATTCTGACCCCCTGAGCTCGACAAAGTTAGGATTGCTATACCGAAGCTAAAGTCGAATAAAGCTGCTGGCGCAGACGGACTGCCGGCCGCGCTCTTCAAGGCAGCTGGGGATGACCTGGTTGGGAGCATGCACCAGCTCATCCGTAAGATATGGTTAGAGAAAAGCATGCCCGAGGAATGGAGTCTCAGCATCGTATGCCCGATCCACAAGAAAGGAGGCCCCTCTGATTGCTCCAACTATAGAGGAATAAGTCTTCTTAACATCGCCAACAAAATCTTTTCTGCCGTTTTGTGTGAACGCCTGAAGCTTTTTGTAAATAAGCTGATAGGTCCTTATCAGTGCGGATTCAGGTCAGTCAGGTCAGTCAGGTCCACCATCGACCAAATCTTCACACTACGGCAGATCCTGGAAAAACCAATGAATTTCAAGTCGACACTCACCACCTATTTGTCGACTTCAAAGCCGCATACGACAGCGTAATTAGAGACGAGCTATACAACGCTATGTCTACCTTTGACATACCTGCTAAACTCGTCAGACTATGCAGGATGACTTTGGAGAGTGCTCGCTGCTCCATCCGAATCGGTGAAGACCTTACCGATAGTTTTGATGTCAAAAAGGATTTAGACAGGGCGATGCGCTGTTGTGTGATTTCTTCAACATCATATTGGAAATGATTGTGCACAAATCACTGGCCAATACAAGAGGCACAATCTATTTCAAATCCTCGCAACTCCTTGCATACGCCGACGATTTTGACATAATAGGTAGATCACAGCGAGGTGTCAATGAGGCGTTTGCGAGTATTGAGATGGAGGCGACGAAAATTGGATTGACGGTAAACGAGGGCAAAACTAAATATATGCTGTCATCAAAAAAGGACGCTCACCACCGACGTCTTGGCCAGAACGTTTGTATTGGCGGATGTAAGTTCGCGGTAGTTAAGGACTTCGTCTACATTGGCTCCGCAGTGGCCTGGAACAACGACATCAGTTCCGAAATCAAACGCAGAATCACTCTTGCCAATCGCTGTTTGGGCTCAGGGGGCAACTGAGTCATAGAACCCTCTCCCGAAAGACAAAGTTGACTCTATATAAGACCCTTATCATCCCGGTCCACTATCAAAAGCGGATGAGGAGGCACTTGGTCGGTTCGAGAGAAAGATTTTGCGTGTGATTTTTGGGCCTATAAACGCAGACGGGGGATGGAGAAGAAGATTCAACCACGAACTTTACGGGCTGTACAGCGACATGAGCCTAGTCAGGCGTCTACGGATTCAACGCCTAAGATGTAGAGCGAATGGACACCACAGCTCCAGCCCGGAGAGTCTTTGAATCCAACCCCGAGGGACGAAGAAGCAGAGGACGGCCGCACTTAAGATGGCGCACACAGGTGGAAGTGGACTTCAGCCAACTGGGGGTGCGGCAATGGAAAAGGCTAGCAAAAGATCGTGCTAGATGGAGGGGCATGTTGGTTGAGGCCCAGGTTCACCCCGAACTGTAGCGCCCGCTAAGAAGAGGAAGAAGAAAACGAGCTCAAGTTCATTGATGCGGCAATGGCTTCCTACGAAATAGCAGAAGTTGAGGCGGCAGCAAGCTGCTTTACATTGAACATCGAGCAGTGATGATAGACTTCATCACAAGAGCGACAAACGGAGAAACGACGGTCAAAATGGCAATAGTCATGGGAGCTGCTGGAACCGCCAAGTCGTTAGCGATCAACGAAGTTGTTAAAAGTTTCGACTTGGAGCACGTGCTGCTAATGGCTCCAGCCGGCGTGGCTGCAAACAATATCGGTGGCCAAACTCTGCATTCCGGACTGCACATTGTCACATCAGCCAGAGTTACCCTCCTAACTGGAAAGACCCAAAGAGAGTTTCAGGAGCATTTCAGTAATATCAAGGTGATATTAATAGACGAATTCAGCATAATTGCGTTGTAAGATAGATGACCGGCTTAGAGAAGCTAACTCTGAGAACCAGCACGAATGTTGTGAAGGATTTGTTGTTGTATTCTTTGGCGACTTCAATCAGCTACAGCCAGTTTCGGACAAGCCTCTATATGGCGTACCTATAGAGTCGGATGAGTTTTCCCTGCGAGGCAAAGGAGCTTATTTGCAGATACGGAAGACGTTTATTCTCAAGCAGATCATGCGACAGACTGGCGATGAACAGAAACCATTTCGAGAAGCACTTCATGCTCTAGTCCTAGGCGAGAGCAACCTCTCGCACTATGAATTCTGCTCATAACGCTTTGTCGACAACAATCCGGGATCTACCCGAGATTTCAAGGACGCGACACGATTGATGGCGACCAACAAAAACATTAAAGCTTATAACAAGAACGCCTTACGATCGCTTGGATGCCCAGTGACTCGAATAAATGCCTCAAACAATAATGCAACAGCCGCTCAAGCGTCAGATGACGAAGCTCAAGGACTCAGCACAGAACTGTTACTCTGCGTTGGCGCTACAGTGGTGTTACACCAGAACCTGTGGACCTCTTGCGGACTGTGCAATGGCTCGATGGGCACAGTCATTGACATTGTTTACGGTCCGACCGAAAACAGAGTCGAGAACTCCATACCAAGCGAAGCTTCTATCTGCATCATGGTCAAGTTTGAAACTTACACGGGACCGACTTTCGCTTCAGGCCCTATTCCTATAACGCAGGTCGTAAAGTCATTCAAAAAAGGAGCAGTCTATTGCACGAGGAAGCAATCTCCGTTATCGCTGTCTTACGCCATTAGTATTCACAGGTTACAAGGAATTACATTGGACAAAGCAGTTGTGGACTTAGGGATAAGCGAATTTAGTGCCGAGTTGGCATACGTTGTGTGTTCGAGGGTCAAGAAAATTGACGGAATCCTCTTCGATCCAAGTTTTCCATCCGAAAGGTTGTTGGGAATCAACCCCAAACCAGCGTTCTTACTAAAGCGGGCTGAAATCGAAAGACTGAATAGTATGCAATGGATGTGTGTGAAAAAAAAAACAAATAAAAAAAAAATGATTTTCTACAAATAAACATTTATTTCATCAAAATCGCAGCAATAATCCCTCCAGGTTGGGGGTTGTGCTTAGGGGTAACATCCCAATCACCTAAAAAACGGATGAAAAACTGCGGCATCTATTACGGGAACTGCTACAAGGAGAACAAACAGTGCCTATTCGGGTGCGGATTCGTTATACGAGGAAGACTCCGACAAAAAGTCTTAAGCTTCCGAGACATAAGCGACCGCCTCATAACAATCCGCATAAAAGCTAAATTTGGAAACATTAGCTTAATATGCGCTCACGCCCCAACGGAAGAAAAGGACGATCGACTCAAAGAAGAATTCTACGATCTCCTAGACAGAACATATGTCCAATGCACCAGCTACGACACGAAAATAGTCCTAGGGGATTTTAATGCAAAACTGGGCAAGGAGGACATATTTGAGTCGATCATAAGAAAGCATAGCCTCCATAACACCACATCCGACAACGGATTAAGGCTAATCGATTTCCTAGCGGGGCGTAACCTCCTTGTACCAAGCACGCGATTCCCCCATCTCAACATCCACAAGGGTATCTGGCGGTCTTTTGATCAATCGACCACCTACCAGATTGATCACATTGCGATCGACGCCAGACACTCCTCCTGTATTCTCGACGTACGACCCTTCCGAGGGGCCAACATCGACTCGGGCCACTACCTTGTTGTAGCCAAGGTACGAATGAGGATATCAAGAATGCTTAGGAGTCGAGTGTCTCCTCCAAACTCTCTCCAAAACCGCCCACAGCAGCACAAACAATAGAGCAGGAATGGGCGCATTGCCAGAGCGCCGTCAGAGACGCTGCCTCAGAGGTGCTGGGTTTCAAACTGCCACTACCTAGGAACCCCTGGTTCGATGAACAATGCGAACAAGCCCATGCAGCAAAACAAGAGGCATATAAAGCCATGCTGCACCGACGGACGAGAGCTGCTCGCGAAATATATGAGCAGAAGAGAAGAGAGGAACACACGCTTTTGAGAAGAAAGAAGAGAGAGATGCTTCCGCAGGAATGACGCCCGTAAGTTTTACAATAAGGTAAAACGAACATGCTATGGCTACAAAGCCAGAGCGGCAGCCTGCATGGATGAAAATGGAGAACTGGTAATAGAGTCGCAGTCGATGCTGAGGATTTGGAAAGACCACTTCTGATGATAGACAAGATACCGCTGTCAGGCAGAACGAGCCATTCGTAATGGACGACAATGAAACAGAATTCAGTCCACCCGACCTAGACAAAGTCAAAATAGCAATATCAAGATTTAAGTCTAATACAGCCGCGGGCACAGACGGCTTGTCTGCTGAGCTTCTTAAGGTGGCTGGAGATGAGCTGATAAGGTGCATGCACAATCTCATTTGCAAAGTATGGTCGGAGGAAAGCATGCCCGACGAATGGAATCTCAGCATCGTTTGCCCGGTCCATAAGAAAGGAGACCTCTATAACTGCGCCAACTATAGAGGAATAAGTCTCCTTAACATCACATATAAGATCTTCTCTGCCGTATTGTGTGATAGCCTTTAACCGTTTGTTGATAACCTGATCGGCTCTTATCAGTGTGGTTTCAGGCCAGGTAAATCCACAATAGACCAAATATTTACGCTACGGCAGATCTTGGAGAAAACCCAGGAATATCAAATCGACACTCACCACCTTTTCGTCGATTTTAAAGCTGCATATGACAGCGTGTATAGAGATGAGCTATACAATGCCATGTCTCGTTTTAACACTTCTGCCAAACTCGTCCGACTGTACAGGTTGACAATTGCTTGCGTACGCCGACGCCATTGACGTGATTGGACGCACACAGCGAGACGTCAATGAGGCCTTTGTAAGTATTGAGGTAGAAGCGGCTAGGATGGATCTCATGGTTAATGAGGGTAAAACCAAATATCTGATCTCATCTAAAAGAGACAGGCAACACCGACGTATTGGCCAGAACGTCGCCATGGGCGGATATAACTTTGAAGTGGTCAAGGAATTCGTCTACCTTGGCTCCCTGATGACCAGCAACAACAACACCAGCGCTGAGATAAAACGCAGAATCACTCTTGCCAACCGCTGTTTCTTTGGGCTCAAGAGGCAATTGAGAAGTAGAGCCCTCTCTCGGAAAACCAAGGTGACACTATATAAGACCTTAATCAGTCCTCCTTTACGGCGCAGAGGCTTGGACCTTAACAAAAGCGGATGATGATGCCCTTTGTCGTTTCGAGAGGAAAATTCTGCGTACTATCTACGGTCCCGTTTGTTCAAATGTTGTATGGAGGAGAAGATATAACGAAGAACTGTACGGGTTGTACAGCGACATCGGCCTGGTACGACGTCCACGGATACAGCGTCTAAGGTGGATAGGCCATGTAGAGCGCATGGAAAATACGGGGCCGGCCCGAAGGAAGGAATGCGCGGCAGAGGACGGCCGCATCAACGGTGGCGCACGCAGGTGGAAGGGGACCTTAACCAACTGTGCGTGCGGCGCTGGAAACAGCTGGCCAAAGACCGTGCCAGCTGGAGACGCTTGTTGGTTGAGGCCCAGGTTCACCACGGATTGTAGCGCCACCTAAGTAAGTAAGTAATGTATGAAAAAATAATCATTGCACAATTTTCATATTTTAGCGCCAAAAGTTCTCCCCCCATTTTAGTTCGTGAAGTTAGATGTTCGCTTTGTTTTGGGGAATTTATTCCCGCCTAGTATTATCCCCCACTAAACCAGTTTCAAAGCAGATCAAAGTAAACACAGAAAGAAAAACCTATCCATCAACTATCGAATGAGAGCGATAAAGGAAGAACTGACACATTTCCCGCCAAACATCCAACTGCAACCAATTCATTGTCCTTAACTATCTCCACACCTACATACATACATATGTACATATGTATGTTCATATGAATGTGTACGTCGCTCTAACAAAAACACAAATCAACTTAAGAACAACATATCCCGAATCACGAGTGCATTGTAAGCATTCTAATACTCCTTCACTCGAAAACTCACTAACAAAAGAACAAACGAACTTTTCGGAAAAATAACTTTTTCCCAATCCCATTGTCAAACTATTGCCGTTTGTGTACGTTTCTCGTACGGATAACACAAAAACATCACCTCACTCACGCGCATATGTAGAAAAGTTTCAGATCAAAATGGAGCAAATCAAACACAATGTCGCAACGTGTCACAGCCCTTCCAGTGAACTCTGTCCAAAGTTGTTCCGAAAGGAGTGTCAGGGATTACGAGAGAGATAGAAGGGAGAAAGGTGATACCATTGCATTTGAGGGACGTAAAGTATTGTTGATGGACGCATTTTTCAAGCTTTAAGCCCGTTGGCTACAATAATCGCGACTTGACTAATCGACTAGTACATACATAAAACCATCACCCATCGTTGCTGTGCTCCATCCATTATATTCTGTTATATTGTACAATACACTTCCAACAAGGATAAAACAACCACTTTGCAGGAACGTAAAGCATCCATCGTGTCTTGGTAATTTTAATTACATTCCAGTGTCTCGGAGCAAAAGACGTAGACCGTAAGGCATAAGGTACAAGGTACAAGGAACAAGGATCTACAAGAGAAAAGCGAGGAAAAAGCCCGTGTTCTAGTAAATGCATTCACGATACACGACGAGTGACAACAAAATTTACTACAAAATATTAATGGAGTTTTGCCTTTCGTCCCTTGCTCCTTACATCTATCCCGATGAGTGCTAGAGGAGAACTATCTCTTCCACTTTACATGGTTTCACTCCGATCTGTACTCCACTCTAGTATGACGAAGACGATAGGAAAGTGTGTAGACTCGTGTGTATATGAGTATAGGCATTACTCTAGGGAAGTAATATGCTAATAGCATTCCAAGCTCGGTAGATATAGTTACTGAAGAATGGTGTGTCTGGGAGCCCACTCGTATCTACGCTTATGCCATTAATGGATATACATGAAGTGGTTAGACATGGAAAAAAAAGGTTTTCTTTCTCCATTTCCCTCGTACGAATATCTATGGGAAAATTAATTTTCATTAAGATAAATGCGGTCCAGGTAACAGGTAAGATGGGATTCCTCAAAAGGAAATAGGTCCAGGAAATGGGGTACTTAAGAATGGAAGCCTTAAAACTTGGTTATGATCAAAGACCTTTTATGTCCCTAGATGCATCATGAAAGTCTGTTATTTCACTTGGCACCATAAATTCACAGAATGTAGTGCATACGGATTTCAAATTCCTTAGTCCGATAAAGAGTTTCTTACCCTTAAGCAGTATTATGGCTACATTGGTCTCTAACCCCTTTGGAGTTATGATTTCTGTGTGCCCTCAAGAATAGAAGGGACTGTCAAAAATGAGATATTTACAAACATTTTAAGGCAAAGTATGTGTAAATCTGTAACAAAAAAAAGAACAATTCCTTGATGCTATACCCCGCTAATATTGGAGTATATTGAACTCAACAAACACTAATTGGACTTACTTCACTGCACCTTTCTATTTAAAGGTTTCATTACATAGTGCAATCAGAATTCTTCGCTCGGGAACAGGCTTGCCTATGGGTCTTATGTCCATCCTGTAACATCTTCCCGAGCTGGATATGATCGCCATGGTCAGGGGCGCATTACCACACACCTTCACTTTTGACAAAAGATTTTGAGATATTAATCCTAAACCGCACAGCTTAGGACACCAGTGATTCCTTGGTCAAGGTCAAAGGCGGTGGTGGTACACTGATGGCACCAAGATGGTTTCTGGCATTGATGCCGGCATCTTTGGACAAAATTGGAGGATTTAGAATGCCCTAGAATGAGTCCTAACATCTTCCAAGCTGAATTATATGCCATCCTGACATGCGTCAATCTAAACTTAGAGACTGGCATAAGAGTAGTAACCATCAACATACTCTCTGACAGTTAAGCAGCGCTTAAAGCGAACTTAAAATCCGTTAAGGAATGCCATGATGCCCTACAAGAAATTACCAAAAGAAATAAGGTCAAACTCTGGTGGCTGCTAGGGCACAAAGATATTAAGGGCAATGAAATCGAATATTAACTCGCTAGGAAAGGTTCCGGCGAAAAGTACGTAGCTGCCAAACCTTTCCGCGGCATTGCCAAGTCTAAGATTAACTTCTTCTTAGACAAGTGGGAAAAATCGCAAAACCCGTTCTTTTGGAACAGCGTTCAAAGACTTCGCCAATTGAAAAGATTTACACGGCCTCTAAACAAACACTCTATTAATGTACTCAAACTTCATAGAGCAGATATCAGAAGACTAGTCAGATACCTTACGGGACACTGTGGTCTGAGATATTATCTCAATAAAATGAATTTGTCGTCTGAAACTGAATACCGACTCTGGCTTGAGGACGAAGAAACTGCAGGGCATATACTATGTGAGTGTGCTGCTCTGCTCTTTGCAATCTTAAGAAGCGTATCCTTCTCGGTGAAATTATGACTCCTGAGGGGATCATCTCCGGGGCTCTGGTCCTTCATGTGTCGCCAGCAAGAAGAAAGAAAGTGGGGATAATCTCAGCTCCTACGAGAGACATTCTCAACTTCATTAAGATAAGCTCCTCGTCTAATCGGCTAGTAGGCGCAATAGATATATAAAAGTTGCAGTGTCTCATGCTATTTGTTAGCACTAGCACCTTATGAAAATAAAAAATAAGAAAATGTGGTCTAGGTGCGACCCGAGAGGCCCACATGACTAACTTCCCAGTGGGAACAATGAAAACACCCATTTCATTTTTTTAGCCCCCGACGCAAAAAGGGGGTGTTATAAGTTTGAGGCGTCTGCGTCTATGACATCGCAGCTCTACAATTTATGAAGAGCTGCTTAGATTTTTCAAGGTCATCAGCTCTTTTTGCTAGCTGGGAAGTAAAAAATTGTGTAGCAAACAGGTCTCTGATCCTTCTTCTTCTTCTTTGGTGACGTTAGAGCCCATGAAGGACCAGAGCCATGCTTTTCTCCCAATCCCCCATATTGTGTGTGATTTATTTTTCACAGGGATGAAAGGGACCTACCGTTTAATGGCGATTCCGAACGGCATGAGTTCCTGGGAAGTTATAATACGTCGCGAAATAAACACTCGATGGCGTTGGTGTTATCGGGATCCAAACTCGCGTGTCGTGCGTCAAAGTTCAACGTCAGATTCTCTGATCCTGGACCTTTCAAATCTAGGTATTGGTGTTCCTACCCCTGCAGTTGCTGTTTGTTACCAACTCTAGCAGAATTAGTTTACTTCTTCAATTGTAGTTGGCTTACCGTCGATGTTGATGGTAAGGGGATCTTGATTGGTGATCCCAATTCGCATGATTGGATGTATTGATTTTAAGCACGATTGCGTATTGCGTTTGCTACACTGATAAGTGCCTCCAGCTTGGCTTTAGCATGCGACAGTGTGTGTGAAGAGAACAAATCTCGTCAGCGTAGTCGAGATCATTCAGTTTACGAAAATGACTTTATTGTGTTCCCTCCGGTGTAAGGTTGTTCGTTGCGTCAAGCACCGTTTTTGCGAGCAAACAGAGCAAAGAAGTTGATCGCGTTTAACAAGGCAAACGCCAGCTTCGATCTCTGTCTCTGCTCAATCCAAGTTAACACGCAGCCTCCGCGTGGCCCACCCTGGATAGCTACTCTGGCACCGCCAGGTAGTGAACCGATGTGTGCAGCGACCCAACCCCTTGTTCCTGGGGAAAGAGGAACCTGGCCCTCCAGGTTGGGGGTTGGGCTTAGGGGTAACATCCCTATCAGGTAAAAACCTACTTGTTCCGAAACGACAACAAGACTCGGATACGGACGGATACAAAGCTGACGAGCCCTGCAAACGACTAACGGAATTGAGAGTCTGCATCTGAAATGTGACGTCCCTTAACAGACCGGGTGGAGGCGATCAATTGGAGCAAGCCCTCAACTGCTATAAAGCAGATATAACCGCACTCCAAGAAGTGCGATGGGATGGACCAGGCAAAAGACGGGTGAAAAACTGCAACATCTACTACAAGGAGAACAAACAGCGCCTATTCGGATGCGGATTCGTTATTCGAGGAAGACTCCGACAAAAAGTCTTAAACTTCCGAGATATAAGCGAACGCCTCATAACAATCCGCATCAAAGCAAAATTTGGAAACACTAGCTTAATAAGCGCTCACGCAATTAACGTAAGAAAAGGTCGATCGACTCAAAAACAAAAATCTACGATCTCCTAGACAGAATATATGCCCAATGCCTTAGCTACGAGACAAAAATAGTCCTAGGAGATTTTAACGCAAAACTGGGCAAAGAGGTCATATTTGAGTCGATCATAGGAAAGCGTAGCCTCCATAACACCACATTCGACAACGGAGCTAGGCTAATCGATTTCCTAGCGGGGCGTAACTTCCTTGTAGCAAGCACGCGATTCGCCCATCTCAACATCCACAAGGGTACCTGGCGGTCTTTTGATCAATCGACCACCAACCAGATTGATCACATCGACGCCAGACACTCCTCCTGTATTCTCGACGTACGAACCTTCTGAGGGGCCAACATCGACTCGGACCACTAACTTGTGGTAACCAAGATACGCATGAGGATATCAAGAGTCGAGTAGGACTACGTAAGATTGACATCGGATAGCTACAATCGCAACAGACTGCCAGAATCTTTGCCGATCGTGTCTCCTCCAAGCTCTCTTAAAATCCGCCCACCACAGCACAAACAATAGAGCAGGAATGGGCGCATTGCCAGAGCGCCGTCAGAGAGGCTGCCTCAGAAGTGCTGGGTTTCAAACCGCCACCACCTAGAAACCCCTGGTTCGATGAACAATGCGAACAAGCCCATGAGGCAAAGCAAGAGGAATATAAAGCCATGCTGCAACGACGGACGAGAGCTGCTTGCGAAATCTATGAGCAGAAGAGAACAGAGGAACACACGCTTTTCAGAAAAAATAAGAGAGGGCACGGGAAGCGCGAGATCGAGAAGATGGAGAGATTTGTATTTCCCCAGGAATGACGACTGAAGTTTTACAATAAGGTAAAACGAACATGCCGTGGTTACAAAGCCAGAGCGGCGGCCTGCAGGGATGAAAATGGAGAACTGATAGTAGAGTCGCAGTCGATGCTGAGAATTTGGAAAGACCACTTCTACAGACTGTATAACGGCGATGATAGACAAGATACCGCTGTCAGGCAGAATGAGCCATTCGTAATGGACGAGGAGAATTCCATCCATCCGAACTAGACGAAATCAAAACAACGACATCAAGACTTAAGTCTAATAAAGCCGCGGGCGCAGACGGCCTGTCTGCTGAGCTTCTTAAGGCGGCTGGAGATGAGCTGGTAAGGTGCATGCACCATCTCATTTGCTAGATATGGTCGGAGGAAAGCATGCCCGACGAATGGAATCTCAGCATCGTTTGCCCGGTCCATAAGAATGGAGACCCCTATAACTGCGCCAACTATAGGGGACTAAGTCTCCTTAACATCACATATAAGATCTTCTCTGCCGTATTGTGTGAACGCCTGAAACCGTTTCTTAATAACCTGATCGGCTCTTATCAGTGTGGTTTCAGGCCAGGACAAATGTTTACGCTACGGCAGATCTTGCGGAAAACCCAGGAATATCAAATCGACACCTTTTCGTCGATTTCAAAGCTACATATGACAGCGTGTATAGAGATGAGCTATACAAAGCCATATCTATTTTTAACATCCCTGCCAAACTCGTCGGTAATGAGCAAACCGAGACCTTTGATGTTAAAAATGTATTTAGGCAAGGTGACGCGCTGTTATGCAACTTTTTCAACATCGTGCTTAAGAGAGGAAAATTCTGCGCACTATCTACGGTCGCGTTTGTTCAAACGGTGTATGGAGGAGAAGATATAACGAAAAACTGTACGGGTTGTACAGCGACATCGGCCTGGTTTGACGTCTACGGATACAGCGTCTAAGGTGGCTAGGCCATGTAGAGCGCATGGAAAATACAGCTCCGACCCGAGGAGTCTTCGAATCCACCCCGGAAGGAAGGCGCGGCAGAGGACGGCCGCATCAACGGTGGCGCACGCAGGTGGAGGGTGACCTTAACCAACTAGGCGTGCGGCGCTGGAAACAGCTGGCCAAGGACCGTGCCATCTGTAGACACTTGTTGGTTGAGGCCCATGTTCCCCACGGACTGTAGGACACCTTAGTAAGTAAGTGATTTAACATTAAAATTTCACCCCGCCCATCATCCAGCTCTTTAACGTTCAATTGTGAAATACAGTTGCATTGTATAGCGTAGTTGATTGCGATAGATATCACAAAACCAACATTAATATTTGCCCTCGTTCATGACTGTTCAAATACAGAACTGATTATAGAGCTCCTAAGCAAACCTCATTAAACGGATTGTTTTCCCAAAGAAGAAGCGATATAACCAAGCAGCCAGAGCAACTAAAACTCTCGCGTTCATCCTCGTGCATCCCTCGTACGCCCGTTCCATAAATATTTTTGTTCAAAGGTCAAACGTTTGAGTATATCGCTTGTTTCTCTTACATCGAATTCAAAGCCAACGAAGTTAAAGCCGCTCACCGATCCTTCGAAACTTCCAAGGCATGTGACGGCACACTCTCGCCCCATCGGTAAATACTATACACTCAACAAACAGCAAGAAACTCAAAGGATATGGTACGAGTATTCCTTCACTTAATCACCCATATGCCCATATTCGACGCACGAATGGGAATATACTTGTATTGAAGCCGTATCAGTACTCTCGATCCTTAATCCCATACCATCAGGATTCATGGTATAAGGTGGATGATGGCTATGCTCTATTTCTTGAACTGTAGCTAAAGCCATTTATGTGACTCAAAAGAACAATGAAAATTACGTTGCAACTTATAGATGAGGGCAGAAGTGGTCGTGCACCTTTAGGTGCTGGCAGGATGATGACGGTCGACGGCCATTAACCCCTCATTCTCGGTCGCCTCTGGAGTAAAATGTGACAACAACACATCAACAATAGCTTGGCTGAGACAACGGTGACAATAACGGCCAGGACGAAGGATGAGTAGATGTACGGAATACAAAAACTGAGATAAAAATAACTAACAACAAAGTCAAAAGGATACTCGGGCCATCCCGGGCATTCGGTTCGGCTCGCACACATCTTACAGCATGTTGATTCGGTGGATCCTTTTTTTGTAATTTTTACTCTTTCCTTTCTCGTTGCCTTCCATTTTTTTCCATTACTTCGTGTGGTGACATTTTTCTTTCTCACATCCTTATCCCTTTCCTCTGAGGGGATGAAAAGCTTCAGTCAGATGTGTTCCATTCAAGTATGTATGTGATGGCTCCTGGAGCTATTGGAAAGTAGCGGAAAAGGTTTCCAAACTCTCTTTCTCAATGTCTTTCACATACGGACAATGAGAACAAACAAACGAAATGGACAAAAGATAAAGTATTTCGGGCCAGAGGCGATAGTAGCAATTCATTTCATTTCATCTCTTCTATTCATTACTGAAAAGGCATTTGCACTACATCCAATTGTTTGAGCATATGGGTGAGGTTGAATTCGTAGATCGATTGTGGAATTTACTCACTTACTTACTTTGATGGCGCTACAGTTCGGGGTGAACCAGGGCCTCAACCAACAAGCCTCTCCAGCCGGCCCGATCTTCGGCCAGCAGCTTCTAGTGCCGCACGCCCAGTTGGTTGAGGTTCCCTTCCACCTGTGCGCGCCACCTTAAATGCGGTCGTCCTCTGCTGCGTCGCCCCTCGGGGTTGGAGTCGAATACTCTTCGCGCCGGAGCGTTGATGTCCATTCGCTCTACATGGCCTAGCCATCTTAGACGTTGGATCCGAAGACGTCTAACCAGGCCGATGTCGCTGTACAGCCCGTACAGTTCTTGGTTGAATCTCCTCCTCCATTCTCCGTTTACACAAACGGGACCAAAGATTGCACGCAGAATTTTCCTCTTGAAACGTCCAAGAGCCTCTTCATCCGCTTTTGATAACGTCCAAGCCTCAGCGCCGTAGAGGAGGACCGGGATGATTAAGGTTTTGTAGATGGAAACCTTAGTTTTTCGAGAGAGGGCTCTACTACTCAATTGCCTCTTGAGCCCGAAGAAGCAGCGATTGGCAATAGTTATTCTGCGTTTTATCTCAACGCTGGTGTCGTTGCGGCTTGTCACCATCGAGCCAAGGTAGACGAAGTCCTTGACTACTTCAAAAATATAGCTGCCGAAGGTGAGGTTCTGACCAAGACGCCGGTGTTGTGCATCTTTCTTGGATGACAGCATATATTTGGTCTTGTCCCCATTTACCCTTAGACCCACTTTCGCCGCTTCGGCTTCAATGCTTGTGAACGCCTCATTGACGTCTCGCTTTGTTGGTCCAATAACGTCAATGTCAACTGCGTAGGCAAGCAATTGTGTGGACTTGAAGTAGATCGTACCTCTTGTATTGACCGCAGAGTCCCGCACGATCTTTTCAAGAATAATGTTGAAGAAATCACATGACAGTGCGTCACCCTGTCTAAAACCTTTTTTCACATCAAAGGGGTCGGTTAGTTCACCTCCGATCTTAATGGAGCAGCGAGAGTTCTCCATAGTCATCCTGCATAGTCTGACGAGTTTGGCAGGAATGTTAAAACATGACATGGCTTTGTATAGAACGTTTCTATAAACACTGTCATACAAGGCTTTAAAGTCGACGAAAAGATGGTGCGTGTCGACCTGGAATTCATGGGTCTTCTCCAAGATCTGCCGTAGTGTAAATATTTGGTCTATCGTGGATTTTCCTGGCCTGAAACCACACTGGTAGGAACCTATCAGATTGTCCACGAACGGTTTCAGGTACTTACACAGTACGGCAGAGAGGATCTTGTACGCGATGTTCAGGAGGCTTATCCCTCTGTAAATGGCGCAGTCATAGGGGTCTCCTTTCTTATGGACCGGGCAAACGATACTGAGATTCCATTCATCGGGCATGCATTCTTCCGACCATATCTTGCAGATGAGTTGGTGCATGTTCCTAACCAGCTCATCGCCAGCTGCTTTAAACAGCTCCGCGGGGAGTCCGTCTGCTCCAGCAGCTTTATAAGACTTAAGTTTCGATATCGCTATCTTAACATCGTCTAGGTCGGGTGGACGGGATTCTCCTTCGGCTTCGTCCATTGTGAATGGTTCGCTCTGCCTGACGGCGGCATTTTGACTATCATCGCCGTTATACAGTCTGCAGAAGTGGTCCTTCCACAATCTCAGGATCGACTGTGACTCCACTACTAGGTGTCCGTGCTCATCCCTGCAGGCTTCTGCTCTGGCCTTATAGCCTTGGCATGTTCGTTCGAAAGGTTCGGACATCTAGGATGCTGGAGGAGTGTCTGCCGTCGTTTGCCATATGATCAATTTGGTTGGTTGTCGATTGATCGAAAGACCGGCAGGTCCCCTTATGGATGTTGAGGCGTGGGGATCGTGTACTTGCTACTACCAGGTTATGTCCCGCCATAAAGTCCACTAGCCTTAGTCCGTTTTCTGACGTGGTGTTGTGGAATTTAGAAGATATAAATAAAGCCACTGTGCGCCGTGGCGCAGTAGTTAGTGTGTTGGACTCTGACGCACGATGAGCGAGTTTGGATCCCGATAATACCAACTCCATTGAATGTTTACTTCGTGGCGTCCCTCCTTGGCGGGGTACTGGCAAAACCCCCCGTAGCATACCTGCCATTAAAAAACTTCTCGACTCACGCCGTTCGGAATCGGCATTAAAACTGTAGGTCCCTATCACATGTGGGAAAAATAAATCACACACACCATGGGTGATTGAAGAGAAGCCTGGCTCTGGTCCTTCATGGGCTGTAACGCCACCAACAACAAATAAAGCCACCAAAACAATGATTTATGTACGTCCGAATGAACCACTAAACTATCCCCGAATTCAATTACATTCTTTTCCTCTTCTCCTTGCACCTTTCCCGGGCTTCATTAAGCCCAGGAATGATAAATCGGTCTAGTTACAATACATACAAATTGCAAAAGGGATACAATACATCAAGAGCCCATTCGTTCTTCCTTGTCCATTAGAAGTCCAGGGCTCGGTAAGAGGTCAGCAGCCCAAAGTGTTGAAGAGCCTGACACATGGATAGTTGTTTGTCCAGGACTAAAAGCGAAAATGAAAAAAAAAAAAAAGAAAAACATGAAATATGGCAGAACGAAAGAAAAAGGATGCTAGAGAAACTCTGCACTAAAGGGCACTTGAATTCCTCATTTCCTATGAACGTCGTTGTTATACATACATAGTCGTTTGATAAATGCCCGTAAGGACGAGGTTGACGACAAGAGTGAGGTTTATGTCCATTGTCATTTGTATTGGCTTAAGTGAGTAAAATAGTCGAATGCACAGAAGTGACAGGTTCTGTAGACCAATATGGACCTTTTAATTTATCAATGTTTGTAATTAAGTGGAAATGGATACCAGTTGGACATTCTTGTGAAGCTTGCTTTTGGTCGGTACCTATATATGTACGTACATCGGAGAGGTGTTTTTTGAGTGCGACTTTCTCATAAGCGTTGTGGTCGTCCTTTAATGCAGCAAGCTCTTTCGTTTATATGCTGTCTAATAGTGGTATACTTGAGATTAGAAAGTGTTATTTTGTTTGAACTATCTGCTTCCAGGCACTTACTACTACACATTATTAATAGAGTTATCACATCTTAAAAATAGAAGAAAACAAGTGGTATCCAGCACGTGAATTATTGCAGAGGTTGCGACGTTGGTGACAAATGTGCATGCACTTAAGCTTCACTTGTTTGTCGTCCTTTCCGCTTTTGGCTAAAAAAGTGCAGTAAAAGTGCTTAAAATCGAAATCTCGCATAGCAACATAGTCTGAAAGATATTTGTTTTGTGGAACAGATTTAGCCATGACTTTCGTGGATGTATGTATGTATCTCATAGGATTTTAAAGAAAATCTGCATGATTCAACAACCTATAGAGCTCTAGTCCATCCCGTACTTTTGTGACTTTTAAATGATATTGTATCGATTTACCTCAGACTCATTTCTTGGCAATTTAGATTTCTTTTTCGAGGGCTACTTTTCGATGCAGTACTTTCTACTGCATCGTTTCTTGTAGTTTGGGTATCCAAAAAACCTTATGACTAAAGCCGCCTTATAAAGGGTTCGAAAAAACATCTGGGCTGGATTAAGGTGTAGTGCGACCCGTGCCCAGAATGAGCGTGGTTGGAAGAGCAGTTAAAAAAAAAACCAGCCAAGTGCGAGTCGGACTCGCGCACGAAGGGTTCCGTACCATCTGTATATATAAATATGAAAGAGACTATGTATGTTACCTCATCAGTCATCACATTGAATCACATTTTTTGTATGATGACAGTTCTTGGTTGCAGGCAGGTTATCGGCATATTACATTGATAATCAAAAATCTTCATGGTGAGATATAGTTGATCATCAAAGTGTCCATTGAATCAATTAATCAAATCAATTATCTTACTTCACAGCAAGAAGGCGCAAAATTGAATAACCATAATTATGGGGAAAAGGTTTGCAGCTAGGATTAATATATCAAGGACACAATAAGGATTAAAATTTGGAAGTGTGTTATCGGTTGTGGGATATTGTATGTATGTATGTTGGCGTTACAGTCCATGAAGAACCTGAGCCGAGCTTCTCTCAATCACCCATGTTGTGTGTGATTTCATTTTTCCCATAGGTGAAAGGGACCTACAGTTTATTGCCGGTTCCGAACGGCGAATTTCGAGAAGCTTTTCATGACAATTTTACTACAGGGGGTTTTGTCAGAACCCCGCTGAGGAGAAACACCGTGAAAAACACGTTCGACGACATGGCTGTGCCGGGATTCGATCCCGTGTCATCGGCGTCAGAGGCCAACACACTACGGTTGTGGGATATTATTGAGAGTTAATTTCACAACAATTGAATTTGTTCCAACATTTGAAATCCTTAACCTGTCAGGATGGAAAAGGGGGGGAATATCAATTTCCAGGTTATGGAAAAAAGGGTTGCAGCTAGGATTAAGGGGTTAGGTGGGTTTCTTACTTACTTACTTACTTATCAGGCCAGCGATCCATGGAGGATCTGAGCCTGAGCTATAGCTGCCTTCCATCCTTGACGGTCCCGGGCACGCTGCTTCCAGTTGTCAAGACCAAGATGTCTTACATCTGCGATTACTTGGTCTTTATACTGGAGGTTCGGTCTTCCTCTTCTTCTCGAACCAGGAGGCTCGGAGTCGAAGACCCTCTTAGCTGGAGCGTTGATGTCCATGCGCTCGATGTGGCCGAGCCAGTGTTGTCGACGGATCCTTGCCTTCCAGACTACATCCACATCTTGGTACAGCTCGTAGAGTTCACGGTTGTGTCTTCTTCTCCATTCACCTTTCTCACAGACAGGACCAAATATCCGGCGCAGAATTTTTCTTTCGAAAGAACTCAAAATCAGCTCCGCTGTCCTGCTTATCGTCCAGCTTTCGGCTCCGTACAGCAAGACTGGCAGAATGAGCGTTTTGGAAAGCATGACTTTGGTCTTTCGAGTGAGGAGTTTTGACCCCAGTTGTTTGGACAAGCCGAAGTAGCAGCGGTTGCCAAGGGCGATTCTATGCCGGATCACCACTGTGGTGTCATTTGTGGAATTTACGTTTACCCCGAGGTAGACAAACTCCTTAACTACCTCGAAATTGTAGCTGTCAATTGTTATATTTTGCCTCAGGTGATGAGCGACGGATTAGTTTCTGCTTGACAGTATACATTTGGTTGTGTCCTCATTGATCTTAAGACCAACTCGTTTCGCCTGTTCTTCAATCGCCGTGAATGCTTCCACAATGCCACGGCGAGAACACGCGATGATGTCGATATCATCCGCGTATCCTAGCAGCTGGATGGACTTGTAAAAGATGGTGCCTTCCTTAGGTGGGTTCCAGAGGTTCAAAAAAAGGGTATTTTTACTATTTTTCTTTTAATATGTACAATCATATATTTTATTAAAACAATCTAGCATATCAAAGATACATATTTGAACAGTGTCTTGTGAAATTTTTATTTAAAAAATCCGAAAACTCAGCCGTTGGTACCTCATCTTCCCTGACGTCTCAAAAAAAAAAAAAAGCTCTTGCCGTGGACAGCATAACTCACTATAGGTTCATCTAAAACCAAAAGGCAAAAATGCTCCGTTAGTACATGGATAAATCTCGTTATTGGACGAAGAAAAAAAAAACAAAATTAATATTTGAATTTTTGACAGACTTTGAACAAAAAAACACATTTTTTGGTCAAATGTTCGCCATATATTGGTTCGAAAAAATGAGTTGTAAAAAAAAAAAAAATTCTTCGTTTAGTAACTTAATAATTTTATTTCATTTACGTAGTCATAACTTGAACAAAATCGCTTCATAACTTTTTGAGAAATCGTGTCAATGAAATAGCATGCAAACAATTTTTTGTTTTTAACTTACATAGAATCATCGATTCCGGCACCATAAAGCAAAGTACCTGCTGCTGCGGCAATATCCAGGGCAGCTAAATAGAGTTGCCCTTGAATTGTAAAGGAAACTGGGAAAGGCCGACCAACAATAGCCATGCAGCTGCTTCTGTATACTTGCGAAGCGCTGGCGCTGTAATGACGTGACCTGATGGGCAGAACTTCCGAAGAGTCTATCTCTTAGAATTTAACTCGGATAGATTTGAAATATTATTTAATAAGGTTTAATTTTCAAACCCACCTTACCCCTTAATATATCAAAAACACAATAGAGACCAAAGCTCAGAAGTTTGCTACGGGTTGTGCGATATTGTCGAATAACTTTAGTATGTGACCAATTCATTCATTCATTTTTTGAATGAAAATCATGTCTGTTGTATGGCAGCCCCCGTTGCATATCCATATTATTATGTTTTTAGTATTTGTCGTTATAGCGGCAACAGAAATACATCATCTGTGAAAATTTCAAATGTCTAACTATCACGGTTCATGAGATACAGCCTGGTGACCGACAGACGGACGGACAGCGAAGCCTTACTAATAGGATCCCGTTTTACCTTTGTGTACGGAACCCTAAAAACATCTGGCGACAACAACGAACGATAAGGGGCGCTCGGTGTGAACAAAACGTTTCGAGTGGACTAGGTAGGTAGGTAGGGTCGTAGCCTTCCCAGAGTTGAGAAGAATGCACATATGCCAGGGAGGCCCGTTGTGCAGCTACGAGGGGGTTTTACCCCTTATTCGTGGAACCATTTTGTGCTTCTTAAGAAGTTAACAAGATCAAGTATCCCTACTTTCTGAACATCTGTCAGGCCGTTAAGGAAGTAAGAGCCTAGGTAACGTTTCCTGAAATTGCAGAGAGCTGGACAGGCGCAGAGAAGGTGGTGAATGGATTCAACCTCCTCCACGTCCTGACAGCTTCTGCAGAAATCATTCGGAACTATTCCTAGTTTTTGTGCGTGACTGCCAATGAGGCAGTGTCCTGTGATGATACCGATGACTTTGTAGATGTCAGCTCTTTTTAGGGAGATTATACTCCTTGTGCGTTGACTGTCAAGCCGAGGCCAGATTTGCCTGGTGATGACGCAGGTATGTCCTTGTGTCCATCTCAGGTTCGTCTCGGCCCTGGCGAGATTGGTCAGATTATGTTTAGTGGTTGTAAGGGGAACTCCCTCACAAGCTACGGTTGATTGTAGCGTCGTTCCTAGTTTGGCGAGTGTGTCGGCTTTTTTATTACCTGTAATGTCGCTGTGTCCTGGTATCCAGATAAGCTGTATGTTGAACTGTTCTGCCATCTCGTTAAGAGATAGACGACAGTGGAGACTAGATTTTAATGTGTACACATAGGACTCCAACGACTTTCAGGCTGCTTGACTGTCCGTGAGAATGCGAATATCCGTGGTGGATATTACGTTCCACTTCAGCCAAGACAAGGCCTCTTTTATTGCCAACAGTTCCGCCTAGAGAACGCTACAGTGATTTGGTAGTTTTAGAGCTTTGTCCAGCTTAAGTTGTTTGCAGAATACTCCACTACCCATCCCGTCTTTGGTTTTAGACCCGTCAGTATAGAAGTCTACGCAGTTTCTGCGAGGTTAAGTCTGGCGAGTCCAGTTTTGTCTGTTCGGGTAGGTCGTTGTAAAGGTTTTTTCCAAGACTGTGGTGGGTTCTGTGTGATCTAGGTTTTCTGTCATAGTTATCCTGTTTTGCAGGATGGAGGAGTGGCCAGTGACATAGCTCGACCAGTTCGAGTTGGCTTTAAGTCTAATAGCCGTTTGTGTAGCAATTTGGTTGCCGAAAATATCGAATGGTGTAAGGTCGAGTATCATGTTAAGCGCAGCCGTTGGTGTGGACCTGAGGGCCCCAGTAATGCACATACACGCCAACTTTTGCACCTTCTCGAATTGCTTGAGGTATGTTGTCTTGTCCAGTGCTGTCCACCAGACTGTTACTCCATACATTAGTATGGGTCTGACGACCATGATGTAGAGCCATAGGGTGATCTTGGGGTTGAGTCCCCATTTTTTCCCTATGGCTTTCTTACATGTGTAGAGAGCGATTGTTGCTTGTTTTGCTCTTTCAATTGTGTTGCTCTTCCAAGTTAATTTCCCATCGAGTATAATGCCAGGGAATTTGGCACTAGGGGAGTAGGCTAACCTGGTATCGAGCAGAGTGATAGGGCAGTTTTCCGGGATTTTGTGCTTTTTGGTAAAAAGCACGAGCTCCGTTTTCTGTGGGTTAATCCTGAGCCCGTTACTATGTGCCCATTTGCACAGAAGTGAGAATGCCGTTTGCATGTGGTCATTCAGTGTAGATAGGTATTTACCTGAGATTGTGATGGCAACGTCATCGGCGTAGGCAACAACGTCCAGGCCTTCATTCTCCAGTTTGATTAGTAGTTCGTTTACAACTACATTCCAGAGAAGAGGTGAGAGGACCCCACCTTGCAGGGTTCCCTTGGTAACTACTCTGGTAGTTACTAGGCTTCCCCACTTAGAGTGAATCTTGCGTGTTAATAACAACTCGTTGATCAACTCTATCAGAGTCCTCTCCACCTTTAGCTTTTCTAGCCCTTCTATTATTGCTTTCGGAGTGACGTTGTTAAAAGCGCCCTCTATGTCTAGGAAGGCTGTTAGAGTATATTCTTTGAGATGGATTGATCTTTCGATTTTCCTCACTAATGTGTGAAGAGCCGTTTCGACCGATCTACCTTTACAGTAGGCGTGCTGTGCCTTAGAAATTAGGGAGGGATCCAAGCTGTGCCGTATGTGTAGGTCTATCAACCTTTCTAAAGTTTTCAGAGCGAAGGATGATAGACAGATAGGCCCTATATCCTTGGGGGAAGTGTGAGAATTCCTGCCGGCTTTGGGGATGAAAATTACCTTTGCGCACTTCCACTTTTCTGGAATGTGATTCCAAGCTAGGCATCCTTTAAAGATTATCTCTAGCCATGGTATAATCCATTCCATAGTTTGTGATAGTTCGATGGGGTAGATTTAATCTGGACTCGGCGATTTATATGGCTTAAATGCCCATATAATTTTCTCTCTGGAGATAATGTGTTCGTACTGCCCTTTTATCGCAGAGGAGATATGAGTCCCTCGCCAGTGCTCTGGCTCTTGCGATTCAGAGCAGCCAAGGAAGTGCGTGTTGAGGAGAAGATTTAGAGTTTCTTCCTCAGATGTAGTCCAAACTCCATTTGCTATGAGGCAGTTGGGAGATTGTGGATCTTTCGAGAGTATTTTCCTCAGTCTATAGGCGTCTGATATTTTCTCCATGTTATTGCAGAAAATTTTCCAAGACAGCCTTTGTTCTTTCCTCAGGTTTTGTTTGTACACCCCGAGTGAATTTTTGTATAGGCTCCAGTCTCTGTCGTTACTTGTGTTCCTTGCTTTATTAAAGAGCTTACGACAGGCTTAGCGGAGCTTGCTTACATCTGCGTTCCACCGAGAGGGGTAAGATTTTTTTCCTGATTTGTGGATTGCGCAGCTGTTGGCCCTTGCGTTGCCCAATGTGCGGGGTGTCAGGGGTCAGGGGTGGAGTGGACTAAGTCCCACTTGTGCCATCTTCTCGTACACACGAGTAAAAACACAATTGTAAAGGACATTGGTCCTACATTGTACGTGTACCCTGAACAAAAAATAAATTGTAAAAACTTCAACTAAATGTTAGTCCAAAACAGGTGTTGAATAAAGGGAATGTATGTATGTATGTATGTTGGCGTTACACTCCATGAAGGACCTGAGCCGAGCTTCTCTCAATCACCCATGTTGTGTGTGATTTCATTTTCCCATAGGTGAAAGGAACCTACAGTTTATTGCCGTTTCCGAACGGCGAATTTCGAGAAGCTTTTCATGACAATAAAGGGAATAAAAACAAAAAAAAAAAAAAAACAGCAAAAAACGGCTCAACCGAAGCAGTCGCATTCAATCGTTCAACGTATCTTTTTAGAACCGTTTAGAAGCAAATCGTTCAACACATCCTTTTAAAATCTTTTTAGAATCGTTTAAAAGCAAATTGTTTAAGGCACCCTTTTTAGAATCAATAAAATTATAATGTTTTACAAGCCAATCTTTCTATCGTCTCTTATTTGAATTTCTGAGTTCGCCTCTACTCAGAACACATGGAAATAAGTTCAAAATCAAATA
Organism: Eumerus sabulonum; assembly: GCA_951905685.1. Classification (NCBI taxonomy): domain Eukaryota; kingdom Metazoa; phylum Arthropoda; class Insecta; order Diptera; family Syrphidae; genus Eumerus; species Eumerus sabulonum. The sequence continues at coordinate 44,222,873 of OX645062.1, read as the reverse complement.
AACTCAAAATTTTAGACCCTTTTAAGAAAAGCTCAAGGGTATCAAGGTCTCCGCCATCGGGATCTACGATGGAACAAATGAAAAAACTGTCGCCGCAAGGCGCTCTTTTCCAAAACTGCAAAACCTACAGAGCGAAAACTCAGATATGTATTTGAATTACCAGCCATTTTCGACATTTGGTTGGCTTTTGACAGATATAAAGGTAAGACTTGTCTTCGTGTGCTTGGCGGTTTTGTGCTTTTGAAAAAAATGGACCAAAATTCAAAAATATTTTAGCTTAACCCAACACCACCAAAAGACCCATAAAATGACGGAGATTCGGGACAGTGAATGATATTAGGACCGTATTGCTGGAAGTGCTCGAGGCCATACCAAAAACCACAATCGATGTGCTTGGAAAATTGGCAAAAAAGCACTGGTCTAAGTGTATTATATACTTTGAAGGAGACATGCATATGAACCTGAACCTCTAAAAGGCAGACCAAACCAAACAAAAGATGTTCGCCTACGAAGTACTTTGAAGCAACTTATCATCTGGTTCTTTGAAATAATTGAACACGTCGCCGTCATGCAACTAGGAAAATGTACAACAGTTAATTCCAAATAGTACATTCCCTGAAGTGCTCAAAAAATATGGAAAACAAGTCGCTGACGACCCGCCACTACCACGACTTCTTCTTATTCTTATTCATCGTACATATTTGTGTATAAAAAAAAGAAACAAAACAGAAGAGATACAAATCAAACAGTTGTCACATCTATAGAAGGTCTCAATAGGATTGGATTTTAATGAGTTTAGTTCCTGTGGAAACTGGTCTCATTCTACAAACATCATTTAAAATCGCATTATGAACTGCTATAATCAACAAAATTCAGTGAAGATTAATATAAGTTTGGTTTGACTTAAATCTCTTCTAACTAACGTACAAATCATCTAAATTGAGCAGCTCACAATAGTGCTGAAATTGGTAAAAGGGATGGTAAAAGGCTAACAAAGGCCTCGTAGGAGAAGCATCTGCCGACGGGTGCTGGTCTGCTAAATATAAAGAGAGTTAGAGCTTCTGCAACCGAACAGCGTGCAGGTCTGCTAACCAGGACCTACTACCATCTGGAAATTCCCTAACCATAGAAATTACTAACGGAAGAAAACGAATGGCGAGCATCCTGCGCCACAAACCAGAATTAATGTTGGTAAGACAATCGCTCAGAAATAACCACAAGCCTCGGATAAAACGGACCAGATTAATGTTGACGACCCTTACAAAAAACGGAAAAACGAAATGTGATGGATTGGACCGGGTATAAAGCGGGTAAAATACTGCGACATCTACTACGGCGACTTCTATAGGGGGAGAGGACCACGATTGTCGGAATGCGGATTTGTTGTTCGAGGTGGACTAAGGCAAAAAATCCTAAGCTTTCGGCATGTAAGCGAACGCCTCATGACGATCTGTCTCAAGGTTACATTTTCTAACATCAGCCTGATTTGCGTCCACGCCCCCGTGGAGGACAAGGATGAATTCTACGATCTCCTAGCCAGAACGAATGCCCAATGTCCCAACTGTATGTATGTATGTTGGCGTTACAGTCCATGAAGAATCTGAGCCGAGCTTCTCTCAATCACCCATGTTGTGTGTGATTTCATTTTCACATAGGTGAAAGGGACCTACAGTTTTATTGCCGGTTCCGAACGGCGAATTTCGAGAAGCTTTTCGTGACAATTTTACTACAGGGGGTTTTGTCAGAACCCCGCTGAGGAGAAACACCGTGAAAAACACGTTCGATGACATGGCTGTGTCGGGATTCGATCCCGAGTCATCGGCGTCAGAGGCCAACATAGTACCCACTGCGCCACGGTGCTCTCCCAACTACGATATCAAAATTATACTAGGAGACTTCAATGCTAAGCTGGGTAAGGAAAGCATCTTTGAACGAGTCATCGATGATGGGCACAGGCTGATTGATCTTGCTACAGGGCGAAATCTCCTTCCAACCAGTATGTGCTTTCCGCATCTCGATATATGTACATAAAGGCATCAATCAATCATTAACCGGATTGATCATATCGCGATCGACGTCAGACACTCCTCCACTATTCTTGATGTTCCAACTTTTCGAGGAGCTAACATCGACTCGGACCACTATCTTGTAGTAACCTAGATGCGCCTACGGCTATCACGGTGGATTAAGAGTACAAAGTTATGACGTCGGAAGAAACCACCAGAAACCGCTCGTACTTTTACCGATCGTGTCTCCCTTAAGCTCTCCCATACAACTCAACCCTCCACGCAGTCAATAGAACAACAGTGGAACTTTTGCAAACAAGCCCTGAAATCAATGTATCTGAAGTTTTGGGTTTCAAGGCTCCACCCGAAGAAACACCTGGTTCGATGACGATTGTAGGACGATTCACACAGCAAAGCAGGAACAAGAGCAGCTCGTGAGCTCTACGAGTTAAAAAGAAGAGAGGAGCCTTAGCTTCTCAGGAGAAAGAAGAAAAGCACGAGAAGTGCCCGATTGAGGATTTGGAGAGGTGTTACTGCAGGCGTGACGATCGAAAATCTTATCAACAGATAAAGAACGGAAGATTGTAGGGATGAGAACGGACACCTAGTAGTAGAATCGAAGTCGATACTGATAATATGGAAAAATCACTCCTGCAGACTGTATGACAGCGATGTAAGTCAATATACCGCTATCAGGCAGTATGATCCATTTCTAATCGACGAAGACCGTAGAGAATGCTGTCCCCCTGACCTCGACGAAGTTAAGATTGCCATATCGAAGCTCAAGTCGAATAAAGCTGCTGGCGCAGACGGACTGTCTACTGAGCTCTTCAGGGCAGCTGGGGATGACCTGGTTAGGAGCATGCACCAGCTCATCTATAAGACATGGTGTGAAGAAGAAGAATCAGTGAGGCGTTTACGAGTATTGCGGAGGAGGCGGCGAAAACTGATTTGGCAGTAAACAAGGGCAAAACTGAATATATGCTGTCATCAAAAAAGGACACTCGCCACCGACGTCTTAGCCAGAACGTTTGTAATTGACAGTTTGAGGTAGTTAAAGACTTCGCCTACCTTAGCTCCGCAGTGACCTGCAACAACGATACCAGTTCCAAAATAAAACACAGAATCACTCCTGCCAATCGCTCTTTTTTTGGTCTCAAGAGGCAATTGAGTAATAGAGCGCTCTGCCGAACGATAAAGTTGACTCTATACAAGACCCTTATTAACCCGGTGCTGCTGTACGGCGCAGAAGCACGGATACTATCAAAAGCATATGAGGAAGTCCTTGGTCGGTTCGAGAGAAAGATTTTGCTTGTGATTCTCGATTCTATAAACGCAGACAGGGGATGGATATTCAACCACGAGCTTTACGGGCTGTACAGCGACATAAGTCCAGTTAGGCGTCTACGGATTTAACGCCTAAGATGGCTAGGCCATGTAGAGCGAATGGACACCACAGCTCCAGCCCGGACCAGACTTTCAATCCAACCCCGAGGGCCAAAAAACGGAGGATGGCGCACACAGGCGGAAGGGGACCTCAGCCAACTGGGTGTGCGGCGATGGAAATATATGTTGGCGTTACAGTCCATGAAGGACTAAAGCCGAGCTTCTCTCAATCACCCATGTTATGTGTGATTTTATTTTCCCATAGGTGCAAGGGACCTACAGTTTATTGCCGGTTTCGAACGGTGAAATTCGAGAAGCTTTTCTTGACAACTATACTACAAGGGGATTTGTCAGTGCCCCACTTAGGAGGAGCAGCGTGAAAAACACGGTCGATGACATGGCTGTTGTCGGGGTTCGATTTCGTGTCATCGGCGTCAGAGGCCAACACACTACCCACTGCGCCACGGCGCTCTCAAATGGAAATGGTTAGCAAGATATCGTGCTAGTTGAAAGGGCATGTTGGTTGAGGTTCACCCTGAACTGTAGCGCCGATAAGAAAAGGAAAAAGGGACAAAGGCAAGGTAATCTAATAGCCTTACCATGAATTCATGCTCCAAATGCTCTCATCTAATCACAATATCTTTCTACGGTGGAAAATCGTCCAATGTAACCGAACCTTAAAATGCCTCACTAGCCCCCACCCACTTGCAAATCCTATTGCAACGCAAATTCGATTAAAATTTAATTGGAACGATAAATTCACTTGCATCCATACATCCTGCATCCCTATTAGGAAATTGCAAATTACAACCACCAACTGGAAGTGCCTAATGCTGTACAAATTCTGGCAGTAGTTCTATAGGACAATTTTAATCTCATTCATTCCATCCGCTTCCGCTAACTCACAATAACAAAAGAGCGACCAACTCAATCTGAAAAGAGAATACAAAGAGAGTCAGGAAAAAAAGGATAAAGGCGGACCGAAATGAATAGAAAAGGAAGCGTCGCCGTCATATCCGCAGCATTCTGAGCTGTTTTCTTTTTTCTTGATTTCATTTTAGAGTGAATTTTCATTTTCCAGGTTGTATTGTCCTCCTCCTCCTCCCCCTCCCTCCCCCCTCGCTCCTTCTCTGTCGCTCTCTCTCTCTCTCGCTCTCTGTTTCCCTAACAAGAATTCAGGATAATAAAAGTCGACAAAAACAGATTTGTTGCAATCCGATTTCCGCTATTCCAGCCTGCCGACCAGAATAGAGCAAAACCTAAGGAATCGTTTGGAACAAGGGGATGATGAAAGGATGGGAGTCGAGAAAACTAGGTTATGGCAGCAATCACCATAGTGCCACAATTGTGTGATGGACAAACTTTTGTTTTTTATTTTCTCTTTGCCATACTGCGTCCAATGAATGCTCCTTTCTGCTGTGATGATGACGACAACTATGACAGCGAAAATGCGAAAAACCACGCGACTTGACCGAATTTTCCGAAGCGTTTGTGTTTGCTTCCTGCTCCGCCGGTTTTCGGTGGCCAGGATCGCATTGTAGCGAGAGGTTACGTACAGTATTTTCCCATGAAAAGCAACGAAAGCCTACATTTAAAACTAACTCTGTCGACGGTGCGGTGCACAAGTAGAGTTTGTGGTTTTCAAGAATCCACAAAAGAGGGAAGCTCAACAGAATAGGGATAAGAACCTCTCTCGACTGCCGCAAGAGAGTTCTCTTGGACCTTTTTTCGTTTTTGCATTGTGAGTGTAGAAAATTATACATATTTGCAAAACGGAAAAATGATGATGGAATCTGGAGTAAAGCCGGACAAGGCTCTCACTCCATTCTGAGGAGGGGGAGTTTATTCGTTTTGGCATTTTTATGGGCGTGGGTGGTGGATAACAGAAGGGTATAGAGCTTTTGTTCGGTCTGTGGAGGGCTGGGTGGGTGATTGGGTTTGATGCTTTGGTTTAAGATTTGAAAGGAACGCTTCATTGATTGTGTTTTTCTACTCTTTTCCGGCCATTCTCTCTCCTTCCTGTGGCCACAAATGCTTTTATGCTTTCGTCCTTTTGGTCAAATTTACAGTATTTTTAGGAAATCGTGTTTTTTTTCCTGTTATTTTCTTTTTACTGCCCAGTTTCCTACTCAATAAGATCTGATTTTTCGAGAGAGAAAAAAAAAACACAAAGGAACTCAAACGGAGAATGAGATGGTGAGATTGTAGGGGGAGTCCAATAACCACATTATACTGTAAAGGCATGAAGTCAGTGACCTCCATAGGATGGATGCCACCATGTTTCCTTTCGGTCCTTCTTTTTTTTTTTTTTTTTTATATTTTTCCCTTTTTGTGTGAGTTTAACGAAATGAAAAGAAGGTCCTTTGGTATCATTTCATTTTTCCTTTTGGTTTATGTTATCGGATCGATGTATAGCTAAAGTGACAGCAAGTGGAAGCAAATGACAGCAAGTATCCGTCTGATCCGAAGGACATATTTGTATATGGGTATACTAAATGATGAAGAGGAAGTGGGAGAGGAATCGGAGGTGGGGTGAAACTTATTGGATTCTATTGTAATTGGATTGAATTGTGGCAATTTTGTCAGGCAATAAGTCGAGAAATTTTCCTCTTTGTCTGAATGAATCGCCCCTATGATTCCTTGGCGTCTGTTTGTTCTTCTACTGTATAATTCTGAGTCACTGTTGATAAAACATAGAGTTGATGGCTGTTTCTGTATCTCTAGGAACACATGGCCTGCAATGCTGTAAGTAAATTGGCTGAGGCATATTTTCAATTTGTCGATGTTAATATGCAAGATTTCGGCAAACCATTGAATTCGAGAAAGATACTTACGAAATACGAAGAAAATTGTATTTTGTTTGTAATTGATATATGTAGGATGCCCGCGGAAGAAGGTATATCATCCTTAGAAAAAGCTTCAACTTTGGCTCGGTGCGTAGAATACAAGGTTTATGAGGAGACCAATAATCCACGAACAACTTGGTGTAGGTTTCTTAAGTGAAATATGGAAATGTGCAGTTTTTCAATAAAGTCTTAAACCGTTAATGAGGATTTGTGTGATTTTCTCGTAATAACTCAATATTCTGGTCATGACTCTAGGCAAAGAAGCAGCTCTTGAACCTCACACTGAAATATCTAAAAATGAATTCCATCTACTCATTTGAAACGACCAAGAAGCGGTTCCGAGATCTAGACGCAGGCTTGAGTACATTCGAGGCATTAATGGTTTAATGTTAATTCCAAAAAATTACAGGTACAGAAGCACTGTACTGTACAGAAAAATTGCGTGCTGTGTGCCATTCAGCTAGTACTTAATTTGCGTGCGCACAAGCATTTATTGCTACCTTTATACATATATCTTAAGGCAGAAGGGATTCAGAAAGAGAAAAAGAGGAGGAGCCGATGAACATTGGTTTCAAATGCCCGCTGGTTGTAATGTTTGAGCATGGGGAAGCTCGGGCATTCACAAAAGAGGTGAGTACCTGTTAGAATTTATTAGCAAGAACAACCTTAGCCAACACAGGCTGATTGATATTGCTACGGGGCGAAATCTCCTTCTAGCCAGTACGCGCTTCCCGTACCTCGATATACACAAAGGCACCTGGTTGGACTACCAACCAGATTGATCACATCGCGATCGACGTCAGACACTCCTCCACTTTTCTTGATGTTCGAATTTTCCGAGGGGCTGACATCGACTCGGACCACTATCTTGTAGTAGCCAAGACGCGCTTACGGATATCACGAACGCAACGGAGTAGAGTAAGAATACAAAGTTATGACGTCGGTCATAACTCGATCGCGTCTCCCTTAAGCTCTCCAATACACCTCAATCCTCCACGCTGTCAATAGAACAGCAGTGGAGCCTTTGCAAACAAGTCCTGAAAAGGTCTGCATCCACGAAGAAACACCAAGAAGGATTCACATAGCGAAGCAGGATGCTTATAAGCCCTCGCTGCATAAAAGAACAAGAGCAGCTCGTGAGTTAAAAAGAAGGGAGGAGCATAAGCTTCTTAGAAGAAAGAAGAAAGAGCACGAGAAGCGCGCGATTGAGGATTTGGAGAGGTGTTACTGCAGGCTTGACGTTCGAAAGTTTTATCAACAGATAAAGTGAACATGCCAAGGTTATAAAGCCAGAACGAAAGCCTGCAGGGATGCGAACGGACACCTAGTAGTAGTACCGCAGTTGATGCTGAGAATATGCAAAAACCACTTCTGCAGACTGTATAACGGCGATGTTAGTCAATACACCGCTGTCAGGCAGAATGATCCATTTCTAATCGACAAAGACCGCAGAGAATTCCGTCCCTCTGACCTCGGCGAGTTAAGATTGCCATATCGAAACTTAAGTCGAATAAAGCAGCTGGCGCAGACGGACTGTCTGCTGAGCTCTTCAAGGCAGCTGGGGATGACCTGGTTAGGAGCATATACCAGCTCATCTGTAAGATATTGTCACAGGAAAGCATGCTCAGGGAATGGAGTCTCAGCATCGTATGCCCGATCGACAAGAAAGGAGACCCCTCTGATTGCGCCAACTATAGAGAAATAAGTCTCTTTAACATCGCCTACAAAATTTTCTCTGCCGTTTTGTGTGAACGCCCAAGGCCTTTTGTAAATAAGCTGATAGGTCCTTATCAGTGCGGATTCAAGCCAGGGAAGTCTACCATCGACCAAATCTTCACACTACGGCAGAACCTGGAAAAATACAATGAATTTCAAGTCGACACTCACCACCTATTTGTCGACTTCAAAGCCGCATACGACTTCAGCGTAATTAGAGACGAGCTTTACAACGCTATTTCTACCTTTGACATCCTTGCTAAACTCGTCAGACTATGCAAAATGACTTTGGGGAATGCTCGCTGAACTATCCGAATTCGTGAACACCTTACCGATAGTTTTGATGTCAAAAAATGATTTAGGCAGGGCGATGCGTTGTCGTGTGATTTCTTCAACATCATATTAGAAATGATTGTTCAAAAATCACTGGCCAAAACAAGAGGCACAATGTCAATGTCAATGAGGCGCTTGCGAGTATTGAGTTCGAGGCGGCGAAAGTTGGTCTGGCGGTAAACGAGGGCAAAACTAAATATATGCTGTCATCAAAAAAGAACACTCACCACCGACGTCTTGGCCAGAACGTTCGTATTGGCACTTATAAGTTCGAGGTAGTTAAGGACTTCGTCTACCTGGGCTCCGCAGTGACCTGGAACAACGACATCAGTTCCGAAACCAAACGCAGAATCACTCTTGCTAATCGCTGTTTCTTTGGGCTCAGGAGGCAATTGAGTAATAGAGCCCTCTCCCAAACGACAAAATTGACTCTGTATAAGATCCTTATTATCCCGGTCCTGTTGTAGCAGGTCCCGCAGAAGCATGGACACTATCAAAAGCGGATGAGGAGGCCCTTGGTCGGTTCGAGAGAAAGATTTTGCGCGTGATTTTCGGGCCTATAAGCACAGACGGGGGGTGGAGGAAAAGATTCAACCACGAACTTTACGGGCTGTACAACGACATGAGCCTAGTCGGGCGTCCCCCGAGAGACGACGACGCAGAGGACGGCCACACTTAAGATGGCGCACACAGGTGGAAGAGGACCTCAGCCTACTGGGTGTGCGGCAATGGAAAAGGCTAGCAAAATATCGTGCTAGTTGGAGGGGCATGTTGGTTGAGGCCCAGGTTCACCCCGAACTGTAGCGCCCGTTAAGAAGCAGAAGAAAAAGAATATCAAACTGGACCTTTAGAGCAGATTTGGCCGAAGGAATCCACTGTTACAATGTTTCCTTTTCCTTTGGTGTGTAGTGGTAATTTAAGCCACTTTAATGATTTCGTTTAAATAGCTTCAAAAAGTAAAAAAAAAATAAAAAGCGAATTGCCGTATAATATTGCTCTTTTTCCATATTGGTGTTTACTTAGATCACATCCATGAGTTTGTGTTAAACTTTATTCAGCAACATCACTGGGCTTAAAGCTACTGCTATCCACTTACCACTTACATTTGTTATAAAATATTTATTACTTCATTCCACTGGCACAAGGAAAAGATTAACAGATGGAGTTATTTCCTTTCCACCCCCAAAATCTTGATTTTCTCGCTAACCTAACTCAGCAAATGTTCGATAATACAATATATGTATAGACATACACCCCAAATAGCAAGTGAGAACGATTTATTACCAACTATTCTCGGCATCGGCTATAATTACAGTTTCTGATTGTATTTCTCGATAAAGTCCTTAACTACTAGGAGTAGTAGTAGCAAGGAATCATATGAGGGAGGACTAAGGACGCGCTCTATTCGGCATACATATGTATATGTACACCCGCCTTTATGGGTTTGGATAACGAAGGAATTGGGTGTCCAACCTAATCGATATTCATCACTTGAGTGATTTTATTAAGAACTGATAAATCCATAAATCCAACAACCAAATCACATTCGTAGTCGACTAAATCGAGACTTCATCGCATGTAGCGAATGCGAATGAGAACTCCTTCTCCTCCGTGCAGTTATTGATGACTGTGATAATGGCGTGCGATAATTTAAAATTCCATGTCTTCACTTTGCAATCTTATCGCACAGTTTAATATTCGCAACGAAATTCAATCGCGAATATTCTCACGTTCAGCTCACGCTGCGAATATCATGGTTTCCTTCCGTTTCACGAGCTACTTCCGCATACGTCAAGTTCATTTCCACCCCATCGTAGTATATGCTTTAAAACGTCAATCTCTCGAAAGCACATACTTGAATATACATCTGGTATGTATGTGACAGGTGAGATCCAATTAAAACTAGAAATGAATCGGCGGTTTGTTCATGATTTGTAAGCTGACGACGCGACAGTTGCTCCGTCGCTCAGACATTTTATTTCATGGTTAATTGCATGCATCCCCTTCTCGTTGACAGTCATCTCAACCTAAGTATCGTCTGTCATTTGTCATATATGCCGTCGATGTCGTCTATTTTTAGACAACCTGCTGCAAAAGCTGGATCATTGAGTCCCGTAATTAATGATCTCTTAATCAAGACCAAACCCATGTGTATGGTCGTATCTCCCCCAACCCACGCATTCGTCACTCACTGACATAATAGCAATCAACCGTAGTAGCCGAGCGCTCGGACTCAAGCACAGCACGTAGCCCAATTTGCTGGACATCTAATAAATGTCAAACTACATACGTACGAGTATGTACGTATGTACATATGTGCTCACCCCCACCTCCTTTAGAAACATTTAACAAAACTATCATTACTGTGGGGGAACAATATTCATTGATGCCTGGATTCCTGCTTTCCAGTTCCAATGACACTACTACTGCTGTTGCTGCTTCATAACTTTCAATTAAATTCTCGGATTTTTTTTTTCAGATAATTTTGACGGGGGCAGTAGCATCCTCACATGGCGTGTCCGTGCGATAAGCGCCTATTGCAGTACCTCAGCAACTGGAACATTCGCACTTGGTAACGACTCGCCGCACTTGGTTTTATGGTACATTCGAACCGACTAGCTATCAATTTACGCAAAGACAGACCTTCCGGCTTCACAGCATAACCGTGTACCATGCAACACTGAATTCAATGGGGTCGAAAACAGCTGATTCCATTGTACAAAAGTGATTTGGGGCAACTGGGTGGAAATGCTGTTCGGTCAAGTGGTTAAACGACGGATTTGCCTATCCAGATGAGAGTGACTTGATGAGAGGCTTGAAAACCACTTGCTGTATGGTCGGTCGGTTGGTTGCCCTATCACTGAACCTTGACTTTGTTTGCACTTAATTGTCTCAGTGATAGATACTGCCCATCTTGCAATTTTTTCTCAATTTTTCAAAATTAATTGAGTGATTTGGGAGTGTTGTCAATTAATACTGAGCCGTCTCGTCTCCGGAGTACGATGTGATTAACGAGTTCAATGTGACACCTACAGTTTCCCGGGGGAAATGAAAGTGGCACAGAATCCAGGAAACAAGAAAATCCCAGAAACACATTAAAGTGACAGTTGTCCTGACACACTCTTCCTCTCCCAGATGTACAACTCTTTTATTGTTCCTTCTACCCAGATCCGAGTGTCATGAGAACGGAAGGACAAGGAAAATAATCATTCTCACAAAGCAGGCAAACTGTGCAATAAATGGAGCAGTGGTACAAGAGAATCAATTCACGGATTCACTATTATCCTCAGCTCGATGCGATTACGGAAATGGCAGACTACCCACTAAACCCTGTTTGCATTCTTCTTTTGTTTTCCCGGAAAGATACCAAGATGTCATTGATATAGATGCACAAATAAGGAACATGCATACATGTACATATGTACGTATGTATCTAACACATTTGGCTAACACAATTGTGCCATACGCATTAGATAGACGAAGTGAAAAACGATAATTTTCCGTACGATTATTGCGTTTGATTAAACGAATCCTTTTGTTCAATTGCCTCTTCCTCCTGTTCTGCATCTGCATACGTTCGTGCACACTTTCTCCATCCAGACGTGATGGCACAACGTACGAGTATAGTGGCTTTTTTGTTTTTAAATAGAGGGGTTAATGGCTGGAAAAGTACTCGGAGACGAAATGTTTCGATGAAAGGGAAAATCGAAACAATGACTTGAAATGTGCTCTATTGTACCATGAGGATATTGTGGCAGTGCGTGAGTGGCATTCGTTTTGGCTAATTAGAAGTGGTGCGAGCACCGACAGGTGATTGATCCTTTGAACTGTTTTCTAATGAACAAGTACATACATACATACATATAAGCATACATACACACATATATCGCTTAGCAGCCACGTCTTGACTATAGCGTAGCCTTACCACATTACCACATTACAGAGGTCTGATGTGGCGGACTCTTCTTTCCCCCATACTCGTGGGATTAAAACATGATTCAAACAAAAATAAAAATAAATACAAATAAAACAGAACAAAGAAGGATACAAAACTCAGGAACCGAAAGTAGTATTGAGGAAAATCCATTCAGGAGAAGCTCTATGCTGATGCGATCTCCTCCATTAGAACAAATGAAGGGTACTATGGTAAAAGAAAGCAAGGACGCGGGGATGTCGTCTGTACCAATAACTCAACAAAAGACATCCCCACAAATGCAATCGGACCTCCACCTCGCAGAAGCTCCAACGGGTAGTCTGACGCCTGATATCAATTCGAATGGAAGGCGAAGAGAAACCAGCGAAGAAGGCAATGCAATCGCTAGGAAGGAATATAAATGCACTGATGGAATTCATCAAAGGGAAAACCAACGTCCATCATGAAATAAGGAGGCTGACTAGGGCTATACACAGGCACTATAACTCTATTGTAGGCTTGGAAAAGGACATCATGGTAAGGAACAGAGCATCTAAAGCTACCCAAATCATTCAGTCATCGGAAATGGGAGTACCAGCCCTTTCTCCTTCACCGTGGAAACAATTGCCGGAGCCCAAGCGAAAAAGGACTAGACCTCCAAGCAAAGAAAAACCCTCGACACTGTCATACGCTGAGGCCATATTGCACACCTGCGGAGGTGCAACAGAGTGACCAGAAGCGCCCTGGGGAGAAAAACGAAAAAGACCTCCAGAAAATTCTTGTAAAAACGCCAAGATCGCGAAAGATGCAAGTAAAAAAAAACGCAAATCCAGACCGCAACAAGGCCGAGAAGAAAAAAGTGGTGGAAAAAGGTCGAGGCAAGCTGTACGCCAGGCCGGACGCATTGGTGATAAAAAAAAACCGGAGAAACATCCTATTGCGATATACTTCGGAAAGTGAAGTCCAAACCCTGAATTAAATGGTCTGGGGTCCGATGTTACTCGCATAAGGAAGACGGCCAAAGGTGAGTTAGTGCTTGAACTCAAGAAATCGGCAGACGGAAACACCTTCGAGTACCAGAGCAAAGTAGGACAAGTCCTAAAGGAAATGGCAGAAGTGAGGTCCTTGAAGCACATGGTACCCATTAAGTGCAAGGACCTAAACGAAGTCACTACTAAGGAAGAGATCTGCAAAGCCCTGTCCGAGCAGTTCGAGGAAGTGCAAGGTATACAGCCATCATCCAAACTGCAGTCATTAGCCTCCCGATAGACGCCGCCAAAAAAATCATTGAGGTTGCGAAAATAAAAATCGGATGGACGGTATGCAGGATACGGGAAAAAGTTGTACCGCTACGATGCTTTGGGTGTCTTAACTTGGGACACCAAGCAAAAGCATGTCCAAATCTGCTTGATAGGAGCGAGGATTGCACCAAGTGTAGACAGAAAGGCCAAAGGTACAAGAACTGTACAAATGAAGCAAGATGCGTCCTTTGCGGAGAAAAGGGGAGAAATAACATCATACACGTGGCAGGAAGAGCAATATGTCCTGTAAAAAAGCCACAAAAAGAATATGAAAGCGGCACAGGATCTCCTAACACAAGCCATCCGAGAGTCCAAAATAGACACTGCCATTCTATGCGAACAGTACAAGAATCTCGACGATATAGTTTGGATAGCTGACAACTCAAAGAAAGAATGATGACAGGACAGTCCGGCTTCGTTCGAGCTAAGATAAAAGGTGTACACGTCTACAGCTGTTATGCACCTCCATCCAGGACTTTAAGAGGAATTTCGGGGTATGCTGGATAGGCTCGTGGATGATGCCAGAGGCCGTACTCCAAAAATCATAGCTGAAGGCCACTGATTGGGGCAGTACGCAAACCAATCGAAGAAGCGAAGCTCTACTAGAGGCTATGTCATCATTAAACGTAATACTGCTCAATACAGGATGCGAGCAGACCTTTACCAGAAACGGCATAGGTTCCACAGTTGACATCACATTTGTATCGAGTTCTCTAATGAGAGGTGCAAATTGGAGAGTAAGCAATCGGTACACCCACAGTGACCACCTGGCCATCCTTTTTGAAATACAGCCTAGGAGAGCCAACCAGGGTGCCCCGCTAAAGAAGGCACAACAAAAGGGTTGGAAAATAGAGTGGATTCGAAGACTCTTCAGGTCGGAGCTGTATTTTCCATGCGCTCTACATGGCTTAGCCACCTTAGACGCTGTATCCGTAGACGTGGTACCAGACAGATGTCGCTGTACATCCCGTACAGTTCTTCGTTATATCTTCTCCTCCATACACCGTTTAATGAAACGGGACCGTAGATAATGCGCAGGAGTCCTAGCAGATTTTAATGCAAAACTGGGCAAAGAAGACATATTTGGGTCGATCATAGGAAAGCACAGCCTCCATAACATCACATCCGACAACGGATTTAGGCTAATCGATTTCCTAACGAGGCGTAACCTCCTTGTAGCAAGCACGCGATTCCCCCATCTCAACATCCACAAGGGTACCTGGCGGTCTTTTGATCAATCGACCACCAACCAGATTGATCACATTGCGATCGACGCATGAGGATATCAAGAATGCTAAGGAGTGGAGTAGGACTACGTACGTTTGACGGAAAGCTACAACCGCAAGAGACTGCCAGAATCTTTGCCGATAGTGTCTCCTCCAAGCTCTCTCAAAATCCGCCCACAGCAGCACAAACAGTAGAGCAGGAATGGGCGCATTGCCAGAGCGCCGTCAGAGACGCTGCCTCAGAGGTGCTGGGTTTCAAGCCTCCACCACCTAAAAACTCCTGGTTCGATGAACAATGCGAATAAGCCCATGCAGCAAAACAAGAGGCATATAAAGCCACGCTGCAACGACGGACGAGAGCTGCTCGCGAAATCTATGAGCAGAAGAGAAGAGAGGAACACAAGCTTTTTAGAAAAAAGAAGACAGAGCACGGAAAGCGTGAGATCGAGGAGATAAGGTATAACGAACATGCCGTGGCTACAAAGCCAGAGTGGCGGCCTGCAGGGATGAAAATGGAGAACTGGTAGTAGAGTCGCAGTCTTCGCTGAGGATTTGGAAAGAACACTTCTTCAGACTGTATAACGACTATGATAGACAAGATACCGCTGTCAGGCAGAATGAGCCATTCGAAATGGACGACGATGTAGGAGAATTCCATCCACCCGACCTAGACGGAATCAAAACAGCGATATCAAGACTTAAGTCTAAGTCTGTCTGCTGAGCTTCTTAAGGCGGCTGGAGATGAGCTGGTAAGGTGCATATCTCATTTGGAATGTATGGTCGGAGGAAAGCATGCCCGACAAATGGAATCTGAGCATCGTTTGCCCGGTCGACAAGAAAGGAGACCTCTATAACTGCGCCAACTATAGGGGAATAAGTCTCCTTAACATCGCATATAAGATCTTCTCTGTGCAGGATGACTGTGCAGGAAGACTGTGCAGGTTGACTGTGCAGGATGACTGTGCAGGATGGAGAATTCTCGCTGCTCCATTAACGTCGGTAATGAGCAAACCGAGATCTTTGATGTTAAAAAAGGATTTAGGCAAGGTGACGCGCTGTCATGCAACTTTTTCAACATCGTGCTTGAAAAAATCGTGCAAGAGTCACTGGCCAACACAAGCGGTACGATATATTTCAAGTCTACGCAATTGCTTGCGTACGCCGTCGACAGTGACGTGATTGGACGGACACAGCGAGACGTCAAGCCTTTGTAAGCATTAAGGTAGAAGCGGCTAAGATGGGTCTCAAGGTTAATGAGGGTAAAACCAAATATCTGATTTCATCTAAAAGAGACGGGCAACACCGACGTATTGGCCAGAACGTCACCATGGGTGGAAATAACTTTGAAGTGGTCAAGGAATTCGTCTACCTTGGCTCACTGATGACCGGCGACAACAACAACAGCGCTGAGATAAAACACAGAATCACTCTTGCCAACCGCTGTTTCTTTGGGCTCAAGAGGCAATTGGGAAGTAGAGCCCTCTCTCGGAAAACCAAGGTGACACTATATTAGATCTTAATCATCCCAGTCCTCCTTTACGGCGCAGAGGCTTGGACCTTACCAAAAGCGAATGAAGATGCCCTTGATCGTTTCGAGAGGAAAATTCTGCGCACTATCTAGGGTCGCGTTTGTTCAAACGGTGTATGGAGGAGAAGATATAACGAAGAACTGTACGGGTTGTACAGCGACGTCGGCCTGGTACGACGTCTACGGATACAGCGTCTAAGGTGGCTAGGCCATGTAGAGCGCGTGGAAAATACAGCTCCGACCCGAAGAGTCTTCGAATCCACAGTAATTGGATATTAGTGGCAGATGTCTGTATATTACTGAAATTGTTCGAAAACGCTGTCACTCTCCAACTTTCTGAACAGTAAGTGCCTTTCTTTGCAAACAGCCCAAAGTAATTGGAATTCCCAATAGAGCAACATTAGTCCAATGCCAGTGAGCAGCTCTACGGCTACTCTAAACTGCAAAAGAATAAGAGATTTTAGCAGGTAAGCAAAAGTTTGATAACATTCCTTTGTGTCAAAAAATTTGTATGAGAAAGTTCAACAAAGGTAAATTGATTGGACTCTTCTGTGGACAGCTCAGTGTCAAACAATTTTTAATAGAAAATTGGGCGAGAGAAATGTCGAAATAACCAAAAGAAACAAATATTGGACTAACATGTATACGATTTGTTTTCTTATTCAATTCGGGGTGAACCTGGGCCTTAACCAACATGCTCCCCCAGCTAGTACGATATTTTGCTAACCTTTTCCATTGCCACACAGCAGTTGGCTGATGTTCCCTTCCATCTGCGTACGCCGTTTTAGGTACGGCTGTTCTCTGTTTCTTCGTCTCTCGGAGTTGGAATCAAAGATTCCGTTGAATCCGTAGACGCCTGTTGTACAGCCCATAAGGCTCTTGGTTGGATTTTTTCCTCCATCCCCCGGCTGCGTTTATAGGACCGAAAATCGCGCGTAAAATCTTTCTCTCGAAACGGTCAAAGACTTCCTCATCCAATTTTGGTGGTGTCCACGCTTCTGCGTCGTACAGCAGAATCGGGATAATAATAGTCGTCTATAGAGTCAACTTGGTCGTTCGGAAGAGGAGTCTATTACTTAATTGTCTCCTGAGCCCAAAGAAACAGCGATTGGCAAGAGTGATTCTGCGTTTGATTTCGGAACTGATGTCGTTGTTCCAGGTCACTGCGGAGCCAAGGTAGACGAGGTCCTTAACTACCTCGAACTTATATCTGCCAATACAAACGTTCTGGCCATGACAGCATATATTTAGTTTTGCCCTCGTTTACCGCCAGACCAACTTTCGCCGCCTCGAACTAAATACTCGCAAACGCCCAATTGACATCTCGCTGTGATTTACCTATTATGTCAATATCGTCGGCGTATACAAGGGGTTGGGGAGGGAGGGAGCGAGCAAACGTAGCAAAGAAGTTGATTGCGTTTAACATGGCAAACGCCAGCTTCGATCTCTGTCCCTGTTCAATCCAAGTTGACACACAGCCTCCGCGTGGCCCCCCTGGATAGCTACCCTGGCACCCACTAGGTAGTGAACCAATGTGTGCAGCGACCCAACCCTTGTTCCTGGGGAAAGAGGAACCTGGCCCTACAGATTGGGGGTTGTGCTTATGGGTAACATCCCTATCACGTAAAAACCCACTTGTTCCGAAACGACAACAAGCCTCGAATACGGACGGATACAAAGCTGACAACCCCTGCAAACGACTAACGGACTTGAGAGTCTGCACCTGGAATGTGAGGTCCCTTAACAGACCGGGTGCAGGCGATCAATTGGAGCAAACCCTCAACTGCTATAAAGCAGATATAACCGCACTCCAAGAAGTGCGATGGGATGGACCAGGCAAAAATCGGATGAAAAAGTGCGACATCTACTACGGGAACTGCTACAAGGAGAACAAACAGCGCCTTTTCGGGTGCGGATTCGTTATTAGAGGAAGACTCCGACAAAAAGTCTTAAGCTTCCGAAACGTAAGCGAACGCCTCCTAACAATCCGCATCAAAGCTAAATTTGGAAACATTAGCTTAATATGCGCTCACGCCGCAACGGAAGAAATGGACGATCGACTCAAAGAATAATTCTACGATCTTCTAGACAGAACATATGCCCAATGTCCCAGCTACGACACAAAAATAGTCCTAGGAGATTTTAATGCAAAACTGGGCAAGGAGGACATATTTGAGTCGATCATAGGAAAGCATAGCCTCCATAACACCACATCCGACAACGGATTAAGGCTAATCGATTTCCTAGCGGGGCGTAACCTCCTTGTAGCAAGCACGCGATTCCCCCATCTCAACATCCACAAGGGTATCTGGCGGTCTTGTGATCAATCGACCACAAACCAGATTGACCATATTGCGATCGACGCCAGACACTCCTCCTGTATTCTCGACGTACGAACCTTCCGAGGGGCCAACATCGACTCGGACCACTAGAGAGATGAGCTGGTAAGGTGCATGCACCATATCATTTGCAAGGTATGGTCGAAGGAGAGCATGCCCGACGAATGGAATCTCAGCATCGTTTGCCCGGTCCATAAGATAGGAGACCCCTATAACTGCGCCAACTATAGGGGAATAAGTCTGCTTAACATCGCATATAAGATCTTCTCTGCCGTATTGTGTGAACGCCTGAAACCGTTTGTGGATAACCTGATCGGCTCTTATTAGTGTGGTTTCAGGCCAGGTAAATCCACAATAGACCAAATACTTACGCTACGGCAGATCTTGGAGAAGACCCAGGAATACCAAATCGACACTCACCACCTCTTCGTCGATTTCAAGGCCGCGTATGACAGCGTATATAGAGACGAGCTGTACAAAGCCATGTCTAGTTTTAACATCCCTGTCAAACTCGTCCGACTGTGCAGGATGACAATGGAGAATTCTCGCTGCTCCATTAAGGTCGGTAATGAGCAAACCGAGACCTTTGATGTTAAAAAAGGATTTAGGCAGGGCGACGCGCTGTCGTGCAACTTTTTCAACATCGTGCTTGAAAAGATCGTGCAAGAGTCACTGGCCAACACAAGAGGTACAATTTATTTCAAGTCTACGCAATTGCTTGCGTACGCCGACGATATTGACGTAATTGGACGAAAACAGCAAGACGTCAATGAGGCTTTCGTGAGCATTGAGGTAGAAGCGGCTAAGATGGGTCTCAAGGTTAATGAGGGTAAAACCAAATATCTGCTTTCATCTAAAAGAGACGGACAACACCGACGTATTGGCCAGAACGTCACCATGGGCGGATATAACTTTGAAGTGGTCAAGGAATTCGTCTACCTTGGCTCACTGATGACCATCGACAACAACACCAGCGCTGAGATAAAACGCAGAATCACTCTTGGCAACCGCTGTTTCTTTGGGCTCATGAGGCAATTGAGAATTAGAGCCCTCTCTCGGAAAACCAAGGTGACACTGTATAAGACCTTTGATCATCCCAGTCCTCCTTTACAGCGCAGAGGCTTGGACCTTAACAAAAGCGGATGAAGATGCCCTTGGTCGTTTCGAGAGGAAAACTCTGCGCACTATCTACGGTCCCGTTTGTTCAAACGGTGTATGGAGGAGAAGATATAACGAAGAACTGTACGGGTTGTACAGCGACATCGGCCTGGTACGACGTCTACGGATACAGCGTCTAAGGTGGCTAGGCCATGTAGAGCGCATGGAGGATACAGCTCCGACCCGAAAAGTCTTCGAATCCACTCCGGAAGGAAGGCGCGGCAAAGGACGGCCGCCTCAGCGGTGGCGCACGCAGGTGGAAGGGAACCTCAACCAACTGGGCGTGCGGCACTGGAAACAGCTGGCCAAAGACCGTGCCGTCTGGAGACGCTTGTTGGTTGAGGCCCAGGTTCACCACGGACTGTAGCGCCACCTAAGTAAGTAAGTAAGTAATCAGGTCGCTGGATTATAAGTAAGTGAGAGTGAGGATACAACAAATTAATTAACTCTTGTCACAATATTTTCTAGAAACAATGTGTTCCGAGGATCACGCGTGCCAGTGTGTTCCAAATATTTTAAATAACCAAAAATAAGCCACATTGAAGCCATCATTGACTAGGACTTTTAGGCTACCTATATTACTGCATTGCCATCAAGTGGGCTATACGTTCAGATAGATTGATAAAAATGGTGCCACGGAAATTAAATTCTAAAAATACAAACCTAGCGCGCAGCAACCCAAAAATTTGGACTCAGGCATCAGCAAAGGGAAAAAACAGAACTTGTCAACTACCCAATACCGCTAAGAAACAGCGTGTTAGACAAGTAATAATAACGATCTGAACCTGGAAAAGCAATAAGCATTCCTTTTTCCATACTACTTTGCAGCCATTACATGAAGGGCTGTAGAAAAGGCAAAAAAAAAAACCCACTACTCACAACAAAATTTATCCATTTCTGAAGCTGATGGTGATGGTTGATATGACAAATCTCAACTTAAAACCGTTAAATGGTGGTGCTGCCAGGATTTACGGCCAAGAAGGTTTTTCTACGTGTTTGGTGGAATTTCCAAAGAATCATCTATTATAAGCCGTTCCCTTACGACAAGACTCTTAACTTGGACTTGCATTGTCAACAGTTGGACGGACTGAATTAAGCAATTGCCTTAAAGCAGCCAGCTTTGGCTACTAGGAAATAAATTGTGGTCAGCCAGAAGCTCTGCGAGTTTGGTTGGAGAAGGTTCTTATATATGCATCTTATAACCAGCACTAAGCAATTACCTGTTCCTGGTAAAAACAGGATTAGTTGGTTGGGCTACGGCCTAGTAAGCCGTAATCGTAAAAAAACCACAAACTCCGAAACAACCACTAGCCTCTGATATAACGGACCGGATTTATGATGACGACCCTTACAAAAAACGAAAAAAGGACAATGATCCTCGGCTTTGTACGTGGAATGTTAGGTCCCTAAACAGGCCACGTGCAGCCGAACAACTTGCGGATGCCCTAGACCGCTGTAAAGCGGACATAACCGCCATCCAGGAAATGCGATGGAATGGACCGGGTATAAAGCGGATGAAAAACTGCGATGTTAACTACGGCGACTGCTATAGGGAGAGAGGACAACGATTGTTCGGATGCGGATTTGTTGTTCGAGGTAGACTAAGGGAAAAAATCCTAAGCTTTCGGCATGTGAACGAACACCTCATAACAATCCGTATCAAGGCTAAATTTTTCAACATTAGCCTGATCTACGTCCACGCCCCCACGAAAGACAAGGATGACTCCGCCAAAGATGAGTTCTACGATCTCTTAGACAGAACGCATGCCTAATGTCCCAGCTATGACATCAAAATTGTACTAGGAGACTTCAATGCTAAGCCGGATAAGGAAAGCATCTTTGAACGAGTCATCGGCAAACATAGCCTACACGATACTTCCTTCGATAACGGCCACAGGATGATTGATCTTGCTACGGGGCGAAATCTCCTTCTAGCCAGTACGCGCTTCCCGCACCTCGATATACACAAAGGCACTATTCCACTATTCTTAATGTTCGAACTATCCGAAGGGCTAACATCGACTCGGACCACTATATTGTAGTAGCCAAGATGCGCTTACGGATATCACGAACGCAGCGGAGTAGAGTAAGAATACAAAATTATGACGTCGGAAAGCTACTATCGCCAGAAACCGCTCGTGCTTTTACTTATCGCGTCTCCCTTAAGCCCTCCAATATACCTCAATCCTCCACGCTATCAATAGAACAGCAGTGGAGCTTTTGCAAACAAGCCCTGAAAAGCTCTGCATCCGAAGTTTTGGGTTTCAAGGCTCCACCATCTATGAAGTCCACACCAACGGCGGCCCTTGAAGTCATGCTGAGCCTCCCACCCCTGGACTTGTACTGCGAGAGCGTCGCAACCAGAACTGCGCTAAGATTACAGGAATTAGGTCTCTGGAAAAAGAGTCCTCATGGACATGCATCAGTCTTGGATCGATGGGCCGTTTCGAGATTCAGAACCGTAACGGACTATGTCACCCGACTTCCTTCCTGGGAGAGGAGATTCTCTATTAGAATTCCCTCCAGGGAGGAATGGACCGGTGACATGGTACGCACGGAAAGTGAACTGGCACTCTACACCGACGGATCCAAAATGGATGTTGGCACAGGTGCCGGAGTCTACTTTGAGTCTCGGGATATGCATCGCTCCTACAGGCTAGATGATGGATGCAGTGTCTTCCAAGCTGAGGTCTTCGCTATCAAGCAAGCGGCGGACCTGATCAGCAAAGAGAATATCACAGGAAAAAGGATCAGCATCTATGTTGACAGCCAGGCAGCCATTAAGGCTCTGCAGGCAGCATGGATAAGATCCAAACTCGTCAAAATCTGTAAGGAGAAGTTAGAAGAGATATCCAATGTAAATGAGGTGACCCTTTGCTGGGTACCTGGTCATATGAATATCTCCGGAAACGAGAGGGCGGACGAGTTGGCTAGGGTGGGATCAGGTGCTAATATTG
Organism: Eumerus sabulonum; assembly: GCA_951905685.1. Classification (NCBI taxonomy): domain Eukaryota; kingdom Metazoa; phylum Arthropoda; class Insecta; order Diptera; family Syrphidae; genus Eumerus; species Eumerus sabulonum. Next base: position 44,200,164 of record OX645062.1, on the reverse strand, counting down.
CGCAGATCTCAGCTGATGCCAAAACACCACTCAGTGCGCTCTACAGGGAGATACAGACGGAGCTATTGGCGAAAGCCAATAAGCGATGGTGTCGCTTAGATACATGCGCAACGGCGAAATTGACCTGGCCCGTCTATGATAAGAAAAGAACGGAAAATCTGCTGAAGTTCAATCGTGGGAACATTCGACTGGCAGTCGGTGCCCTCACCGGGCATTGCATGCTATCTTATCATGCAGCTCGACTAGGCCAGCCCTACAATGACTTCTGTAGAAGCTGCAGGGACGAAGAGGAAATTGAGTCCGTTCGTCACCTGCTGTGCGAATGCCCGGCGCTAGCCCAAAAAAGGAATATTTTCCTGGGAAGATACTTCCTTTCGGGACTAGAAGAGGTAGGTAATATCGGGCTGAACAGAATACTAGGATTTTTATCCTCGTCTGGCTGGTTCAGCTCGACAGTAAATGTATAGGTATCAACGGGTTAAACAAAACAGGTGGGCACAATGGACTCAACGTAGTCTACGTGAGCCTTGACTTTACGTCAATAGGGCACCCATATACCTAACCTAACCTAACCTAAGGCTCCACCACGAAGAAACACCTGGTTCGATGACGAGTGCAGGAGGATTCACACAGCGAAGCAGGATGCATATAAGGCCTCGCTGCATAAAAGAACAAGAGCAGCTCGTGAGCTCTACGAGTTAAAAAGAAGGGAGGAGCATAAGCTTCTTAGAACAAAGAACAAAGAGCACGAGAAACGCGCGATTGAGGATTTGGAGAGGTGTTACTGCAGGCGTGACGTTCGAAAGTTTTATCAACAGATAAAGCGAACATGCCAAGGTTATAAAGCCAGATGCTGAGGATATGGAAAAACCACTTCTGCAGACTATATGTATAACGGCGATGTTAGTCAATATACCGCTGTCAGGCAGAATGATCCATTTCTAATCGACGAAGACCGCAGAGAATTCTGTCCCCCTGACCTCGACGAAGTTAAGATTGCCACATCGAAGCTCAAGTCAAATAAAGCTGCTGGCGCAGACGGACTGTCTGCTGAGCTCTTCTAGGCACCTGGGGATGACCTGGATTACCATCTCATCTGTAAGATATGTATGGTCAGAGGAAAGCATGCCCGAGGAATGGAGTCTCAGCATCGTATGCCCGATCCACAAGAAAGGAGACCCCTCTGACTGCGCCAACTACAGAGGAATAAGTCTCCTCAACATCGCCTACAAAACCTTCTCTGCCGTTTTGTGTGAACGCTTGAAGCCTTTTGTAAATAAGATGATAGGTCCTTATCAGTGCGGATTCAGGCTAGGGAAGTCCACCATCGACCAAATCTTCACACTACGGCGGATCCTGGAAAAAACCAATGAATTTCAAGTCGACATTCACCACCTATTTGTCGACTTCAAAACCGCATACGACAGCGTAATTAGGGACGAGCTATACAACGCTATGCCTACCTTTGACATACCCGCTTAACTCGTCAGACTATGCAGGATGACTTTGGGGAATGCTCGCTGCTCCATCTGAATCGGTGAACACCTCTTCGATAGTTTTGATGTCAAAAAAGGATTTAGGCAGGGCGATGCGCTGTCGTGTGATTTCTTCAACGTCATATTGGAAATGATTGTGCAAAAATCACTGGCCAATACAAGAGGCACAATCTATTTCAAATCCTCGCAACTCCTTGCATACGCCGACGACATTGACATAATAGGTAAATCACAGCGAGATGTCAATGGGGCGTTTGCGAGTATTCAGTTCGAGGCGGCGAAAGTTGGTCTTGCGGTAAACGAGGGCAAAACTAAATATATGCTGTCATCAAAAAAGGACGCTCCCCACCGACGTCTTGGCCAGACAAAGTTGACTCTATATAAGACCCTTACCATCCCTCCTGTTGTACGGGTCAGAAGTATGGGTACTATCAAAAGCGGATGAGGAGGACCTTGGTTGGTTCGAGAGAAAGATTTTGCGCGTGATTTTCGGGCCTATAAACGCAGACGGGGGATGGAGGAAAGGATTCGACCACGAACTTTACGGGCTGTACACCGACATGAGTCTAGTCGGGCGACTACGGATTCAACGCCTAAGATGGCTGGGCCATGTAGAGCGAATGGACACTACAGCTCCAGCCCGGAGAGTCTTTGTATTCAACCCCGAGGGACGAAGACGCAGAGGACGGCCGCACTTAAGATGGCGCACACAGGTGGAAGGGGACCTCAGCCTACTGGGTATGCGGCAATGGAAAAGGCTAGCGAAAGATCGTGCTAGTTGGAGGGGCATGTTGGTTGAGGCCCAGGTTTACCCCGAACTGTAGCGCCCATTAGGAAGAAGAAGTTCGTTGCTAATATTTCGATAAGCCATAGAAACGGTGTGTGGTTTCAAGATAATTTAGGATATCCGGCCTATTCTTGCTATGGAGATCGGCCCTGCCTTTATGAAGTATTGAATTCAATCCTAAATTAAATGCTAGTTGGTTTGACATTCAGTTCAAAGACCCCTTTAGCAGTTTCACGAATGTCATGCTGTTGTGAGGAGTAGATATACTAAACGAGGAAACACCGCAACTCGCTTAGTACCACTACGGGTGGGTAGTAGAGTATTCTGCAAACAATTAAACTTGAGTCAAGCTCTAAAACAACCAGACTATTGCAACGTCTTTCAGGCGACGTTGTTGGCAATAAAGGATACTCTGTCTTGGCTTAAGTGGAACATATTATCTACTACGGATATTCGAGTTCTCACAGACAGTCATGCAGTCTTGATAACGCTAGAGTCTTATGTGTACACCTCAAAAACAAGCCTTGACTTTCGCCTTTCTCTTAACGAGATGGCCGCAGAGTTTAACATACAACTTCTATGGGTACCAGGACACAGCAACATCTCAGGTAACGAAAGGGCCGACACACTCGCCACACAAGGAACGACACAACAATCAATTAGGTCATGCGAGTGAATACCTCTTGCAACCATTACACAAAAACTCATAAACCTTGCCAGGGCTGAGACGGACGTGAGATCGAATAAGGGACATACCTGCCTCATCACCGGGCAAATCTGAGCTCGGCTCGATAGTCAACGGACTAGGAGAATAATCTCCCTAGAAAGAGCTGATATCTACAAATTAATTGTTGTCATCACTGGTCACTGTCTCATTGGCAGTCATGCGCAAAAACTAGGGCAAGTTGCGAATGATTTCTGGAGATCGAATCCATTCACTAGCTTCTCTGCGCCTGCCCGGCTTTCTGCAAAATCAGGAAACGCTACCTGGGATCCTACTTCTTCAACGTAAGGATAAATTACCTTCTTAATTTTTTAAGAAGCATTAAGTGGTTCCATGAATAGGGGGCAGACCCCCCTCGTAGCAACACAACAGGTCTCTCTGGCCTAAGTGTTTTCTTCCCATTCTAGGGAGGCCACGAACCTACCTACCTACCTACCTAGTACCTTTTGCCAACACGTACACATGGCAATTGTGGAGCTAATACCAGAAAAATATTGCTCAAAGCAAGCAGTTAAAAATATTAAAACTAACATCTTTTAAATTAACATCCGTGCTTGGTCAGGACAGCTCCCTAATGGAATTGAAAACAAACGAAAACATCTTTATAGGTCCATAAACTCACTCGGAAAGGCTTTCTCCTATAATTCCCACTTGCCATCACTCAAACACTCGGTCTTTAATTATAGCATCACACCTCTTAAAGAGCAACACACTCAGTCCGCCCACGTCTAGTTCGAGGTACGAGAAGGTATTTGGCCAACTCCACCCTCGCCAGGCGGATGTGAGGAAATGTAATTTATTCGTTGCCGCCGCGCTCACAGTCGAGACCAGCATACAAATTCAATATTCTTGCACACCTTGCCACGCCAGGTTCTTTGGCATTTACCGTAAGCCATCATCTATCCATAGGTAGAGCAGAATAGGTGTATGCGGGTCGGATCGACTTATCCTTTCGCGTAACAATCCCATTGAGAAATAAATAAGATGGCGCAGTCAAGTTGAAGGAAAACTTTTTCTTCTATCACTTCTTCATCGTGCTGGAGCCGCCATCAACATCAACATCATCATTTTCCCTTGACTGCAAACACAACAAAAACATCCCTTAAGGCAGCCCTCTTCAGCATTTTATCATGTGCCAGTGAATCCTGGACTCGTTTCTTTCGATTCCTCTTTTCCATTTGCCTGGCACTCTCTCCATCCGTCATCGGTGTTTCGACCGGAAAAGTAATAGACAATTTAAGAATCAAGTTACGGCCGTAACCAAACACACAGAATTCCACATACTATACCCGTATATGCGTGTAACTAGGGGATGGTTCGAGTGCCTCCATGGGACAAAAACAACAGCGAAGAAGAAGAAATGAGCACAATTTAAATGGAGATAAGGACATGGTTGCGAGGCAGGAATATGTACACCCACCCCGTATTACCAGAAATAAATTGCTTAGACACACATCCTCGCGGCACATTCCCCACGATCCCCATATACCCAGTATAAGAGTTCCATCACATCCTATCATATCGCCAATTGGATGGACCATTTGCCATAGCTACACGAAGCACCAAGAGGACTTCTCTGAATTTCGTGTTTATTCTTCAGCTTTGCAATCATATTATGTGACATTGATCCTTTTTCCATCCTCCTCCATATCCTTCACACATCTTTGCGTGCCTCTTGTCTCATCTAGATCCATACATATGTATGGTGGAATGTTTGTACTTTTCATATGGTATGTGGGTGAAGCACGGCGGAGCCTAGATAGTACGAGTAGTTTTGATGTCGACTTTCATCAATAGATTTACTCGAGTAAATCGCAGAGAAAGGAATCGTCTAATGGTCGTTGAGTCGTTCCTTAATTAGGATATGCCGGCGACCTGATTTCCGTTTTTTTTTTTGTTTTCTTTTCAGATTGAAATTGTGCGGATAGAGATACAATTTTAATTTTCGAATCGTTAGATATGTAGGATGAGATGAGATTCTGAAACATTGAATTTATTTGTTTATACCGAGCTGCATGGAGGCCGAAGCAGGCTTTTGAGATCCTCCGAGTCAAGGATTTCTCGGCGACTTGATGTTTGTTTTCCATCTCAATATAAATAGGACTATGGTTATGGGGGAGTGGGGGGGGGGGGGGAGGGGGGTATTATTGTGCAAAGAAATAAGTCGAATTGGGCCAAGAGGACAATTTTCGGCTGTTTCTGAAATACAAATTGACTTCATTAGCTCTGGCGGGGTGGTTTGCTATGAGATTGAAGGGCGATTGTCGCTAATGGAGCGCCACAAGAATAATATTTCATTCGGAGCTCCTTTTCGTCTGCGATTTATTCCAATTTACTTTTATCTCTGTGTCTCGTTTCGCAAACATCTCATTCCTATGGTATACGTCTTGAATCCTTTATTGGACGCTGAATAAGCAAAACTGCCACATTTGGGCCAACGAGGAACGATGTAAGCAGCCGATGCATGTTCTTTTTTTTTTTTTTTTGTTTTTTTTGAAGGCTTCTGCTATCTGTTGGAGCACTCAGACACAAATACTGGTCCATTGTACTCCAGACAGATACCTCACATTACTATATTTTTCCCGTTTTCCGGAGAAAAATGGAAAAATGAGAAGAAGCTTCAGTGATGTAGAGCTAAGAGATTCAGCACACACGACGTCGGCCCCAAGGGAACGTCACCGTGCGTGAGCAAAGTGTCACAGTCACAGAACAAATACTCTGTAGTGTCATCCTCCTCACAACATGCAGCACAGGTAGGCGTCCCACTGAAGCCAAGCATGCAGAGGTGCTTAGCAAAAGTGTCATGGCCCGTTATGACTGCCACAAGTCTTCTGCAGTCGATTCTCCTTAAAAACAGGACGAATACTGCGGATTTCTTGCAGACATCATGGCATACACGCTTAGTTAATCGACCAAGGCTTGCTGATAAGGGACTCCTTAACGACAGACTGGCAAAGTATTTATTACATGCCTTCTGTTGATCAACAGGTAGAATCTTTTTTGCAAAAATTAATAATCTTTTCAATAACCATGTCCCCATCTCAAGTCGTATGATTAATAACAGAAGGTGCGAATGGTTCACTCACAAGATCGAATTGCTTATCGAAGATAGGAATAGGGCCTGCAAAAGGTGGAAGAAGTACAAAATACTCGAACTCCGAAATGAGTATAGACATATCATAAATAACGTCAACAGAGAAGTTGTAATGGCCAAAAAGATTTTTTACGAGTCCAAGTTTAAACTTGGTTTAAATAGCGCAATTCTGTGGAAGAACATAAGGGAATTAGGTATCGGGAAGCAGAAACCCTATGTCCCTATTGAGATAGACCCTAATGTCAAATTTGCAGCTGCTTCGATTGACTCTGACGCGTTGTGCAATAAAGTTGCCGAAAGGCGCTTATTTAAGGAGGCAGGTGATGCAATCGCACCTGCCCTACCACAAAAGTTTTGCTTCCAAAGTATTCATCTGAACTTGAAGTTCTCAAGGCTTTCCGTTCTATAAAATAGAATGCAATTGGCTTGGATGGTATGACCGATCTCTATACTCTCGTTTATACCAAAAGCTTTTGAAAAACTCATGAGCCAACAAATCCATAATTTTCTGAAGGAATTTAGCCTATTATCTTCTAATCAGTCTGGCTTTAGACCACAACATAACTGTACCACGGCATTATTAAGCCTAGGCGACGACTTTCTATATGAAATGGATAAAGGTCACGTAACATCTCTAGTATTGCTTGACTTTTCGAAAGCGTTTGATACTGTGCCACACCAAATATTGCTAGCCAAACTCCAAAATAATTTTAACTTTGACTTTACAGCGCTAAAACTACTTAGAAGTTACCTTATTCGGAATTACCTATGCCGGCGTTACACAAGGATCTGTAATGGGGCCACTACTGTTCACGCTATTTAACAACGACCTACCTGCAGTGCTAAACAATGTAAAATACCAATGTACGCAGACGATGTACAACTGCATCTGAGCTATCCATTGGAACTGGTAAATATTGCAACTGAACGTTTCAACGCGGCCTCTATTGCTGAGTGGTCGAAAAATGAAAAAACTTGCTTTAAATGCTACTAAAAGCCAGGCTATTGTTATTAGTCAAAATATGCTAGATACTGCACGCCTACCCCGGCTCTTTGTTGACAGTTCAGCCTTAGCCTACGTTCCTAAGGTTAAAAACCTTGGAGTTATTTTTAATCAAAGGCTAACTTGGGAAGATTACGTGAAGGTCACAGTTCCTAAAGTCTACAGGACACTGCGAGCATTAAACCAAGCAGGAGACTGTATTTCCTTAATAACCAAAGCAACGCTAGTAAAGACCCTGCTGTTGCCAATTCTTTTGTATGCTCACCCAGTTTTTTGTGTTCTTGACAGCTCCAGTAAGCGCAAATTCAAAGTAGCAGTCAACGGTACTGTAAGATACGTTTACAACCTACGCAGAAGAACACATATATCAGCTTATGTCCATTACTTCTTTGGAATGAGCCTATAGAATTTCCTCGATTGCAAGATACTGACTTTTCTATTCAACCTGATGGCTCCAAGCTGGAGCACGGCGTAGGATCGGGAATATTATCGAGACATCTGAATATCTCAAGCTCACTCGAGCATCTTTCAAACCGAAGTTCTAACGATTCAGGAAGTTTGCAAAAAGCTCTGTACAGTCCGCCCTAATTACAGGTCCACCGACCTGTAACGACAGCCAAGCCTCTATTAAAGCACTTTCGTCTGCTGCCACCTTCTCGAAACTGGTGGATCAATTCAAGAAAGAAATCAAATAAGCTTGCGATTGGACTGGTTTCAGGACATAGCAATATAGAGGGGAATGAGAGGCCTATCGCTGAACCTTCTCAAAGCAACATCCTTCAACACTTTTTCAATATACCAAATCAGCTGGGTACAGGATATCAGGAAAAACCTGGCCCTCATATTCAAAAAACAAAAAAAAACGACCACCTCAATAGACATTGTTCCAAAATAGCTCGAATCGTTTCAATCAGTACAGGCCATTGGCCTATTGGAACTCACGTTACCAGAATAGGAATCCAGTCTAAGACCCATTGTCGCAGTTATCCCAACAGACATCCATAGGAAACCCTGCACCATTTTCTCTGCCCAGCACTGGCAAGTTGTAGATTTTGCGTCTCTCGCAAATACTTCCTTGATGACCTCTCAGAGATCAACAGAGGCTAACCACAGTTTGACCAACATAGCCAGTTTCCTTAAATCTACATGCTGGACTTAAATGAATAACCCTTTTCACATGCCTTCGTTTAACGAGTTTTGTGGCATCATAACGGCGTCTGTGCGCGATTTGTAGGCAGATGCGTAAGTCGGGTGGCCACCTGAACTCACCTACATATACACATTGGTTTCGCAGTAAAGTCTCCGCCGTTTTTTTGACATTAGGTGGTGTTGATGCAAATATACATACTTACTTATCAGGCCAGCGATTCATGGAGGATCTGAGCCTGAGCTATAGCTGCCTTCCATACTTGACGGTCCCGGGCACGCTGCATCCAGTTATTAAGACCAAAATGTCTTACATCCACGATTACTTGGTCTTTTTACCGGAGGTTCGGTCTTCTTCTTCTCGAACCAGGAGGCTCGGAGGCGACAACCCTATTAGCTGGAGCGTTGATGTCCATGCGCACGATGTGGCCGAGCCAGTTTAGTCGACGGATCTTTGCCTTCCGGACTACATCCACATCTTTGTACAGCTCTTAGAGTTCGCCGTTGTGTCTTCTTCTCCATTTCCCTTTCCCACAGACAGGACCAAATATCCGCCGCAGAATTTTTCCTTCGAAAGAACCCAAAATCAGCTCCGCTGTCCTGCTTATCGTCCAGCTTTCGGCTCCGTACAACAAGACTGGCAGTATGAGCGTTTTCTAAAGCATGACTTTGGTCTTTCGAGTGAGGAGTTTTGACCCCAGTTGATTGGATAAGTCGAAGTAGCAGCGGTTGCCAAGGGCGATTTTATGCCGGATCTCCACTGTGGTGTCATTTGTGGAATTTACCTTTGTCCCGCGGAAATTGTAGCTGTCAATTGTTATATTTTGTCCCAAGTGATGAGCGAAGGATTGTGGTTTTTGCTTGACAGCCTGTACATCGTTTTGTCCTCATTGACCTTAGACCTTAAGACCTTAAGACCAACTCGTTTCGCCTGATCTTCAATCGCCGTGAATGCTTCCACAATGCCATGGCGAGAACACGCGATGATGTCGATATCATCCTCGTATCCTAGCAGCTGGACGGACTTGTATCGATTCGAAACTCGTTGGTCTCTTCCAGGATTTGTCGAAGTGTGAAAATTTGGTCTATAGTCGATTTGCCGGGCCGGAAGCCGCACTGGTAGCGGCCGATTAGTACGGTGCAAAGTGGCTTTAGACGTTCACACACTACGCTAGACAGGAACTTGTATGCGACATTGAGCAGGGATATACCCCTATAACGCCTTTTTTGTGGATGGGGCAAATAGAGCTGGTATTCCAGTCGGGCATGCTTTCATCTTCCCAAATTCTTCAGATGATCTGGTGCATGCTCCCTACCAGAACGCGGAGGCTCAACTTGGATTGAGCAGAGACAGAGATCGAAGCTGACGTTTGCCATATTAAACGCGTTAAAGAATCTCAAGATATAGGGGGCGTGCAAGTAGTAAAAGTTTTTGAACTCAATGAAAAATCGGCGCGCGCTCGAAAGTTTGGACATTTGTGACCATGGTTCGTGACCGACGCAAAATTTTGCCTTATCCACAATCAATGTACCTGCGCAATGCTAAGATATGTCAGTGTGCGAAATATCATTACAATCGGCCGTCACGTTTTCGAACAGTTCACGGACGTGCGCTTTTTCCTTGGAGTCGAGTAGAGAGAGGCTTCGCTTACGCTTCGCCTCAATTACAGAATTAGATGATTTGTCAAAGTTGTTGATTTCTGCCAACACAAATTTCTTGAGCGCTCTCTTTTGCCCAAAAGTATGAATTTTTTGAGTACGGGAACAGACTTTCGTAGTTTTTCGCAGTTTTTCGTAGATTTTCGTTGTTTGCGACACGTACGGTAACACACCCACTGTATCTTTCGTCAGATTCAGACAAGACATGCCCCGATAGAATTCGTTTTTTACAGATTTCACTCCAATTCTGGATGTAAAAAACCAATTGCATATACACCAAGGTTTATGGGAAATAACGCTTTGCTTTCTAGACATATCCCATTATATCATTGACGAAATAGCAGCCTTTTAAGCATGTTACATACTTGAATACTCATCGCATCAATCCGTGACCTATGTGATATGAATAGGTGCAAATACCCTGTTTCGCTCATTTTATGTCTGTTTCGAACAAAAGAACCTCCCAATTCAAAAGCTATATTTTTGCATGCTTTAACGCCTCTTAAGAACCTTGAGCATGGTTCTATGGCACCTGTCATAAATGAATGCTTTCAGCCAAATGCCTATAGAGGACGCCGTCATTTAGTAAAAGATATTCCCTCATCGTTTCCTTTTTTATGGCTCACGTATGACCGTTAGACTTTTATAGCTATTTCTACGGCTTCTTCACGCCGTGTTCTGAGCTCTAATGATCTCCAAAACATACAATTAATGAATGCACGTTCACCCGGTTAGGAGTCACGTTCACCTCCGCATCCCTATGAGCTCTCTGAAGCTCTTGCACTAAACCCGAGAGTAATTGGCATACTTTAACCCTTCATTCCCATCCAGTTGGAGGCATGAAAAAATAATTCATTCAACTTCAATTGAAGCGCAACGAACTAACAAAACGACGACGAACTGCAAACAAGTCAGTGGCACTGGCCCGACCCGTACGCCCGTCAATCGTGGCAGCCTAGACGGACATAGTCTGTAACATTTCTCTGCATCAGCCTGAAAGTTCATTCACTCACTGTCGGTCGGCAGGTAACCCATTTAATTACGAGACACTTGAAGTGTATACACCTGTAAGTGGTCGACCCAATTTCTGGCAATCGTACGGTCAACATTTTTTCATTAGTCCTGCGTAATAAGGATCAAAAACAAAAGAGAGAAAGAGGAAACGTTAATGAAAGGAAAAAAGGGAAAAGAGTGTTCCTTTGCAAACGGAACGGTTCACTGCGGTTCTCCCATTCTAGCCACATCTCTATTTGTGATGCTCCTGTGTTGGCTATAAATCGAATCCACTGGGAAATCTATATTATTACCACAACCAACAGCAACAACAACGGCATCCAGAACTCAGTGGAGAAGCATTGCAATCTCATAGGCAAGGCGCCTAGCAATGGCAGCGTGAAGGGTAACAACCTTTCACGTATTGATTCACGATTGAAAGGCAGGAAAGACGACGCGTGTTAAAGGCAACCACCGTATCCTGGTTTCTATTTTTCCACTCCATTCCCTGATGGTGAGCCAAGGGGGGTTAGAATGGTTGGAGACGACAACAACAACGTTTACACGAACATTTATGTAAGGACGCGATGTATTTCAACAACCGTGAATGTATTTTCCACGAGAGGCTGTGCACTTGACTTTTTTCTTTTTTTCTTGTGAAGAGAATTGGAAACGCAAACAGTAAATGGTACTGCGCACCAGAAGGAATGATGGGGTATGTGGCGGTAAGTTCGTTTACTTTTGATCCTTGGAACACGAAAATAAAAAGGAAAACAACCCAGAAATGTGGCATTCATTTTTGTTCTTATATGGGCATGAAGGATGCTTAATTCGTATTAGGTGAGTTGTGATTCTAGGTTCCTTTTCATTGCTGGATTCGAAGAACAGCTGTCGGAGCCTACCGGGCTGGATTGTTACACTAATTGAAGGGTCTAATATGCGCGTCAGTGATTCGGAAGCAAGTGTATCCACACCGCAATTATAGAAGCATATTCCACCTACTCCGGGCGGGCAGGATACGTACTCGTTAATGGCGATGAATAGTGGCCGGTGGGTAAGTGAATGAGTGGCTGGCGGAAACTCATATTGTGACCTAAATGCCTTTTTTTACGGTCTGCTGATGACGGGAAGCACTCGTGTGGGGACCTTAATGACCTCGCTTGGTTCGCCTTTCCTCCGATTTCGTCAGTCGTTTTTGTATCCTTTTGCTGGCATAATTAATTGCTTTTTCTATTTGGGTATTGTAATTTGTGAAATAGAAGCGTTGGTTTGCAGACGTTTACTGGGAGGCTTCTAGGCTGTACTGCATGAGAAAAGTAATTCATTTCATTTTGTGTTTAACAACCCTAGCGCAGAGAATTGCCTAGACACTGCTTTTACGAGGACTGTAAAAATTGGTGCTTATTAGGGGATGATACTAAAGTGTGCGATTTGATATTGTAGACTTTTAGTTCCTGGTCTTAAACATATTCTTTGTGGTTTCACAGTATTTTTCACACCTCTAACGGTATTAGATCCGTAGATCTAATGGGGTTACGCATACAGGGCAAAGTCCTTAATCGCTCACAACGTGGCAAGTCGCCAACGACGCACGATTCCTGTCCATGCGCAGCCCAAGTCGACGTACAGCCCTTCTCGCGGCCAGTGAACCGAAGTACGCGGTGCGCGTTCTGGGTAACAGAGCGCTAACCAACCCGAACAGTCTGGTGGTTGTGCGTAAGGCTAACAACCCGACCACGTAAAAAAATCAAGTTATGAAAGAACGACTAGCCTCGGATATAGTATATGGATCCCAAAACCGACGACGACACGGCACGAAGAAGGACAAGGCTTTACGGGTGCGCACTTGGAATGTCAGAACTCTATACACATATAGTATGTATGTTGGCGTTACAGTCCATGAAGAACCTGAGCCGAGCTTCTCTCAATAACACATATAGTACGCTAAGTTTTTTGTAAGCATTTTCTTGGCAAAATTTAATAATAAAAGTAATTAATCACTGTAGATATTAAGTAGTCGAAAGACATAGACTAAGTAGATAGATAGTGTTTGTTTTAGAGTGCCCGCAGAGGTTCAGTAAGACATCTAATGTAGCTATGATATAAGCTAGTTTTAGTCATTTTGTCTAGCACGTAAAAATGAATTTAAAATGCAAAAAAACAAAAAAACAAAAAAGGTCTGTACACATTTGGTATTGCACAAAAATTGGGAAATATCCTCATGCAGTATAAGGCGGAGGATGGCAATGAACTAACAAAGGCTTCGTAGGAGTAGCATCTGTCCGACGGATGCTGGCCTGCTAAAAATCGAGAAGAGCCACCGCAGTCGAACATCTTGCGGCACTATTAGTAAGTCCCATCCCCACCACCTCCTATGGAAATTGCAGACGGGGAAGGGCGTAAGGCGAGCCTCCTGCGCCAAAAAAAAACAGGATTAGTCGGTTGGGCTGCCTAGTAAGCCGTAACCGTAAAAAAACCTAAAAACTCCGAAACAACCATAAGCCTCGGATATAACGGACCGGATTAATGCTGACGACCCTTGCAAAAACCGAAAAAAGGACAATGACCTTCGGCTTTGTACGTGGAATGTAAGGTCCCTAAACAGGCCACGTGCAGCCGAACAACTTGCGGACGCCCTAGACCGGTATAAAGAGGACATAGCCGCCATCCAGGAAATGCGACGGAATGGACCGGGTATAAAGCGGATGAAAAACTGCGATATTTACTACGGCGACTGCTATAGGGAGAGAGGGCAACGATTGTTCGGATGCGGATTTGTTGTTTGAGGTGGACTAAGGCAAAAAGTCCTTAGCTTTCGGCATGTGAGCGAACGCCTCATAACAATCCATATCAAGGCTAAATTTTTTAACATCAGCCTGATCTGGCGTCCACGCCCCCACGGAAGACAAGGGTGACTCCGCCAAAGATTAGTTCTACGATCTCCTCGACAGAACGTATGCCCAATGTCCCAGCTATGACATCAAAATGTAAGGGTAAGGAAAGCATATTTGAACGAGTCATCGGCAAACATAGCCCACACCACACCACATACGATATCGGACACAGGCTGATTGATCTTGCTACGGGGTGAAATCTCCCGTACTCCCCTAGCCAGTACGCGCTTCCCGCACCTCGATATATACAAAGGCACCTGGCGGTCTTCTGATCAATCGACTATCAACCAGATTTATCACATCTCGATTGACGTCAGACACTCCCCCACTATTCTTGATGTTCGAACTTTCCGAGGGGCTAACATCGACTCGGACCACTATCTTGTAGTAGCCAAGATGCGCTTACGGATATCACGTTATGAAGTCGTAAAACTACAACCGCCAGAAACCGCTCGTGCTTTTATCGATCGCGTCTCCCTTAAGCTCTCCAATACACCTCAATCCTCCACGCTATCAATAGAACAGCAGTGGAGCATTTGCAAACAAGCCCTGAAAAGCTCTGCATCCGAGGTCTTGGGTTTCAAGGCTCCACCACGAAGAAACACCTGGTTCTATGACGAGTGCAGGAGGATTCAAACAGCGAGGCAGGATGCATATAAGTTCCCGCTGCATAAAAGAACAAGAGCAGCTCGTGAGCTCTAGGAGTTAAAAAGGAAGGAGGAGCATAAGCTTTTCAGAAGAAAGAGCACGAGGAGCGCGCGATTGAGGATTTGGAGAGGTGTTACTGCAGGCGTGACGTTCGAAAGTTTTATCAACAGATAAAGCGAACATGCCAAGGTTATAAAGCCAGAACGGTAGCCTGCAGGGATGAGAACGGACACCTAGTAGTAGAACCGCAGTCGATGCTGAGAATATGGAAAACCACTTCTGTAGACTGTGTAACGGCGATGTTAGTCAATATACCGCTGTCAGGCAGAATGATCCATTCCTAATCGACGAAGACCGCAGAGAATTCTGTCCCCCTGACAAGTCGCATACAGCTGTTGGCGCACACGGAATGTCTGCTGAGCTCTTCAAGTCAGCTGGGGATGACCTGGTTAGGAGCATGCACCAGCTCATCATTAAGATATGGTCAGAGGAAAGCATGCCCGAGGATTGGAGTCTCAGCATCGTATACCCGATCCACAAGAAAGGAGACCCCTCTGATTGCGCCAACTACAGAGGAATAAGTCTTCTTAACATCGCCTACAGAATCTTCTCTGCCGTTTCGTGTGAAAGCCCGAAGCCTTTTGTAAATAAACTGATAGGTCCTTATCAGTGAGGATTCAGGCCAGGAAAGTTCACCATCCACCAAATCTTCACATTATGGCAGCTCCTGGGAAAAACCAATGAATTTCAAGTCGACACTCACCACCTATTTGTCGACTTCAAGGCCGCATACGACAGTGTAATTATAGACGAGCTTTACAACGCTATGTCTACCTTTGACATACCTGCTAAACTCGTCAGACTATGCAGGATAACTTTGGGGAATGCTCGCTGCTCCATCTGAATCGGTGATCACCTTACCGATAGTTTTGATGTCAAGAAAGGATTTAGGCAGGGCGATGCGCTGTCGTGTGATTTCTTCAACGTCATATTGGAAATGATTGTGCAAAAATTACTGGCCAATACAAGAGGCACAATCTGTTTCAAATCCTCGCAACTCCTTGCATACGCCGACGATATTGGCATAATAGTTAGATGACAGTGAGATGTCAATGAGGGGTTTGCGAGTATTGAGATGGAGGCGGCGAAAATTGGTTTGGCAGTAAACGAGGGCAAAACTGAATGTATTCTGTTGTCAAAATAGGACGCTCACCACCGACGTCTTGGCCAGAACGTTTGTATTGGCAGATTTGAGTTTGAGGTAGTTAAGGACCTCGTCTACCTTGGCTCCGCAGTGACCTGGAACAACGACATCAGTTCCGAAATCAAACGCAGAATTACTCTTGCCAATCGCTGGCAACTGAGTAATAGAGCCCTCTCCCGAACGACAAAGTTGAATCTATGTAAGACCCTTATCATCCCGGTCCGATTGTACGACGCAGAAGCATGGACACTATCAAAAGCGGATGAGGAGGCCCTTGGTCGGTTCGAGAGAAAGATTTTGCGCGTGATTTTCGGGCCTATAAGCGCAGACGGGGAATGGAGGAAAAGATTCAACCACGAATCTTACGGGCTGTACAGCGACATGAGTCTAGTCAGGCGTCTACGGATTCAACGCCTAAGATGGGTGGGCCATGTAGAGCGAATGGACACCACACCTCCAGCCCGGAGAGTCTTTGAAACTAACCCCGAGGGACGAAGAAGCAAAGGACACAGGTGGAAGGGGACCTCAGCTAACTGGGTGTGCGGCAATGGAAAAGGCTAGCAAAAGATCGTGCTAGTTGGAGAGGCATGTTGGTTGAGGCCCAGGTTCACCCCGAACTGTAGCGCCCATTAAGAAGAAGATGAAGAAGTATAAGGCGGAACACCGTGGCGCAATGGGTAGTGTGTTGGCCTTTAACGCCAATGACATGGGATTGAATCCCGAAACAGCCATTCACGGTGTTTCTCCTCAGAGGGGTTCTGACGAAACCCCCTATAGTAAAATTGTCATGAAAAGCTTCTCGAAATTCGCCGTTCGGAGCCGGCAATAAACTGTAGGTCCCTTTCACCTATGAGGAAATGAAATCGCACACAACACGGGTGATTGAAAGAAGTTCGGCTTTGGTCCCTCATGGACTGTAACGCCAACATACATACATACATACAGTATGAGGCGGATATTACTGCGATCCACGAAATACGCTGAATAAGAAATGGGGTAATAAGGAAACAATATTGCGACATCTATTATAGCTATCACATAAGGTTGCAAATATTGGGATGCGGATACGTTGCAGGAAAACGGCGTAGTTTGAAGGTTATCGACTCTAAACCAGTAAATTATCGCATTCCGCATTCAGGGAACGTTTTATAACATAAACATGATTCATACATGTACGTGCCCCCACCGATGAGGCTGAGGAGTTAATAAAACAGGATTTCTATGACCTCTATAATGGAACATACGGAGCCTGTCCGGAGTACATAAAAATCGTACTCGGGGACTTCAATGACAAAGTCGGCAAGAAAAACGTCTTTGACGACGCGATCGGGAAGAAAGATTTCCCCGGCACAACGGCTTCCGATTAACAGATTGTACGATAACTAGTAAAAGGTGATAAATAGCGCAAGACTCGCTCACAGAAAGTTCCACTTAGCAACCTGGCTATCTCTATATGGTCGAACCGCCAACTAAATCGACCATGTGCTGATTGACGTAAGGCACGCGTAAAATATCCTAAATGTGGAAACATTCAGGGCCGCTAACGTAGACTCTGACCATTACCAGGTAGCAGCGCGATTCAGAGCTCGACTGTCCAATGTCTGAAAGCTGCAACCACCAACAAAATGGCGGGTAGACATTGGGTGGCTGCACACACCGGATATGTACAGAGACTACAGGGAGCGGCTGGGTGAAAGCTGAAAACACCCTAAGCTACAGACCACCCCCGACCAGAAACCTGTGGTACGATGGCGAATTGCGAAAAGGATGCGAGCAAAAGATGAAGCGTATCAGAAGCGTCAGAAGAAGGGGGAAAAGAAGCTACTGAGAAAAAAGAAAATAGCTTTCGCAGCTTCCCAGCTCAAGGACATCGAAGAGGCCCGAGATGGACAGAATACTAGATCTTTCTACAAAAAGGCCAAAGCCCTTGCCCACGCACTCAGGCTGTCCGAATTTGTGAAGCTGTCACCGACTCGCAGATAATAGTGAATATGTTTAGCTAGCACTTCCAGCATCTGCTTAGCTGACATAACCAAGAGAGAGTGATAGGGCCAGAAAAAACCCAACGCCAGTCGAAGAATAAATCCCCCACCCAGTTTAGAGGAAGTCAGCTCAGATATACATACATACATAAGCTGAAATCCAACAAAGACGGTCTTCAGGTTGAGCTTCTTAAGACCGGCGGTGGTATTCTGGTAGGGATCATGCACCAGATCATCTGTCAAAACTGGAAGGATGAAAGCATGCCCGACGATTAGCTAACCAGCTCTATCTGCCCCATATTAAAAAAAAAGGTGATCCTATGTCTTGCACTAACTACCGATGCATAACCCTGCTCAATGTCGTCTAGAAGATCCTATCCAGTATATATACTATGTGAACGTCTTTAGCCGTTTTGTAACTCACTAATAGGCACGCACCAGGACTGCTTTTGGCATGGCAAATCGCACATGATCTTCATATTACGGCAGATCCTGCAAAAAACCAAAGAGTTCCAGGTCGATACTCACCACTTTTTATTGACTTTAAAGTCGCATACGATAGCATTCATCGTCAAGAGTTCCACAGGAGGATGGCCGTATTTGAAATCTCGGGAAAATTGATTCGAATGTGTCGCACCACTCTGAAAGACTCGCGATGCACTGTGCAATTGAACCTCATACCTCGGAACCTTTCCAAACATGCACCTTGTTTTGGAAAGGAGACGAAGAAAAATCCGTAAACTCTACGCGCTGTATAATAATGTGGACGTAGTCCGGAAGGCAAAAATCCGTTGACTACATTGGCTCTGCCTAATCGAGCGCATGGACGACCGCGCTCCAGCAAGGGCCTTCGAATCCCAACCACCTGATTCGTGAGGTCAAGGGAGACCGATCATCCGATTCAGAGACCAAGTTATCGCGGATATTAGGAAACCTGGACCCTCCAATCGGAAGCAGCGTGCCCGAGACTGAGATGAATGAAAACAGGTTCTTGTCCAGGCTCAGGTTTTCTAGGGGTCGCTAGCCTGTCTAGTAAGTAAGTAAGTATGGGCCAAAAATAACATGACGCCTTTGACAAGGTGCACTTTTTTGTGCTCAATTTTGTACAGAATTACATTGGTTTTTGGATTTTTTGGAAAGCCCTTCTACTCAAATGCTTGCTGAACCCAAAAAACGATGATAATTCTGCCTCCAATAACTGCACTGGCATCCGCGGTAACATGGAGCCAGGGTAGGGTTTTTGACTCAACATTCTCTGACCAAAGAAGCTTATCTTAGATCAATCCCAGGTACTTAGCTTCCTTGGATTTCGGGATGGGAGTGCCTTTTAGTACCAGCTGAGTCGTGTCAGTATTTTTCCTCCTTCTCGTGAAGAGAACGACATCGGTCTGAAGAGCATTGACCGACAGCCCAATTCTAGTACACCAATCATCGATCACATTTTACGCCGCCTGTGCTTTTAGACGGACAGTCGCTAATCGCCGTCTTGCGGGCAGCCTCTGTTTACGCCGGATTCTACATTCGTCGAGGCCTACATGAGAGGTCAATGTCCTGCGCACCAGCATTGCTTTGATCCAAAAAAAACAGTTCTTCGTCTACGCCATGCCGTCTGGCAGCGTTACACATCCTGTCCAAAGTTGCTTTGTCAAAAGCTCCCTTTCCTTTCGAGCGTGTAAGCAGTTCTTCGAACCAGGTTTTGAAGCGCAGTCTCGCAGGATTTTTCACGCTGATAATCATGTTGAATCTCCGAAAGAGGATACATTTGAAGGCTAACCTTGCACACGTGCGCGAAGTCCCCAAAGTCTACCAGTCTCTCCATGCATTTCAGCAGAAAGGATGTTAGACTAAAACTCTAGGCAAGTGAGTAATCCTCTTTTTCCTATTTTGGGAATAGAGACTACTTTCACCGTGCGCCAAGGAATAGGTACGTAACCAAGTGCCAGACTAGCAGTGAACATTTTTTTTCACAGGAGGGAGCAGCTGCATAACAGGATATATCCCATCGGTGCCAGGCGATTTAAAGTCATCGAAGGATGCCACAGCAAATTCAATGACTTCAGTCGTTACAACACGCGATGCAATATACCAGCTACGCCGACTTGTTTTCATTGTTTCAGTTGCAGATTGCCTAGGAGGAGCGTGCAACGAGCCGATCTAATTTCCCGGGAAATAAGTCTGAAGCAGTCAACTTAGAGTTTCCGCTTTAGAATCAATACATGAGTACATCTAACTTTGTCGATTTTCCCCCTTTGTGGACTTTTACCAACTTACTGGTCGCGCTCAAAGATTTGATCTCTTCACAGAAGGTCTGATAAGAATCATTTTTCGTTTTACGAATAAGCTTCTTTCGATTTGAGCAATTCATTCAGGAAACTTCTGGCTTCCCCTTCGAACCATTGGAGCTTGGCATTCTATCAGGGAACCAATTTTCGTGCAGGAAGACTTGTTGATAGGACATGCGAGTTCGAAAAAATTGTTGATGGCGCTATTTAGGTTATGAACGGTGTTCTCTATCAATAGTTTCGTTCAAAGTTTAGGTAGGGGCTGAGTGAATTTCCCAAGCTCCTCTCTAAATCGTACCCAGTCCTTCTTTCTCGGATTCCGTCTTGGTTTCAAGGGGGAGCGTAGCATCAGGCAAGACTCTCCAGTTAGTGATGTCCTTCACATATCTGTTGGACAGGGTTGGACAGTTTTGGGCGTTAGCATCGCAGCACAAGATAAAACCAATCTTTCACCAATCATCAAGGTCGAGTATGAACGCACCGAGATCTCAAATGTTAAGCATAGTTGTAGGGAAGGCGACGTGCTGTCATATGACTTTTTCAACATTGAGAAGATCATGCGAAACTCACAGGCTAACACTGGAGACATGATCTTCGAAAAGTCCGTTAAATTGCTAGCTTACGCGGATGACATAGACGTGATTGGTCGAACACAGCGAGCAACCATTGGAGGGTTTGTTGGCAATGAAGCGGAGCCGGACAAAAGTAGTCTGGCGGGAAACGAGGGCAAAACAAAGTTTATGCTGTCATCAAGGAAGGACTACACCAGCGCTGAGATAAAACGCAGAATCACTCTTGCCAACCGCTATTTCTTTGGGCCCAAGAGGGAATTGAGAAGTAGAGCCCTCTCTCGGAAAACCAAGGTGACACTATATAAGACCTTGATCATCCCAGTCTTCCTTTACGGCGCAGAGGCTTGGACCCTAACAAAAGTGGATGAAGATGCCCTTGGTCCTTTCGAGAGGAAAATTCTGGGCTCCATCCCGTTTGTTCAAACGGAGCATGGAGGAGAAGATTTAATGAAGTACTGTACAGGTTGTACAGTGACATCGGCCTGGTACGACGTCTACGGATACAGCGTCTAAGGTGGCTGGGCCATATAGAGCGCATGGAAAATACAGCTCCGACCCGAAGAGTCTTCGAACCCACTCGGAAAGAAGGCGCGGTAGAGGACGGCCGCATCTACGGTGCCGCATGCAGGTGGAAGGGTCCTTAACCAAAGGACCCAAAAACCGTACCAGCTGGAGACGCTTGTTTTTTTTTTTTTTTTTTTTAGAGACTCGCGCAGGTTCAAGAGTTTTTATATTCTCTTATGATGTGTTGACACACACAACCTGAACGGAGTGCAGTGGTTGGGGTCGTTGATGTTCGGTCACTACTCTCAGGGGTGGTTGTCCTAGACTTAGATAGGACGAGAGCCGACCAAATTCCACGTTGGTTATAGTCCGAAGTAATTCGTTCAAGCATTTTTAGTATTGCATACGCAGAGGATGAATTTCGGTTGACCATATACTGTGAGTGTTATGCCTGCAGCAGTATGTCTGGTAACTTTCCATTCACAACTGCGTTGCATACTTTTTGTCCGTATAGGAATTACTTTTTCTTGGCTATGAAGCGAATTTGAACCATAAACCTTCCGCTCGGCGGTCGATGATGTTAACCACTGCACCACGGCCACCCCAAGGTGGCCCAGGTTCACCACGGATTGTAGTGCCACCTAAGTAAGTAAGTAAGTTCTGAACCTGCCAGTGAAAGACTACGAAATGATGACCTTGAAATAACACTTTTGGTCCGGCGATTCTCTTGGAAATGCGAAAGCTGTGAAACTATTATCTACGGCGCCCTCTCTACTTCATCCATGGATGCGAAGCGCTTTCCAAAAACAAATTACTTCAATTGTGGGAACAGACGGTGTTCGGGGAGTGCGGAATCAAGAGGTCGTCTGAGAAAAACGTAGCCCAAATCCTGTAGTTTTCCCATCGCCAACACACCCTTGTTCACAGGTGCGTTGTCTTGGTGAAAAATGATTTTTTTCTTCTCCAAGTCAGAACCTCTTTTCGTTAACTTTGGCATTCAGCTGGTCAAGAGGGTTGGAGTAATATTCTCTTGTAATTGTTCTGCCTTTTGCAAGGTCATCAATTACTCGTAAAGGATCCCTTTCGTCTTCCAAAGCACACTGGCGCTGAATCACCGGCGTCAGATCCATGACAAATTGCCGCAAATCAGTCAGATCCCTATTCAAGTGAGTCACCTAAGAGAGATTCAGCTGCCCACTTTTTAATGAAAGAGTAGAGTTCCTGTAAGCTTTTGCCAACTTTGGATACATTTCGTTAAGGGTTAATCCAACCATAACATGCCATTTAAATTTTCGTTCCAAATCGATTGAATTTTTAATCGTGTAGTTGATACGAAGTGGAGTTTCAGAAAACGAATATCTGCAAGGAACATACGAGTATGCTTTCAATATCAATATCATCGATTTCACATCACAAATATCCTACGTCGTACCTATGGCGACCGCCCTTGACTATTTCTTCATAACTATCCCATTTGCACCATCCAACAAAGAAGTTGCGTGTATCCTGTGAGAAATTGATTTGTAAACGTTCCTTGTCGAACAAGAATTTTGTCTTGAAAAAGTTAGTCTGAACATCATACTGGTCTATCATCCAGCTTATGCGAAATTGTTTGCTCGCACGCACAAGGTACGTTCAAGATGCCAACAAAATTGCGCCCAGCAAACGGCCTCGAAAATGGTTTTGCACATTCAAGGCGTTATTTCTGTGAAACAGTTGACCGCCTCAAGGATTTACCTTGTTTGTTGCTGTTAAATAAATAGGAGTCGCTAGTCAGTCAGTCGCTGTCTCTCCACCCACACATTTCTATCAATTTCAATCGAACCATTATTATCTGATTTTCCTGAACACTGGCAGCTTTCAGTTTACGAAAAGGCTCTGAAAAGGATTATCTGTACATTTCCTATTCGCCAATTTCCACCTTCTGACCACTCCGAAAGTAAAGCCATACGCTACTAATCGCTTCGAATCTCTGCAAAACAGTAAGACAACACTCAGTCTTCCATGACCTCAGTTCAAGGCGGGACAGACGTAGAAATTGAAGCAAAGGCAAATAAGTCCATCCTATTAAATATCCTTCACCAATCAGTCTTCATTCCCATGCATAGACTGCAATCGCATTGCATGCGACACCAACAACCAACACAAACGTCAACAATACCTGCAACACCTGATATTTTCTTTCCAGGTGGTAAGTCTCCTTTTCCATTCCACTTCCAAATTCAGATACAAGCCGTAATAAAACATGAAAGGGAAAGTCCTGTGTTGTCAAGACAACAAACAACTACCAGCTTTAATTCATATCCCGTATTCCGTATACTGTCTTTCAGCTTTCCATTTTCCACTTGCCGCCCAACCCCGAATCGGGTTGTTGCTAGGATGTGCACAGAATGTGAAATCCTGTTTACGAGAAATCCTATAAAGCGCGTACCTTTGTACGACGCCAGCTGATTGCACGGCACCTGATTGAAGTGGAACACCAAGAACACAAAGTAACAAATGGCAACAACGACACCATGGGTGGCAGTGCCACCCAAGCGGTGCTGGTGGTGCGGTTCGTCATAACAATGCGCCAGATTCAGAAGTGGGAGAATCATCGATAGTACATTCCGCAAACGCCCACGCTATTGTTCTGTCTTTACTATACAAACAAAAAAACAACGACATCGTCGTGTTGTGTTGGTTTTATTAGAATTTATATTAGTGTCACGGGTGAAATAAATTTTCCTTAAGATATCCTTCGTACACCATATAATTCATGATCGGCCGCGACGAGGGTGACGGATGCATAAATAATTCACAAATTAGTTTCCAGCACCGTCGTCGACAGTTGTTACTTTATTCCCATTCATTTCGGAGTTTTTTTGGCGGGAGATTTAAGCACCGTCAATAGATTGTAACAATCTGTCGTAACGATTGTAACGATGGGAATATGAGGAAAAAAGGAAAGCTCTTAACAGCCGTTATAAGACTGCTTTCATGCAAGGCTTATTCAAATTGAACTGAAATGTTAGTAAGGCTAGTGGTAAGAGTACTGCCTAATTTTTCACATCTCGTAGACGAAATCCACTTTTGGACCGATTCTGAAATCGTTCATTGTTGGTTGCCGGCACATCCATCAACTTGGGATATATATGTATTGCAAATAGGGTGTCCATAATTCAAACTGAATTTCCGTCCGCAAAATGGACGCATGTCAGCGGCAAGAAAAATCCAGCCGACATTACATCGAGAGGAGCCTACCCGGAGGAATTAAAAAGGAGCATATGGCTCTCTACACATTCAGGAAAGCCATAGGGAAAAAATGGGGATCCAACCCCAAGATCACCCTATGGCTCTACATCATGGTCGTCAGACCCATACTAATGTATGGAGTAACAGTCTGATGGACAGCACTGGACAAGACAACATATCTCAAGCAATTCGAGAAAGTACAAAAGTTGGCGTGTATGTGCATTACCGGAGCCCTCAAGTCCACCCCAACGGCTGCGCTTAACATGATACTCGACCTTACACCATTCGATATTTTCAGCAACCAAATTGCTACACAAACGGCTATTAGACTTAAAGCCAACTCGAACTGGTCGAGCTATGTCACTGGCCATTCCTCCATCCTAAATAACAGGTCAACTATGGCAGAAAACCTGGACCTCACAGAACCCACCACAGTCTTGGAAAAAAACTTTACAACGACCTACCCGGACAGACAAAACTGGACTCGCCAGACTCAACCTCGCAGAAACTGCGTAGACCTCTATACTGACGGGTCTAAAACCAAAGACGGGGTGGGTAGTGGAGTATTCTGCAAACAACTTAAGCTGAACAAAGCTCTAAAACTACCAAATCACTGCAGCGTTTTCCAGGCGGAACTCTTGGCAATAAAAGAGGCTTTGTCTTGGCTGAAGTGGAACGTGATATCCACCACGGATATCCGCATTCTCACGGAGAGCCAAACAGCCTTAAAGTCGTTGGAGTCCTATGTGTACACATCAAAAACTAGTCTCGATTGTCGCCTATCTCTTAACGAGATGGCCGAACAGTTCAACATACAACTTATCTGGGTACCGGGACACAGCGACATTCCAGGAAACGAAAGAGCCGACACACTCGCCAAACAAGGAACGACGCTGCAATCAACTGTGGTTTGTGAGGGTATACCCTTTGCAACCATTAAACACAATCTTATAAATCTCGCCAGGGCCGAGAGGAACCGGAGATGGACTCAGGGACATACCTGCCTCATCACCAGGCAAATCTGGCCCTGGCTCAACAGTCAACGGACTAGGAGTATTATCTCCCTAAAAAGAACTGACATCCACAAAGTCATCGGTGTCATCACTGGACACTGCCTTATTGGCAGTCACGCGCAAAAACTAGGTATAACTCAGAATGATTTTCGCAGGAGCTGTCTGGACGAGGAAGAGGTCGAATCCTTTCATCACCTTCTCTGCGCCTGGCCGGCATTCAGCACAATCAGGAAACGATACCTAGGATCTTACTTCCTTAACGATCTGACCGAAGTTCAGCAAGTAGGGATATCTGATCTTCTTAATTTCTTAAGAAGCACAAAATGGTTCCACGAATAGGGGGCTAAGCCCCCTCGTAGCTGCACAACGGGCCTCCCTGGCCTATGTGTGTTCTTCTCATTTTCTTTTTGGGAAGGCTACGGTCCTACCTACCTACCTATATGGTTTCAAGGCCCTGACTTTCTAAGGAAACCAAAGCGCAATTGGCCAATTCAAAAGGATTGCACAAATATGGTCAAGGAAGTTCCGGGTAAACGTGGCAACGGTGACGCTCTTCTGCCAACGGTAACATCCGTGAATTCGGAATTCTCAGAACACTATCTGCGGTTTAGCAGTTTCAAAAAACATGGAAGGAAGTTGACTATAGAGACCACTGCTCAGACAAGACCAATGATGTTCGATGGTGAAAATATTAAAGTGGATCCAACACTCACAGTCAGCGAGTTGAATGAAGCGCTGCAACGGATTATTTGGCATATCCAAAGAGAGGCCTTTAAGACCGAAATCGATCAATCGGATCAGCAACCCATGATTCGTCCAAAGAGTTTCGTCAAAAATCTAAATCCCTTTTTAGACGATTCTTCTTTAAAACTCCTTCGAGTTGGTGGGCGTTTGCAGAATGCCGACCTCCCGTACATAACCAAGTTTCCTATCCTTCTTCCTAAATCCCATCCATTTTTAACTAATTTAATTCGATATATGCATAGGATTACCACGCAGGACCTCAGGCATTAGTAGCGATTGTTCGACAACAGTTTTGAGTGATTGACCTGAGAAAATTTTCAAAAAGGATTGTTGATCAATGCGTGCACTGTCACAAGTATCGACCAAGACTGTCAGCACAAATTATGGGTAACTTACCGGCGGACAGAGTAGAACCGGCGAGGCCATTTCTTAAAACAGGTGTGGACTTCTGTGGGCCGTATTACATCACGTTGAAATAACGAGGGCAGCGCGTCACGAAAGCGTATGTGGCGGTATTTGTATGCCTTGTAACCAAAGCTGTCCATTTGGAGGTGGTGTCTGATTTGTCAAGTCAAGGGTTCATTGCGGCATTAAAGAGATTCGTTGCGCGACGGGGGCTATGTCGTGATCTGTTTTGCGACAATGGAAGGAATTTCGTTGGGGCTCGGAACGAATTAAAGAAATTCAGAGGCCAGTTTCTTCAACAACAAGGCCAAGGAGAGATTGCTGCCTCGTGTACTGCTTCGCTTATTGAGTTCCATCATATTGGGGGTGGCCGTGGTGCAGTGGTTAACATCATCGACCGCCGAGCGGAAGGTTTATGGTTCAAATTCGCTTCATACCCAAGAAAAAGTAATTCCTATACGGACAAAAAGTATGCAACGCAGTTGTGAATGGAAAGTGAACAGACGTACTGCTGCAGGCATAACACTCACAGTATATGGTCAACCGAAATTCATCCTCTGCATATGCAATACTAAAAGTGCTTGAACGAATTTCTACGGACTATAACCAACGCGGAATTCGGTCGGCTCTCGTCCTATCTAGGTCTAGGACAACCACCCCTGAGAGTAGTGAACGAACATCAACGACCCCAACCACTGCACTCCGTTCAGGTTGTATGTGTCAACACATCATAAGAGAATATAAGAACTCTTGAACCTGCGCGAGTCTCTAAAAAAAAAAAAAAAAAAAATATTCCTCCGCGAGCCCCCCATTTTAGAGGTCTATGGGAAGCAGCAGTTAGATCTGCCATATCTCATTTGTTGCGGACTGTAGGTCAGGCTAGTTTGACCTTTGAAGAGCTATCGATTGTGGTGGCTGATATCGAGGCAGTATTGAATTCTCGACCAATTTGTGTGCGATCCCAGTGACGAGCCCGTCTTGACCCCAGAGCATTTTTACATGGGTTATACGTTAAATGCATTTGCAGAACCTCATCCAGTTGAAAGAATTTCCGGTTTAAAGAGATGACGGCACTTAACGCAAGTGAAACAACATTTTTAGAACTGGTGGTCAAAAGAATGGAGATGGAGGGCATGGGCTCGGACATACAGGGTAAAGTTGTTGATTGCTCTCAACCTGGCGAGATGCCAGCAACGATCCCTCTTTAAATGGCTGGTCAAGTTGACATACGGCCTTCTCGCGGCGCCCTCTGGATAGCCTCTTCAACAACCGTTGGGAGATGAACAAACGTATGCAGTGAAAAAAACCCCGACCAGAATGGCGGTTGTGCGGCGGGCTAACAATCCGCCCACGTAAAAAAAAACCTAAAGTTATGAATGAGCAAGATGCCTCGGATACACGGACGGATACTCGACGACGACAACGCGCGAAAAAGGAACACGATTTGCGAGTATGCTCCTGGAATGTCAGAACCCTGTACACTCCCGGAGCTGCTCATAAACTAGAAGGAATCCTCACGCAGTACAAGGCGGATATTACTGCGGTCCAGGAAATACGCTGGATAGGAAACGGTATGATTAGGAAGAAAAATTGCGACATTTGTTACAGCTGTCACAAAAGGTTGCACTTACTGGGATGCGCTAATTTCTAGGGCACAGCATGCCTACGTTAAGGGTAGATCTATCGAAACAGCCTTGCACACCCTAGTGAGGAAAATCGAAAGATCAATCCATCTTAAAGAATACACTTTAACAGCCTTCCTTGATATAGAGGGCGCCTTTAACAACGTCACTCCGGAAGCAATAACGGAAGGGTTGGAAAAGCTAAAGGTGGAGAAGACTCTCGTAGAGTGGATCAGCGAACTACTATCAACACGCAAGATTCACTCGAAATGGGGAAGCCAGGCAATCACCAGAGTGGTTACCAGGGGAACCCCGCAAGGAGGGGTTCTCTCACCTCTCCTCTGGAATGTAGTTATAAATGAGCTACTAATTAAACTGGAGGAAGAAGGCCTGGACGTTACTGCCTACGCTGATGACGTTGCCATTTCAATCTCAGGTAAATACCTATCGACACTGAATGACCGTATGCAAACGGCATTCTCAATTCTTTGCAAATGGGCGCATAGCAAAGGGCTCAGGGTTAATCCCCAGAAAACGGAGCTCGTGCTATTCACCAAAAAGCATAAAATTCCGGAGCACTGCCCTATCACTTTGCTTGATACCAGATTAAACTACTCCTCCAGTGCCAAATTCCTTGGCATCATACTGGACAGGAAATTAACCTGGAAAATCAACACAATCGAAAGAGCCAAAAAAGCAACAATAGCTCTCTATTCATGCAAGAAAGCCATAGGGAAAAAATGGGGGTTCAATCCCAAGATTACTCTATGGCTCTATACCACGGTCGTTAGACCCACATTAATGTATGGAGCGACTGTCTGGTGGACAGCACTGGACAAGACAACATACCTTAAACAATTCGAGAAGGTACAAAGGCTGGCGTGTTTATGCATTACCGGGGCCCTCAGGTCCACCCCGACGGCTGCACTTAACATGATACTCGACCTTACACCACTCGATATTTTCGGCAAGCAAATTACCACACAAACGGCCATTAGACTTAAAGCCAACTCGAACTGGAAGAGCTACGTCTTTGGCCACTCCTCGATCCTGATTAACAGGTCAACCATCGCAGAAAACCTAGACCTCACAAAGCCCACCACAGTCTTGGATAAAAACTTCATAACGTTATACCCGGACAGACAGAACTGGACTCGTCAGACTCAACCTCGTAAAGGCTGCATAGATTTCTATACTGACGGGTCTAAAACCAAGGACGGGGTGGGCAGTGGGGTATTCTGCAAACAACTTAAGCTAAACAAAGCGATAAAACTACCTAATCACTGCAGCGTTTTCCAGGCGGAACTGTTGGCAATAAAAGAGGCTCTGTCCTGGCTGAAGTGGAACGTGATATCCACCACGGATATCCGCATTCTCACGGATAGCCAAGCGGCCTTAAAGTCGCTGGAGTCCTATGTGTACACATCAAAAACCAGCCTCGACTGTCGCCTATCTCTTAATGAGATGGCTGAACAGTTCAACATACAACTTACATGGGTACCGGGACACAGCGACATCACCGGAAATGAAAGAGCCGACAGACTCGCCAAAAAAGGAACGACGCTACAAACAACTGTGGTCTGCGAGGGTATACCCTTCGCAACCATCAAATACAATCTCAATACCCTCGCCAGGGCCGAGACGAACCGGAGATGGACTCAGGGACACACCTGCCTCATCACCAGGCAAATCTGGGCCCGGCTCGATAGTCAACGGACTAGGAGTATTATCTCCCTAAATAGAACTGACATCTATAAAGTCATAGGTGTCATCACAGGACACTGCCTTATTGGCAGTCACGCGCAAAAACTAGGTATCACTCCGAATGATTTTTGTAGGAGCTGTTTAGACGAGGAGGAGGTCGAATCCATTCATCACCTTCTCTGCGCCTGCCCAGCATTCTGCACAGTCAGGAAACGATACCTAGGATCATACCTCCTCAACGATCTGACCGAAGTTCAGCAAGTGGGGATATCTGATCTTCTTAAATTCTTAAGAAGCACAAAATGGTTCCACGAATAGGGGGCTAAACCCCCTCGTAGCTGCACAACGGGCCTCCTTGGCCTATGTGTGTTCTCCCCATCTCTGGGAAGGCTACGGTCTTACCTACCTACCTACCTACTGGGATGCGGATTTGTCGTGGTAAAGCGGTTAAGGTCGAAGGTCATTGACTTTAAACATATAAGTGATCGTCTAGCTGTGATCCGCATCAGAGGCAGATTTTATAATATCAGTATTATATGTGCACACGCCCCTACCGACGAGGCTGAAGACCCTATCAAGGAGGACTTCTATGACCTCCTGGACAACGCCTACGGGGCTTCTCCGGAGTACGATGTAAAAATCGTGCTCGGGGACTTCAACGCCAAAATCGGTAAGGAAAACACCCTTGGCGGAGTGATCGGAAAGCACAGCCTCCACGATACAACAACAGATAACGGCTTCCGACTCACGGACTTTGCGACAGCTCGTAATGCGGTGATAAGTAGCACAAGATTCCCTCGTAAGCGAATCCACACAGCAACCTGGCGATCTCCGGACGGTCGAACCGCCAACCAAATCGACCATGTGCTCATTGACGCAAGGCACTCGTCAAACATTCTGGATGTGCGAACATTCAGAGGGGCGAATGTCGACTCTGACCACTTCCTCGTAGCAGCAAGATTCAGAGCTCGACTGTCCAATGTAAGAAAGCTGCACCAACCCATCAGGAGGAGGTTCGACATTGGGCGCCTGATCACACCGGAGGTTGCCAGAGTCTACAGGGAGCAGTTGAGCGAAAGACTCTACGGTATGCCTACGTCGAACACAAATGCCAATAATATGTGGCTGCATTGCCGCTCAGCCAGTCAGGAAGTAGCCGAAACCACATTAGGATACCTACCACCCCGACAAGAAACCCGTGGTATGATGGCGAGTGTGAGCAGAAAATGGCAGCAACCGACGAGGCGTACCAAAAGGCGCTGCAGAGGAAAACCAGGGCAGCGCAAGAAGAGTAACGAGCCAGAAGAAGGGAGGAGAAAACACTACTGCGGCAAACGAAAAGAATCTTCGCAGCCTCCCAGCTCAAGGATATCGAGGAGTCTAGGGATAAACATAAAACACGAGCCTTTTAAAAGAAAGCCAAAGGCCTTGCAGGAGGCTGCGGGGGTAATCTTGTCACCGACCCGCAGGGAATAGTGGATGTGTTTAAGCAGCATTTCCAGCAGCTGCTTAACGAGCATGACCACGAGAGAGTGGTAGGGACCGAGGAAATCCCAACTCCAGCCGCTGAAGTAGTCCTACCACCCAGCATCGAAGAAGTCGGCACAGCTATTCAGAAGCTGAAGAACAACAAGGCCGCAGGCACAGATGGCTTGCCATCAGAGCTCTTCAAGGCTGGCGGCGATGTTCTGGTAGGGAGCATGCACCAGATCGTCTGCAGAATTTGGGAAGGTGAAAGCATGCCCGATGACTAGAATACCAGCTCTATTTGCCCCATCCACAAAAAAGGCGATCCTACCTCTTGCGAGAACTATAGAGGTATATCCCTGCTCAATGTCGCATACAAGATCCTGCCCAGCGTATTGTGTGAACGTCTGAAGCCATTTTGCACCGCACTAATCGGCAGCCACCAGTGCGGCTTCCGGCCCGGCAAATCGACTATAGACCAAATGTTCACACTTCGACAAATCCTGGAAGAGACCAACGAGTTTCGAATCGATACACACCATCTTTACATCGATTTCAAGGCCGCATACGACAGCATTCATAGTGAAGAACTGTTCGGGGCGATGGCCGAATTCGGGATCCCGGTAAAACTGATCCAGTTGTGTCGCGCCACGCTAAAAAACACGCGATGCACCGTGCAACTCGGTTCTAGGACCTCGGAACCATTCGAAACATGCACCGGATTTCGGCAAGGAGACGCGCTGTCATGTGACTTCTTCAACCTGGTGCTGGAGCAGATAGTGCGACGGGCAGGCGTCAACAGGAAAGGCACTATCTTTTACAAGTCCATCCAGCTGCTAGGATACGCGGATGATATCGACATCATCGCGTGTTCTCGTCGTGGCATTGTGGAAGCATTCACGGCAATTGAAGAACAGGCGAAACGAGTTGGTCTTAAGATCAATGAGGACAAAACGAAATACATGCTGTTAAGCAAAAACCAATCCGTCGCTCATCACCTGGGACAAAATATAACAATTGACAGCTACAATTTCGAGGTAGTTAAGGAGTTTGTCTACCTCGGGGCAAACGTAAATTCCACAAATGACACCACAGTGGAGATCGGGCATAGAATTGCCCTTGGCAACCGCTGCTACTTCGGCTAGTCCAAACAACTGGGGTCAAAACTCCTCACTCGAAAGACCAAAGTCATGCTTTACAAAACGCTTGTTCTGCCAGTCTTGCTGTACGGAGCCGAAAGCTGGACGAGAAGCAGGACAGCGGAGCTGATTTTGGGTTCTTTCGAAAGAAAAATTCTGCGCCGGATATTTGGTCCTGTCTGTGAGGAAGGTGAATGGAGAAGAAGACACAACCGCGAACTCTACGAGATGTACCAAGATATGGATGTAGTCCGGAAGGCAAGGATCCGTCGACTACACTGGCTCGGCCACATCGAGCGCATGGACATCAACGCTCCAGCTAAGAGGGTCTTCGACTCCGAGCCTCCTGGTTCGAGAAGAAGAGGAAGACCGAACCTTCGGTATAAAGACCACGTAATCGCGGATGTAAGACATCTTGGTCTTGACAACTGGAAGCAGCGTGCCCGGGACCGTCAAGGATGGAAGGCAGCTATAGCTCAGGCTCAGATCCTCCATGGATCGCAGGCCTGATAAGTAAGTAAGTCAAAAGAATATCTACTGGAATTGCAAAGAAGGGCAAAATGGAAATCTTCAGCAGACAATGTGAAGGTCGGTTCGTTGGTGCTAATAGCGGAGGACACCACTCCCCCTCAATAGTGGGTTGTGGGAAGGATCATCCACATGTAATATCATCTGACGGCAAGGTTCGTATGGTGGATGTGCAGACGAAAAGCGGTATCCTTCGGCGAGCTATTCATCGATTAGCACCATTACCTATTGATGGTTAAAGTATCCGCAATATGCCGATACTTCAAGGCGGGCAGAATGTTCGCGCACGTTGGCAATGCTGTTTACTGACTCTGGATCTAAAACTCCCGCGAGAGCATCTTTCCGGTTGTTGATGAGAGAGGGAGAGGCGTTCAAGGATTTTGTTGATCATTTTTAATTTCCTGAAAACTCTCAGGATCAGTATACATGTGCAATTAAGCGATGTTGGTCGTGACGGTTTCCTATTAAGCAGCCGAATTAACGCGAGTCGTTAATTGAAGTAAATAGACAGAAACTTCAGAGGTGATTTGAAGAATACTAATTTCATAAGGTCTAAACATCATAAAAATACCTCTGTCTGTCTGAGGTATGGAAAATGTACCTATCGAACGTACTAAGGTGTCATCTGTAGTAGTATTGAAATAAATCAATTCAGCCAAATTCAGCAACTTATTTGTAAAGTTTCCTATGATTTTCCCTTGTACGTATTCTGAACACAACATTAAAATACTGACGTTCCCCATTGCGCTTAATAGAGTCTTAAGCTTACAATTGCTTACAAATTAGTTATATATACCCCGGATCAACAACTTTTATATCTAGAGCAATTGCGGAGGCGTACCCTATAGCTATGGGATAATATCTGCTCGAATTTACCACTTCAATCAGTCTCTAACTCTAACGACCAAAAACTATGTTTTCAACAATACCAAAACCAACTTCCCTCTTGGGCAACATTACAGCCCTAAACCACAGGATTACCCCCAAGTGCCCAATCTGCTACCATTTCATCCCTACGTTTCACATCAATGCTTCAGAACTGTAGCGATTCAGCATTCCATTGCTCCAACACACTCCTCTGACGATTCCTTTCGATACCATCCGATGCCGTTGTTTAACAATTTAGGTCATTCACTTGGTAAATACCACGTAAGATAACCGCATTTACCCACCGGCCCACAGTGAGAGCAGATAGTTGTCCGTAAGCGGTTAACCCTTAGTCGAGTGATATTCAAATCAAGTCGCGAGTACCTCCAGCCGACACGTGAATAATTGATTAATGAATAGCTTGTTATAGGAAATGTATGTAAAAAGGACATGTGAATATGGTACATATACGGAGGAGTTCGACGAACTCCCTCTGATCAAACAGGGAAAAGTCACTTACCCCTCGCGCAACGACAATGACTTGGGTTGCATGCTATGATGCAGTGCCGTTTTGGGAATTGTTGGAGCTGGAACTGGTATCGGCATAGTTCGGTGTGGATGTTGTGGCACCACTACAATGGCTGGCGATTCGGATTCAATGCCAGTCAAGTCGGTTGCCATTGTCAAGTTACTACTCGCGGCCGGGCTAAGGACTTGTGACGCTGAGAATCCATTACTAGGTGGTGTTGTGATTGTAGTTGACGAATCACCATTGTTACCGCCACCGATGCTTCGTGTTTCTTCCGCTGCTTGTGGCGGAGAGTCTTGTAAGCCATTCATCGAATCGCGTCGTGGTGTATCTTCATCCACTTCATCATCGAATTCTTGCTGCTGTTGTTGTATCATTTCATTTTCTTCCATCGTGACATCCGTTTCAGGTGGTTCTTCGGTGTAATCGTCATCTTCGCCAACCTCATTCTGAACGACCACATCGTCCGGCTGTTCGTCATCGTCGTCAACATTATTACCATCGTCATCAACAGCGGGTGCTGGAAGCTGGTACTGTGGTTCATCGGCGACCTCGACTTCCGGTGGTGGTGTGAGTGTTGGCCGAATGCCACTTGTATCACTAATACCACCTGGCGGAAGTGGTTGCTCCTGATGTATCATTAGTGGCATTGGTGGTGGAGAGCCTGCCGGCGACATTGGCAATGGTGGCAATGATGATGGCGGCGAAGGAACTGTGGAGGATAGTGGTGCACACGGTGGCGGTGTCGGTGGCGGCGATGGTGAGGATGAGGATGGTGTTGTTTCTTCTGAATCGAGAACGTAATGCATGTTGGGTGGTAGTGGCGGTAATGGTGGCGGCATTACTACTCGATCCGCATCATCATCGTCATCGCCCTCGTCCTCATCATCGCCTTCGGTATCGGTCTGTAAGTCAATATCAGACTGCCCGGACCGATAGCGAGATGGAGGAACTTCAGGAAGCTGTGGCAGCGTTGGATGCATTGAAGCTTGAATCGAAGCCGTTGAAATCGGGGTCGCTATAGCCGACGATGATGTTGAACTTGTTGGCATTTGTTCCGACTGCAATTGAATGGTTGGCGGTGGTAGAGTCTGTGGAGGCTGTGATGCAGAGGCTGGTGCTCGAGCAATAACCGTGGTATCTACTTCTTCGATGTCAGAGTCAATTCCTTGTGCGAAATCCATATAGAACGAGTCCCGCGAATCACTCGAGCCTCGTCTGAGCTTGAGGGATAGATCCGGTGAGCTATCCATAGTGGCTAGGTAGATTGTTTCGGTTTTGTCCTTTTTGTTTTGTTTGTTTTTTTCACTAATATTTGCTTTCTCTCCTATGCATGTATGTTATATCTATATCTGTTAGATAAAATGAACACGTTGTGGCTGTAAATTGATTTAGAACTAGATTTGCTTTTTCGTAATCATTTCCACTTATTCGAATAATTCAATGAGACCGAGAGGTGGAAGGGGAAACGACGACACTAGCACAAATTTTCATCACTATTGTAAGCATCCCCGAAGGGTGTGAGAGCTGAAAGCACTCATACACACGCGCGCACAAAATCACACTCGCGCGCCTCCTCGTACTGGATCAGGATATAGGAAGGAGCTGATATACGAGTATCTGCGACGTTACCAAAAATTCCGTGCAAAAAATTGCTCGCACGACGGCGAAGGGCTGCTTTTTCAGTGTCCTCTTTTCACGAGTACGTCTTGTCGGATGGCTCCCAGAAGGAAAACGCAAAAACGGACCGAACTGGGCGCACCAAGGGGTTGGTGGATTGTTGGGCGCTACGACAGAGGGTGGGAAACGTAACTACGATGCACTTAAATCGTACGAATAGTTGTATCTGCGATACATTTCATTTTCTGAATTCAGGAAAATTGATTTTCACTTTTCAAAAACCACTGAAAACACTTTTTGTTTTGAAAATTTTGTGTTAGATACACAGAGCGATGGTGTGGTGAAGAACGTTCCACTCTGGCGACGACCCTTCTGCGACAACACTCGCCCGAGGAATAGTATGAGCAGAGTTTGATAGAGCAACGATTGGTTGCGGCTGATTCAAATACTAGCAAGTCGATGTGTAAAAGCGTCCTAGAGTGTGAATACGAGAAGAATATGCGAGTAACTCGCTCCCTTCTGATGCTCTCTTGGAATGTACATAGTATAGTAGTATCTCTGCAGTTGTTTTACTAAGTTTTCGTCTTGTCTTGTATCTAGTGAATACTACGCCTGAACTGAAGTACATAGATACTGGAATGTTGTGATGATTTGTTTGACTCTGGGACACGGATACACTTGTTCGCTCTCAGATACTCGCAGTAGTAGAGAAATTCATTTTTTTTTTATCTCTGTTTTGCGCTTTTTTTTGCGTAGTGATTCCATTCATTGAATCGTTCCAGTGGATGTAGCATATGCGCTTCCAGTTTGCAACCCCTCGGGTCTGGTGGATGGTTCTTTGATGTGATGAATGAACTCGGGAATGCTTATGCGATGTAAGCAGGTGTGGGGCGATGTTGCTTAGTGACGGGGTTCATCTCAGGTGATGGCGATGGTTCATTCTGGGAAGGAGCTTAGTTTAGGGTGGTTATTAGACGCAAGAACTCTAGGATAGAGTTTGAGTCATGGGTCTTTCGCAGTTGTGAGGTGATAAGCCGCTTGGAAGATATTCTGGAGGATTCAGAATTATATTTAAATATCAATTTAAATAAACAGACTCTGGACAAAATCATTTCTTTCAACAATATCAGAATTGGACTTTAGCCTTATAGAGGGCTAAAAGTTGCTTTCGTTGAACTTTCGATACATTTTTCAACATAACCAGTGCTTCTCGATATAACGAACTTGGGCTTTTTCCTTGGTTAGGTTAGGTCAGGTTCAAGTGGTTGGCATAAGCCACACGTACGCCGAGGTCGGCCCATTGTGATACCACACGGATCATATTACCCTGGTTCGCTACCTGAGAACCAACCGGTGCTTCTGATGAAGCGATGGAGTTGAGCTATTTTTAGGTTAGCTAGCTCACTTAGATTTTCATAGAAGAGCGCACCGAGGTACATATGTAGATCCTCCTGCGGTTCGCAAAAGAGGAGCATGAGCAGAGGAGGTGGTGTATTGATTCCTCCTCCTCCTCCTCGTCCATGCAGCCGCGACAGAAGTCATTGTAGGGTAGCCCCAGTCTGGCGGCGTGTTTTCCAATGGTGCAGTGACCTGTAATGACACCCACTAGAGTGCTTAAGGTTGCCCTTTTGGTTGCCACCAGGTCCCTGGTTCGTCCTAAGTTTAACTTAGGCCACAATTGTTTGGTGATAAGGCCGATATTGCTCTCATTCCATTGCAGATTGGCCTCCTCTATGGTTTGAAGCTTTATCATGTGCTTTACCCTACCTATTGGTGTTTCTAGGTACCCGAGGGTAGGTAGGCTGAGTGTGCTTGACCCTAACTTTGCGAGTTCGTCGGCCGCGCAGTTTCCTGGAATATCCCTATGCCCTGGAACCCACAGTATTTTAATGTTGAACTGTTCAGCCATCTCATCTAGAGATAGGCGACAGTTAAGAGATGACTTTGATTTGTGGGTTACCACGGCCAGGGATTTTATCGCAGATTGGCTATCCGTGCAAATGATAATATCCTTAGCGGATATTGTATTGATCCTGAGACATGCAAGGGCCTCCGTTATCGCAGTTATGTCTGCCTGAAACACACTACAGTAATTTGGGAGTCTAAATGATAGGTTGAGGTTAAGTTCCTTGGAGAAGATCCCACTGCCTACACCCGACTCCATCTTAGAACCATCGGTATAGAGGAAGATCGAGTCCTTTTGTATGAATTTCTCTTCAGCCCATTCCTCCTTGGATGGAAAGACAACTTCGAAGTTCCTGGGGAACACATTCTGCGGGGAGATGTAGTCAGTGTCCATGGGTACTTTAAAGTGTTTTAGAATAGAGGTGTGGCCTTTTTGAGATGTGGGCCATTGTCTTATGCTCCTCATCCTTAGGGCCACGCATGCAGCAACCCTCTTGCTGAAAAGGTTTAATGGTGGAAGATGTAGTAGAACATTTAAGGCCTCCGTGGGGGTTGATCTGATCGCTCCGCTTATAAATAAGCGGGCCGATCTTTGTACCTTCCCCAGAAGGTTTCGATTGACTGCTTTGCCCAGAGTAGTCCACCAGACTACGACGCCATACAGGAGGATAGGCCTTATGACTGCTGTGTAGAGCCAGTACATAATGCTTGGTTGGAGACCCCACTACTTTCGTA
The DNA here is from genome assembly GCA_951905685.1 of Eumerus sabulonum. Classification (NCBI taxonomy): domain Eukaryota; kingdom Metazoa; phylum Arthropoda; class Insecta; order Diptera; family Syrphidae; genus Eumerus; species Eumerus sabulonum. The sequence continues at coordinate 44,161,664 of OX645062.1, read as the reverse complement.
CACCTGTAGGAGGAAGGAGTTGCCCTCGACACTAATAGCCGAAGGGTTGTTATACGTGTTTTGTTTAATATACAAGCTCTTTTGGTTACCTGCATCGCGCACGTAGTTGAGCTTGTATTCTGATGTTTCGAGTCCACGTATCATGTTGTTCACTAACTATGGTACCTGGATCAGAACTACATCTTCTCCGCTTTTAGTGAGGCGGAGCATTAAGGCGGCCGATGCCGCAATGGAGTGGTGGAGATTATTTTGTAGGATCCGCAGCACGATGGCCGCAGTCTTTTACCTCCACCGCTGTGACGTTGGCAGACTCTTCATCAGATATCATGGCAGTGTTGAGAAGGTCAGAGCGGCTGTAACCACGGTTCTGAACGAGTTAACTTCGGAGGTTGCTTCGAATCGTGTTAGCAAAGTTGAAATAGTTGTGTAGAGTTAGACTTGTAAGGATGGCAAAGGACTAACAAAAGCCTCGTAGGGGTAGCATCTATGCGACGGATCCTGGCCTGCTAAAAAGCGAGAAGAGCCACCGCAGTCGAATATCTTGCGGCACTGTTAGTAAATCCTATCCCCACCTCCTCGCGGTGCCATCTGGAGATTTCCTATGGAAATTGCATGCAGACGGGGAAGGGCGAATGGTGAGCCTCCTGCGCCAAAAAACAGGATTAGTCAGTTGGGCTACGGCCTAGTATATAACGGATAAAACGGACCGGATTAATGTTGACGATCCTTGAAAAAACCGAAAAAAGGACAATGATCTTCGGCTCTGTACGTGGAATGCTAGGTCCCTAAACGGGCCACGTCCAGCCGAACAAGTCGCGGACGCCCCAGACTGCTATAAAGCGGTCATAACCGCCATCTAGGAAATGCGATGGAATAGACCGGGTATAAAGCGGATGAAAAACTGCGATATTTACTACGGCAACTGCTATAGGGAGAGCGGACAACGATTGTTCGGATGCGGATTTGTTGTTCGAGGTGGACTAAGAGAAAAAGTTATAAGCTTTCGGCATGTGAGCGAACGCCTCATAACAATACGTATCAAGGCCAAATTTTTCAACATCAGCCTGATCTGCGTCCACGCCCCCACGGAAGACAAGGATGACTCCGCCAAAGATGAGTTCCAGCTTTGACATCAAAATTGTACTAGGAGATTCAATGCTGAGCTGGGTAGGGAACGAGTCATCGGCAAACATAGCCTACACGACACCACATCTAAAAACGGACACAGGCCGATTGATCTTGCTACGGTACAAAATCTCCTTCTAGCCAGTACGCGCTTCCCGCACCTCTATATACACAAAGGCACCTAGCGGTCTTTTGATCAATCGACTACCAACCAGATTGATCACATCGCGATCGACGTCAGACACCCCTCCACTACTCTTGATGTCCGAACTTTCCGAGGAGCTAACATCGACTCAGACCACTATCTTGTAGTAGCCAAGATGCGCCTACGAATATCACGAATGCAGCGGAGTAGAGTAAGAATACAAAGTTATGACGTCGGAAAGCTACTATCGCCAGTAGCCGCTCGTGCCTTTACCGCGTCTCCCTTAAGGTCTCCAATACACCTCAATCCTCCCCGCTATCAATAGAACAGCAGTGGAGCCTTTGCAAATAAGCTCTGAAAAGCTCTGCATTCGAAGTCTTGGGTTTTAAGGCTCCATCACGAAGAAACACCTGGTTCGATGACGAGTGCAGGAGGATTCACACAGCGAAGCAGGATGCATATAAGGCCTCGCTGCATAAAAGAACAAGAGCAGCTCGAGAGCTGAACGAGTTAAAAAGAAGGAAGGAGCATAAGCATAAGAAGGAAGAAAAAGCACGAGAAACACGCGATTGAACATTTGGAGAGGTGTTACTGCAGGCGTGACGTTCGAAAGTTTTATCAACAGATAAAGCGAACATGCCAAGGTTATAAAGCCAGATGATGAGAATATGGAAAAACCACTTCTGCAGACTATATATATAACGGCGATGTAAGTCAATATACCGCTGTCAGGCAGAATGATCCATTTCTAATCGACGAAGACCGCAAAGAATTCTGCCCCCCTGACCTCGACGAAGATAAGATTGCCATATCGAAGCTCAAATCGAATAAAGCTGCTGGCGCAGACGGACTGTCTGCTGAGCTCTTCAAGGCAACTGGGGATGACCTGGTTAGGAGCATGCACCATCTCATCATTAAGATATGACCAGAAGAAAGCATGCCCGAGGAATGGAGTCTCAGCATCGTATGCCCGATCCACAAGAAAGGAGACGCCTGAAGCCTTTTGTAAATAAGCTGATAGGTCCTTATCAGTGCGGATTCAGACCAGGGAAGTCCAACATCGACCAAATCTTCACACTACGGCAGATCCTGGAAAAAACCAATGAATATCGAATCGACACCCACCACCTACATATTTGTCGACTTCAAAGCCACATACCACAGCGTAATGAGAGACGAGCTATACAACGCTATGTCTAACTCTGACATCTCTGCTAAACTCGTCAGACTATGCAAGATGACTTTGGAGAATACTCGCTACTCCATCCGAATCGGTGAACACCTTACCTATAGTTTTGATGTCAAAAAAGGATTTAGGCAAGGCGATGCGCTGTCGTGTGATTTCTTCAACATCATATTAGAAATGATTGTGCACAAATCACTGGCCAATACAAGAGGCACAATCTATTTCAAATCCTCGCAACTCCTTGCATACGCCGACGATATTGGCATAATAGTTAGATCACAGCGAGATGTCAATGAGGCGTTTGCGAGTATTGGGATGGAGGCGGCGAAAATTGGTTTGGCGGTAAACGAGGGCAAAACTAAATATAAGCTGTCATCAAAAAAGGACGCTCACCACCGAGGTCTTGGCCAGAACTTCTGTATTGGCAGATATAAGTTAGAGGTAGTTAGGGACTTCGTCTACCTTGGCTTCGCAGTGACCTGGAACAACGATATCAGTTCCGAAATCAAACGCAGAATCACTCTTGCCAATCGCTGTTTCTTTGGACTCAGGAGGCAATGGAGTAATAGAGCCCTCTCCCGAACGACAAAGTTGACTCTATATAAGACCCTTAACATCCCGGCCCTGGTGTACGGCGCAGAAGCATGGACAATATCAAAAGCAGATGAGGAGGCCCTTGGTCGGTTCTAGAGAAAGGTTTTCCGCGTGATTTTCGGGCCTATAAACGCAAACCGGGGGATGGAGGAAAAGATTCAACCACCAACTTTACGGGCTGTACGGCGACATGAGTCTAGTCAGTCGTCTACGGATTCAACGCCTAAGATGGCTGGGACATGTAGAGCGAATGGACACACAGCTCCAGCCCGGAGTGTCTTTGAATCCAACCCCAAGTGGGCCGCACTTAAGATTTCGCACGCAGGTGGAAGGGTACCTCAGCCAACTGGGTGTGCGGCAATGGAAAAAGCTAGCAAAAGATCGTGCTAGTTGACGGGACATGTTGGTTGAGGCCCAAGTTCACCCCGAACTTTAGCGCCCGTTAAGAAGAAGAAGAAGTTAGACTTGTAAAAGTCGATAATAAAATTGTCAGACAAACTTAATTTTTTTGTTTTTTTGCTTACAAATTCCCGGAACATAATTGCCACACCTTGTACGCTTACCTGCGATTTATGTTTTCATACACTTTATTTATAAACCTAAAAACCTGTTGAGATTCAGTATTTGTGGCTTACCCATAAGCAGCTTTATCTTCTATGGTTATAGTATTCAGTGCTATCCAACGAATCTATCGTAGAACGCTGCTTCCCAAGTCTATAGTTACTGCCTAATATTCCGGAGCAGCAGGGCAACTTGTGTATTTGTCGTCCTTTAACTTCTTAGTCGGATTCATGGTAATATTATTGCGCCTGAACAGTTTGATCTGATGCTTGTTCCTTGGACTAATCATGTTCCAAGGTCATTTGTTCCATGGCACGTCGGACTCTGCCGCACGATGAGCGAGTTTGAATACCGATCACACCAACGCTAACGAATGTTTATTTCGCGGCGTCCCTCGTCGGCGGGGTACTGGCGAAAACCCCCGTAGTATACTTGCCATGAAAAAGCTTCTCAACTCAAACCACTCGGAATCGGTACAAAACTGTAGGTCCTTTTCACCTGTGTAAAAAATAAATCACACACAGCATGGGTGATTGAGAGAAGCTTGGCTCTGGCCCTCCACGGGCTATAACGCCACCAAAGTAAACGTGCCAGTAACCAATATCCTTTTCTCTTATACTTGGCATCTCTGAAATAGTTCATCACATTTTCATTCATATTAACCATTTCTTGGTAACCCAGCCCTCTCCTTTTCATCTGGAACGAGCCGGAGAGCTTTTCGACTGGATGTGCACATTTTTCCAGTCAAAGTGTAAACAAAAGCCGAATTCGCAACTAACACTAAACTGCTCTCTCACAAAGCTTTGACGCTTTGTTCTTCTCATTTTGACTATTTTATCTCATTCAACTCTCTCGCTTTATACAGCTTCCATTCCTTCCAGTTTGACTGTAATTATTACAAGGATATGCACATTTACTCGCTTATCGCCCCAAGCCTTCCTCCGTCTGTCCAAACTTCAAACTTTTTTCCGCGTTCATGGGGCATCCCGATTGCCCGGTCTCTCTCAGCCTAACGGTAAAGTGTAAATTTTGCTTTGCTAACAAGAGAGCAAATAACGGAACCATTATGCATTTTCATTTGTACACTCACGCTCCGTAGAGCATCCGAGGCCAGGATTTGGTCGGGATGCAACTGAGGTTCACTAGCTGAGGCTATTGCGCTACTTACCATTCGTTTCTGCCCAAGGGTGTGGACGTCAACGACAATGGTTATGATGAACTTTTAGCGCCGGACCACTTTACACACCCTTGAAATGGCAAAGGGATGAAAAAATAATGAGAAACACTTAGAGGCTGACAGCGAGAAAAAGCGGGAAAGGGGGAGCATTGGATACTGGGATAGCGAGAGAGTGTGAAAACGGATTAATCCTGAAATAAGAAAACAGTTCCATTTCAGTGGTTTGCACTTGAATGGGTTTCGGAAATGCCGATTAGCGTGGGTGCGGATAAGGAATTGAGGCTGGGAGTTACGGTTAGTTGATAACCTTAGAAGTTGAATAGGGCCGCTGGCCACAGTTTGTGTGCATGCAAGTGCACATAATGTGGGTTTAGGTGAGAAAGTGCCAGTCGGCATGGAAACGCCGATGGAGCTTTTATGTATTGCGTTGTGGCCGAATTGGTCTCACTTGTTGTCCTTGACATGAAAGGGTCAGTTAACTTTTAATTTCGTCTATCAGTTCAAGTAGGGGATGACTGAATGGGAAATTGATAGGGTAACGATTGCGAGAGGAGGGGGATGCCTACGTTTTGTTTTTGGACGTTTTGGATTTTAATTAAATGTTTTGCTAAGAGATGAAGCAAATGATAGTGATGGCGAGGTGAAGAGGGTCTTTTGGCTGGTCCTTTGTTTGGGGTTGTAATTGATTGTGTAAAATGTCAGGCGACCAGTTGATGCGAGCGCATTGCTGAATTAATTATTAGTTAATTCAATATTAAGCGTTTTTAGATGCCATCGCATAAGGGCCGTCGCCCCCGGTCTTTGGCCAGCCGCTTCCAGTGCCGCACGCCCAGTTGGTTTAGGTCCCTTTCCACCTGTGCGCGCTACCTTAAATGTGGTCTTCCTCTGCTGCGTCTTCCTTCGGGGTTGGAGCCGAAGACCCTTCGGGCCGGAGCGGTGATGTCCACATTGACTAGCCATCTACGTAAGCCGATGTCGCTGTACAGCCCGTACAGTTCTTGGTTGAATCTCTTCCTCGACTCTCCGTTTACACAAACTGGTCCAAAGATTGTACGCAGAATTTTTCTCTCGAAACGCCCAAGAGTCTCTTCATCCGCTTTTGATAACGTCCGAGCCTTAGCGCCGTAGAGGAGGACCGGGATGATTAAGGCTTTGTAGAGGGATACCCTAGTTTTTTGAGAGAGGACTCTACTACACAATTACCTCTGGAGCCCGAAGAAGCAGCGGTTGGCAAGAGTTATTCTACGTCTTATCTCAGCGCTGGTGTCGTTGCTGCTTGTCACTACCGAGCCAAGGTAGACGAAGTTCTTGACTACTTTAAATATATAGCTGCCGAAGGTGACGTTCTGACTAATGAGTCGGTGTTGCGCGTCCTTCTTTGATGACAGCAAATTGTTGATTTTGTCCCCATTTACCCTTAGACCCACTTTAGCCGCTTCGGCTTCAATGCTTGCGAACACCTCATTGACGTCTCGCTTTGTCCGTCCAATAACGTCAATGTCATCCCTCGTAGGCAAGCAATTGTGTGGACTTGAAGTATATCGTACCTCTTGTATTGGCCGCAGAGTCCCGCACGATCTTTTCAAGTATGATGTTAAAGAAATCACATGACAGTGCGTCACCCTGTCTAAAACCTTTTTTAACATCAAGGCGGTCGGTTAGTTCACCTCCGACCTTAATGGAGCAGCGAGAGTTCTCCATAGTCATCCTGCACAGTCTTACGAGTTTGCCAGGAATGTTAAAACATGACATAGCTCTGTTCACCTCCGAACCTCAATAAGGTTATCAATAAAGTTTCCGCACTGCCCTAATTAAACTAATATGGATCACTGTGATTCTGCCCATTGTGTCACCGATCCCAGAAATGCTGACCGGGTTACTTGCAAAGGTATCTGTGGCAAATCTTTTCACCTTTCCTGCAACGGCCTAGGCAAAAGGTCGATCACCTATATTAAAGAATATGCCGAGCACTTCTATTTTTATTATGAAGAGTGCAAAAAAATATCCCTCGCTGATGTCCTTTTTGCGAATAAATTACAACAACAACAACACGCTTTTTAAGAACCTCTCGGCTAAGTTTGACTGCCTCACGAGATGTGTAGAAGATATCAATTCCACCATGGAGTCAATGATTACACACAAACTTAACTACCTAGAAAAGCAATTGTCCACCCTAACTAAATTATCCAATACAAACTCGGAATCCAGTTCACCCAACACCCGTAGTGTCGAATTTAAGCGTGACCTAATTTCTACCCTCAACACGTACCTTAATCCGTTAAAAAACACGTACCTTAATCCGTTAAAAAAATTAAAAAAATTAAACGAGAACCTAAATTCCCTTCGGTCGGACTAGGACATTCATTTTAGCCACTCATCAAACAGAAGTGCTCCACCCCTTATTCAACCCGACCCTCTGCTCGATGATATGGGAGACAAATTAAATGACATCAGCAGTGAACTCATCACTACAAGGCTTACCCTTAACGATTTAATAGATGAAATCAGAGCAGCATCTGATAAGATTGGTTACATCCACATCCCCGGCCACATCCATTCCAACCCATTGTTTACCCATACCTCCATACGTGATGAACTGCATGAAGCCAATGTGTCTGTCAGTGTTTCTCCACCGCCGCCTAAAACAACATTCTCAGTGTACACGCAGACAACCCAAGACTCAATTTCTGAAGACCCAACAGTTGGAACCAATATTGAGCGCTTTGGCCAAGCATGGAGTTTAAGTGAATGGAATCAGCGTCTCCAAAAACTTAAAAAAGGCAACTAAGAAACTTCTTCCTTTATTATTGATGGTTTGGCCCCCAACTCTCTTGAACAATGGGCTCAAAAATTTACAAAAGAATTTAAAATCCCAATAGCAAGTTGCCAGACGCTTAAACGCTCCAAATCCTTTAAGCTGAAGCTGTCAATTCCATCAAAATACGATTGGTTATTCGTGAACCCCGACGGCCGTCCTTTCACTCTTGGAAAAATAACCTTCACCAGGTGGGATAAAAAGATCGATATCCATCCCAAGCCTCTCATCAAATCTACGTATAAAACTAATCGTAAGAAACCTATTAATAAGCTTAACGAAAAGCACTCTAACTGGAGCCTCAAAACAAACCTCTTCCCATCCTTCACCCACCCCTCCATCGCTCATATGCAGACCTCTTCCGCTGCTCCACCCAAACCTCCACGCCAACGTGTTTCTTTCAATCTGACTCCAACTACTTGTTCTGCCACCACTAGACCCTCGCCACCAGTACAAACACCCATCCCAAATTCTTTTCCTAATTTCGATCTAAAATCTGGAGCCAAGTATCCTAATTTCCGCAGCTCTCACGTCCTTAACCCCTCTTCCCCCGCCTTTTCTAACACACTCCACCTCGCACACTACAGCCGACTCCACTTCTCTTCTAACAGTCTCAACTCCCTCCTCAACAACACCTCCTCCTAACCCCACCCAATCTTTCGCTGATCCTCTTCTGCCCCCCCTCTGTCAAAATTACCAAGCAATTTAATAATCTCACCGAATGCCGCTATGCTCTTTCTCGTTTAAGGGACAGAAGGACGTATGAGAACGTCCGCCTTTTTTTGGCTTATCTCCATGACAAACCAGACTCAGTTTGCTATGAGGGTAATACTAACACTAGCGTACTGGTATCCATTTAACAGGAAGGTCTCCCTTCTGACTATGCTAGCCTCAAAAACCTCTTTATCAAGTATCATGAGTTCCTTAATATGTCCCCCCAAAAAGCATCAAATGATCTTGATGCTTTTCGTCAATATATCCACTCAAAGCGTATATCCCACCTCCAACGTAGCAGAGCTGACCACGACAGATATTTTCGGCCCTAATTTCCATCCTCTTCCTGCCCACCAGGTCAACCTTCCTCTCACCTTTTATTACCAGAACGTCAGAGGTCTCCGGTCAAAAACCCAAGCAGTCTTCCAACAGTCTCATGTTTTACCATTCGAAATCTTCGCTCTGACTGAAACCAACCTGATCCCCGCCATTAATAACGAAGAACTATTCCCATCAAATTTTAACGTCTATCTCAACCAATCTATCGATAGCCGCCCGTGTCGTGGCGTTTTAATAGCCGCCCTAAACACGATCGACTCGTCCCTTATTGCAATATCCTCTTCCCCCTATCTCGACTTTGTTTCAATCAAGATCGTACTGCCCCGTAAGTCGCTCTACGTCATCTGTTTTTATATCTTACCTTCTCAACCCATTAAATCCTATGAACTCGCTATTAATGCGATTGATCACATAAATGACTTACGGGATCCATGCGATGAAATCCTTCTCTTCGGCGATCTTAATCTTCCTTTTCTCCATTGGGAACCATCAGAAGATCAATCATTTTACACTGCCACTAATCCATCTTCTGCCAAAGAATGTCTCTTCTTAGATAGCCTAGCCGATTCAAACCTTAGCCAAGTGAGTGGCATCTCAAATTACATGGGTAGACAGCTAGATCTGATTTTCACAACCGACCCTATTAATTCCTCTGTTTCACTTTGCCCCCATTCATTATCAACCATCGAAAATTACCATCCTCCCCTTCTTCTCTCGTTTTTTCTCGATTCTCCACCACTGATCTCTTCCCCTCCAGCGCTCAAGTCTTACGATTTCCACAAAGCAAATTTCCACCTAATCAATGAATATCTCAATAGCGCTCCCTTCAATTTTGACGGCCTTACAATAAATGACGCCGTATCCTTATTCTATAGAGAAATATTTAATTCTATTTCTCTCTACGTTCCCATTTCTCGATCCAGTCACTTATCTTCTCCTCCTTGGTATAATCGCAGGCTCCGCTCTCTAAGAAACAATAGAAACAAACTGTGGGCTATCTTCCTTCGTACTCAGTTCCGCTATGACTTTTCCAACTATACTGGTACTTATCTGCAATTTACCGAGCTTCATAACTCTCTCTACGAACAGCACTTGATCAAAACACAAGCCAATCTAATCAACAATCCTAAGTCCTTCTTTCAGTTTGTCAACTACAAAAGGAAATCTGATGGCTATCCAACCTCACTCTCTTTCAATGGCGAAACCTCGAATGATCCCAACACTATCGCCAACTTTTTTGCCAACCTTTTCAAACAATCTTTCGCCGATGACTCCTTTGTGCCGGACACTTCCTATTACGACTACCTACCAAATTTCTCCCTTAGTCCATTTCTTCCACGTTCTGTTGAACCCCTTATCATTGAAATTAAACTGAATCAACTTAATGATGAGTTCACTCCTGGACCCGATGGTGTCCCCGCCATATTATTAAAAAAATGTTCCTTCATTCTCTCCGTCCCGCTCTCAAAATTATTCAACTTATCCTTGTCCCTTGGAGAATTCCCCGGGATATGGAGAAGCGCTTTCATAACTCCTATTCACAAAAAAGGTCAAAAGAGTGATGTTAACAACTACCGCCCCATCGCAAAACTCTCACATATGCCCAAACTTTTCGAAAGCATCTTGTATGACACTCTAAGTTACCATTTCAAATCTCTAATCTCCTCAAATCAACATGGATTCCTCAAATCCAGGTCTACAACCACAAACCTTGTCGAATTCGTGTCCTTCACCCTCTCAGCATTAGAGAATGGGAACGAAGTCGACGTCATTATAACTGGATTCAGTAAAGCCTTCGACAATATATCTCACAAACTAATACTCTTCAAACTGTCTTCCCCAGGCTTTGAACCCACTACGCTGAAGTGGATATCTTCATATTTAAAAAACCGTTACTACAGTGTTCGCTTTAGATCTGCCTTTTCTAACCCTTTTTTAGCCTCTTCCGGTGTTCCACCTAGCCACCTAGGTCCACTTCCTTTCATTCTTACCATAAACGACATTGGGATAATCATCAAACATTCATATCTCTCACTGTACGCCGACGACACCAAGTTCTTTAAGACCATTTCCTCGCTACAAGACTCTTCCCTTATTCAATCCGATCTCAATAGCTTTTCTACCTGGTGTTCCAAAAATCGCTTGGAGCTTAACATTTCCAAATGCCAATCTATCACCTTCTCACGTAAACGTGTCCAATCCTCTCCTCGTCTCTACTTTCTCCACAACCAACCCATTTCTACCGTTCAGGTTATCCGCGATCTTGGCATACTATGTGACCAAGAGCTTAATTTCCGCGCACATATCGACGATATAATTCTTAAAGCAAATTCTGCACTCGGTTTCATGAAGCGCTGATCTAAAGAATTCTCCAATCCCTACGTGACTCGATCCCTCTATATTACCTTCGTTCGCCCCCTTCTTGAATACGCATCTCAAGCGTGGTCCCCTTATCAACAAACCCACATTTCTAGAATCGAGAGCATCCAGCGTCGATTCCTGCGTTTCGTTTTTCGAGGTCTACACTGGCAAAAGCCTTTGTTCTTACCACCCTATCAAGACCGACTCAAACTAATAAATCTGAATACGTTGGAGGATAGAAGAAGGGTAACTGACATCCTCTTCTTTCATAAACTCCTAACAGGTACCATTGACTGCGCCAACCTCTACAACTCTATATCCCTTAACACTAACCCTCGTAATACTCGCAATCCTCGTCTCTTCTATCTATCCACCCCCCGCACCTTTTACGGCTCCAATGAACCCATTTCCCGTATGCTGGGAAGTGTTAATTCGAACACTAACTTCGATTTCAACCTCAGCGCTCCATGCCTAAAACTTCGTCTTCTCGGTATCACCCCCATTGTCCCTACCATAGCTCCCTAATCGCGCCCCCCTCTTCCGTTCTTGTTAGTCAGTTAAGTTAGACAAATGGAGAATGTTAGTTAGTCAAGTTAGAATTAAGAATGTTAGCTTGAATTAAGCTTAATAAATGGGGGTATTGGCCCCCACGAAAAATTATAGCTCGTCACTATAAACACTGTCATACGCGGCTTTAAAGTCGACGAAAAGATGGTGCGTGTCGACCTGGAATTCATGGGTCTTCTCCAAGATCTGCCGTAGTGTAAATATTTGGTCTATGGTGAATTTTCCTGGCCCGAAACCACACTGGTAGGAATCTATCAGATTGTCCACGAACGGCTTCAGGCACTTACACAATACGGCAAAAAGGATCTTGTACGCGATGTTCAGGAGGCTTATCCCTCTGTAATTGGCGCAGTCATAGGGGTCTCCTTTTTTATGGACCGGGCAAACGATACTGAGATTCCATTCATCGGGCATGCATTCTTCCGACCACATCTTGCAGATGAGTTGGTGCATGTTCCTGACCAGCTCATCGCCAGCTGCTTTTAACAGTTCCGCGGTGAGTCCGTCTGCTCCAGCAGCTTTATAAGACTTAAGTTTCGATATCGCTATCTTAACATCGTCTAGGTCGGGTGGACGGGATTCTCCTTCGTTTTCGTCCATTGCGAATGGTTCGCTCTGCCTGACGGCGGCATTTTGACTATCATCGCCGTTATATAGTCTGCAGAAGTGGTCCTTCCACAGTCTCAGCATCGACTGTGACTCCACTACTAGTTGTCCGTGCTCATCCCTGCAGGCTTCTGCTCTGGCTTTATAGCCGTGGCATGTTCGTTTTACTTTCTGGTAAAATTTTCTAACGTCGTTCCTGCCGTAACATCTCTCCATCTCCTCGATCTCGCGCTTCTCGTGCTCCTTCTTTTTCCTTCTCAGAAGCGCATGCTCCTCCCTCCTTTTCTGTTTATAGAGCTCGCGGGCAGCCCTCGTCCGTCGATGCAATATGGCCATGTATGTATGCATTCTGTTTCTCTACATGGGCTCGTCTGCACTCATCATCAAACCAGGGGTTTCTCGACAGTGGTGGCTCGAAACCGAGTACATCTGAGGCGGCCTCTCTAATGGCGTTTTGATAACGATTCCATTGCTGTTGTATGGCTTCTGCAGATTGCATCGGGACTTGAGAGAGCTTGAGGGAGACTTGATCGGCGAAGTTCCTGGTGGTCTCCTGCGATTGCAGCTTTCCGACGTTAAATTTTGGTGTTCCTACTCTACTCCGTTGATTCCGAGAAATTCGCATCCGTACATTGGCGTACATTGGGATGGCGGTTATGTCCGCTTTATAGCGGTCTAGGGCGTCCGCAAGTTGTTCGGCTGCACGTGGCCTGTTTAGGAACCTAACATTCCACGTACAGAGCCGAAGATCATTGTCCTTTTTTCATTTTTTGCAAGGGTCGTCAACATTATTCCGGTCCGTTATATCCAAGGCTTGTGGATGTTTCGGAGTTTGTGGTTTTTTACGGTTACGGCTTACTAGGCCGTAGCCCAACCGACTAATCCTGTCTTAGTATCTGTTTATTGGCATCCTGTTGCACGCTCCTAACTTGTGGTTCAAAGAGAACATTATGGTTATACGAGAAAGCCAACTTGTGCGGCCTCAACAACTTCCTTAGGATCTTTAACTGGTCGTTGTGCTTCCACGACGTGGACACCGCAACTGATATTATTGCAAATACATATTATCCGAATCGGCATGGCTAATTCTAGTCCTACCAAGATTTAAAGCATCAGGCCAAAAGATGATACTTGGTTTGACTTGAACCAAGCTATTAGGCTTAGGGAGCTAAGCTTTCGGGCCTATAGGCAAACAGTTCTGAGAAAAACCGAAACATAGGAGCCAGAAATGACTGCAACGCCCACATTCGACGGGTTAAATTCCAATTCGACCAAAAATTAGGGCGGAAAATCCTTCAATGTCCCCGAAGTAGGAAAAGGTAGCAAAAGTTTCTGGCCGCTTGTAGAAAACATAAAAAACTCAACTATGACGTTCATCCAAAATGGTATTCCAGCTGTCACCCCCTTAGACAAGGCTAACATACTTGCTGCCAACTTCGCAGCCAGTTCTCAGCTCCCAGCTTGTACTTTGTCTCCGCCTCTACTAGAGTGCGTCGATTCCGCCGTGGTATTAATCCACTTCCGCACTCGTACATTCGCGAGGGTTTTTAAAGACCTCGACATATACAAATCCACAAATCCATCCAAGTCCAGATGGTATTGCCCCAATAGTTCTGAAGAGGTGTTCTTCTACGCTGGCAAAACCACTGCGTATGCTTTTTCAACTTTTCTGATCTTCTGGGCTCTTTCCGAGTAGGTGGAATACAGCATTTGTCCAGCCTATACTTTCTTTAGCTTTGCTTTGGTTGCGTTACAGCCTGTAAAGGGCCAGAGCCAAGCTTCTCTCAATCACCCATGCTGTGTGTGATTTATTTTTTACACAGGTGAAAAGGACCTACAGTTTTGTGCCGATTCCGAGTGGTTTGAGTTGAGAAGCTTTTTCATGGCAAGTATACTACGGTGGTTTTCGCCAGTACCCCTCTGAAGAGGGACGCCGCGAAATAGATATTCGATGGCGTTGGTGTCGGGATCCGAACTCGCTCATCGTGCGTCAGAGTCCACCATTAATCACTGTGCCATGGCCCCCTCCAGGTTTGCTTATTTGTTGGTGCCCCGGGTTCTCACACAGTACACATGTGAGCCACTCCTTGTCTAGGTCCTGTTCATATTCCTCGGTTTCATAGTTCTTCGCACACTTTACACATCGAGTCTGCATTCGGCAGTTCGATGCGGTGTGCTGGAACCATTGGCAGCGGACAGATTTTAAAACGTCTCCGTGCTTTCTTACCTCTTCTATCTTACTCGCAGGCAATCTAGAGACATAGTAACGACATCTAGACTCCCCAGCTTGCTGATGGGAGTCAGTTGATCCAGCAAGACGGATCATTTCCGCTTTTCCTTATCGGTCTCACTGTGGTAAACGACTTGACTCCCAAAAAGCTGAAGTCATTGCTCTCGAGCATCTTGAGCTCTGAGAGCAATTCCTCGGGATCAAACATCAATTCCACGACTTTAACGAGCATTTCTGCAATCCCTTGTCCTTCGGCGTAAAAGAGTAGAACTCTACAGTGGCTTCTCTGCTCACGCTTGCTCCACTGTTCCTCTTGTGCTATTGTTATTGCTGGTGCTTCTGTTGTTGCTGGTGCCTTTGTTGTTTCTGGTGCTTCTGTTGTTGCCGGCGCTTCTGTTATTGCTGGTGTTTCTGTTGTTGCCGTCGCTAATGTTGTTACTGGTGCTTCTGTTGTTGCTGGTGTTTCTGTTGTTGCTCGTGCTTCTGTTGTTGTTGGTGCTTCTATTGTTGCCGGCGCTTCTGTTATTGCTGGTGCTTCTGTTGTTGGTGCCTGTTGTTACTGGTGCTTCTGTTATTGATGGTGCCTTTGTTGTTGCCGGCGCTTCTGTTATTGCTGGTGCTTCTGTTGTTGCTGATGTTTCTGCGGTTGTTGGTGCTTCTGTTGTAGCCGTCGCTTCCGTTGTTACTGGTGCCTTTGTTGTTGCTGGTGCTTCTGTTATTGCCGATGCTTCTGTTGTTGCTGGTGCCTTTGTTGTTGCTGATGCTTCTGCTGTTGCTGGTGCTTATGTTGTTGCTGGTGCTTCTGTTGTTGCTGGTGCTTCTGTTGTTGCTAGTGTTTCTGTTGTTGCTCGTGCTTCTGTTGTTGCTCGCGCTTCGGTTGTTGCCGTCGCTTCTGTTGTTGTTCGTGCTTCTGTTGTTGCCGTCGCTTCTGTTGTTGTTGGTGCTTCTATTGTTGCCGGCGCTTCTGTTATTGGTGGTTCTTCTGTTGTTGGTGCCTGTTGTTGCCGGCGCTTCTGTTATTGCTGGTGCTTCTGTTGTTGCTGGTGTTTCTGCTGTTGTTGGTGCTTCTGTTGTTGCCGTCGCTAGTGTTGTTATTGATGCTTCTGTTGTTGCTGGTGCTTCTGTTATTGCTCGTGCTTCTGTTGTTGCTCGCGCTTCGGTTGTTGCCGTCGCTTCTGTTGTTGTTCGTGCTTCTGTTGTTGCCGTCGCTTCTGTTGTTGTTGGTGCTTCTATTGTTGCCGGCGCTTCTGTTATTGGTGGTTCTTCTGTTGTTGGTGCCTGTTATTGCTGGTGCTTCTGTTGTTGCTGATGTTTCTGCGGTTGTTGGTGCTTCTGTTGTAGCCGTCGCTTCCGTTGTTACTGGTGCCTTTGTTGTTGCTGGTGCTTCTGTTATTGCCGGCGCTTCTGTTATTGCTGGTGCTTCTGTTGTTGCTCGTGCTTCTGTTGTTGCTCGCGCTTCGGTTGTTGCCGTCGCTTCTGTTGTTGTTCGTGCTTCTGTCGTTGCCGTCGCTTCTGTTGTTGTTGGCGCTTCTGTTGTTGTTGGTGCTTCTGTTGTTGCCGGCGCTTCTGTTATTGCTGGTGCTTCTGTTATTGCTGGTGCCTTTGCTGATGCTTCTGTTATTGCTGGTGCCCTTTGTTGTTGCTGGTGCTTCTGTTATTGCTGATTATTCTGTTGTTGCTGGTGCTTCTGTTGCTGTTGGTGCTTGCTGTTGCTGGTGCTTCTGTTGTTGCTGTTGTTTCTGCGGTTGTTGATGCTTCTGTTGTTGCCATCGCTTCCGTTGTTGCTGGTGCCTTTGTTGTTGCTGGTGCTTCTGTTATTGCCGGTGCTTCTGTTGCCTTTGTTGTTGCTGATGCTTCTGTTGTTGCTGTTGTTGGTGCTTCTGTTGTTGCCGTCGCTTATGTTGTTGCTGGTGCTTCTGTTGCTGCTCGTGCTTCTGTTGTTGCTCGCGCTTCGGTTGTTGCCGTCGCTTCTGTTGTTGTTGGTGCTTCTCTTGTTGCCGTCGCTTCTGTTGATGCTGGTGCCTCTGTTGTTGCCGGTGCTTCTGTTGTTACTGGTGATTGGACTTATACACGTGTGTGGTATTATTGTATTTAAGCCATGATATGGTTTTATCCAATCACCGTGTTTGGCATTTTAATCTCCGAACGAAACAAAGTTTTCCGCCGGGCTTTAGCGCAGCGATGAACATACATATATTTCAAGGTTTTAGCATACGTGGTCGCTGCGATCACGCAGGTCGATTTTGAAAAACCCTCACTCTCCCCTTAACAAATCAAACAATTCTTCACGTTTAGTTCATTAGGATTTTTTCTTTTCTTCTTCACATATTCAAATAAAATTCTGACTTTCTTTGTACAGTAAATCTAAGCGCAAACTTATGCAAAATGTAAAATTAGACTAATAGAAAAAAGAATGATAAAAGCAGAGCCGATTTGAAAAGTAAAACAGGATGGAAACCTCAAAAGGCTTTCCTGCGCTCCGCTCCGTCTGCAGTGACTATGTAATTCAATAAAACACCTGTGGACACTACCACGTCGGCTTGGAACTTGTGTTCAAGATACAAATCTTTACATCAACTATACGTACGTCGTACATTTCAACACTTAACTTAAGGGGGGGCCAGGGACATTACAAATACAATGGATACGATGGGTGTATAGAGGGAGATTCATGAAGAGTTGGGCTAGTTATCAGTTGGTTTGTGCTATGGGATAGGTAGTGATAGGCAATGGAAGAGGTTATTATACGAAATACTAATCTAGTCTGCTTCCCGGTGTGGGTGGAAAGTGCAGTCGTATGGAACTAGTCTAATCAGGTAAGTCAATACTTATGATGGGCACAACGGGTTTCATGCTGTCGTTCTTCAAGCCTTTTTTGCTTTTCTTGTCATGCTTCTCGTATTCGCTCATATGGACGGTGGTTGAGTCGAGGGGAACCGATTGACCACTGTTGTCAGTGTGATAGGATATGTTGCCGTATTCCTGCAGGAATGGCATGGCGGACAGTAGGAATTGACTGAAACTTTTACGTATGCCGAACCACCACTTGTTGCCGCCCTTGGCGCTGAAGCTTAGGACGATGAGCGTAAAGATGGCGACCAGGAGTGGACTGAAAATGACGATATACGGGAACTTGAGCTCCCCTTCTAGTTTATCGGCAATGATGACCTGAAAATGTAGAGAAAATTTGATGAGCATAGAGCGATGATGGGGACTGCTAATAAAACCTGGAAGCAGAGAAGTGGTAGAACGGTGCAGGCATTCCCAATGGCCGAATTTAGAGCGGCTTTTTTCTGTTGTAAGGAAATCTCCGGGGTTCTCATCATGATTCCACAAAAAATGATGTTATAAAGGACGCCTGCAAAGAAAATGTTGGCAATCCTCAAGTGATGTACACAATTTCAAAAGACAAAATACTTACTAACTAAGCTCAAGCAGACCACGATCCACATCGGAACAAACACTACTTCCCAGCTCCAATAGACAAATCCATCCAATTTCAATGGCAGTGAGACGAATTGCAGAGCATTCACAGCTAAAAATAACTCCAACTCAAACGATCTATCATGCTTTACCGCCCAGACACAAGCGCCAACACTAGCCACACTGCCGAAAATCAACGGAATGAACACCAGAACCCAAATGTGCCGACCCGACGAGAGTTTATCACACGCCAACAGTTCGAACATCAACAAAATCAAATGCAACGACAGGGAAATCAACATAGCCTTGAATTGCGTATAAGAATCACCTTCCAATCTACGAAAGACACCTCATCTAAATCACATTTTCAATATGAAAAAATGATAAAACTCACCGATAGTGCGGATAACGACACCAAACGATCGCCCCAATCGTTGCGCCCAAGGCCGCAATGCCCTTCCATATCCATAATGGTGTGAATATCGCCCAATAAGGCCAATCTTACAATGTAAATTCGAGACTAGTTTTTTCGAAACAAACCCGACAAACAACTATCCACTCACCTATATACCCGTCCAAACGAAGACAGAAAAGTGTTATGAATGTAAATAGACTGCAATGGACTATGAATTTGCTGGAAATACAAGATAAATAGGTAATCCGCTGTCACGGCCAAGCAAAATCCACTCACCTGGGATTGAAATCCCGAAACAAAGATTGTAAATTCATGGCGAAAACTCAATTGTGCATCTTACTACTGTTGCAGTGTGATTTGAAAATAGAAAACAACAATTTCGTCTGGTCAAACACCTTGGTGTTTTGGAAAACGAAAGAAGAATGTGTGTAAATGCAGAAATGCAACAGAGAGATGAGCTGCCTCAGCTGATGACAGTTGACAGATTCTCATGCATCGGAGGTTCTTCGCCTTAACTGCTGTGCTGCCACCTGGCAGGATTGGTGGGAATGTGCAATACTGTCCCGAAGGTTTGTTTGATTTCATATACGAAAGCGTTTAAGTTTTATTATTTAATTAAAACTCAATCACAGTTTTTTTGTTTTTTGAGAGAAATTGTATGATTGGTAGCTTAGGAAGCTACAATTCCACAGTATTGTCAAAATAATTCCAATCTTATCTCCATCTTGGGGATATGCAATGCTGCTAGACAGCATAATGAAGAGAGAAAGCCGAGTAATATGGATAGACGCAGACACGGGCATTGATCAATGCGACAAGTCGAGCGTAAGGAGAGACTGCCTTTAAGGTAGAGCTCTGTCATAATTTCTCTGCTAAATGTTTAAATTGTGAGCGCAGACCTTTTCTCTTTCTGCGGTTAATCGGAGAAAAAGTTGTCCAAGTGATTTTCAACGGCTGTTGGGCCGTCTAGTTTTTTACCAACAAGACAGTTTTGCAGAGACCGATATAAACGGTAGTCAAATGGTATAGGATCCGGCCTATATGGTGGATACAATAAAATCTTACCAAGTTCTGTCAATTTGTTCTAAGAGTTCAAATGTGCGTGGGGCACGGCATTGTTATGATGGAACACAACCCCATTTCTGTTAGTCAACTCGGGTCGTTCTTTATTGACTGCTACAGCACCTTTAAGTGGACAATTCTACCTAACCCCGCCAATCACTCCGGACTATCTTGTTTGATGTCAATCCAAATTTCAATGTCTTTTGTGGAGTGTCACAAACTTGGACCATGATCGCCTGCGCAAAATATTTTCATATCTTTCATCAACCGTTATAACTCGCCTTAAAAATGGTTCGATTTCGTTGCGTCTTAGCAGCCTTTCCCCCCACCTGATTATCTACCTTGACGTGGTGTGGGAGCTTCCCACTAGACCCTACCTATCCACTCCCCATCCCCTGGGCTGGACATTAGGTTTCAACCGTACCGTGCCGAGATGTCGACCAGGGTGAGAGCCCAGGCCAAAAATAGCTCAGTCGCAAACGGTGTATCCGGATACCTGGCGCCCTCAAGATCAGGTAGCCTTTCCTGGGTATTGCGGATCTCTGCCCAGGTGGACATATATTTCTCCGCTTCTCGTGGGAACTACATGAATAAAAAGAATAAACCCGATAATGAGTCCTTACTTACTTACTTACTTAGGTGGCGCCACAGTCCGTGGTGAACCTGGGCCTCAACCAACAATCGTCTCCAGTTGGCACGGTCCTTGGCCAGCTGTTTCCAGCGCCGCACGCCCAGTTGGTTAAGGTCCCCTTCCACCTGCGTGCGCCACCGATGACGCGGCCGTCCTCTGCCGCGCCTTCCTTTCGGAGTGGATTCAAAGACTCTTCGGGTCGGAGCTGTATTTTCCATGCGCTCTACATGGCCTAGCCACCTTAGACGCTGTAGCCGTACAACTCGTACAGTTCTTCGTTATATCTTCTCCTCCATACACCGTTTGAACAAACGCGACCGTAGATAGTGCGCAGAGTTTTCCTCTCGAAACGACCAAGGGCATCTTCATCCGCTTTTGTTAAGGTCCAAGCCTCTGCGCCGTAAAGGAGGACTGGGATGATTAAGGTCTTATAAAGTGTCACCTTGGATTTCCGGGAGCGGGCTCGCAAAGGTGTTGGAGGCGCGGTCTAGAGCTATGGTCGAATCCAGGATAGGGGATGAACAGTGCGGGTTTAGTCTCGGCAGAAGTACAACCGACCAGCTTTTCACTCTAAGAACGGCACTCAAGAAGGCTTGGGAGTACGCTAAACCAATCTACAGCTGCTTTGTAGATTTGGAAAGGCGTATGACCGAGTTCCTCAAGGTAAGCTCTGGAGTGTTCTGCAAGAGTATGGGATTGATGGTCCTCTGTTGAGGGACATTCAGTCTCTATACACAAACTGTAGCAGCTGCGTTCGGGTTAACGCTAGTAAATCAACACCTTTCACCGTGGGCGTTGGACTTCGCCAAGGGTGCGTCTTGTCACCTCTCCTTTTCATTATATATATGGACTGGATGTTGCAGCGCAGTCGAGGCGAGGAGTGTTTTACATTGGGAGGGTTGAGGATAAGCCATATTTTTTTGCAGATGACTTAGTTGTCCTTAAATCCTCCCTGATGGAACTTCAGCGCGCGGTAGATAGGTTTGTGGCCGTATGTGCTGATCCTAGAATGAGGGTTAACGTGGACAAATCCGAGGTTATGGTTATTTCCAGAACACCTGTTCAATGCACTCTACATGTTAGTGGAGTCCCATTGAAGCAGGTGAAGTCTTCTTCACGAGTGATGGGAGGAGTAATACTGAGCTTTTCTGCAGGATTGGCCAAGCTGGGTCAATTTTGAAACAGCTTGGAAGAACTGTAATCAGGAAGACCGAGCTTGGTCTTTTAACTCAGTATTTGTTCCAACTCTCACCTATGGTCATGAAATTTGGGTATTGACCGAAACAATAAGATCGCGATTTCTTCGTGCTTGTGTGGGAGTTACTCGCCGGGATGGGGAGAGAAACACGGCAGTGCGCGGGGAGCACAATGTTGAGCAGCTGCTTCTCCGAACAGAAAGGGCTATGCTTCGATGGTTTGGTCACGTGAGACGAATGTCGCCATCATCACTACGTCCGAAGCGTACCTTGGATGCAATACCATCAGACAGGCGACCGCTTGGCAGACCCAGGACGAGGTGGTTGGACCAAGTCCAAGAACTCGCCTGGGTGCGCTTGGGCATAGCTCCTGATGAGTTAGAGTCGATGACGGAGGCTCGAGTGGCCTGGAGATCCCGCGTGCGCGCATTACTCCCGCGTCTCATTTAGTGGAACATGTGTGTGTATGTGTGGACATTTTTCTTCCATACTTGGTTTATTTTCTAAATAGGATTGGTGAGCTTTCATCTCTTTGATTAACACTTCAAATCAGGCACTGTCAGAACGTCCGCGCTCCATTTGCGTGCATACCCATTCTTAGGAGGATTTCAGATTAAATATCATTTATTTCGAATCCAAGAAAATTGGCGACCAGGATATGCTGACAAATATTTGAATTACACTCTTTACTTTTTAAGATGGATGTGACAGTTTGTTCTAAGCCAAAATCTATTTCTGATGTTATGTCAAATTCGGATATGAACACCGATTTACAGCTCCGTCATATATAAAACGAACAAACCTTCAGAAACTGTCAAATTCAATGTCAATTGTCAGAGGATGTGTGACCCTTGTTGTAGATACACCAAAGCGGATTGCTGTGGAAATGGCTGTGCCAATTGTGTTCTTAACCAAAATACACGACCGCCACCTCGATCGTGTCAGTGGCACAAAACCAACGTCCTAGAAGAATATCGCAAGTACAAGCTTATCGAACGGATACAACTCAAATCTTATATCTTCCAGCTGCTCTTCCGCTTAGCTGATAAGGAACAGCTGACTGAACATACGCTCGATTGTCCGCCCGGTTACCATATAATGATGCGAGCGCCGGATCCCGATGCAACGGACAACTCGGAAATCGATTACATTGTACGTCCGTACACGCCATTCTGGTCCGATAGTTGTTCGTTTGAATTCAAAATTCTTATCAACACCAAACCGCAAGGAAAGATGACCAAATACTTTGAACAATTGAATATCGGTGATGAGGCCGAATTTCGTGGGCCCATTGGTTCGTATAAGCATATACCGTGTAGCCAGGATAAGAAGTTGCTAATTTACACGCAAGGTGTTGCCATCGCACCAGCAATTCCGATTATCGAGCAAGTTCTGTCGAATGAGAATGACTTCACCAAAATCTATCACACAATGTGCTTTGAGGATCTGGACGGCATCATTTTTCGCTCAGAGATCATTTCGTACAATCGATTCTGGAACTATTCGGCAAAGATTTATCTTGCGTGGCAGCACTGTGAACAGTGTGGTTACGGTCCGTGTACCTGTGGCGAATTCGAGAAGAAATTGAGACACAGTGAGAAGATCTACTCACGACGATTGACAAAGGAGGATGTGCACGATGAAATGACGGCAATTGGCTGTGAAGGGATTGAGGCAATTATTTGTGGCGCAAAGAGTTTTCAGGACTTTATCATCGATGCTCTTGCTTGTTGTAAAGTTAAGGAGGAATGCATACATGTGCTGTGACTATCTACAGTGGTTTTTGATTTTGTTTGTGTTTTGGTAAAATAGAAATGGCCAGAAGGGTTTGAGAAGTGGACGTTTAATGCATTTTCATTCACTTCATCTGAGTATGCTTTTATAGATGGGCCCGTCAGTATCTTGCCGCAGTTTAAAACCGCTTACAATACCAAACTAAGTATCCCAATGATTTAAGCCAAATTACTTATAAACGTGGAAGTAATTCAACCGCCAAACCTTTTGTGACATGCTCTTTAAGGCCACGTTCTTGGGTCGAAAGATTGATATTACTGAACGAGGACAGATTCAATATCTACGGTAATGTTCGGTTAAGCCTTTTTTAAGAGTTGAGTATAGAAGTAGTATAGAAAGAAGATAGTTGAGTATATAGGACGATAGCACGCTAAATATGTGTATATATCGATTCGCATCGAAGCACTCAACCCGTGTCGGGCTATTTATGGCTTGGAATCGTTTTAATTTTGCTAACGCACTAAAGGTATTCAAAATTAGTGAACAATAACACATCGATTATAAAAGGCGTTGACGCTATCGGATAACGTGTATCCGACTTCGACATGAAACCGTTATGCTTAGCCTGAGACGCTTGGATTCCTTTTTTTTTAACTGACTCGTAGATAAGTTGTCAAGTTGACATACGGCCTCCTCGCGGCGCCCTCTGGACAGCCTCTTCAACAACCGTTGGGAGGTGAACAAACGTATGCAGCGAAAGAAACCCCGACCAGAATGGCGGTTGTGCGGCGGGCTAACAATCCGCCCACGTAAAAAAAAACCTAAAGTTATGAATGAGCAAGATGCCTCGGATACACGGACGGATACTCGACGACGACAACGCGCGAAAAAGGAACACGATTTGCGAGTATGCTCCTGGAATGTCAGAACCCTGTACGCTCCCGGAGCTGCTCATAAACTAGAAGGAATCCTCACGCAGTACAAGGCGGATATTACTGCGGTCCAGGAAATACGCTGGATAGGAAACGGTATGATTAGGAAGAAAAATTGCGACATTTATTACAGCTGTCACAAAAGGTTGCACTTACTGGGATGCGGATTTGTCGTGGGAAAGCGGTTAAGGTCGAAGGTCATCGACTTTAAACCTATAAGTGATCGCCTGGCTGTGATCCGCATCAGAGGCAGATTCTATGACATCAGCCTTATATGTGCACACGCCCCTACCGACGAGGCTGAAGACCCTATCAAGGAGGACTTCTATGACCTCCTGGACAACGCCTACGGAGCTTGTCCGGAGTACGATGTAAAAATCGTGCTCGGGGACTTCAACGCCAAAATCGGAAAGGAGAACACCCTTGGCGGAGTGATCGGAAAGCACAGCCTCCACGATACAACAACAGATAACGGCTTCCGACTCGCTGACTTTGCGACAGCTCGTAATGCGGTGATAAGTAGCACAAGATTCCCTCGCAAGCGAATCCACACAGCAACCTGGCGATCTCCGGACGGTCGAACCGCCAACCAAATCGACCATGTGCTCATTGACGCAAGGCACTCGTCAAACATCCTGGATGTGCGAACATTCAGAGAGACGAATGTCGACTCTGACCACTTCCTCGTGGCAGCAAGATTCAGAGCTCGGCTGTCCAATGTAAGAAAGCTGCACCAACCCATCAGGAGGAGATTCGACATTGGGCGCCTGATCACACCGGAGGTTGCCAGAGTCTACAGGGAGCAGCTGAGCGAAAGACTCTACGGTATGCCTACGTCGAACACAAATGCCAATAATATGTGGCTGCATTGCCGCTCAGCCATTCAGGAAGTAGCCGAAACCACATTAGGATACCTACCACCCCCGACAAGAAACCCGTGGTATGATGGCGAGTGTGAGCAGAAAAAGGCAGCAACCGACGAGGCGTACCAAAAGGCGCTGCAGAGGAAAACCAGGGCAGCGCAAGAAGAGTACCGAGCCAGAAGAAGACAGGAGAAAAAACTACTGCGACACAATAAAATGAAACTTCGCAGCCTGCCAGCTCAAGGATATCGAGGAGCCTAGGGATAAACATAAAATGCGAGCCTTTTACAAGAAAGCCAAAGGCCTTGCAGGAGGCTTCAAAAAGGGCACTCAGGCTCTTCGAAACTGCGAGGGTAATCTTGTCACCGACCCGCAGGGAATAGTGGATGTATTTTAGCAGCATTTCCAGCAGCTGCTTAACGAGCATGACCAAGGGAGAGTGGAAGGGACCGAGGAAATCCCAACTCCAGCCGCTGAAGTAGTCCTCCCACCCAGCATCGAAGAAGCCGGCACAGCTATTCAGAAGCTGAAAAACAACAAGGCCGCAGGCTCAGATGGCTTGCCATCAGAGCTCTTCAAGGCTGGCGGCGATGTTCTGGTAGGCAGCATGCACCAAATCATCTGCAGAATTTGGGAAGGTGAAAGCATACCCGACGACTGGAATACCAGCTCTGTTTGCCCCATCCACAAAAAAAGGCGATCCTACCTCTTGCGAGAACTATAGAGGCATATCCCTGCTCAATGTCGCATGCAAGATCCTGTCCAGCGTATTGTGTGAACGTCTAAAGCCATTTTGCACCGCACTAATCGGCAGCCGCCAGTGCGGCTTCCGGCCCGGCAAATTGACTATAGACCAAATGTTCACATTTCGACAAATCCTGGAAGAGACCAACGAGCTTCGAATCGATACACACGATCTTTTCATCGATTTCAAAGCCGCATACGACAGCATTCATCGTGAAGACACGCGATGCACAGTGCAACTCGGTTCTAGGACCTGGGAGCCATTCGAAACATACACCGGATTTCGGCAAGGGGATGCGCTGTCATGTGACTTCTTCAACCTGGTGCTGGAGCAGATAGCGTGACGGGCAGGCGTCAACAGGAAAGGCACTATCTTTTACAAGTCCATCCAGCTGCTAGGGTACGTGGATGATATCGACATCATCGCGTGTTCTCGCCGTGGCATTGTGGAAGCATTCACGGCGATTGAAGAACAGGCGAAACGAGTTGGTCAAGCAAAAACCAATCCGTCGCTCACCGCCTGGGACAAAATATAACAATTGACAGCTACAATTTCGAGGTAGTTAAGGAGTTTGTCTACCTCGGGGCAATCGTAAATTCCACAAATGACACCACAATGGAGATCCGGCATAGAATCGCCCTTGGCAACCGCTGCTACTTCGGTTTGTCCAAACAACTGGGGTCAAAACTCCTCACTCGAAAGACCAAAGTCATGCTTTACAAAACGCTCATTCTGCCAGTCTTGCTGTACGGACAGCAGGACAGCGGAGCTGATTTTGGGTTCTTTCGAAAGAAAAATTCTGCGCCGGATATTTGGTCCTGTCTGTGAGGAAGGTGAATGGAGAAGAAGACACAACCGCGAACTCTACGAGCTGTACCAAGATGTGGATGTAGTCCGGAAGGCAAGGATCCGTCGACTACACTGGCTCGGCCACATCGAGCGCATGGACATCAACGCTCCAGCTATGAGGGTCTTCGACTCCGAGCCTCCTGGTTCGAGAAGAAGAGGAAGACCGAACCTCCGGTATAAAGACCAAGTAATCGCGGATGTAAGACATCTTGGTCTTGACAACTGGAAGCAGCGTGCCCGGGACCGTCAAGGATGGAAGGCAGCTATAGCTCAGGCTCAGATCCTCCATGGATCGCAGGCCTGATAAGTAGTAAGTAAGTAAGGAGATAAACTGTACGGAGAGGGAGCGAGCAAACAGAGCAAAGAAGTTGATCGCGTTTAACATGGCAAACGCCAAATTCGATCTCTGTCCCGGCTCAATCCAAGTTGACACACAACCTTCGCGTGGCCTCCTCTGGGTAGCTGCACTGGCATCCCTCAGGTATGGAACCAATGTGTGCAGCGACCTGACCCTTTGTTCCTGGGGAAAGAGAAACCTGACCCTCCAGGTTGAGCCTACACGACACCACGTCCGAAAACGGACATCGGCTACTCGACTTCCTGACGGGGCGCAATCTCCTCCTGGCTAGCACACGGTTGCCGCATCTCAATATTCACAAAGGAACGTGGCGATCACCTGATCAGTCCACCACCAATCAAATTGATCACGTTGCGATCGACGCCAGACATTCCTCCAGCATCCTAGATGTACGAACCTTCCGAGGAGGAAACATCGACTCGAATCATAACCTTGTTGGAGCCATTGTACGAATGAAGATATCAAGGATGCCACGGAGTCGAGCTGGACAACGAAACTTTGACGTCGGAAAGCTACGATAGCAGGAGACCGTTAGGACCTACGTCGATTGAGTTTCCCCTAACCTCTCGCAAACTCCAAAGACACCGGAACAATCCACAGAACAACAGTGGGAGCATTGCCAGCGTGCCATAAGAGACGCTGCCTCGGATGTGTTGGGTTTCAAGCCACCGTCAGCTAGAAATACCTGGTTTGATGAGCAATGGGGCAAGCCCATGTAGCAAAGTAAAACGACTACAAAGCTATGCTACATAGACGGACGTGAGCCACTCGGGAACATGACGAGCAGAAACGGAGGAAAGAATACACGCTTTTAAGGAAGAAAAAAAAGGTGTCATGAAATCGTGAGATCGAGAAGATGGAGAGATGCTATCACAGGAACAATGCTCGCAAGTTTTACGAAAAAGTTAAACGAACATGCCAGGGCTATAAAGCCAGAGCGGAAGCTTTATAGCCCTGGCTGTGTGAACGCCTGAAACCCTTTAGGGATAATCTGATAGGTTCTTATCAGCGTGGTTTCAGGCCAGGTAAGTCCACAATAGACCAGATATTCACACTGCGGCAGATCTTGGTGAAGACCCAAGAATACCAAATCGACAACTTTTCGTCGGCTAAGGCAGGGCAATTACATAGGAGATGCAATGGTCATTACATGGCAGTCCTAATCTAGCGGCATGTTTCTCCAAAGCGCAGTGTCCTGTTAGGAATCCAATTAGGCTGCTTGTACATTGCCTGCGTATTTTGACAGTAGTTGGGCCAGGTCTCTTTTACGTAATTGCATGCATCAAGGCCACGCCAGCTCTCATTGGCCTGTAGCAGTGCCTGTTTCGAGCCTGTTTAGCTTTTTCATTGGTTGATGGATATCCCCTTTAACAGTCGAGATCTTCAGTGCGGTGCGCATTCTGGCTGATTCATCTACTTGACCTGGTATATCACTATGCCTAGGTACCCAGCACAACGTAACAGTGCATCTGCTCGATAAATCAATTTTGATTTTATTATTGGCGATTCGATTGCTTTTATTGCCGCTTGGCTATCTGTGTAGATGACAATGTCACTGTCGATCCCAAAGACAGCCGGTCAGCGGCCTCACGAATTGCCGTTAATTCAGCTTGGAATACAATACAGTGATTCGGTAGTCTAAGGGATTGCACGATTTTCAGGGTCGGTACACAGACATAGGACCCTACATCTACACCATTGCCTGGCCTTTGCTTGGGTATTCATTTCCATCCCATTGTCGTCGGCTGCGAATTGTTGTGAACCTCCGAATGGGAGGTTATTGTAATGGGGCCGACTTCGCGAATTCCAAATTTTCACATATCTCCAGGTTTCAAGGTCACCTGAATCCAAATCCAAGGTTTTTATAGGTGGTCATGTACGTAAGTGCGTATGTACGTATGTGCGCATGTGTGTATCAGAAATTCCCTTGAAGCAACTGCCGTTTTCTTGGGCCACGTACTGGAGAGCGCTGTGGCGCAGTGGTTATTGTGTTGACTCTGACGCACGATGACCGGGTTCGGATCCCGTCATCCCGAATGTTTATTTCGCGGTGTCCCCCCTTGGCGGCATCGCCATTAACCTGTTGGTCCCTTTCAGCCGAGTAGGTAGGTAGGTAGGTAGGGTCGTAGCCTTCCCAGAATTGAGAAGAACGCACTTAGGCCAGGGAGGCCCGTTGTGCAGCTACGAGGGGGTTTTACCCCCCTATTCGTGGAACCGTCTAGTGCTTCTTAAGAAGTTAAGAAGATTAAGTATCCCTACTTTCTGAACATCTGTCAGATCGTTAAGGAAGTAAGAGCCTAGGTACCGCTTCCTTATATTGCAAAAAGCTGGACAGGCACAGAGAAGGTGGTGAATGGATTCGACCTCCTCCTCGTCCTGACAGCTTCTGCAGAAATCATTCGGAACTATACCTAGTCTTTGTGCGTGACTGCCAATGAGGCAGTGACCTGTGATGACACCGATGACTTTGTAGATGTCAGTTCTTTTTAGGGAGATTATACTCCTTGTGCGTTGACTGTCAAGCCGAGACCAGATTTGCCTGGTGATGATGCAGGTATGTCCCTGGGTCCATCTCAGGTTCGTCTCGGCCCTGGCGAGATTGGTCAGATTATGTTTAATGGTTTTAAGGGGTACTCCCTCACAAACCACGATTGATTGTAGCGTCGTTCGCTTTCTCATTACCTGTAATGTCGCTGTGTCCCGGTACCCAGATAAGCTGTATATTGAACTGTTCTGCCATCTCGTTAAGAAATCTGCGACAGTCGAGACTAGATTTTGATGAGTACACATAGGACTCCAACGACTTTAAGGCTGCTTGACTGTCTGTAAAGATGCGAATGTCCGTGGTGGATATTACGTTCCACTTCAGCTAGGATAAAGCCTCTTTTATTGCCAACAGTTCCGCCTGGAAAACGCTGCAGTGATCTGATAATTTTAGAGCTTTATATAGCTTGAGTTGTTTGCAGAAAACTCCACTGCCCACCCCGTCTTTGGTTTTAGACCCGTCGGTGTAGAATTCCACACAGTTTCTGCGGGGTTGAGTTTGGCGAGTCCAGTTCTTCCTGTCCGGATAGATCGTCGTGAATTTTTTGTTCAAGACTATGGTGGGTTCTGTGTGGTCCAAGTTTTCTGCCATTGTTATCCTGTTTTGCAGGATGGAGGAGTGGCCAGTGACATAGCTCGCCCATTTCGAGTTGGCTTTTAGTCTTATGGCCGTGTGTGTGGCAATTTGCTTACCGAAAATATCGAGTGGTGTAAGGTCTAGTATCATGTTAAGCGCAGCCGTTGGTGTGGACCTGAGGGCCCCGGTAGTGCATATACATGCCATCCTTGGTACCTTCTCGAGTTGCTTGTGGTATGTTGTCTTGTCTAGTGCGGTCCACCAGACTATCACTCCATACAGTAGTATGGGTCTGACGACCGTAATGTAGAGCCATAGGGTGATTTTGGGGTTAAATCCCCATTTTTTTTCCTAGAGCTTTTTTACATGTGTAGAGAGCTATTGTTTCTTTTTTTTTGCTCTTTCAGTTGTATTACTCTTCCAAGTTAATTTCCTATCGAGTATAATGCCTAGGAATTTGGCACTAGGGAAATAGGTTAACCTGGTATCGAGCAGAGTGATAGGGCAGTATTCCGGGATTTTGTGCTTTTTGGTGAATAGCACGAGCTCCGTTTTCTGGGGATTAGTCCTGAGCCCGCTACTATGCGCCCATTTGCACAGAAATGAGAATGCCGTTTGCATGCGGTCATTCAGTGTGGATAGGTATTTACCTGAGATTGAGATGGCAACGTCATCGGCGTAGGCAACAACGTCCAGGCCTTCTTTCTCCAGTTTGATCAGTAGTTCGTTTACAACTACATTCCAGAGAAGAGGTGAGAGGACTCCACCTTGCGGGGTACCCTTGGTAGCTACTCTGGTAGTCTCTAGGCTTCCCCACTTAGAGTGAATCTTGCGTGTTGATAGCAACTCGCTGATCAGCCCTATCAGAGTCCTCTCCACCTTTAGCTTTTCTAGCCCTTCTATTGTTGCTTTCGGAGTGACGTTTTTAAAGGCGCCCTCTATGTCTAGGAAGGCTGTTAGAGTATATTCTTTGAGATGGATTGATCTTTCGATTTTCCTCACTAATGTGTGAAGAGCTGTTTCGACCGATCTACCTTTACAGTAGGCGTGCTGTGCCTTAGAAATTAGGGAGGGATCCAAGCTGTGCCGTATGTGTAGGTCTATCAGCCTTTCTCAGGTTTTTAGAGCGAAGGATGATAGACAGATAGGCCTTAGATCCTTAGGGGAAGTGTGAGAATTCTTGCCGGCCTTGAGGATGAAAATTACCTTTGCGCACTTTTCTGGAATATGACTCCAAGCTAGGCATCCTTTAAAGATTATCTCTAGCCATGGTATAGTCCATTCCATAGTTTGTGTTAGTTCGATGGGGTAAATTTCATCTGGACCCGGCGATTTGTAGGGCTTGAAACTTTTTAATGCCCATATAATTTTCTCTCTGGATATAATGTGTTCGTACTGCCCTTCTACCGCAGAGGAGTTATGAGTTCCTCGCGAGTGCACTGAGTCTTGCGATTCAGAGCAGCCAGGGAAGTGCGTGTTGAGGAGAAGACTTAAAGTTTCTTCCTCGGATGTTGTCAAAACTCCATTTGCTATGAGGCAGTTAGGAGATTGTGGATCTTTCAAGAGTATTTTCCTCAGTCTGTAGACGTCTGAGATTTTCTCTATGTTATTGCAGAAGATCTTCCAAGACAGCCTTTGTGCTTTCCTCAGGTTTTGTTTGTACACCTTGAGTGAATTTTTGTATAGGCTCAAGTCTCTATCGTTGCTTATGTTCTTTGCTTTATTAAAGAGCTTACAACAGGATTTGCGGAGCTTGCTTAGATCTGCGTTCCACCAAGGAGGGTAAGATTTTTTCCTGATTTGTGGATTGCGCAGCTGTTGGCCCTTGCGTTGCGCAGTGTGATTGTTAGAGTATCGACCATAAAGTCTATATCTAACGTGGACCGCGGGGTGTCAGGGGTCCTATATATTATAGAGTTGCCAATGAAGGCTCTATAACGCTCCCAATAGATTCTTCTTGGGTTACAGGATGAGTCACTTGGGGTTGGGACCGTGTAGGCTAGGTTGAAAACCAGGTAACGATGATCTGAGAAGGAGTGCTCTTCAGAAACCTTCCATTCTCTTATTTTGTCAATGAGAGAGGGGGATGCTACAGTCAGGTCTAGTACCTCCCTACGATTTTTCGTTATAAATGTGGGTGTATGACCCTTGTTGCAAATAAAAAGGTTAGCGGTTAGGATGAATTCAATAAGCCACTCACCCCTTTCGTTTGTATCGCTGCTGCCCCAAATCGTGTGATGCGCATTCGCATCTGCACCGATAAGGAGCCCAGCTTGATGATTCGACGAGTCCTTGACCAGTCTATTTATTTCGTCCGATGAAATGGACTCTTCTTGCGCCATGTATGTGGACGCTATCCATAGCTTGAGCCCGAGTGATTGGATTGCAATCACTGTAGTGTCAGGGCAGCTGTAATTTGGAAGAAGGTAAGCATTTAAAGATTTCTTTGCAAGTATGCAAGTGCGGGGCTTACCTTCTTTTTGTGAAGCAAATAGGTTGTAGGCTGGGGTTCAGCCGAGTAAAAAAGAAATAAATCACGCACAACATGGGTGATTGAGAGAAGCTGAGCTCTGGCCCTTCATGGGCGGTACGGGCCAACGAAGCAGCCAGGAAGACTTGGCAGTAAGGAAGATCGTGTGCGTCTCCGCTTACCTCCCCAGAGACGGGGAACAAACCTCTCCTGCGGGGTACAAGACCTAGTACAGTACTGTCACCGGCGCAAACGGCTTCTGATCATTGAATGCGATGCTAATGCGCACCACATGGAATGGGGCAACAGTAACACTAATAAACGAGGTAAGTCATACTTTGAATATTAATTCAATTAGAGAGGATGGCAAAGGACCAACAAAGGCCTCGTAGGGGTAGCATCTATCCGACCGATGCTGGCCTGCTAAAAAGCGAGAAGAGCCACCGCAGTCCAACATCTTGCGGCACTGTTAGTAAGTCCCATCTCCACCTCCTTGTGGTGCCATCTGGAGATTTCCTATGGAAATTGCAGACGGGGAAGGGCGACTGGCGAGCCTCCTGCGGTTGGGATACGGCCTTGTAAGCCGTAACCGTAAAAAAACACAAACTTCGAAACACCCACAAGCCTCGGATAAAACAGACCGGATTAATATTGACGACCCTTGCAAGAAACGAAAAAAGGACAATGATGTTCGACTCTGTGCGTGGAATGATAGGTCCCTAAACAGGCCACGTGCAGTCGAGCAACTTGCGGACCGCTATAAAGCGGACACAACCGCCATCCAGGAAATGCGATGGAATGGACCGGCGACTGCTATAGGGAGGTAAGACAACGATTGTTCGGATGCGGATTTGCTGTTTGCTGACGTGGACAAAGGAAAAAGTCCTAAGCATTCGGCATGTGAGCGAACGCCTCAAAACGATCCGCATCAAGGCTAAATTTTTTAACATCAGCCTGATCTGCGTCCACGCCCCAAGGGAAGACACGGATGCATCCGCCAAAGATAAGTTCTACGGTTTCCTAGACAGAACGTATGCCCAATGTCCCAACTATGACATCAAAATTGTACCAGGAGACTTCAATGCTACGCTGGGAAGGAAAGCATCTTTGAACGAGTCATCGGCCAACATAGCATACACGACACCACATCCGATAACGGACTCAGGCTGATTGATCTTGCTACGGGACGAAATCTCCTTCTAGCCAGTACGCGCTTCCCGCACCTCGATATACACAAAGGCATCTGGCGGTCGCCGATCCACCATTCACTAACCAGATTGATCACATCGCGATCGACGTCAGACACTCCTCCACTATCCTTGATGTTCTAACTTTCCGAGGAGGTAACATCGACTCGGACCACTATCTTGCAGAAGCCAAGATGCGCCTACGGATATCACGAACGCAGCGGAATAGAGTAAGAATACAAAGTTATGACGTCGGAAAGCTTCTATCGCCGGAAACCGCTCGTGCTTTTACCGATCGCGTCTCCCTTAAGCTCTCCAATATACCTCAACCCTCCACGCTATCAATAGAACAGCAGTAGAACCTTTGCAAACAAGCCCTGAAAAGCCCTGCATACGAAGTTTTGGGCTCCAAGGCTGCACCACGAGGAAACATCTGGTTCGTTGACGAGTGCAGGAGGATTCACACCGCGAAGCAGAATGCAAATAAAGCTTCGCTGCGTAAAAGAACAAGAGCAACTCGTGAGCTCGACGAGTTAAAAACGAGTTCTACTTCTTCTCAGAAGAAAGTAGAAAGAGCAGGAGGAGAACGTACTGCAGGCGTGACGTTCGAAAGTTTTATCAACAGATAAAGCGAATATGCCAAGGTTATAAGGTCAGAGCGGATGCCTGCAGGCATGAGAACGGATACCTAGTAGTAGAATCGCACTCGATGCTGAGGATATGGAAAACCCATTTCTGCAGACTATGTATCGACGATGTAAGTCAATATGCCGCTGTCAGGCAGAACGATCCATTTCTTAACGACGAAGACCGCTGAGAATTCCGTCCCCCTGACCAAAGTTAAGAATGCCATATCGAAACTCAAGTCGAATAAAGCTGCTGAAACAGCGGTTGGCAAGAGTGATTCTGCGTTTTATCTCAGCGCTAGTGTTGTTGTCGCTAGTCATCAGTGAACCAAGGTAGACCAATTCCTTGACCATTTCAACGTTATATCCGCCCATGGTGACGTTCTGGCCAATAGGTCGGTGTTGTCCGTCTCTTTTAGATGAAAGCAGATATTTAGTCTTGCGCTCATTAACTGCCAAACCAATTTTTGCCGCCTCCATCTCAATACTCGCAAACGCCTCATTGACATCTCGCTGCGATCTACCTATTATGTCAATGTCGTCGGCGTATGCAAGGAGTTGCGAGGATTTGAATTAGATTGTGCCTCTTGCATTGGCCTGTGATTTTTGCACAATCATTTCTAATATGACGTTGAAGAAATCACACGACAGCGCATCGCCCTGTCTAAATTCTTTTTTGACTTCGAAGCTATCGGTCAGTTCTGCACCGATTCGGATGGAGCAGCGAGCATTTTCCAGGGTCATCCTGCATAGTCTGACGAGCTTAGCAGGGATGTCAAAAGTAAACATGGCGTTATATAGCTCGTCTCTAATAACGCTGTCGTATGCGGCCTTGAAGTCGACGAATAGATGGTGAGTGTCGACTTGAAATTTATTGGTTTTCTCCAGGATCTGCCGTAGTGTGAAGATTTGATCGATGGTGGACTTCCCTGGCCTGAAGCCACACTGATAAGGACCTATCAGCTT
The DNA here is from genome assembly GCA_951905685.1 of Eumerus sabulonum. Lineage (NCBI taxonomy): Eukaryota > Metazoa > Arthropoda > Insecta > Diptera > Syrphidae > Eumerus > Eumerus sabulonum. Next base: position 44,126,666 of record OX645062.1, on the reverse strand, counting down.
GTTTACGAATGACTTCAGGGGTTCACACAAAACGGCAGCGAAGATCTTGTATGCGACATTAAGGGGACTTATTCCTCTATAGTTGGCGCAGTCCAAGGGGTCTCCTTTTTTGTGGATCGGGCATACGATGCTGAGACTCAATTCCTCGGGCATGCTTTCCTTAAAGAGTTAAGCAGACAGTCCGTCTACGCCAGCAGCTTTATTCGACTTGAGTTTCGATATGGCATTCTTAACTTTGGTCAGGGGGACGGAATTCTCAGCGGTCTTCGTCGTTAAGAAATGGATCATTCTGCCTGACGGCGGTCATCCTGTCATCGCCGTTATACAGTCTGCAGAAGTGGTTTTTCCAAATTCTCAGCATCGACTGCGATTCTTCTACTAGGTGTCCGTTCTAGCCTTGAGACATTCGTTTTATCAGCTGATAAAATCTTCGAACGTCGTGCCTGCAATAGCACCTCTCCAAGTTTTCAATCGCCCGCTTCTCGTGCTCCTTCTTTTTTCTCTTGAGAAGCTTTTGTTCCTCCCTTCTTTTAAGCTCGTATAGCTCACGAGCCGCTCTTGTTTTTTTGTGTAGTGAGGCTCTGTATGCCTCCTGCTTTTCCGCATGAATCCTTCTACACACGTCATCGAACCAGGTGTTTCGTCGTGGTGGAGCTTTAAGGTCCAGCACTTCCGTTGCTGTGCTCTTCAGGGCTTGTTTGCACAGGCTCCATTGTTGCTCTACTGACTGAGTGGAGGATTTAGGTGTATCGGAGAGCTTAAGGGAGACGCGGTTGGCAAAGGCACTGGCGATCTCCGGCGAAAGTAGCTTTCCGACGTCATAGCTTGGTGTTCTAACTCTACTCTGCGGTGTTCGTGTTATGCGTTGACGTATCTTGGCTACTACAAGATAGTGTTCTGAATCGATGTTCGCTCCTCGGAAAGTGCGAACATCTAGAATGGTGGAGGAGTGTCTGACGTCAATCGCGATGTGGTCAATCTGGTTGGTGACTGATTGATCTGGCGACCGCCAGGTGCCTTTGTGTATATCGAGGTGGGAAAATCGTGTGCTGGCTACAAGAGGATTTCACTCCGTGGCAAGGTCGATTAGCCTGTGTCCGTTATCGGATGTGGTGTCATGTAGGCTGTGTTTGCCGATGACCCGCTCAAAGATGCTTTCTTTACCCAGCTTAGCGTTAAAATCCCCTAGTATGATTTTGGTATCATAGCTGGGGCATTTGGTATATGTTCTGTCTAGGAGATCAAAGAAATCATCTTTGATGGAGTCATCCTTGTCATCCGTGGTGGCATGGACGCATATGAGGCTGATGTTACAGAAATTTGCCTTGATGCGGATCGTTATGAGGCGTTCACTCACATACTGGAAACCTAGGACTTTATGTCTTAGTCCACCTCTAACAACAAATCCGCATCCAAATAGTCTCTGTCCTCTCTCCCTATAGCAGTCACCGTAGTAAATGTCGCAGTTTTTCATCCGGTTATGTCCGCTTTATAGCGGTCTAGGGCGTCCGCAAGTTGTTCGGCCGCACGTGGTCTGTTTAGGGACCTAACATTCCACGTACAGAACCGAAGGTCCTTGTTTGTTTTTTGTTTTCTTGTAGGGCCGTCAACATAGATCCGTTCCGTTTCCGTTTTTTGTTTCTGAGCAATCAGTGGTTTTACGGTTATGGTTTGCTAGACCATAGCCCAACCGACACTAATCCTGTTTGGTGGCGCGGGATACTCGCCATTCGGCCTCTTCCGTCAGTAATTTCCCTTTTAAGGAAATTTCCAGATGGCACCACGAGGAGGTGGAAGTAGGACCTGACTCGCAGAGCTGCAAGATGTTCGGCTGCAGAGGCTCTTACTCGCTTTTTGTCGGGCCAGCATCCGTCGGCTGATGCTACCCCTACGAGGCCTTTGCTAGTCCTTCACCATCCGTATGTAAAGCTCATTAAATTCCGATAACGACAGCATCATCCAATGGGGTAAAAACAATAGAGTTGAACTTAATGCATCCAAAACGCAATGCTGTCCTTGTCGTTATCTTGCCTTTATCCATGAATGGCACTTGCATCTCAGAAACTAAAAACTTTCCATCCTGGGTATGAGTGTTGCTCACAATCTTAATTGGAACTACCATATACATATTCAGATGCAAGAAACATTTCTCACCCTTAGATCTGGCTACAATCTATAAGGCGTTCATTCGCCCCAAATTAGAGTTTAACGCTCATGTCTGGTCCGGTGCTTCCAAGACCTCATTGCACCTACTAGACAGAATACAAAAACGAGCCATAAAACTGATAGGTGACTCCAGCATTACCAAAACATTAGACTCGTTGGAACACCGCAGGAATGTTACCTGCCTCACCCTGTTTTATTGTTACTACCACCAAAAATGCTCTGACGAAATAGCCAATTGCATTCTGCCCCTTTAACATTTCTCCCGCAATACACGTCTCTCTAGGAATGCTCACCAATATACCCTGAATCCCGCTTTCGGGTGTACTGTCAAATATAGAGAATCTCTCATTAACCGAACCACACGAATTCCCTGCCGGATTCGGTTTTCCCCCCTCAATGCAACATGCAAGTATTTAAGATCAATGTCCATCGGCATCTCCTCTATCCCTCTTCCTTTCTACCTTCTGCCCGCACTGTGTCGCCGACATAATAAGGGCGCATCGGAGATGTTCAATTTTCGATTACTCTGAAGCATAGATCAAGGGCATGGATCAATAGTTGCTTGATGCTTATTGCTATAGACCTACGGCTTAAGAAAACTCGATAAGAGTCTCGGCGGCTAGTTGACGTCACATCTGCAATGGATTACTATGCGCCCAAATCACTTGTGCAAAGTATCCATATTATTGTAAGTATCATTTAATTTTTGGCTACATCGATCGACAGCGCTTTCCGTCCAATGATGATGCTATCATCGTCTTCGAAAAAGTAAGGGTCGACAATGCCACCAGCCCATTTGCCGAAACAAGAGGGGTGGCCGTGGTGCAGTGGTTAACATCATCGTCCGTCGAGCGGAAGGTCTATATGTAGTTCAAAGTCCTTTCGTAGCAGGGATAACACTCACAGTATATGGTCAATTAAAATTTAGCCTCTGCATATGCAATATGCAATTGCTGAGAATTGTAACCTACGCGAAATTCGGTCGGCTCTCGTCCTACCTAGGACAACCACCCTTAGAGTAGTGGACGAACATCTACGACCCAAACCACTGCACTCCGTTCAGGTTGTGTGTCAAACATCCAAAACACCATAAGTATACATAACTCGCGCGAAAACTCTCCCTGTTACCTTCGCTCGCACAACGTTATAAGGCCTTAGCCTTGAGTGCGGGTGTGACCATAAAAAAAAAAACAAATTTCTCCAACTTACTGGCCTTACTAATCTAAACGGTAAGTCCAATATCTAAGCAGAAGGTGTACGACCTGAAAAATCAAAGAAAAACACATCTAATTAGCGAAATAGCTGTTAACACTGACCTTTAGAAAGGTTCTAAAAATCACACATTTAAAAACGTATAAAGGCGTCTGTGGTCCTTTCGAAAAATAAACACTTTTGCAATTTCACTTCGAATATCGCCCATCAGTCAATACTGACGGAAAGAAAAACAAATTTTCCAAAGAACAAAACAAGAGCAAATGAGTCATAAAAAAGCGCCTTGAAGCAACTCACCACTCGAGTACCATATGTTGCTCCATTTCCGTTTTTTATTAGAATTAACATACCATCTCCTGCCCATCGGGCATTTTTTGAACTCAATAAAAAGCACGCAGTGCTGCCCAGGTGAGATCGTTGTATACAAATAGGCCCCATCAACGCCACTGCACCAGACCCCTTTCTGTTTACATGATCGAAACAGCAAAACTATAAAGTTTTGTGAAGGCTAGCGAACTCTTGAGGCTTCCGGCGTTTGTTTACACGAGGAATTTGGACGGACGTGCTCACTGCTAGTAGTACTTTCGTTTCTTTTGAGGGATGCAAAATTCCCGAAATGAACAAAAAAATACAATTTCCAACGATCGACTTTCTTTTTCCCGCGTCCTCGCTCGCCAGGAAATTTTTCAATGTACACAGTGTAGTAGAGACTTGCGTTCTGGTACCATAGCCGCTGGGTAGTCCAAGAAAATGCCTTCGTGCTGCTTGGTATTCAGTAATCAGTTGGATATTCGTCGGCACGGTATACGAACGAAATTATCAAAAGTGTTCAGTCAGTGTTTTTGAAAAAGAGAAATATTGAAAACCCAGAATGGCTAGTAACACGCATCGAACGGGTAAGACACAGGATTACCGCGTGAATATGTACCAGGAAAGGATCGTTCCTCCTGTGCAGCCGGTGCGAGCTCAGCCCTACCAAGGACTAAAGACATGTGAGTTGTGTTTCTAAAGTTTGGAAGTTGGAATTTGGGTTTTCTTTGCTTTTGTATTTTTTTTTTTTCGAATGCCGTCGGGAATTCTTATTTTTTCAATGAAATCTATGAAGTTCCTCAAGTCTTAGGAGAAAAGATACCTATTTTTAGTCCATGCTAAATCAGTTTTACAGATAAGTGCATCAATCGCATATGTCTCGTGGCTGTCTGATTTGTTGACAATCGACATTAGTTCAGTGCTAACGAGGCATTTTCTAATTTGGAATGAGTACATTGATGGTCTGTGATGGTCTCGCCACATCAATCAGTTTTTTTTTCCATTTATGCATGAGTGTAAATAAATGTTTTAAATTGTGCATCTTGGCATCTATTGAAGGATAAAATCTCGGTCGTCTACCCGAAAATATGTTTTAACCAAACAATAGCATTTTTTGTTATCTAGTGCATTTCGGAACAACGGCCACGTAAGTGCTCGTAGTTACTGCTATTTAATAGCCACAACGAAATCACACGTGATGTCAATATAGTTCTCCGTAGATCAGAACGAATCACCTACTGGCAATCAGAGCACGTACTTATAATCGTATAGGCGCAGTATGATTCGTAATAACTAAATAGAGTCGTTTCCAGACTGTGCTATATCAAAAAAGCACAATCAATGACCTGATGATGTTGGACTCGGACATTGTGCTGTAATTCTCAATTGGAATTGAATGCATTTCAAAAAATACTATTTGAGTTAGAGGTATCTTAGCGGTCTCGGCCTCCTTGATAATATCTTGCCAACTGTTTCGTCCATAGTGCTTAGTGGATCTTGTTATATTGTTAATAGGCTCGACAGCTCTCAGATATCTTCAAAAATTTCTAAAAAAGGAAAAAACAACTTCCTTCCAAGTATTCAGTTTAACACATAAATACTTTCAATAGTTTTGGTTTTTCAAAACACCCACCATACATCGTGAAAGTATTGAGATCTTCAATTGATTCGTACTAATTGTTTCCAGCGTGCTCCCGACAATTTTCAGTTTTATTAAGACCAGGGGATCATGCTGGCCATTCCAAAATATTAACCCCTTTTCCTTGAGAACCAAATTTGTGGTGTGATCGGCTGCATCATTATGTTGGATTATGATGGGACGTTTAGTAAATTGTTGCTCCAAATACTTACTTACTTACTTACTTATTAGGCCAGCGATCCATTGAGGATCTGAGCCTGAGCTATAGCTGCCTTCCATCCTTGATGGTCCCGGGCACGCTGCTTCCAGTTGTCAAGACCAAGATGTCTTAAATTCGCGATTACTTGGTCTTTATACCGGAGGTTCGGTCTTCCTCTTCTTCTCGAACCAGGAGACTCAGAGTCGAAGACCCTCTTAGCTGGAGCGTTGATGTCCATGCGCTCGATGTGGCCGAGCCAGTGTAGTCGACGAATCCTTGCCTTCCGGACTACATCCACATTTTTTGTTTTTTTTTTTAGATAATTTGCGCGCACTCAAGGTCTAATAACCTTATTATGTCGGCGACACAGTGCGGGAAGAAGGTAGAAAGGAAGAGGAATAGAGGAGATGCCGATGGACATTGATCTTAAATGCTTGGATGTTGCATTGAGGGGTGAACACCGAATCCGGCAGGGAGTTCCAGATTCGTGTGGTTCGGTTAATGAAAGATTCCCTATATTTGACAGTACGTCCGAAAGCGGGCTTCAGGGTATATTGGTGAGCATTCCTAGAGAGACGTGTATTGCGGGAGAAATGTTGAAGGGGCGGAATGCAACTGGCTATTTCATCAGAGCATTTTTGGTGGTAGTAACGTTAAAACAGGGAGAGGCAGGTAACATTCCTGCGGTGTTCCAGCGAGTCTAATATTTTGGTAATGCTGGAGTCACCTATCAGTTTTATGGCTCGTTTTTGTATTCTGTCTAGTAGGTGCAATGAGGTCTTGGAAGCACCGGACCAGACATGAGCGTGAAACTCTAATTTGGGGCGAATGAACGCCTTTTAGATTGTAACCACATCTAAGGGTGAGAAATATTTCTTGCATCTGTATAAGGAGCCTCGGCATTTCGCAGCATTCTTGGCGACACTGAATATATGGTCGCTCCAATTAAGATTGTGAGCAACACTCATACCCAGGATGGAAAGCTTTACAGTTTCTTTTGGATGCATTAAATTCCATTCTACTGTTTTTACCCCATTGGATGATGCTGTCGATATCGGAATTTAATGAGCTTAACATACGCTGCCGCTCATTATCTACAACCGAAGTGCAGGGTCGTAAACTGGTCAGGCCAGCGATCCATGGAGGATCTGAGCCTGAGCTATAGCTGCCTTCCATCCTTGACGGTCCCGGGCACGCTGCTTCCAGTTGTCAAGACCAAGATGTCTTACATCCGCGATTACTTGGTCTTTATACCGGAGGTTCGTTCTTCCTCTTCTTAGCTGGAGCGTTGACGTCCATGCGCTCGATGTGGCCGAGCCAGTGTAGTCGACAGATACTTGCCTTCCGGACTACATCCACATCTTGGTACAGCTCGTAGAGTTCGCGGTTGTGTCTTCTTCTCCATTCACCTTCCTCACAGACAGGACCAAATATCCGCCGCAGAATTTTTCCTTCGAAAGAACCCAAAATCAGCTCCGCTGTCCTGCTTATCGTCCAGCTTTCGGCTCCGTACAGCAAGACTGGCAGAATGAGCGCTTTGTAAAGCATGACTTTGGTCTCTCGAGTGAGGAGTTTTGACTCCAGTTGTTTGGACAAGCCGAAGTAGCAGCGGTTGCCAAGGGCGATCCTATGCCGGTGCATGTCTCGAATGGTTCCGAGGTCCTAGAACCGAGTTGCACGGTGCATCGCGTGTTTTTAAGCGTGGCGCGACACAACTGGATCAGTTTTACCGGGATCCCGAATTCGGCCATCGCACCAAACAGTTTTTCACGATGAATGCTGTCGTATACGGCTTTGAAATCGATGAAAAGATGGTGTGTATCGATTCGAAACTCGTTGGTCTTTTCCAGGATTTGTCGAAGTGTAAACATTTGGTCTTTAGTCGATTTGCCGTGCCGGAAGCCGCACTGGTAGCTGCCGATTAGTGCGGTGCAAAATGGCTTTAGACGTTCACACAATACGCTGGGCAGGATCTTGTATGCGACATTGAGCAGGGATATACCTCTATAGTTCTCGCAAGAGGTAGGATCGCCTTTTTTGTGGATGGAGCAAATAGAGCTGGTATTCCAGTCGTCGGGTATGCTTTCATCTTTCCAAATTTTGCAGATGATTTGGTGCACGCTGCCTACCAGAACATCGCCGCCAGCCTTGAAGAGCTCTGATGGCAAGCCATCTGAGCCTGCGGCCTTGTTGTTCTTCAGCTTCTGAATAGCTGTGCCGGCTTCTTCGATGCTGGGTGGGAGGACTACTTCAGCGGCTGGAGTTGGGATTTCCTCGGTCCCTATCACTCTCTCTTGGTCATGCTCGTTAAGCAGCTGCTGGAAATGCTGCTTAAATACATCCACTATTCCCTGCGGGTCGGTGACAAGATTACCCTCGCAGTTTCGAAGAGCCTGAGTGCCCTTTTTGAAGCCTCCTGCAAGGCCTTTGGCTTTCTTGTAAAAGGCTCGCATTTTATGTTTATCCCTAGACTCCTCGATATCCTTGAGCTGGCAGGCTGCGAAGTTTCATTTTATTGTGTCGCAGTAGTTTTTTCTCCTCCCTTCTTCTGGCTCGGTACTCTTCTTGCGCTGCCCTGGTTTTCCTCTGCAGCGCCTTTTGGTACGCCTCGTCGGTTGCTGCCTTTTTCTGCTCACACTCGCCATCATACCACGGGTTTCTTGTCGGGGGTGGTAGGTATCCTAATGTGGTTTCGGCTACTTCCTGAATGGCTGAGCGGCAATGCAGCCACATATTATCGGCATTTGTGTTCGACGTAGGCATACCGTAGAGTCTTTCGCTCAGCTGCTCCCTGTAGACTCTGGAAACCTCCGGTGTGCTCAGGCGCCCAATGTCGAACCTTCTCCTGATGGGCTGGTGCAGCTTTCTGACATTGAACAGTCGAGCTCTGAATCTTGCTGCTACGAGGAAGTGGTCAGAGTCGACACTCTGACACTCGACCAGAGCCCCTCTGAATGTTCGCACATCCAGGATGTTTGACGAGTGCCTTGCGTCAATGAGCACATGGTCGATTTGGTTGGCGGTTCGACCGTCCGGAGATCGCCAGGTTGCTGTGTGGACTCGCTTGCCAGGGAATCTTGTGCTACTTATCACCGCATTACGAGCTGTCGCAAAGTCAGCGAGTCGAAATCCGTTATCTGTCGTTGTATCGTGGAGGCTGTGCTTTCCGATCACTCCGCCAAGGGTGTTCTCCTTACCGATTTTGGCGTTGACGTCCCCCAGCACGATTTTTACATCGTACTCTGGACAAGCTCCTTAGGCGTTGTCCAGGAGGTCATAGAAGTCCTCCTTGATAGGGTCTTCAGCCTCGTCGGTAGGGGCGTGTGCACATATAAGGCTGATGTTATAAAATCTGCCTCTGATGCGGATCACAGCCAGGCGATCACTTATAGGTTTAAAGTCGATGACCTTCGACCTTAACCGCTTTCCCACGACAAATCCGCATCCCAGTAAGTGCAACCTTTTGTGACAGCTGTAATAAATGTCGCAATTTTTCCTCCTAATCATACCGTTTCCTATCCAGCGTATTTCCTGGACCGCAGTAATATCCGCCTTTTACTTCTAATTCATGAGCAGCTCCGGGAGTGTACAGGGTTCTGACATTCCAGGAGCATACTCGCAAATCGTGTTCCTTTCTCGTGCGTTGTCGTCGTCGAGTATCCGTCCGTGTATCCGAGGCATCTGGCTCATTCATAACTTTTCTTTCTTTTTACGTGGGCGGATTGTTACCCGCCGCACAACCGCCATTCTGGTCGGGATTTTGTCGCTGCGCTACGTTTGTTCACCTCCCAACGGTTGTTGAAGAGGCTATCCAGAGGGCGCCGCGAGGAGGCCGTATGTCAAATTGACCCGGGCATTTAAACAGGGATCGTTGCTGGCATATCGCCAGGTTGAGAGCGATCAACAACTTTTCCCTGTATGTCCAAGCCCATGCCCTCCTAATTACTGCTCCCAATTACTAACAATATTCGCGACAACCAAGACTGTTCATTCTTGGTGGAGCAAACTTAATCTCCAACTCATATCGTTATCGAACCACTTCCATGTTGGCCATGGTTTAGAATTGTCTGGTCTTTCTGCATATCACGATGATAATAAGACAATCCGACTGGGCCATACAAATTAATTTTTTTTTCTCTTACGGCATTTTTTGTCCATTTAATGAGCCCCTCCGCGAACTTGAGTTCTCCTTTATATTTATCGTTACTTATCGCGAGTGTGAGCCTCACCTACAATTTCTTCCGTTTTGTATTGTTAGCATCTTTGTACGTTGCAGGTATTCATTTTAAAACCTGTTTTATCGGCAATTGATCTGGCAGTAGAGTCAGACTTAAATGCCCACTTTTAAACGATATAATTATAACGAAAAAAGGACCATGATCTTTGGCTCTGTAGGAGGAATGATAGGTCCCTAAACGGACCACGTGCAGCCAAACAACTTGCGGACGCCCTAGACCGTATAAAGCGGACTCAACCGCCATCCAGGAAATGCGATGGAATGGACCGGGTTTAAAGCGGATGACGGGTTTAGGAAGAGAGGACTACGATTGTTCGGATGCGCATTTGTTCTTCGAGGTGGACTAAGGCAAAAGTCCTAAACTTTCGGCATGTCAGCGAACGATCCGTAGCAAGGCCAACTTTTCTTACATCAGCCTGATCTGCATCCACGTCCCCACGGAAGACAAGGAACGACTTCACTAAAGATGAGTTTGACGATCTCCTAGACAGAACGTATGCCCAATGTCCCAGCTATGACATCAAAAATGCACTAGGAGACACTTTGCACTTTGAACGAGTCATCGGCAAACATAGCCTACACGACACCACATCCGATAACGGACACAGACTGATTGATCTTGCTACGGGGCGAAATCTCCTTCTAGGTAGTACGCGCTTCCCGCACCACGATATACACAAAGACACCTGGCGGTCTTTTAATCAATCGACTACCAACCAGATTGATCACATCGCGATCGACGCCAGACACTTCTCCACTATTCTTGATGTCCGAACTTTCCGAGGGGCTTACATCGACTCGGACCACTATCTTGGAGTAGCTAAGATGTGCCTACGGATATAACGAACGCTGCGGAGTAGAGTAAGAATACAAAGTTATGACGTCGGAAAGCTACTATCGCCAGAAACCGCTCGTGCGTTTACAGATCGCGTCTCCCTTAAGCTCTCCAATACACCTCAATCCTCCACGCTATCAATAGAACAGTGGTGGAGTCCTTGCAAACAAGCCCTGAAAAGCTCTCCATCCGAAGTTTTGGGTTTCAAGGCCCCAGCACGAAGAAACACCTGGTTCGATGACGAGTGCAGGAGGATTCACACAGCGAAGCAGGATGCATGTAAGGCCTCGCTGCATAAAAGAACAAGAGCAGCTCGTGAGCTCTACGAGTTAAAAAGGAGGGAGGAGCATAGGCTTCTCAGAAGAAAGAAGAAAGAGTACGACAAGCGCGCGATTGAGGATTTGGGGAGTTCGAAAGTTTTATTAACAGATAAAGCGAACATGTCAAGGATATAAAGCCAGAACGGAAGCCTGCAGGGATGAGAACGGACACCTAGTAGTAGAATCGCAGTCGATGCTCAGTATATGGAAAAACCACTTCTGCAGACTGTATAACGGCGATGTTAGTCAATATACCACTGTCAGGCAGAATGATCCATTTATAATCGACGAAGACCGCAGAGAACTCCGTCACCCTGACCTCGACGAAGTTAAGATTGCCATATCGAAACTCAAGTCGAATAAAGCTGGTGCCGCAGACAGACTGTCTGCTGAGCTCTTCAAGGCAGCTGGGGATGACCTGGCTAGGAGCATGTACCAGCTCATCTGTAAGATATGGTCAGAGGAAAGCATGCCCGAGGAATGGAGTCTCAGCATCGTATGCCCGATCCACAAGAAAGGAGACTCCTCTGATTGCGCCAATTACAGAGGAATAAGTCTCCTTTACATCGCCTACAGAATCTTCTCTGCTGTTTTGTGTGAACGCCTTAAGTCTTTTGTAAATAATCTGATAGGTCCTTATCAGTGCGGATTCAGGCCAGGGAAGTCCACCATCGACCAAATCATCATACTACGGCAGATCCTGGGAAAAACCAATGAATTTCAAGTCGACACTCACCACCTATTTGTCGACTTCAAAGCCGCATACGACCGCGTAATTACAGAAGAGCTATACAACGCTATGCCTACCTTTGACTCACCTGCTAAGCTCATCAGACTATGCAGGATGACTTTGGAGAATACTCGCTACTCCATCCGAATCGGTGAACAGCTTACCGATAGTTTTTATGTCAAAAAAGGATTTAGGCAGGGCGATGCGCTGTCGTGTGATTTCTTCAACATCATATTAGAAATTATTGTGCAAAAATCACTGGCCAATACAAGAGGCACAATCCATTTCAAACGCATACGCCAACGATATTGACGTAATAGTAGATCACAGCCAGATGTCAATGAGGCGTTTGCGAGTATTGAGATGGAGGCGGTGAAAAATTGGTCTGGCGGTAAACGAGGGCAAAACTAAATACATATATGCTGTCATCAAAAAAGGACGCTCACCACCGACGTCTTGGTCAGAACGTTTGTATTGGTCAGATGAGGAGGTTGTTGGTCGGTTCGAGAGAAAGACTTGAGTGTGATTTTCGTCCTATAAACGAAGACGCGGGTTGCAGGAAAAGACTCAACCACGAACTTTACGGGCTGTACAGCGACATGAGTCTAGTCAGGCGTCTACGGATTCAAAGCCTAAGATGGCTGGGCCAGATAGAGCGTATGGACACCACAGCTCCAGCCCGGAGAGTCTTTGAATCCAACCCCGAGGGACGAAGAAGCAGAGGACGGCCGCACTTAGGATGGCGCACACAGGTGGAAAGGGGACCTCAGCCAACTGGGTATGCGGCAATGGAAAAGGCTAGCAAAAGATCGTGCTAGTTGGAGGGGCATGTTGGTTGAGGCCCAGATTCACCCCGAACTGTAGCACCCGATAAGAAGAGGAGGAGTTATAACTTTCCTCAATTTTAACCGATTTTTATATTCACCACATGAAGGTTACGAGCGGTTTGAGTTTCTCTATAGTTAAGCCGTTTCCCTCTACCCATAATTCCGTCATTCTTCATTTAGTCCTCCTTTTGTCGACATTGAGATCAGCTTGATTTCCCTATTTATTGGTATTGTTATAGAAAGACCCCACTGGTCAATGTCCTTTTAAAGGTATGTGTCATATTAATATCATATTACAAAAGCTCCGGAAGTCAGAGCTTCTAACCAAAGATTGAGACGCCTACAAATATTGCTCTTTTTAATGTTTGTCAAATTCAGCTCTACTTTTGAAAACATTTTTTTGTTGAAATCTTGTTCTGGTCATGCAACAATTGCATTTGGTGGAATTTAAAAAAGATTCAAAACTTTTAGCCTCAACGACTAAAGGAGCTTATAACAGATGTGTAATGACCCAACCCTAAGTTGCTTTTGTATCGCCTTTTTTGGGACAAGACAAATAGAGCCTTCTCACGTGGCATCAAAATGATTTTATGGTCTTATCATCGTTTTTATTATTGTACTCTTTGAAGACATGCGTCTTTGATTAATTCCGTTACTAATGTACTAAACGCTTAGCATGTCTAGGGAGTAAGCTCCTTGGTAAAATCGTAAAATAAAAGAAAGCAATCGGATTACATGTTGACGATACCCGCGAACGTGTAAAAGAAAACGTATTCCGGATCTGAACCTGGAACCTTAGGTCCCTCAACAGACCAGGTGCGGTCGGACAACTGGTCAATTCTTTAGACTGCTATAAGGCAGACATTACCGCGCTCCATGAAGTGCGATGGGATGGGCTAGGCAAAAGCGGATGAAAAACTGTGATATCTACTACGGAAACGGTTACAGAGAAAATGAACAACGCTTATTCGGATACGGATTTGTGATTCGAGGCAGACTCAGGAAAAAAGTCTTAAACCTCCAGTATGTAAGCGAATGCCTCATAGCTATCCGCATCAAGACCAATCTCGGCAATATGAGCTTAATATGTGTTCACACCCCCACAGAGGAGACAGACGACCGACATAAAGACGACTTCTATGATCTCCTTGACAGAACATATGCCCAATGTCCCAGCTATGACATTGTCCAAGGAGATTTCAAAGCGAAGCTGGATAAGGAAGCTAACTTTGAACGAGTCATGTGAAAGCACAGCCCGCACAATACCACTTCAGAAAACGGACTAAGGCTAGTGGACATTATGGCGGGACATAGCCTCGTAGTAGCAAGTACACGATTCCCACACCTTAACATCCATAAGGGGACCTGGTGGTTCCCCGATCAATCGACAACCAATCAAATCGATCACATTGCGATCGACGGCAGACACTCCTCCAGCATTCTAGATGTACGAACCTTTCGAGGAGCCAACATCGATTCGGATCATATTACTTTGTTGCAACCAAGATACGAATGCTGCAATCGCAAGAGACCGCCGATCGAGTCTCCCTCAAGCTCTCTCAAGTCCCGATGCAATCTGCACAAACCATAAAACAGGAATGGAGTGGTTGTCAGAACGCCATCAGAGAGGCCGCCACAGATGTACTCGGTTTCGAGCCAGCACCTTCGAGCTGCCCTCGAGCTCTATGAACAGAAAAGAGGGAGGAGCATGCGCTTCTGAGAAGAAAAAAGAAGGAGCACGAGAAGCGCGAGATCGAGGAGATGGAGAGATGTTATTGTATTGTTATGCCAAGGCCATAAAGCCAAAGCAGAAGCCTGCAGGGATGAGCACGGACAACTAATAGTGGAGTCAGAGTCGATTCTGAGATTGTGGAAGGACCACTTCTGCAGGCTGTATAACAGCGGTGATGGTCGAAATACCGCCATCAGGCAGAACGAACCGTTCACAATGGACGAAGAGGAAAAAACTTACGTCTTATAAAGCTACTGGAGCAGACTGACTTCCCACTGAACTATTTAAAGCAGCTGGCGATGAGCTGGTCAGGAACATTGACCAGCTCATCGGCAAGATATGGTCAGAAGAATGCACGCCCGATGAATGGAATCTCAGCATCGTTTGCCCGGTTCATAAGAAAGGAGACTCCTATCACTGCGCCAATTACAGATAAGTTTCCTGAACATTGCGTACAAGATCCTGAAATCGGTCATGGACAATCTGGTAGGTTCCTACCAGCGTGGTTTCAGGCCAGAAACATCCACGATAAACCAATTGTTTACTCTACGGCAGATCTTGGAGAAGACCCATGAATTTCAGGTCGACACGCACCATCTTTTTGTCGACTTTAAAGCCGCATATGACATTGTTTATAAAGACGAGTTATACACAGCCATGTCATGTTTTAACATTCCTGCCAAACTCATCAGACATCCATTAAGATTGGAGGTGAACTAACCGACACCTTCGATGTTAAAAAAAGGTTTTAGACTGGGTGACGTACTGTCATGTGATTTCTTCATCATCATACTTGAAAATATCGTGCGGGACCCTGCGGCCATTACAAGAGGTACGCTCTACTTCAGGTCTACACAATTGCTTGCCTACGCAGATGACATTGACGTTATTGGACGGACAAAGCGAGACGTCAATGAGGCATTCGCAAGCATTGAAGCAGAAACGGCTAAAGTGGGTCTAAGGGTATATGGGGACAAGCCCAATTATAAGCTGTCATTAAAGAAAGACGCGAAACACCGACATCTTGGTTAGAACGTCACCTTCGACAGTTAAATTTTTGAACTAGTCAAGGACTTCGTCAACCTTGGCTCGATAGTGACAAGCAGCAATGACACCAGCGCTGAGATAAAACGCACAATAACACTTGCCAACCGCTACTTCTTTGGGCTCAAGAGGCAACTGAGTAGTAGAGCCCTCTCTCGAAAAACTAATCACCCCAGTCCTCCCCTATGAGGCTTGCACGTTATCAAAAGCGGATGAAGAGGCTCTTGGGCGTTTTGAGAGGAAAATGTTGCGTGCAATCTTTGGTCCCGTTTGTGTAAACGGAGAGAGTGGAGAAGAAAATTCAACCAAGAACTGTACGGGCTGTACAGCGACATCGGCCTAGTTGGACGTCTAGGTATCCAACGTCTAAGAAGGCTGGGCTATGTAGAGCGAATGGACATCACCGCTCCGGCGAGAAGAGTCTTCGACTCCAACCCCGAAGGACAACGCAGCAGAGGACGACCGCATCTAAGGTGGCGCGCACAGGTGGAAGGGACCATTATACCAAATGAGCTATGGGTAGTTATGGTGACCAAAAAAGTTCAGAATTTTATTAATTTTTCCCCGTTTTTGAGGGGCTCGTGTAAAACTTTAGACCGCACTAACAGAATAAATGGCAAATATTTTCCTAGGAAAGTGTTATATATGTAGGTAACGAAAAGCAAATATAGCATCTTAGTGAAACTGGTGTTTACTTTCCTGCACCTCATTTGCACAAGCTTTTAGTTTGAGGATCTCCCGCTCTCACTACTTCCATATACCGTTCATCGAATTTAGTTATACTCTATCAGGATACAGGCAGACATTTTGTGTTACGAACAGAATCTCTTTTTCGGACGTTGGAGAATCCCCACGGAGACTCTGTAGTAGCGAGAACTAGAGCATCGATCCTCAAAGTGGATCGAGATATTGTTAAAAACCTTGCCTCATTCGAGGCGACCTGCTATTGCAGTTTCCAGGACAAATATCTACTTTGTTAGTTAAAATATTCTTGAAAATTGTCACTTAAATTTGGGAGAGCTTTTCTTTTTCCTTGGCGGCGAAACAGCCCATGAAGGACCAGAGCCATGCTTCTCTCAATCACCCAGGTTGTGTGTGATTTATTTTTCACAAAGGTGAAAAGGAACAGTTTAAGGCCGATTCCGAACGGCGTGAGTCGAGAAACTTTTTTTATGACAAGTACATGTAGGTAGGTAGGTAGGTAGGGTCGTAGCCTTCCCAGAATTGAGAAGAATGCACCTAGGCCAGTGTTGAGAACTAAAGAGTTTTTTAGCCCTGTAAAACAACGAAATAAAAGGCAAATTCACAAAATGAGTATTTCTTTATTTTTTGATGTTGACGAGTCGAAAGATGATTAACAACTGACTATGAAAAATGCTGGTTAACAATTCTATTTGAGAAAGTCCCGCTGACCACGATAGAGAAACGGTGATAGTGAATTTCGTCAAGTCTGGGTGGTATGATTCTACTGTTCTGTTGTCGGGCGATGGTAGTATGATCCATTGTACAGCGGTTGGTCTTTTAGGATGTGTTATGTGATGTTTGGAGACTCAAGATTTCAACATGCCGCCCCCCTTGAAAACATTGGGTTTTCAATTAGCACATTCCTCTTTAACTGGAAGCACGGCCACCTTGGAAATGGGACGTCTAACGATGCTTCCATTACTGCGTATCGAGACCACTCGAACCTTACCATCTCGACCAGGGTGCACGCTCACTATCCTTCCCATCTTCCATTTCAAAGGAGGCAGATTATCGTCATGAAGCAGTACCAATTCCCCGATCTTAATATTGGGTGAGTCAGTAGTCCACTTATTCTTTGATTGGAGCAGGCACAGGTAATCACAACGCCACCTTTTCCAAAAGGTATCACGCATATGTTGTATTCGTTGATAGTGTGTGAGACGATCAAACCTTGAGTTTATCATCGGTTGCGGCAAATCTGTAAGCGGTCCGCCTACTAAGAAATGACCTGGTGTTAACGCCTCTTCATCGTTTGGGTCATTTGACATTGGAGATATTGGACGGGAGTTCATTACCGCTTCCACTTGGCACAAGAGAGTCGCCATTTCGTCGTACGTAAACGCACAATTTCCCGCGCCAGCGATGACCTTTTGAATATGGGTTTTCGCTACCTTGACTGCTGCCTCCCACAACCCACCGAAGTGAGGAGCCCTCGGTGGTATGAAAGCCCAGGAGATTCCAGACTTCTGGCAAAACTGCTGAACAACATCCGAATTCATGCTAGTCAACACGCTGCGACAAATCTTCTCTAACTCATTTTTTGCGCCTATGAAATTAGATCCATTATCGGAATATATTTTAGAACAGTTACCTCTGCGTGATAGAAATCGCCGTAGTGCGCTTAAAAACGATTCTGTTGACATGTCTGGAACTAATTCCAGATGAACCGCCTTGATAACGAAGCACACAAACACGCAAATATATGCTTTAACTGGTTGTCTTCCACGGATTCTTTGAGTGATATACACAGGTCCACAGTAGTCGATTCCAGTGATAGTGAAAGGTTTGGTAGGTGAGGCTCTTTCGGCAGGTAAGTCCCCCATAATCTGACTGGCTAATATGGGTCGAAAACGATAGCAAACAATGCATTTTCTTAGTATCGAAGAAACTGTGCGAAGACCATTGACAATCCAGTAACGTCGCCTTAAAATGTTCAACACGGCTAGATTGCCCGCATGAAGGTACTGCAGATGATAGTGCATGACCAAAGAGTTCAGAAATGGATGTGATGAAGGCAATAAAATTTGATGTCTAGAGTTGTATGGCAGAGCTGAGTGTCGCAGGCGTCCACCAACACGCAGGATATTCCCCTCATCCAAAAATATATTTAAACGAGTCAACGGACTATCCTTAAGATACTGTCCACTAGCTAGAATATCCATCTCCTTTCGAAAGTGTACCATTTGGATGTTCCTCACAATTGATAGCTCCGCTGAGCTGATTTCCGCTGTTGTAATGCGTCCTTTCTGATCCCATTTTTTCTTAAGCCATCTGCGAATATAGCAAAAAACAATTAACAAACGAAAGTATGAATTTGAAAATTTGCAACGAATAGTTAAATCGCATATGTCAACAGCCTTTGTAGACACAAATGAAAATGCTAGCCTTTTTCTTTCAGGGCATTCTGCTGTAGATGGAAGTGTAAGATGTGGCCATTGAGTTGCCTCTAATTTAAGAAAGGTTGGCCCCTCGAACCAGATGGTATTCTTAAGAAGCTCCTCTGGCAAGCACCCACGAGAAATGATATCAGCCGGATTTTGTTGGGACGGTACGTGATTCCAAGAATCCTTTAATGTCAGTTGCTGAATTTTGGACACCCTGTTAGACACAAATATGCTCCATTGGTTAGCGATGGATTTTATCCAAGATAACGTGATAGTGGAGTCGCTCCAATAGAAAGTTGATTCCAAGTTGATGTTCACAGAGGCCTTAACACGTTGCGCTAGTTCTGCGAGAAGCAAAGCTCCACAAAGCTCTAGACGGGCCAACGATTCACAAAGAATAGGAGCAACGCGTGACTTTGCACAGATTAGACGAGTTTGCACGTCGCCATTGGAAGATACGCAGCGAAAATAGATGCAAGCTCCATATGCCCTCATGCTTGCGTCACAGAAGCCATGCATCTGTATTCTTGATCCCAACGTCACGCTTAAGCGAGGTATCTTGAGTGCTTGAAGATCTTGCAGCTGGTGATAGAATTCCCTCCACTGATAATCCAAATCCTGAGGTAGACTTTCATCCCAGTTTATTCCTTTTGTCCATAAATGTCGAAGAAACAGTTTTCCGCTAACGACCACCGGGTTTATGAATCCTAAAGGGTCAAACAAACTAGCGACTTGAGAAAGTACAGTGCGTTTTGTAATAGACGTGTGTTGCATGGCTTTATTAAGACAGGTGAAAGAGAAGTTATCCGCGGATGGGTTCCAAAACAAGCCAAGTACCCGAACGACGTCGCCGTCATTAATCCGGAGTAGTGTTTCCACTTCGCTGGGACCCAAATCAGCTAAGACTTCATCTGCATTCGAGCACCATTTCCTTAATGGAAAGTGTCCCTTTAGTAGAAGACTTTTAACTTCATCTTTTATATTGACGAGTTCCTGAATTGAATTGGCCCCTGCCATCAAATTATCGACATAAAAGTTATGCAAGACATGGTGGGCTCCAATAGGATAATTATTAGATTCATTTATGGCCAACTGTCTCATACTTCGTATGGCGAGAAAAGAGGCTGAAGAGGTGCCGTAGGTCACAGTTCGAAGACGATAGATTTTTACTGGTTGATCGGATTGATTCCGCCATAGAATGCATTGCATATCTCGATCCCTTTCATCCACTAGTACTTGGCGATACATTTTAACAATGTCAGCGGTGATGGCGTAAACATGCAATCGGAAGCGTAGTAAAATTTCGAAAACATCATCTTGGATTTTTGGTCCAACCATTAACACATCATTTAATGAATGCTGACGACTGCCCTTACAGGATCCGTCAAAGACTACACGTAACTTAGTAGTGGTGCTTTCGGATTTCAAAACAGGATGGTGAGGGAGGAAAAAGTTAGGAGTTCGTAATTGTGTTTTGGAAATTTCTTCCATGTGATTCAAACTTAGATATTCTGTTATAAAGTTGGTATAATCGTTCCTTAGTTTAACATTTTTTAAGAGTTTCCTTTCTAAACTTGTATATCTTTTAAGAGCAATATCATACGACTCACCAATAGTTGTAGGATCTTTCCGAAAAGGCAGCCGCACTACGAATCTTCCATCGACTTCTCGATGATGAGTTTTGACAAAATATTTTTCACATTTTTCCTCTTCAACCGTCATTGGATGTTGTTGTTGAATGAAAGTCTCCAATTCCCAGAACCTGGTCACTAGTTGGTTTAGCTCGGCATCTTCTTCAAATTGTGTCCTATCAGCAGCTGTAAGGCAATAGGCATTTCCCTTCGATTGTACTTCCCCAGATACAACCCATCCGAAAAGCGTTTTTTGAAGAATAGCTGCTGATTGCTTAAGGCGTATTTGGCCCACTGACAGAAGGCTGTAGAATATAGAGGCGCCAATTAAAATGTCGATCCTTTGAGGTTGGTAAAATGATGGATCTGCTAACTGCAGATTGCTAGGTAAATCCAAATGGCTTATATCGAAACGATTGACCGGTATGTTTCCCGTGATGCTGGGTAATATGTACGCTTCCAATCTGGTAGTGAAATCGCTCACCCTTGATTTTATGAAGATCTGTGATTTATAAGATGTATTAATGTGTGAAGACCCAATGCCAACAATAGCTGTGTTAGACAAAACACGTTGAAGTCCTAACAGCTGGGCTAAGCGATTTGTGATGAAATTAAGCTGCGATCCACTATCGAGAAGAGCTCGGCATGTAATGAACGAATTGTTTGAGGATTTAACTTCAATTAAAGCAGTTGATAAAATTACCTGGCTTTTGGGAACTTCACTTACTGATTTGCTTATTGATTGCATGGCTATGTGCTCCGGAGACGATGAACTATCATGTGTGACGAAGGAATGCAATTGTGATACCGATGTATCAGCCGCTGGGGTGGATCTTGCAGAATTTGAATAGTCCTTGTGCAGAAGTGTATGATGGTTCCGGTGACAGGTACGACAGCCGCTGGAGTTGCAATCCCGACAGGTGTGGCCAGCCTTTAAGCAATTTATACACAGATTTAATACCTTGACCAAATTAAATCTTTCTTGGGGAGACTTGGCGAGGAATACGGTACACTTAAAAGCGCTCTTACACTCTTGTTTGCAGAAGGGACATTTTGTTGCTTGAGTTACCGGGAATGAGTTGACCCTGCACTGGACACGATTTGGTTTGTGCTGCTGCTTGCTGGTTGGTTGTTTTTTATTGTTGAATTCGATGAGTTCCAATGTTCTGCATCTCTTTTGCAAGAACTCGGAGAAGTCTTCCCACGTTGGTAGGTACGTGTTTTCACCACCTTCCGTACCCTGCTGGTTCTTCTCACCAAGGGATGTTGCGTGCTCCTCCCACAATGCTGAAGTTGATGAATCGAGCTTGGAAGTAACAAATGCTAAAAGGAGGCCATCTGCTATTTGCTCCTTTGATGACAACGATAGAAGTGCTCTCATGTTTGCGTTAATGTTGTTGTTAACCCGAATTAAATGCTCAACCGAAGCAAAAGGAATATTTTGAAGGTCAATGATTTTAGAAACATGAATACGATACAAATACCTTTTGTTGTCATATTGACCTTTAAGTATGTTGAGAGCCTTGGGATAGTTTTCGGCAGTGGCTTCCAGTGACCGAATTGATTCTTGAGCGTTGCCTTCTAGCATGCTCCTTAATCGATGAAACTTGTCACGTGGGTCAGCAATCTTTTCGTGCACCATCATGTTGAACATATTCCACCACTCCAACCATTCAGCGGGATCTCCAGAGAACGATTTCAGCTTGTGTTTCGGTAGGTCATTCGAATGCGATGTGGTTTCTAGACATGTTGATTGATCCACTGAGTTAGATTGTTGTCGTCCATGTTCACTAATCGAAGCAAGAAGTCTGGCCTTCACCTCACAATAGGAGTCTTCAAAGGCGTCGCGTTCCATGCCTTCGTTCTCATCCATTTCTTCTAGCTGCGATTGAATGACATTAAAATTGGCGAAATGATTTTCTAGCACACCCAATTTTGTCTCCAATTCGAAAACGTTTAACGAAACGATTTTTTCAGCTGAAAGCGCGGTGGCCATGCGCGTAAGATGACCTTTGACAACACCACGCCTTGCTCTGAGCTTCTTTATAGGCTCCATTTAAGTATACTTTGGAATATATGTACACCGAGGGATAATACGAATGGACAAATGATTATTTATAGGTATGGTAAACCGATATGTATTGATCGAATTAATATAATTCTGATGCAGTACCAATCACCATGTGACGAAAAATGAGCGATAAGCAATAATGCACGAGAATTATTAAAAGTGTGTTTGATTAAAGCAATTAATGAAAACCGAGTTGAATAAAAACCGATTCCCGTGTTTCGGCACCAAATGTTGAGAACTAAAGAGTTTTTTAGCCCTGTAAAACAACGAAATAAAAGGCAAATTCACAAAATGAGTATTTCTTTATTTTTTGATGTTGACGAGTCGAAAGATGATTAACAACTGACTATGAAAAATGCTGGTTAACAATTCTATTTGAGAAAGTCCCGCTGACCACGATAGAGAAACGGTGATAGTGAATTTCGTCAAGTCTGGGTGGTATGATTCTACTGTTCTGTTGTCGGGCGATGGTAGTATGATCCATTGTACAGCGGTTGGTCTTTTAGGATGTGTTATGTGATGTTTGGAGACTCAAGATTTCAACAGCCAGGGAGGCCCGTTGTGCAGCTACGAGGGGGTTTTACCCCCTTATTCGTGGAACCATTTTGTGCTTCTTAAGAAGTTAAGAAGGTCAGGTATCCCTACTTTCTGAGCATCTGTCAGACCGTTAAGGAAGTAAGAGCCTAGGTAACGTTTCCTGATATTGCAAAGAACTGGACAGGCACAGAGAAGGTGGTGAATGGATTCGACCTCGTCCTCGTCCTGACAGCTTCTGCAGAAATCATTCGGAACTATTCCTAGTTTTTGTGCGTGACTGCCAATGAGGCAGTGTCCTGTGATGACACGGATGACTTTGTAGATGTCAGTTCTTTTTAGGGAGATTATACTCCTTGTGCGTTGACTGTCAAGCCGAGGCCAGATTTGCCTGGTGATGACGCAGGTATGTCCCTGTGTCCATCTCAGGTTCGTCTCGGCCCTGGCGAGATTGGTCATATTATGTTTAATGGTTGTAAGGGGTACTCCCTCACAAGCCACGACTGATTGTAGCGTCGTTCCTTGTTCGGTGAGTGTGTCGGCTTTTTCATTACCTGTAATGTCGCTGTGTCCCGGTACCCAGATAAGCTGTATGTTGAACTGTTCTGCCATCTCGTTAAGAGATCTGCGACAGTCGAGACTAGATTTTGATGTGTACACATAGGACTCCAACGACTTTAAGGCTGCTTGACTGTCTGTGAGAATGCGAATATCTGTGGTGGATATTACGTTCCACTTCAACCAAGACAAAGCCTCTTTTATTGCCAACAGTTCCGCCTGGAAAACGCTGCAGTGATCTGGTAATTTTAGAGCTTTATATGGCTTGAGTTGTTTGCCGAAAACTCCACTGCCCACCCCGTCTTTCGTTTTAGACCCGTCAGTGTAGAAATCCAAGCAATCTCTGCGCGGTTCAGTTTTGCGGGTCCAGTTCTTCCTGTCCGGATAGATCATCGTAAAGTTTTTGTCCAAGACTATGGTGGGTTCTGTGTGGTCCAGGTTTTCTGTCATAGTTATCCTGTATTGCAGGACGGAGGAGTGGCCAGTTACATAGCTCGCCCATTTCGAGTTGGCTTTTAGTCTTCTGGCCGTGTGTGTGGTAATTTGCTTACCGAAAATATCGAGTGGTGTAAGGTCTAGTATCATGTTAAGCGCAGCCCTTGAGGGTGACCTGATGGCCCCGGTAATGCACATACATGCCATCTTTGTACCTTTCCGAGTTGTTTGTGGTATGTTGTCTTGTCTAGTGCAGTCCACCAGACTATCACTCCATACATTAGTATGGGTCTAACGACCGTGATGTAGAGCCATAGGGTAATCTTGGGGTTGAATCCCCATATTTTTCCTAGGGCTTTCTTACATGTGTAGAGAGCCATTGTTGCTTTTTTTGCTCTTTCATTTGTATTGCTCTTCCAAGTTAGTTTCCTATCGAGTATAATGCCAAGGAATTTGGCACTAGGGGAGTAGGCTAACCTGGTATCGAGCAGAGTGATAGGGCAGTTTTCCGGGATTTTGTGCTTCTTGGTAAATAGCACGAGCTCCGTTTTCTGGGGGTTAATCCTGAGCCCGTTACTATGCGCCCATTTGCGCAGAAATGAGAATGCCGTTTGCATGCGGTCATTCAGTGCAGATAGGTATTTACCTGAGATTTTAATGGCAACGTCATCGGCGTAGGCAACAACGTCCAGGCCTTCTTTCTCCAGTTTGTTTACTAGTTCGTTTACAACTACATTCCAGAGAAGAGGTGAGAGGACCCCACCTTGCGGGGTTCCCTTGGTAACTACTCTGGTAGTTACTAGGCTTCCCCACTTAGAGTGAATCTTGCGCGTTAATAACAACTCGCTGATCAGCTCTGTCAGAGTACTCTCCACCTTTAGCTTTTCTAGCCCTTCTGTTATTGCTTTCGGAGTGACGTTGTTAAAGGCGCCCTCTATGTCTAGGAAGGCTGTTAGAGAGTATTCTTTGAGATGAATTGATCTTTCGATTTTCCTCACTAATGTGTGAAGAGCTGTACATATACTACGGGGGATTTCGACAGTACCTCGCCGAGGAGGGACGCTGCGAAATAAACATTCCAAGGCGTAGGTGTTAATTGGATCCAAACCCGCTCATCCTACGTCAGAGTCCAACTAACTGCCCATTGCGCCACGGCGCCCTCGAGAAATGTGAAATGCTTCACGATTTGCGCGTCGTCCTTGGGCAGGGAGTGAGCTTTTACAAGAACCATTAATCAGTGATGAACCAGTTCACAAGGCCAGATTTTTATTTTAATATACGATCGCAAGAAATCGCTGCAAATCTGTTAGAACACGTCATTTCGGACTCCACATTCATGGAATGCTCATTACAAGTGGCGAGATTTGGATTTTTGAGTATAACAGTTAAATTAGCCTATGGGCATCCAAATGTTCCCACACTGAAAAGCTCACTATTTTTCTATTTATCTTTTTTTATGCCTATAGTTCACACAGCTGAGGGCGCCGTGGCGCAGTAGTTAGTGTGTTGGACTCTGACGCACGATGAGCTAGTTCGGATCCCGATAACATCAAAGCCGTCGAATGCTTATTTCGCGGCGTCCCTCCTCGGCGGGGTACTGGGAATCGGCATTAAGCTGTGAGTCCCTTTCACGTGTGTAAAAAATAAATCACACACAACATGGGTGATTGTGAGAAGCTTGACTCTGGTCCTTCATGGGCTGTAACGCCACCAAAGAAGAAGATGACCCAGTAACATTCCATCAATCAGGGGAATATCGTCCTAAAAGTGAGGCAGGAAAAAAAAAACCGCGTCGAAGTCGCTCAAAAATCAAGGTCGTGTTGACTGTTTTTTTCCGTGATTGTGATATGCATTTTGGGTTCCTTTCGCCGGTTTAGAGTGTCAGTAAAGAATATTATTTGAGCGTTATGCGTCGATTACTTACTTACTTTACAGTCCGTGGTGAACCTGGGCCCCAACCAAGAAGCGTCTCCAGCTGACCCGGTCTTTGGTCAGCTGCTTCCAGCGTCACACGCCCAGTTGGTTAAGGTCCCCTTCCACCTGCGTGCGCCACCGTTGATGCGGCCGTCTTCTGTCGCGCCTTCCTTCCGGGGTGGATTCGAAGACTCTTCGGGTCGGAGCTGTATTTTCCATGCGCTCTACATGGCCTAGCCACCTAAGACGCTGTATCCGTAGACGTCGTACCAGGCCGATGTCGCTGTACAACCCGTACAGTTCTTCGTTATATCTTCTATTCCATACACCGTTTGAACAAATGGGACCGTAGATAGTGCGCAGAATTTTCCTCTCGAAATGACCATCCGCTTTGTTAAGGTCCAAGCCTCTGCGCCGTAAAGGAGGACTGGGATGATTAAGGTCTTATATAGCGTCACCTTGGTTTTCCGCGAGAGGGTTCTACTTCTCAATTGCCTCTTGAGCCCAAAGAAACAGCGGTTGGCAAGAGTGATTCTGCGTTTTATCTCAGCGCTGATGTTGTTGTCGCTAGTCATCAGTGAGCCAAGGTAGACGAATTCCTTGACCATTTCAACGTTATATCCGCCCATGGTGACGTTCTGGCCAATATGTCGGTGTTGTCCGTCTCTTTTAAATGAAAGCAGATATTTGGTTTTACCCTCATTAACCTTGAGGCCTATCTTACCCGCTTCTACCTCAATGCTTACAAAGCCCTCATTGCTGTCTCGCTGTGTCCGTCCAAACACGTCAATATCGTTGGCGTACGCAAGCAATTGCGTAGACTTGAAATAAATCGTTCCTCTTGTGTTGGCCAGTCACTCTTGCACGATCTTTTCAAGCACGATGTTGAACAAGTTGCATGTCAGCGCGTCACCTCGCCTAAATCCTTTTTTAACATCAAAGGTCTCGGTTTGCTCATTACCGACCTTAATGGAGCAGCGAGAATTCTCCATTGTCATCCTGCACAGTCGGACAAGTATAGCTCATCTCTATACACGCTGTCATATACAGCCTTGAATACGACGAAGAGGTAGTGCGTCTTCTCCAAGATCTACCGTAGCGTAAATATTTGGTCCATTGTGGATTTTCCTGGCCTGAAACCACACTGATAAGAGCCGATCAGGTTATCCACAAACGGCTTCAGGCGTTCACACAATACGGCAGAGAAGATATTATATGCGATGTTAAGGCGACTTATTCCTCTATAGTTGGCGCAGTTATAGGGGTCTCTTTTCTTATGGATCGGGCAAACGATGCTGAGATTCTATTCGTCGAGCATGCTTTCCTCCGACCATACCTTGCAAATGAGATGGTGCATGCACCTTACCAGGTCATCTCCAGCCGCCTTAAGAAGCTCAGCAGACAGGCCGTCTGCGTCCGCGGCTTTATTAGACTTAGGTCTTGATATCGCTATTTTGACTTCGTCTAGGTCGGGTGGACTGAATTCTGTTACATCGTCGTCCGTTAAGAATGGCAACTAGCCATTCTCAGGCAGAACTCTGCCTGACAGCGGTATCTTGTCTATAGTCGCCGTTATACAGTTTGCAGAAGTGGTCTTTCCAAATCCTCAGTATCGACTACGACTCTACTATCAGTTCTCCATTTTCATCCCAGCAAACCGCCGGGAAGGCTTTTGTAGCCATGGCATGTTCGTTGTACTTTATTGTGAAACTTACGGGCATCATTCCTGCGGAAGCAACTCTCCATCTCCTCGATCTCACGCTTTCCGTGCTCTCGGCAAAGATTCTGGAAATCTCTTGCGATTGTAGCTTTCCGACGTCAAACTTACGTAGTTCTACTCGACTCCTAAGCATTCTTGATATCCTCATGCGTACCTCGGCTACAACAAGGTAGTGATTCGAGTCGATGTTGGCCCCTCGGAATGTTCGTACGTCGAAAATACTGGAAGAGTGTCTGGCGTCGATCGCAATGTGATCAATCTGGTTGGTGGTCGATTGATCAAAAGACCGCCAGGAACCCTTGTGAATGTTGAGATGGGGGAATCGCGTGCTTGCTACAAGGAGGTTACGCCCCGCTAGGAAATCGATTAGCCTAAGTCCGTTGTCGGATGTGGTGTTATGGAGGCTATGCTTTCCTATGATCGACTCAAATATGTCCTCCTTGCCCAGTTAAATCTTAGGACTATTTTTGTGTCGTAGCTGGGGCATTAGGCATATGTTTTCTTTCTAGGAGACCGTAGAATTCTTCTTTGAGTCGATCGTCCTTTTCTTCCGTTCGGGCGTGAGAGCCTATTAAGCTAATGTTTCCAAATTTAGCTTTGATGCGGATTGTTATGAGGCGTTCGCTTATATCTCGGAAGCTTAAGACTTTTTGTCGGAGTCTTCCTCGAATAACGAATCCGCACCCGAATAGGGCACCGTGGCGCAGTGGGTAGTGCGTTGGCCTCTGACGCCGATGACACGGGATCGAATCCCGAGACAACCATGTCATCGAACGTGTTTTCACGGTGTCTCTCCTCAGCGGGGCTCTGACGAAACCCCCTGTAGTAAAATTGTCATGAAAAGCTTCTCGAAATTCGCCGTTCGGAACCGGCAATAAACTGTAGGTCCCTTTCACCTATGGGAAAATGAAACCACGCACAACATGGGTGATTGAAAGAGAAGCTCGGCTCAGGTCCTTCATGGACTGTAACGCCAACATACATACATACATACCCGAATAGGCGCTGTTTGTTCTCCTTGTAGCAGTTCACGTAGTAGATGTCGCAGTTTTTCATCCGTCTTTTGCCTGGTCCATCCCATCGCATTTCTTGAAGTGCGGTTATATCTGCTTTATAGCAGTTGAGAGTTTGCTCCAATTGATCGCCTGCACCCGGTCTGTTAAGGGACCTCACATTCCAGGTGCAGGCTCTCAAGTCCGTTAGTCGTTTGCAGGGGTCGTCAGCTTTGTATCCATCCTTATTCGAGGCTTGTTGTCGTTTCGGAACAAGTAGGTTTTTACGTGACGGGGATGTTACCCTTAAGCACAACCCCCAACCTGGAGGGTTGGGGCGCTGCACACATTGGTTCACTACCTGGCGGGTGCCAGGGTAGCTATCCAGGGGGGGCCATGCGGACACTGTGTGTCAATTTAGATTGATCAGGGACAGAGATCGAGGCTGGCGTTTGCTATGTTAAACGCTATCAAATTCTTTGCTCTGTTTGCTCGCTCCCTCCCCCCTATGCGTCGTTTGCGTGAAACGATTCGCCTAAAGAGTCCGGAATCGTAGCGAGATAAGTCTTAGTGTTTGCAGCACGATCATACACTGTCTCACACAGCATTGATTCTTCGTGACCGTATTGTCGAATCCTCGACACATATCGTTCGTATTGACCTGATTTGGCAGCGCGCGACTTCTGGCTATTGAACAAACAAAAAGACCGCTCCGGGGACACCGTTCAAAGTCGGTAGAGGCGATACAAGCCGCATTGAAGAGAGGGTTGAGGGCCTTCCCGGAAATCGACCTTAACAACTGTATCGAAGATGAATGAATAAAGAATGAATGACTAGAGGTTCTTAAAATTTCAAAATAAATGCCACGTCACCTTACTTGCTAGACACGGTAGTACAACGTACTATGGGTTTCATGGAATCGGACAGATCTTGTGCTTTATAGTAGATTTCAAGAACTATTGTCGCCAGGAACAACTTTCATCACCAAAAACAGACAGGAGGTTCTGGATGTAACCTTTGCATCGCAGAACGTTGTCGACAAAGTCAGGGAATGGAAAGTCCTAAAAGAGCACTCCCCCTCTGACTATCGCTATATACAATTCAGCATAGTCAGCCACGTCAGTGCCCCAGCTCCCTTCCGGAACTACAGGAAAACTGACTGGCAAAAATATAGAACCTATGTTGAGCCCCACCTAGGGACAAAATACCCTACCTACCCGCATAGCCCTGCGGAATTAGACAACTTAATAAATAAGCTGACTGAAACCCTTAACAGAGCACTGTCTAAATCTTGTGCGGTTAGCACCCCAAGAGGCGAACCTAAGCCCCCCCTGGTGGAATAAAAAGATAGGGTACGCTGTGACCGCCTATGCAGATGACATTGCTATTGCCGCCACAGGAAAATTTCCCAGCACTTTATGCGACCTTATGCAGAGTGCATTACATACAGTAGAAACTTGGACGCAGTACTGTGGAGTTGGGGTGAACCCTAAGAAGACCGATCTAGTACTCTTTACTAACAAATATAAAATTCCTCCCCTCAACCCACCGAGGCGAAATATCTAGGCCTAGTCCTTGACAAGAGGCTGAATTGGAAACCCAACATTCTTGACCGCGTCAAGAAAGCAACTGTTGCCCTCTACAGTTGCAAAAAAGTGGTGGGCAAGACGTGGGGTCTACAACCAAGCATTATGCACTGACTCTACACGGCGGTCATAAGGCCCATCCTCCTGTATGGCGTCGTAGTCTGGTGGAAAGTACAAAGATCGGCCAGCTTATACATAAGCGGAGCGATCAGATCAACCACCACGGAGGCCCTAAACATTCTGTTACACCTTCCACCACTGAACCTTTTCAGCAAGCAAATTGCTGCCTGCGCGGCCCTGAGGATGAGGAGCATAAAAAAATGGCCCACATCACAAAACACTTCAAAGTACCTATGGACACAGACTATATCATCCCGCAGAACGTGTTCACTAGGAACTTCGAAGTTGTCTTTCCATCCAGGGAGGAATGGGCTGAAGGGAAAGTCATACCAAAAGACTCGATCTCCCTCCATACCGATGGCTCTAAGATAGAATCGGGTGTAGGCAGTGGAGTCTTCTCCAAGGAGCTTAACCTCAACCTATCCTTTAGACTCCCAAATTACTTCAGTGTGTATCAGGCTGAAATAACAGCGATAACGGAGGCCCTTGCATGGCTCAGGATCAATGTAATATCCGCCAAGTATATTATCATTTGCACGGACAGCCCAT
This sequence comes from Eumerus sabulonum, assembly GCA_951905685.1. NCBI lineage: Eukaryota > Metazoa > Arthropoda > Insecta > Diptera > Syrphidae > Eumerus > Eumerus sabulonum. The sequence goes on along the minus strand of OX645062.1, from coordinate 44,096,178 downwards.
CTGCGATAAAGTCCCTGGCAGCGGTAACCCACAAATCAAAGATATCTCTTAACTGTCGCATATCTCTAGGTGAGATGGCTAAGCAGTTCAACATTAAAGTATTGTGGATTCCCTTGCATAGGGATATTCCAGGAAACTGCGCGGCCGACGAACTCGCAAAGTTCGGGTCTAGCACATTCAGCCTACCTACCCTCGGGTACCTAGAAACACCAATAAGTACGGTAGGCACATGATAAAACTCCAAACCATTGAGGCGACCAACCTCCAATGGAATGAGAGTAATATCGGCTTTATCACCAAACAACTCTGGCCTAAAAAAAAATAGGACGAACCAGGGACCTAGTGGCAACCAAAAGGGCAACCTTAAGTACTCTGGTGGGTGTCATTATAGGTCACTGCATCATTGGGAAACACGCTGCCAGACTAGGACTACCCTCCAACGACTTCTGTCGCGGCTGCATGGGCGAGGAGGAAGAGGAATCAATACATCACCTCCTCTGCTCATGAGGAGGATCTATCTCGGCGCGCCCTTCTATGATAATCTAAGTGAGCCAGCAGACCAAAAAATAACTCAACTCCATCGCGTCATCAGAAGCATCGGTTGGTTCTCTGATAGTGGATCTGGGTAACACGATCCATGTGGTATCACAATGGGCCGGCTTCGGCCTACGTGTGGCTTATGCCGACCACATTAACCTAACCTAATCCAACCTTGTTGCCAGGAACAGAAAGGGCACTATCTTCCTTTACGGCAACGTATATTTATTCAGCGACCCAGAAAAAATTGGTTAATAATGGCTGAGAAGTTTTGATGCATCTTCTTCTTCTTCTTCTTCTTAGTGGGCGCTACAGTTCGGGGTGAACCTGGGCCTCAACCAACATGCCCCTCCATCTAGCACGATCTTTCGCTAGCCTTTTCCATTGCCGCACACCCAGTTGGCCGAGGTCCCCTTCCACCTGTGTGCGCCATCTTAAGGGCGGCCGACCTCTGCTTCTTCGTCTCTCGGGGTTGGATTCAAAGACTCTCCGGGCTGGAGCTGTGGTGTCCATTCGCTCTACATGGCCCAGCCATCTTAGGCGTTGAATCCGTAGACGCGTGACTAGGCTCATGTCGCTGTACAGCCCGTAAAGTTCGTGGTTGAATCTTCTCCTCCATCCCCCGTCTGCGTTTATAGGGCTAAAAATCAGGCGCAAAATCATTCTCTCGAACCGACCAAGGGCCTCCTCATCCGCTTTTAATAGTGTCCATGCTTCTGCGCCGTACAACAGGACCGGGATGATAAGGGTCTTATATAGAGTCAACTTTGTCGTTCGGGAGTGGGCTCTATTACTCAGTTGCCTCCTGAGCCCAAAGAAACAGCAATTGGCAAGAGTGATTCTGCGTTTGATTTCGGAACTGATGTCGTTGTACCAGGTCACTGCGGAGTCAAGGTAGACGAAGTCCTTAATTACCTCGAACTGATATCTGCCTATACAAACATTCTGGCCGAGACGTCGGTGTTGAGCGTCCTTTTTTGATGACAGCAAAATTTAGTTTTGCCCTCGTTTACCGCCAAACCAATTTTCGCCGCCTCCATCTCAATACTCGCAAACGCCTCATTGACATCTCGCTGCGATCTACCTATTATGTCAATATCGCCGGCGTATGCAAGGAGTTGCGAGGATTTGAAATAGATTGTGCCTCTTGTATTGGCCAGTGATTTTTGCACAATAATTTCCAATACGATGTTGAAGAAATCACACGACAGCGCATCGTCCTGCCTAAATCCTTTTTTGACATCAAAACTATCGGTAAGGTGTTCACCAATTCGGATGGAGCAGCGAGCATTCTCCAAAGTCATCCTGCATAGTCTGACGAGTTTAGCAGGTGAGTCAAAGGTAGACATAGCGTTGTATAGCTCGTCTCTAATTACGCTGTCGTATGCGGCTTTGAAGTCGACAAATAGGTGGTGAATGTCGACGTGAAATTCATTGGCTTTTTCCAGTATCTGCCGTAGTGTGAAGATTTGTTCGAAGGTGGACTTCCCTGGCCTGAATCCGCACTGATAAGGACCTATCAGCTTATTTACAAAAGTATTCAGGCGTTCACACAAAACGGCAGAGAAGATTTCATAGGCGATGTTAAGGAGACTTATTCCCCTATAGTTGGCGCAATCAGAGGGGTCTCCTTTCTTGTGGAACGGGCATACGATGCTGAGACTCCATTCCTCGGGCATGCTTTCCTCTAACCATATCTTACGGATGAGCTGGTGCATGCTCCCAACCAGGTCGTCCCTCAGCAGACAGTCCGTCTGCACCAGCAGCTTTATTCGACTTGAGCTTCGATATGGCAATCTTAACTTCGTCGAGGTCAGGGGGACAGAATTCTCTGCGGTCTCCGTCGATTAGAAATGGATCATTCTGCCTGACAGCGGTATATTGACTAACATCGCCGTTATACAGTCTGCAGAAGTGGCTTTTCCATATTCTCAGCATCGACTGCGGTTCTACTACTAGGTGTCCGTTCTCATCCCTGCAGGCTTCCGTTCTGGCTTTATAACCTTGGCATGTTAGCTTTATCTGTTGATAAAACTTTCGAACGACACGCCTGCACTAACACCTCTCCAAATCCCCAATCGCGCGCTTCTCGTGCTCTTTCTTCTTTCTTCTGAGAAGCTTATGCTCCTCCCTTCTTTTTAACTCGTAGAGCTCACGAGCTGCTCTTGTTCTTTTATGCAGCGAGGCCTTATATGCATCCTGCTTCGCTGTATGGATCCTCCTGCACTCGTCATCGAACCAGGTATTTCTTCGTGGTGGAGCCTTGAAACCCAAAACTTCGGATGCAGAGCTTTTCAGGGCTTGTTTGCAAAGGCTCCACTGCTGTTCTATTGATAGCGGGGAGGGTTGAGATGTATTGGAGAGCTTAAGGGAGACGTGATCGGTAAAAGCACGGGCGGTTTCTGGCGATAGTAGCTTTCCGACGTCATAACTCTGTATTCTTACTCTACTCCGTTGCGTTCGTGATATCCGTAAGCGCATCTTGGCTACAACAAGATAGTGGTCCGAGTCGATGTTAGCCCCTCGGAAAGTTCGAACATCAAGAATAGTGGAGGAGTGCCTGACGTCGATCGCGATGTGATCAATCTGGTTGGTAGTCGATTGATCAAAAGACCGCCAGGTGCCTTTGTGTATATCGAGGTGCGGGAAGCGCGTACTGGCTAGAAGGAGATTTCGCCCCGTAGCAAGATCAATCAGCCTGTGTCCGTTATCAGAGGTGGTGTCGTGTAGGCTATGTTTGCCGATGACTCGTTCAAATATGCTTTCCTTACCCAGCTTAGCATTGAAGTCCCCTAGTATAATTTTGTTGTCATAGCTGGGACATTGGGCATACGTTCTGTCTAGGAGATCGTAGAACTCATCTTTGGCTGAGTCATCCTTGTCTTCCGTGGGGGCGTGGACGCAGATCAGGCTGATGTTAAAAAATTTAGCCTTGATACGGATTGTTATGAGGCGTTCGCTCACATGCCGAAAGCTTAGGACTTTTTGCTTTAGTCCACCTCGAACAACAAATCCGCATCCAAACAATCGTTGCCCTCTCTCCCTATAGCAGTCGCCGTAGTAAATATCGCAGTTTTTCATCCGCTTTATATCCGGTCCATTGCATCGCATTTCCTGGATGGCGGTGATGTCCGCTTTATAGCGGTCTAGGGCGTCCGCAAGTTGTTCGGCTGCACGTGGCCTGTTTAGGGACCTAACATTCCACGTACAAAGCCGAAGATCATTGTCCTTTTTTCGTTTTTTGCAAGGGTCGTCAACATAAATCCAGTCCGTTATATCCGAGGCTTGTGGTTGTTTCGGAGTTTGTGTTTTTTTTACGGTTACGGCTTACTAGGCCGTAGCCCAACCGACTAATCCTGTTTTGTTTTTTGGCGCAGGAGGCTCGCCATTCGCCCTTCCCCGTCTGCAATTTCCATAGGAAATCTCCAGATGGCACCACGGGGAGGTGGGGATAGGACTTACTAACAGTGCCGCAAGATGTTCGACTGCGGTGGCTCTTATCGCTTTTTAGCAGGCCAGAATTCGTCGGATAGATGCTACCCCTACGAGGCCTTTGTTAGTCCTTTGCCATCCTTTTGATGCATCTACCCTTCTAAATAGCATGAAACCATTAGAGCGTAAAGTTTGAAAATACATTCCGGCCAACCGACTTATTATTTTTACTTCTATTCTTAGGAATGCAAACATAAACAGTTTTATTATGACCACATACCTGCATACCCAGGTACAATACACACCCTGATTATGTCTTATATCTGAGCTAACTTAATTGCTAAAAACTGTCGGACCAGTCTCCTTGACTGAATAATTGTTTACACATTGATTGTTCGTTGTTTATGCTTCCGAAGTTTATCTTCCGCTTTTCTTATGGCTGTTTAGACGAGAATTGTGCCGGAAAACTATACTCGTACATATGTATGTATTTCAGTATCTAAACATGTAGTATGTACATATGTATATCAAAGGGATTTCTATCTTTTCTATTCAAAAACAATAATTGTTCGTGATTTAAAGTAATGAAAAAACAGAAAACCATTCCAAGTTTATGGCATGACAGGAATTTTATGGCTGTCTTAGGCTTAAATAGGTGTCGTAAAATGGGATTTTGGAACTATTAATGCGGTCTTACCGCAAATGTCTTTAAAAATAGAAAGAAGAAGATCGCTTTTCGGGAGAGAAATAGCTCCGGAAGAACTAGTCTTCTAAGAAACTCCTTTTCCCTGTGACAGATAAACTGAAATGGATTTTTTAGCATCAACTTAAAGACTCGGTTCACCACATCCCCTTTCTATATGGGATAGAGACACATGGAGAAAAATCTTAATCGCCATGCTAACACGTTATATATGTATCTTGTCAGCAAAGTCATTTTTTCCTTCTCTTAAAATTGAATTACAACAACATAATTTTATCTTAAAAGAACCGAAAATAGATAGATTTATCTTGTCGATTTATTTATTTTCTATCGATTGTTTTGATGGGCAATGTCAAACAGGGACTTGGCGAAACAAAGCAAACCAAATAGATGCGAGTATCCATCTAACAATGCACTTTGCATTTGAATGCGCTAAGATGTCTAAATTTAAATTCATTTTGTATACACTAAAATCAATCCGTGTGAGATTCGTTGAGTTATGCGTGTTATTATTGTACATATGTATCTTTTCCCTATTTCCTTGGGGGGGAACATTTATTTTTTTTTTTCTGAAAACTGATTGAAATGCTTGGATTTCGCCGTAGACATTCGATGCATTTTTAAAGATACTAGTGTAAATAATTTAGATTTACGACCAGATGCGTTCGAGGTTTTTTTTTTTGTTGTGGTATCTATAAGTTTATTGGTCGTCTCGCATTTCTGACACATCGTTTTGGCGGGTCGACCGGGAACCTACAAAATTCCGATTAATTGGCGGTCACTACTCGTCGTCGGTTGGGTTGATATCGTAAAAGATACACAGATCTCCATGAGCTACATTCGGGGGGGGTATTTGCTAATTTTACGATTTTTCATTACGATTTCATGTCAGGCACGAATCTAGCAACAATCTAAACACGAACAGAAAAATAACGAAACGAGAAAGGCAAATGAAAATAAATTGCGAAAGGCATTTTATGCGCCGTGATTATTGTTTGTAATTTCGTTCGGGCAGTTTGTAGATCAATAACGATCCGTTAAATGGAAACAACAGCAATCAGGGATCGTGCGGACTAATATCGTTACTTCAAGTTGAGTGGAACAATAAATCGAGCGCGAAAATCGATTGCTGATCAAAGGCCAATAAAACAGAAAACAGAAAAAAAAATTGAAGACAAGTAGCGAAATTATGGGAAATTCAAATCGTTATTACCTAGCTACTGAACTCTTAATGAACTGTTAATGGTGAAAAAAAGATAAAAAAATTATAACAAAAAAAATATTTAATAACATCTGCATCCAAACCAGTATGCATATCGCAAAGAACTATCTACCGAGAATGCACTACACCACTTGGTGACGCGCATTGAAAATAGTTTCACACAAACGGAGATTGCAATCTGCGCCTTCCTCGATATAGGGGGAGCCTTCGATAATACTGGCTATGATTCGATCACCACGGCACTATTCTGCAGGGGTGTGGACCATCCCACTAATCACTGGATTAGGGCGATGCTAAATAGCCGTATCGTATCAGCCACATGCGGAGAGGTCTCAGTGACAGTATCGGTGGTTAGAGGATGCCCACATGGAGGAGTCCTCTCACCACTGCTTTGGTCGATAGTCATCGACGATCTACTACGCAAGCTAACCACTCGGGGCTACGAGTTCATCGGATATGCTGACAACCTAGTAGTCATTGTTACGGGCAAGTGCGAGATCACTGTCTGTGAGCGCATGCAGCTTGCGGTCCAACTTATCTCTGACTGGTGTGGCAGAGAGGGTTTATCTATTAACCCAAATAAGACGATCTTAGTTCCATTTACAAAGAGGAGAAAGGTACAACCCTGCTCAATCTTACTAAATGGCACACGCATAGGGGTTTCAGAGGAACTAAAGTATCTAGGTATTGACCTAGACAGTAGACTCAACTGGAACTTCAATATGCGAAACAAACTCATGAAAGCGACTAAGGCCATGTGGGCCTGTCGACGCACCTACGGTAAAACCTGTGGACTCAAACCAAAGGTAGTCCACTGGCTATACACCGCGATAGTAAGACCTATCGCCACCTACGGGTCCACCGTATTGTGGACAAAAGTTGAGCAAAAAACTACAATTGTTAAGCTTCGACGCCTTCAGAGACTAGCGTGTCTCGGCATTACAGGCGCTATGCCAACCTGCCCCACGGCAGCCCAAGAAGCACTCATTGAACTCACTCCACTGCACCTTTTTATCAAAAAAGTGGCATTACGAAGTGCAATCAGAAATATGCCATGTAAACCCGAAGGCCACATGTCCATATTACAACACCTTCCCGAGCTGGATATGATTACTACAGTCTCGGACGCATTGCCACACACCTTCACCTTTGACAAGAGATTTCAGATATTGATCCCAAACCGGTCCGCATGGGAAAACAGTAAACCCCTGCTAAATGTCAAAGGCCTTAGGTGGATGGATGGCTCCAAGATGGCTTCCGGCGTTGGCGTCGGCATCTTTGGACCAAACGCAAGATCTCAAAGGCCCTGGGAATAAGCCCTAGCATCTTCCAAGCAGAGCTGTATGCCATCCGAACATGCGTCAATCTAAATCTCGAGACTGGCATCAGAGGAGTAACCATCAACATACTCTCTGATAGCCAAGCAGCTCTTAAAGCGCTGGGTTCGTACAGCACGAACACAAAAACCGTCAAGTAATGCCATGACGCCCTACAAGACCTCGCCAAAGAAACAATGTTAAACTTTGGTGGGTGCCTAACCACCAAAGGTATCAAGGGCAATAAAATTGCCGACCAACTTGCCAGGAAGGGTTCCAGCGACAAATATATAGGTCCGAAACCATTCTGCGGAATTCCCTGGTCTAAGATAAATTACTTCTTAGACAAGTGGGAGAAATTGCAACACCTGTCCTTTTGGAACAGCGTTCGGGGACTCCGTCAATATAAACGACTTATCGACCCCTGAACAAGCACCCTATTGACATACTAAAACTCAATAGGGTGGATACCAGAAGACTAGTCAGCTATCTAACGGGATACTGCGGTCTGAGATATCATCTAAACAAAATTAGCCTCTCGTCTGAAACTGAGTGTCGGCTCTGTCTTGAGGACGAGAACACGGCAGAACACATACTGTGTGAGTGCTGCTCTCTGCCATTTTAGGAAGCGTATCCTTCTCAGTGAATTTATGACTGCTGAGGGGATCACCCTGGCTCCTACGAGAAGCATTCTCAACTTCATTATAGAAGTGGAGAGGCTACTCGGCTAATCGGCTAGCAGGCACAACAGATCTGCAAAGGTCGCAGTGCCGTATTGCTAATGGTAGCACTAGACCCATATATAGGTAGGTGGGTAGGTAGGATCGTAGCCTTCCCAGAATTGAGAAGAATACACATAGGCCAGGTAGGCCCGTTGTGCAGCTACGAAGGGGTCTTGCTTCCCTATTCGTCGAACCATTTTGTGCTTCTTAAGAAGTTTAGAAGATCCGGTATCCCTACTTTCTGAACATCTGTCCGATCGTTAAGGAAGTAAGAGCCTAGGTATCGTTTCCTGATATTGCAGAATGCTGGACAGGCGCGGAGAAGGTGGTGAATGGATTCGACCTCCTCCTCGTCCTGACAGCTTCTGCAGAAATCATTCGGAACTATTCCTAGTTTTTGTGCGTGAATGCCAATGAGGCAGTGTCCTGTGATGACACCAACGACTTTGTAGATGTCAGTTCTTTTTAGGAAAATTATACTCCTTGTTCGTTGACTGTCAAGCCGAGGCCAGATTTGTCTGGTGATAAGGCAGGTATGTCCCTGGGTCCATCTCAGGTTCGTCTCGGCCCTGGCGAGATTAGTTAGATTATATTTAATGGTTGTAAGGGGTACTCCCTCACATGCCGCGATTGATTGTAGCGTCGTTCCTTGTTTGGGTGTGTCGGCTTTTTCATTTCCTGGAATGTCGCTGGGTCCCGGTACCCAGATAAGCTGTATGTTGAACTGCTCTGCCATCTCGTTAAGACTAAATTTACTTACTTACTTTGATGGCGCTACAGTTCGGGGTGAACCAGGGCCTCAACCAACAAGCCTCTCCAGCCGGACCGATCTTCGGCCAGCCGCTTCCAGTGCCGCACCCTCAGTTGGTTGAGGTCCCCTTCCACCTGTACGCGCCACCTTAAATGCGGTCGTCCTCTGCTGCGTTGTCCCTCGGGGTTGGAGTCGAAGACTCTTCGGGCCGGAGCGTTGATGTCCATTCGCTCTAAATGACCTAGCCATCTTAGACGTTGGATCCGAAGGCGTCTAACCAGGCCGATGTCGCTGTACAGCCCGTACAGTTCTTGGTTGAATCTCCTCCTCCATTCTCCGTTTACACAAATGGGACCAAAGATTGCACGCAGAATTTTCCTCTCGAAACGTCCAAGAGCCTCTTCATCCGCTTTTGACAACGACCAAGTCTCAGCGCCGTAGAGGAGGACCGGGATGATTAAGATTTTGTAGAGGGAAACCTTAGTTTTTCGAGAGAGGGCTCTACTACTCAATTGCCCCTTGAGCCCGAAGAAGCAGGGATTGGCAAGTGTTATTCTGCGATTTATCTCAGCGCTGGTGTCGTTGCTGCTTGTCACTACCGAGCCAAGGTAGACGAAGTCCTCGACTACTTCAAAAATATAGCTGCCGAAGGTGACGTTCTGACCAAGACGTCGGTGTTGTGCGTCTTTCTTGGATGACAGCATATATTTGGTCTTGTCCCCATTTACCCTTAGACCCACTTTCGCCGCTTCTGCTTCAATGCATGTGAACTCCTCATTGACGTCTCGCTTTGTTCGTCCAATAACGTCAATGTCATCTGCGTAGGCAAGCAATTGTGTGGACTTGAAGTAGATCGTACCTCTTGTATTGGCCGCAGAGTCCCGCACGATCTTTCAAGAATAATGTTGAAGAAATCACATGACAGTGCGTCACCCTGTCTAAAACCTTTTTCAACATCAAAGGGGTCGGTTAGTTCACCTCCGACCTTAATGGAGCAGCGAGAGTTCTCCATAGTCATCCTGCATAGTCTGACGAGTTTCGCAGGAATGTTTAAGCATGACATGGCTCTGTATAGCTCGTCTCTATAAACACTGTCATACGCGGCTTTAAAGTTGACGAAAAGATGGTGCGTGTCGAACTGGAATTCATGGGTCTTCTCCAAGATCTGCCGTAGTGTAAATATTTGGTCTATCGTGGATTTTCCTGGCCTGAAACCACACTGGTAGGAACCTATCAGATTTTCCACGAACGGTTTCAGGTACTTACACAGTACGGCAGAGAGGATCTTGTACGCGATGTTCAGGAGGCTTATCCCTCTGTAATTGGCGCAGTCATAGGGGTTTCCTTTCTTATGGACCGGGCAAACGATACTGAGATTCCATTCTTTGGGCATACATTCTTCCGACCATATCTTGCAGATGAGTTGGTGCATGTTCCTAACTAGCTCATCACCAGCTGCTTTAAACAGCTCCGCGGGGAGTCCGTCTGCTCCAGCAGCTTTATAAGACTTAAGTTTCGATATCGCTATCTTAACATCGTCTAGGTCGGGTGGACGGGATTCTCCTTCGTCTTCCTCCATTGTGAATGGTTCGCTCTGCCTCACGGCGGCATTTTGACTATCATCGCCGTTATACGGTCTGCAGAAGTGGTCCTTCCACAATCTCAGCATCGACTGTGACTCCACTACTAGTTGTCCGTGCTCATCCCTGCAGGCTTCAGCTCTGGCTTTATAGCCTTGGCATGTTCGTTTTACTTTCTGGTAAAATTTTCGAACGTCGTTCCTGCAGTAACATCTCTCCATCTCCTCGATCTCGCGCTTCTCGTGCTCCTTCTTTTTCCTTCTCAGAAGCGCATGCTCCTCCCTCCTTTTCGGTTCATAGAGCTCGCGGGCAGCTCTCGTCCGTCGTTTCTCTACATGGGCCTGTCTGCACTCATCATCAAACCAGGGGTTTCTCGACGGTGGTGGCTCGAAACCGAGTATATCTGAGGCGGCCTCTCTAATGGCTTTCTGACAACGACTCCATTGCTGTTCTATGTGCTCTGCAGATTGCATCGGGACCTGAGAGAGCTTGATCCCTCAAGGGGGATCGGCGAAGGTCCTGGCGGTCTCCTGCGATTGCAGCTTTCCGACGTTAAATTTTGGTGTTCTTACTCGACTCCGTTGATTCCGAGAAATTCGCATCCGTACCTTGGCTGCAACAAGGTAATGATCCGAGTCGATGTTGGCTCCTCGAAAGGTTCGGACATCTAGGATGCTGGAGGAGTGTCTGCCGTCGATCGCAATATGATCAATTTGGTTGGTTGTCCATTGATCGAAATCGTAGATCGAGACTAGATTCACCCATATATACAAAAAAAAAAAAAACTCGAGGGCGGCATTGCTATTTTCGACTGGCGGGTTTTACAAAAATATTAATTTTTGAAAGAACACCAAAAAAAAAAAAAACTTCCCCATTCCATCCGACATATGCACATCTGGTGTAGATTTTTCTTATTCCTTTCATTTTTTGAACAAGTTAAGTCGACGGAATCCGGATGGATCGAGATACTTTATCTTTGACTTCAGTTTGTGATGAACTGAAGGGATTTAAATGCGATTTGTATCTGAAAACGAGGTGTCGCGAAGTTCTTTTGTCTTATTTTTGGACTGAATGAGCATGTTTATTTCATTTCACTCATATGATTGATCCCGAAATCTAGCCAGACGCAGCACCACAGACACAGGGCCCAGATAGACGTCTAAGAGACTGGGTGTTATATTTTTTTTTATTTATACGTTATCAGGTGTTGGAGATCACTCGTAGACGCGTCAGTGGGATTCTTTTAATAAGCTACGCCCCATTCGTAATGATAGATGGGCCAGCAGTCGGTTCGAGTGTGAACACATGCTATGTTGTTGTATTTTAGAGAATTTTATTCCTGACATATGGCGGCGTTAGGAGGTGGCTACGGTTGGCCTATATTAATCAGCTCACATGCTCGTACCAGACGATGAGTCCCTAGAGAATATGTCTCTATTTTTCTACTCATTCGGTGACCGAGAGGGCACTCGTGGAAGAAAGATTGCCACAAGTGTCTTTGGGTAAGAATAATACATATGTAGATCGGTCGTAGATTTTAATAGACTTTATGTGAAGTTTAAGTCATGGAACAATCAGGTAAATAAATCTGAAAATGCTTGGGAAAACCACAAACCACTTTTGGACTTGTTTGATGTGATGACAGAGGACGACCCTGATCAGACAGATGTTTTTCTTCCCTTTTTTTCAGCGGAGAATGATAAGATGAGTTGGATAGAGGGGCTTGCCATCTTTGTGTCTTTAATCATCATGGTCTTGACGTTTCCCATCTCCATATTTATTTGCTTCAAAGTTGTGTCGGAGTTCGAGCGTGCCGTGATCTTTCGAATGGGTCGTTTAAGGTGACTTTATTCATGACTTTAACAACCATACATGTAGGAAATCATTTTATCTTTTTAAATTGTTTTAGGAGCGGTGGTGCTCGCGGGCCAGGTGTGTTTTTTGTTCTTCCCTGTGTGGACGACTATTGCAAAGTGGATCTCCGAACAGTGTCGTTCGATGTTCCGCCACAAGAGGTTCTATCAAAAGATTCAGTGACAGTCACTGTAGATGCTGTAGTTTATTATCGTATCAGTGATCCACTTAAGGCTGTCATTCAAGTGTCCAATTATAGTCATTCTACTAGACTCTTGGCTGCAACGACTCTACGAAATGTTCTTGGAACTCGTAACCTATCTGAACTCCTGACTGAACGAGAGACAATCTCCCACACTATGCAAGTGTCGTTAGATGAAGCCACTGATCCATGGGGTGTCAAAGTGGAACGGGTTGAAATGTAAGTTTCCTTCGATTTAAAGTCTATACTCAAATTATCACCATCCCCTGTAGCAAGGATGTTTCACTACCCACGGCACTCCAAAGAGCTATGGCCGCTGAGGCAGAGGCTGCTCGTGAAGCGAGGGCAAAAGTGATTGCTGCCGAGGGCGAGATGAAATCCTCACGGGCGTTAAAGGAAGCTTCAAACATCATTAGCGAGAGTCCGTCAGCGATGCAGGTGAGTGCTTTCATATTACCTATAAGGCGCGGTGGCTAATGATTTACTTTTTTGGTTACAGTTGCGATATTTGCAAACCTTGAGCAGTATATCGGCCGAAAAGAACTCGACGATTATTTTTCCGCTACCAATGGAGCTGTTGACGCCATTTTTATCAAATTGCAATAACTGTACCTTCAAGGATTAGTTATATAAGAACTAATTGAAATGCAGTACAAAAATGATAGGTAGTTAATTATGACTCAGGTGTATGAACATGACTGAATCTTAAATCGGGAAGGGAACTTAGTTTGGCTCGACAAGTTTCTTCAACTGTTAGCTACTTTTTTATGTCTAAGCAATTTTCCATATCTTCATTCATAACATGACGACGAGAATACCAGCTTCAATCTACCGAAAAAGGTTGAAATCCATAGGTGCTTCAAGTGATATCTTTAATTACGATCACCTAAAACTATTGTTCAAAACACCGAGCCATATTAAATATGGTTTCAAGCCTAATAAAAGTCCAGTTTATGACCTGATAAAAATAAATCTTTCTTTTGGTGGCGTTACAGCCCATGAAGGACCAGAGCCAAGCTTCTCTTCCATCACCCATGATGTGTGTGATTTATTTTACCCACAGGTGGAAGGGACCTACAGTTTTAATGCCGATTCCGAACGGCGTTACTCGAGAAGATTTTTCCAGGCAATTTATACTACGGGGGGTTTTGCCAGTACCCCGCCGAGGAAGGACGCCGCGAAATAAACATTCGATGGCGTTGGTATTATCGGGATCCGAACTCGCTCATCGTGCGTCAGAGTCCAACACACTAACTATTGCGCCACGGCGCCCTCGATAAAAATAAGTAATGAAATATATTTGAGGCCATAATTCCAACAAAATGCTTTCTAAAAGCACGAAAACTAGCTGAAGTACATGATATCCCAAAACCTGTGGATATCTGTTACCAGTTTCATATTGAATCCTAGAAGAAGTCGTACAAAAAAAGACTGCAACCGGTACTTGAATCATCAATTCCGGCTTAGGCTGAAGCGTGTCCGTTTGCAAGTTTTTTGTTTTTTGACAGTCAAAAATCAAACGCTTAAAAAATCGTACGATAGACTCCGACTCTGGGAGGGTCTACTCTTATGAGGGTTTGCAAAAGTTGTATTACAAATGGGTGGCAGTCTCTAACGAAGTCGTTTGAGCTGCATAGATGATAGAAACAAGCTCTGTTCAATGATGGGGGAGAAACCAAATAGAACAAAGCATAACAGTACAAATTTGTGAAAAATATCAGATTAATTTAGAACGGAAAAGTACCCTATCAAGGAGGACTTCTATGACCTCCGGAGCTTGTTCGGAGTACGATGTTAAAATCGTGCTCGCGGAATTCAATGCCAAAATCGGTAAGGAGAACACCCTTGGCGGAGTGATTGGAAAGCACAGACTCCACGATACAATAACAGATAACGGCTTACGACTCCCTGACTTTGCGACAGCTCGCAATGCGGTGATAAGTAGCACAAGATTCCCTAATAAGCGAACCTGGCGATCTCCGGACGGTCGAACCGCCAACCATATCGACCATGTGCTCATTGACGCAAGGCACTCGTCTAACATCCTGGATGTGCGAACATTCAGAGGGGCAAATGTCGACTCTGACCACTTCCTCGTAGCAGCAAGATTCAGAGCTCGATGTCAGAAAGCTGCACCAGCCCATCAGGAGGAGGTTCGATATTGGGCGCTTGAGCACACCGGAGGTTGCCAGAGTTTACAGGGAGCATTTGAGCGAAAGACTCTACGCTATGCCTACGTCGACACAAATGTCAATAATATGTGGCTGCATTGTCAGAAGAAGGGAGGAGAAAAAACGACTGGGACGAAAGAAGAGAATCTTCGAAGCCTCCCAGCTCAAGGATATCAAGAAGTCTAGGGATAAGCATAACACACGAGTCTTTTACAAGAAAGCACCCAGGCTCTTCGAAACTGCGAGGGTAATCTTGTCACCGACGCGCAGGGAATAGTGGATGTATTTAAGCAGCATTTCCAGTAGCTGCTTAACGAGCATGACCAAGAGAGAGTGGTAGGGACCGAGGAAATTCCAACTCCAGCCGCTGAAGCTGAAGAATAACAAGGCCGCGGGATCAGATCGTTTGCTATCAGAGCTCTTCAAGGCTGGCGGCGATGTTCTGGTAGGGAGCGTGCACCAGATCATCTGCACAATTTGGGAAGATGAAAGCATGCCCAACGACTGGAATACCAGCTCTATTCGCCCCATCCACAAAAAAGGCGATCCTACCTCTTGCAAGAACTATAGAGGTATATCCCTGCTCAACGTCGCATACAAGATCCTGTCTAGCGTATTGTGTCAACGTCTAAAGCCATTTCGCACCGTACTAATCGGCAGCTACCATTGCGGCTTCCGGCCCGGCAAATCGACTATAGACCAAATTTTCACACTTCGAAAAATCCTGGAAAAGACCAACGAGTTTCGAATCGATACACACCATTTTTTCAATGATTTCAAAACCGCATACGATAGCGTTCATCGTGGAGGACTGTTTGGTGCGATGGCCGAATTCGGGACGCCGGGAAAGTGATCCAGTTGTGTCGCGCTAAAAAATACGCGATGCACCGTGCAACTCGGTTTTAGGACTTCGGAACAGTTTGAAACATGCACCGGTTCCGAAGACCAAAGACATGCTTTACAAAACACTCATACTGCCAGTCTTGCTGTACGGAGCCGAAAGCTGGACGATAAGCAGGACAGCTGAGCTGATTTTGGGTTCTTTCGAAAGAAAAATTCTGCACCGGGTATTTGGTCCTATCGGGGAGAAAGGTGAATGGAGAAGGAGATACAACCGTGAACTTGACGACCTGTACAAAGATGTGGATGTAGATCCGTCGACTACACTGGCTCGGCCACATCGAGGAAATCAACGCTCCAGCTAAGAGGGTCTTCGACTCCGAGCCTCCTGGTTCGAGAAGAAGAGGAAGACCGAACCTCCGGTATAAAGACCAAGTAATCGCCGGTGCAAGACATCTTAGTCTTGATAACTGGAAGCAGCGTCCCCGGGATCGTCAAGGATGGATGGCAGCTATAGCTCAGGCTCAGATCCTCTATGGATCGCTGGCCTGATAAGTAAGTAAGTAAATAAGTTACAGGTATACTTTTCATAGATCCGTTCTACGTCAAGAATAAGGGCAGAAAATCATTTTCTATTTTGCGTGGAAAAGCCTAAAGCGGAACACTTTCGGACAGTAAATTGTTTTTGAACTACTCAGAACAACTTCATTCAACAAAACCACTTTACAAAAAAGTGTAAAAGTTAAGACATACGAAAAACTATGCCGACGATGGACAAAACGCCGCTAGTTGTCCAGATTTTTCAATCGAAACATAGTCCAATTGGTTCACACCTAAATGTACGAATACTCAAAACAATGGAGGGAAAGAGACGGGCAAGGTCGTGGCGTCAGCTTGAAATGCACGTGGGGCAATTCTCATTGATTCTTCTCTTTTTCTTATCGGACGCTACAGTTCGGGGTGAACCTCGGCCTCACCCAACATGTACCTCCCAATAGTTCGATCTTTCGCTGGCCTTTTCCATTGCCACACACCCAGTTGGCTGAGGTCCCCTTCCTCCTATGCGCGTCATCTTAAGTGCGGCCGTTCTTTGTTTCTTCGTCCCTCGGGGTTGGATTCAAAGACTCTCCGGGCTGGAGCTGTGGAGTCCATTTACTCTACAAGGCCTAGCCATTTTAGGCGTTGAATCCACAGACGCCTGAATAAACTCATGTTCAGCCCCCATCTGTGTTTATAGGACCGTAAATCACACGCAAAATCTTCTGCGCCGTACATCAAGACCGGGATGATAGAGTCAACTTTGTCCCTCGGGAGAAGGCTCTATTACTTAATCGTCTCCTGAGCTCAAACAAACAGCGATTGGCAAGAGTGATTCTGCGTTTGATTTCGGAACTGATGTCGTTATTCCAGGTCACTGCGGAGCAAGGTAGACGTAGTCCTTAACTACCTTAAACTTATATCTGCCAATACAAACATTTTGGTCAAGATGTCGGTGGTGAGCGTTCTTTCGGGAATCGGCAATAAACTGTAGGTCCCTTATACCTATGGGAAGGTTAGGCTTTGATCCTTCATGGATTGTAACGCCAACATACATACATACTTTTAGATATGTGCAAGCTATTTAAAACAGTACACAGTGTACACATGTACTTACATATATTATACGGTACAATAAGTATATAATGTCACAGAGAATGTAGAATGAATTAACACGGCAGCTGATGTGAGGTGTTCGCTCGTTGACTTCTATTTGACGACTGACTCAGGAGAGAGTGTGAGCAAGCTGAGTGACCAACCACTGCATACATAACACCCCTTAACACCCAGATGGGTCATAACATCGCGGCGGCTGTCTGCAGCGACTGGACCTGCGAAGTGTCGCTTGCGACGTTGGCAGGACGCCATTATTGGCCTCGTCCATAATTGTTTGTTGCCTGGACTCCTCAGAAACGCACGACGGCGATGCTAGGGGACTCAGTGATGCAGCATCCATTGAGTCATCTTCTTCCGGTTCGACCCGTTCAACCTGAGGCACTGCTGATAGCAGCTCACGGCTACGTAGCTGATCTTGATGGCGTCGGACTAGGCGTGAGTCCTTCAAACAAACGTTGAACGATATGGGCCCCGTTTGCTCGGACACCAGACCTTCAATCCATTTGGGTCCCGCAGCATAGTTACGCACCCAGACTGGACT
This sequence comes from Eumerus sabulonum, assembly GCA_951905685.1. NCBI lineage: Eukaryota > Metazoa > Arthropoda > Insecta > Diptera > Syrphidae > Eumerus > Eumerus sabulonum. The sequence goes on along the minus strand of OX645062.1, from coordinate 44,078,654 downwards.
ACCTGCAATGAAATGCTTAGTACTGCTAAAGTCGCAGACCTTACCATAGGTGATTTCTTGAGGCTGTAATTTGTCAAAGTATATTTTAATTTCCCGATTCAGCAACAATTCAGCGGGCGTCCGATTGGTCGTAGAGTGTGGTGTACTGTGCTGATTGATCAAAAATCGGGCCAGAGCTAAGTCGATGTTCGTGGTGTTGTCGCTCTTTTTAAGATGGTTCTTGGTACTTTGCACCATACGCTCCACTTGACCGTTTGTTGCAGGATGGAATGGAGCTGAACGAATATGACGAATTAAGTTGTTGTCTGTAAACTTTTTAAATTCGTCGGAGGTAAATGCCGCGCCATTGTCCGATACTATTTCATCCGGGAGTCCATGAGTTGCGAACAGTTGCCGAAGAAACTTAATTGCAGCGGAAGCAGATGTGGACTTCACAACAGTGACCTCCAGCCACTTGGTATAGGAGTCAACCACCAAGAAGAACGTGTTACCTTTGAAGGGCCCAGCAAAATCGATGTGGAGGCGAGACCATGCACGTTTAGCAGATTCCCAGTGATGCGTCGCTGTTTGTGGTGGCTCATTCCTGTTCTGTTGGCACGAAGGACAGCGTTTTACCATACTTTCAATTTCAGCATCGATGTTAGGCCACCATACGTAGCTACGTGCCAGGGCTTTCATTTTAACAATTCCTGGATGAGGGGCGTGTAGGGCACTCAGAATTGCTTGTCTGGATGAGGATGGTATGACCACTCGATTTCCCCAAACTAGCACTCCTCTATTAGCGGATAGCTCGTTTCGCCGAGAGTAGAATGGGAATAAGTTGTCGGAGCGTTGAATACTGCTGCTGGGCCACCCCCTCAGCACCCAGTTCAGGATTTTGGAGAGCTGAGGATCCTTGGCAGTTTGGGATGCTAGTGCTTGTGCGCTTACAATAGGCGACGTTGCCCACTCAATCATTAGAACGTTCTCGGTTGATTCGGGTTCCTGCTTTATAGAAATTGGGCAGCGGCTCAGGAAGTCGGCGTTGCCCATCTTGGCACCGGCACGATGTATAAGATTGAAATCATATGCGTTAAGGAAGACCGCTCGACGCAGCATTTGGCTTGAAATTACGTTTGGAACTGATTTCGTAGTAGTGAAGATGCCTAACAAGGGGCGGTGATCTGTAACCAACGTGAAGGAGCGGCCGTACAAATAGTTATGGAATTTTTTAACCCCTGCGACGAGGGCGACTGCTTCCCTGTCTATTTGGGCGTAGTTCCTCTCCGGCTTTGAAAGTGTCCTCGAATAAAAGGCTATGGGTTTCTCTGCTCCATTCGGTAATTGGTGGCTTAGCACAGCACCGAGTCCGTAGGGTGATGCATCGCATGCTAATACCAATGGGAGGCTGCCGTCGTAGTGTATTAGAACGTCGTCGGATGCGATTAGTTGCTTCAGGGCAGTGAAGGCTTTCTCGTGTTGTTGTTTCCACTGCCAGGATGAATTTTTGTCCAGTAAACGGTGCAGCGGTTCTGCAATAGTTGCTTTATGAGGAAGGAAAGCATGATAAAAGTTGATAAGTCCCAAGAATGCCTGTAGTTGTTTCTTGTCTTTCGGCGCAGGGGCGCTGTGAATCGCTTGGACTTTGCTCGTGGCTGGCCTTATGCCTAGGGCGTCGATTTTGAATCCTAAAAATTCGACTGAGGGCACCCCGAATCGGCACTTGTCTTGACGAAGGCGGAGGCCCGCCTTATCAAAACGTGACAGAACTTCATGAAGTCTTCCTGCTAGTTCCTCCTCCGATTTCCCCATAATGATGATGTCGTCGAAATATGGCAAAACACCTGGACTGTTTTGAAGTATGTTTTCGATGCAGCTCTGGAAAATACTAGGTGCGGATGAAATACCGAATTGCAATCTAGTTACCTTGAATGCCCCTTTGTGTGTCGATATCGTTTGCAGTAGTGCCGAACGCTCGTCGACCACCAGCTGTTGGTATGCTTGTGCCAGATCAATTTTTGCGAATATTGAGCCACCTTCAATGGATGCTAAGAGTGTGTTGATTGCAGGAATTTGATAGCAATGGGGTTTGACGACTCGGTTTAGTGTTGACTTGTAGTCCCCACAAATGCGAATAGATCCATCCTTCTTTATTACTGGAACTGTTGGAGTAGCCCACTCTGAATATTCTACAGGCACTAGGATCCCCTGAGAGCAAAGACGATCGAGTTCTTCCTCATATAGACCCTTGATGGCGAACGGAATGCGACGGGGAGGCAACCTGACCGGCGGTGCGCTTGTATCAATGTGCAATGTTACGGGGGGTCCAGTATATCGACCGAGCTCCGACGAAAATAAATGTTTAAACTTGTTCAAGGTTGACTGGATGCTGGCCCCACTGTGGATAGCATGAACTCCTTCGATTCGAATGCCAAGTGGTTCGAACCAGTTGCATCCAAGTAAGTTGGATCCGCCAACAGAGACAACGATAAGTGGCAAATTGTCAATTTTACGGCAGTTGTAGTGGATTGATGTATCGAGAACTCCTTTTACCGGTATCGGATTGCGCTGATAGTCGCTGATGTCTAAGTCGCACTTAACAAGATTGGGATTCCCACGAGGCCAGATGTGTCGGTAAGTAGCTTCTTTGATGATGGTTACCGGCGAACCAGAATCCACTTCGAACATGCATGTGCGGCCGTTGATAACAACGGAGGCAGATTTTTTTTGACTAACCAACGGTAGTATGTGGTGAATACTAGATTTTCTGCGATTGGTTTGGCGAGAAAAACCATGGCGTACGAAACGTGAGCTCGGGGTAGGAGATGCAGATCCCGAGGATTTCGAAGTTGATCTACGTGCGCTCCGACAAACGCGCTGGATATGGCCCTTCCGACCGCATGAGTTGCACACAGTATCGCGATGGGGACACTGGTTCCGTAAGTGTTGACCGCCGCAGCCTACACACGGCTGGCGTTTCCTCTGTGGCTGATTCTGGCTTGAGTGAATACGGTTCGTTTGGACGTCGTCAACCGATTCGCTGCCCCGAGGTTCGGCATCGCAAGAATTTCTGATAGACTTAGCACTGATGGCTGCAGCTTCACTGGTTATAGCGCGTTCCAAAACACGCTGTACTGTAAGATCAGTCTCAGCCAACAGGCTTCTCTGAAGACCTTCGTCCATCATACCGCATACAAAACGGTCGCGCAGCATCCGATCTAACGCGGCTCCGAAATTGCAGTCCACTGCAAGGGTGCGTAAAGCTGCCATGTAAATACCAACAGACTCGTCCGGGCGTTGATCACGCTTGTGAAAGTGGAAAAACGCCGCAATTTCCGATGGCCGTGGAGACAAATGGCTGGTTAAAATTTGATAAATGTCGGCTAATTTCAAACTACTGACCTGTTTTGGAGCCGCCAATGACGTCAAGAGTTCGTACAGCGGAGCGCCTGCCAAAGTAAGAAATGCCGCCTTCTTGCGTGCCTCCTCTTGGACATCATTGGCCAGCAGGTACAATTCAAATCGTTCCATATATGTCGTCCACTTGCTTGGGTGAGTTAGATCAAACGGTTCTAGATTGCCGACCCCAGACATGGTAACGTGTTTCTTCAATGTTCCGAAATTCCAAATTCGATTCTATATGCTCTGATAACACGAACAAACAGTAGCAAGTAACGGTGCTTGTAAATTCCAACGCAACACGCAGTGAAGTATCGTTGGGTTGTTGTTGTTAATTCGTCCGTTCGCAGGCGGTTTTCTCGGAATCCTCTTGTGTCGCACACGAGGGTTGCAATGCTTGGAGAAGCAGAACTCGTATGTGTGTATGTACTGAATGGCTTACGCAATCTCGTTGTTTGTTTTTTAATATCCCATCCTCGTCGCCAGTTTTAGATATGTGCAAGCTATTTAAAACAGTACACAGTGTACACATGTACATACATATATTATACGGTACAATAAGTATATAATGTCACAGAGAATGTAGAATGAATTAACACGGCAGCTGATGTGAGGTGTTCGCTCGTTGACTTCTATTTGACGACTGACTCAGGAGAGAGTGTGAGCAAGCTGAGTGACCAACCACTGCATACATAACACATACATATATTAGTTTTACCCTCGTTTACTGCCAAACCAATTTTCGCCGCTTCCGATTCAATACTCGTAAACGCCTCATTGACATCTCGAAGTGTTCTTCCGATTATGTCAATATCATCCGCGTAGGCGAGGAGTTGTGAGGATTTGAAATACATTGTGCCTCTTGTGTTGGGAAGTTTCTGGTAAGATGTTGAACAAATCACATGACAGCGCGTAGTTCTGCCTAAATCCTGGTTTAACATCAAAACTATCGACCAGGTCTTCACCGATTCGGATGCAGCAGCGAGCATTCTCCAAAGTCTTCCTGCGTAGTCTGACGAGTTTAGTAGGGATGTCAAAGGTAGACATAGCGTTGTATAGCTCGTCTCTAATTATGCTGTCGTATGTGACCTAGGAGTCGACAAGTCTGTGAATGTTGGTCGATTTGGTCGAAGGTGAATTTCCCTGGCCTGAAGCCACACTGATAAGGACCTATTAGTTTTTTTACAAAAGCCTTCAGGCAGAGGAAATTTTGTAGACGATGTTAAGGAGACTTATTCCTCTGTAGTTGTGTTGGCGCAATCGATTAAGTCTTCTTTCTTGTGGTTCGGCCAAACGATGTTGGGACTCCATTCCTCGGGCATGTTTTCCTCGGACCATATCTTACAGATGAGCTGGTGCATCCTTCTAACCAGGTCATCTCCAGCTGCTTTGAAGAGCTCAGCAGACAGTCCGTCAGCGTTAGCAGCTTTATTCGACTTGAGTTTCGATATGGCGATCTTAATTTCGTCGAGGTCAGAGGGACGGAATTCTCTGCGATCTTCGTCGTTAATGGATCATTCTGCCTTACAGCGGTATATTGACTACCATCGCTGTTATACAGTCTGCAGAACTGGTTTTTCCATATTTTCAGCATCGACTGCGATTCCGTTCTCATCTCTGCAGGCTTCCGTTCTGGCTTTATAACCTTGGCATGTTCGCTTTATCTGTTGATAAAACTTTCGAACGTCACGCTTGCAGTAAAACCTCTCCAAATCCTCAATCACGCGCTTCTCGTGCTCTTTCTTGTTTCTCTTGAGAAGCTTATGCTCCTGTCGTCTTTTTAACTCGTCGAGCTCACGAGCTGCTCTTGTTCTTGCTTTGCTGTGTAAACCCTCCTGCACTCATCATCGAACCATGCGTTTCTTCGTGGTGGAGCCTTGAAGCCTAAAACTCCAGATGTAGTGCTTTTCAGGGCTTGTTTGAGAAGGTCCCATTGTTGTTTTACTGAGGTGTTGAGGAGGTTGAGGTGTATCGGAGAGCTTAAGGGAGACGCGTTCGGTAAGAGCACGAGCGGTTGCGGGCAATAGTAGCTTTTCGACGTCATAATTTTGTATTCGTACTCTACTTCGCTGCGTTCATGATATCCGTAGGCGCATCTGGGCTACTACAAGATAGTGGTCTGAGTCGATGTTAGCTCCTCGGAAAGTTCGAACAAAGTGGAGGGGTATCTGACGTCGATCGCGATGGGATCAATCTGGTTAGTGATTGATTGATCTGGCGACCGCCAGGTGCCTTTGTTTATACAGAGGTACGGGAAGCGCGTACTAGCCTGTGTCTGTTATCGGCGGGGGCGTGGATGCAGATCAGGCTGATGTTAGAAAATGTACCTTTGGTACGGATCGTTATGAAGCATTCGGTCGCATAGCGAAAGTTAAGGACCTTTTGCCTTAGCCCCTTCGAAAAACAAATCCGCATCCGAATAATCGTTGTCCTCTCTCCCTATATCAGTTGCCGTAGTTGATGTCGCAGTTCTTCATCCGCTTTATACCCAGTCCATTTCATCGCATTTCCTGGATGGCGGTTAAGTCCGCCAGTTCTTCATCCGCTTTATACCCAGTCCATTTCATCGTATTTCCTGGATGGCGGTTAAGTCCGCTTTAAGAAGGTCTCGGGCGCCCGCAAGTTGTTCGGCTGCACTTGGTACGTTTAGTGATCTAACATTTCACGTATAGAGCCGAAGATCATGTCCTTTTTTCGTTTTTTGCAAAGGTCATTAACGTTAATCCGGTCCATTTTATTCGAGGCTTATGGTTGTTTCTGAGCAATTGTGGCGTTTTCCGGTTACGGTTCGCTAGACCATAGCCCAACCGATATTAGTCCTGTTTTGTGGAGCAGGATGCTTGCCATGCGTCCTCTTTCGTTAGTAATTTCCATGGCTAGGATATATCCAGATGGTGCCACGAGGAGGTGGAAGTAGCACCTGGCTTACAGAGCTGCAAGGTGTTCTCCTCGCATTTGCGTTTGGCTATGTGTCAAGTCTGGATATGTCCTGACGGGCGTTGCTAGTTTGTGTCTGTGTCGTTGAATTATGTTATGTTCGTCCGCGTGTCAAGTGTACGTACTTTGTTATAATGTGTTTACTTGCCCTTGCGGATGCATATACATATCTGCGTATGTCTGCCTGTCTGTTCATTGGCGTCGGTACATTTTGCTGTACAGCTGCGTAGTCGCTCGCTTCTACTCTGTTGGCGTTTTCTTCTATTGCTCTTCTTTCTCGCTCTAGTCTGCCTAACTCCTGGCATATGACTTTGGCATAAGTGCTCGCTGCGTTCCACTTGCTTTCGATAAGTCCAACGGCCCTTAGTGGAGAGGTTCCAGCGCTGTTACCACTCAGCTAGGCTTCTACTTCTTCCTCTTGTGTTTGCTTCAGCATGGGTTAGCCGTTCCTCCTGTCTATTCGCTACAAACTTTTCCTGCAGTTCTTTCGCGAGTACATATATCAATAGGTAACATACCTGCTATGACGCAGGCCGCGTGTTCCGAAGTTGTGCGATAAGCGCTGCTTACTCTTAGCGCACATAATCGGTTAACTGCTGAAATCCTTCTTTTGTATGAAGTCACCTTTATAGCTCCAGCCCAAACTGGCGATGCATAAAGCACTGCGGATGTGACTACATTGGCTAAAAGTAGTCTATGGCTGTATCTTGGCCCCACTAAATTCGGCATGATCTGCGCAATGGAGGTACTCACACGAGAGGATTTGTTGCTTACATACTCCAGGTGTTCTTTAAATGTAAGTCTTGAGTCTATCATAACGCCAAGATATTTGATAGCTGGCTTAGATGTTATTTCATGCCCACCCACTGTGAGCGTGACCGTCTCTCGTTTTTTTCTGCTTGTGACGAGGACCGCTTCGATTTTTTGTTCAGCTAGCGTAAGGCCGACTGACGTTAGCCACTGTCGAATAGTCAAAATGGCTTCGTTGCTAATGACTTCTTAAATTAATTTTGCAGTGACCACTATTGCGATGTCGTCCGCGAATCCGACAATTTTAGCCTCAGCTGGTATTTCAAGTCGGAGTACGCCGTCGTACATCAGGTTCCACAGTATCGGACCCATCACAGAGCCCTGGGGGACTCCTCCAGTTACTGCATATTCCTTCACACCATCGCCTGTTTCATAAGGCAACACCCTATGCCGGAAGCAGTTTCTTAAAATTCCACTGATGTAAGTTGGTACCCTCATATTTCGGAGTGCTTCATGTATATGTTTCCAACTCGCCGTGTTGAACGCGTTTTTAACGTTCAGTGTTATGACGCATCAGTACTGCTTTGCGCCTCTCCTCCATCGTCTTCCTTCTATGGCCATTTTCGCAGTGTCGACTACTTCCCTAATGGCATCCACCGTCGAGCGTGCTTTCCGAAAGCCATACTGGTGTGCTGATAGTCTGCCTGCTTCTTCAATCGCAGCTTCCAATCTGTTGCTGATGATGCGCTCCAGAATGTTTCCGGCCGTGTCCAACATACAAAGCGGGCGGTAAGCTGACGGACATTCGACTATTTGTTCCAACACACACAGGTATGGTTATGTATGTATGTATGTATGTTGGCGTTACAGTCCGTGAAGGACCAAAGCCGAGCTTCTCTCAATCACCCATGTTGTGTGTGATTTTATTTTCCCATAGGTGAGGGGGACCTACAGTTTATTGCCGGTTCCGAACGGCGAAATTCGAGAAGCTTTTCTTGACAATTATACTATAGGCGGTTTTGTCACCAGTCCGCTGAGGAGAAGCACCGTGAAAAACACGTTCGATGACATGGCTGTTGCCGGGATTCGATCCCGTGTCATCGGCGTCAGAGGCGCTCTCGCGTATGGTTCTTAGCAATTCTAATCGCTAATTCGTATTTTGGTATGAAGTTTTTCCTTAACACAAATAAAAATTGGATTAAGTTTCACAACACAATAAAGTAAGTGTTGTATCAGTATTTAACTGTAAACAACATTCTCTTTTTATCTAACGCTTTGGATCTATTTATTTACACATTTTCTTAATGAGCGCGGTTTCTGCTTGGTTTCACTAGATTTGTAACATTTTTCTTAACGCGACTGTGTGGTAATGGAACATTTATTTTATACACGAACCATTTTAGTACAATCGCTTTAGTACATGACATTATATTGAAAACGCGATTAGATGGCGCGAAAAACAATAGTATTTCAAAATGAATGGTTGGTGCCCATGCCCACATTTGTTTTAGAATTTTACTTTAAATCTTGTACCCTTTATTGCATAGCGTAGCAGATATGCGTCATACTATTTAAATGTTTGTAACGAACGTCTCACTGTGAAATTTTCACTGAATCTACCATTATTTGTTCTTTTTGGATTTCGTTAAGAGTATATTATCAAAGCGAACCGAAGGTGAGCTTTCTTTGTGCTGACTCGGACTCAAAACGTTGTACGCGTTTTTGGACCACTTCCTGACATTTTAGAGAGATGAAATTTTTTACACTATTAGTTGACCATATAAATCGGATCATGACGAAGCCGGTATTTCAAATTTCAATTTAGTTTAATTGTAAAAAATAAAAAAACCAACTTAAATCTAGAAAAAAATTAAAATATTCGAAAAAAAAATATTTTGGCTGTCTGTAAAGTCGGTTTACGGACGATTATTTTACATGATAACGTCATTAGAAAATATTGATGAACAATTAACAACACGCGGTGGTCCCAAGCGGTCCACAGTCTAAGTACTAACCGCTGGTTGATTACGGTGATCGGACGACAGCCGATACATATGAGATTACTCGGACAGTGTTGTGGTTTGGTAAAGAAACGCAAACACTGATGAGCTGCTCGTGAGTGTGCGCTACCCAACGAGCATTTATTAAACGCACGCGCTCATGAGTAATTGGCTGTGAGCATTTTTTTCGATTTGGAAATGGGCACCTACATACATATGTACATCCCACATACAAACTTCAGACTTTTCTACACGAATTCTTCAGGATCGTATTTGTCGTGTAAAAACAGAATTAGGGTGTATGTACATATGTACATGATGTATGTATCACCTGGATTACTGATTAGTCCTAAAAGTACTCCTACGTTCTATGCATGAGGTTTCATGCCCTCAAGTATGCAAACCAAATTCTATCCCATAGGCAAAATAGATGCCTCTCTATCGCAATGTGTCATACTTTTTCGTACGTTCAACCGGCGTTTATCGATTTATAAGACGTTGTCATATCAAAAATCAAAACCAAGATGTCTTACTTCCGCGATTACTTGGTTCGATTACCTCCGGAGGCTCGGAGTCGAAGACCCTCTTAGCTGGAGGGTTGATGTCCATGCGCTCGATGTGGCCGGGCCAGTGTAGTAGACGGATCCTTGCCTTCCGGGCTACATCCACATCTTGGTACAGCTCGTAGAGTTCGCGGTTGTGTTTTCTTCTCCATTCACCTTCCTCACAGCCAGGACCAAATATCCGGCGCAGAATTTTTCTTTCGAAAGAACACAAAATCAGCTCCGCTGTCCTGCTTATCGTCCAGCTTTAGGCTCCGTACAGCAAGACTGGCAGTATGAGCGTTTTGCAATGCATGACTTTGGTCTTTCGAGTGAGGAGTTTTGACCCCAGTTGTTTGGACAAGCCGAAGTAGCAGCGGTTGCCAAGGGCGATTCTATGCCGGATTTCCACTGTGGTGTCATTTGTGGAGGTAGACAAACTCCTTAACTACCTCGAAATTGTAGCTGTCAATTGTTATATTTTGTCCCAGGTGGTGAGCGACGGATTGGTTTTTGCTTGACAGCATGTACTTTGTCTTGTCCTCATTGACCTTAAGACCAACTCGTTTCGCCTATTCTTCAATCGCCGCGGCAAGAACACGCGATGATATCGATATCATCCGCATATCCTAGCAGCTGGATGGATTTGTAGAAGATACATAGTGCGTCCCGTGCATGCTTCAAACGGCTCCGAAGTCCTAGAACCTAGTTGAACGGTGCATCGCGTATTTTTTAGCGTAGCGCGACACAACTGGATCAGTTTTACCGGGATCCCGAATTCGGCCATCGCCCCAAACAGTTCTTCACGATGAATGCTGTCGTATGCGGCGTTGAAATCGATGAAAAGATGGTGTGTATCGATTCGAAACTCGTTGGTCTTTTCCAGGATTTGTCGAAGTGTGAACATTTGGTCTATAGTCGATTTGCCGTGCCAGAAGCCGCACTGGTAGCTGCCGATTAACGCGGTGCAAAATGGTTTCAGACGTTCACACAATACGCTGGACAGGATCTTGTATGCGACATTGAGCAGGGATATACCTCTATAGTTCTTGCAAGAGGTAGGATCGCCTTTTTTGTGGATGGGACATATAGAGCTGGTATTCCAGTCGTCGGGCATGCTTTCATCCGCCCAAATTCTGCAGATGATCTGGTGCATGCTCCCTACCAGAACATTGCCGCCAGCCTTGAAGAGCTCTGATGGCAAGCCATCTGAGCCTGCGGCTTTGTTGTTCTTCAGCTTCTGAATAGCTGTGCCGACTTCTTCGATGCTGGGTGGGAGGACTACTTCAGCGGCTGGAGTTGGGATGTCCTGGGTCCCTACCACTCTCTCGTGGTCATGCTCGTTAAGCAGCTGCTGGAAGTGCTGCTTAAATACATCCACTATTCCCTGCGGGTCGGTGACAAGATTACCCTTGCAGTTTCGAAGAGCCAGGGTGCCCTCCTGCAAGGCCTTTGGCTTTCTTGTAAAAGGCTCGTATTTTATGTTTATCCCTAGACTCCTCGATATTCTTGAGTTGGGAGGCTGCGAAGATTCTTTTCTTTTGTCGCAGTAGTTTTTTCTCCTCCCTTCTTCTGGCTCGGTACTCTTCTTGGGCTGCCCTGGTTTTCCTCTGCAGCGCCTTTTGGTACGCCTCGTCGCTTGCTGCCTTTTTCTGCTCACACTCGCCATCATACCACGGGTTTCTTGTCGGGGGTGGTAGGTATCCTAATGTGGTTTCGGCTACTTCCTGAATGGCTAAGCTGCAATGCAGCCACATATTATTGGCATTTGTGTTCGACGTAAGCATACCGTAGAGTCTTTCGCTCAGCTGCTCCCTGTAGACTCTGGAAACCTCCGGTGTGCTCAGGCGCCCAATGTCGAACCTCCTCCTGATGGGCTGGTGCAGCTTTCTGACATTGAACAGTCGAGCTCTGAATCTTGCTGCTACGAGGAAGTGGCCCTTCTGAATGTTCGCACATCCAGGATGTTCGACGAGTGCCTTGCGTCAACGAGCACATGGTCGATTTGGTGGGCGGTTCGACCGTCCGGAGATCGCCAGGTTGCTGTGTGGATTCGCTTGCGAGGGAATCTTGTGCTACTTATCACCGCACTACGAGCTGTCGCAAAGTCAGCAAGTCGGAAGCCGTTATCTGCTGTTGTATCGTGGAGGCTGTGCTTTTCGATCATTCCGCCAAGGGTGTTTTCCTTACCGATTTTGGCGTTGAAGTCCCCGAGCACGATTTTTACATCGTACTCCGGACAAGCTCCGTAGGCGTTGTCCAGGTGGTCATAGAAGTCCTCCTTGATAGGGTCTTCAGCCTCGTCGGTAGGGGCGTGTGCACATATAAGGCTGATGTTATAAAATCTGCCCCTGATGCGGATCACAGCCAGACGATCACTTATAGGTTTAAAGTCGGTGACCTTTGACCTTAACCGCTTTCCCACGACAAATCCGCATCCCAGTAAGTGCAACCTTTTGTGACAGCTGTAATAAATGTCGCAATTTTTCTTCCTAATCATACCGTTTCCTATCCAGCGTTTTTCCTGGACCGCAGTAATATCCGCCTTTTACTGCGTGAGGATTCCTTCTAGTTTATGAGCAGCTCCGGGAGTGTACAGGGTTCTGACATTCCAGGAGCATACTCGCAAATCGTGTTCCTTTTTCGTGCGTTGTCGTCGTCGAGTATCCGTCCGTGTATCCGAGGCATCTTGCTCATTTATAACCTTAAGTTTTTTTTACGTGGGCGGATTGTTAGCCCGCCGCACAACCGCCATTCTGGGTTTTTTTTCGTTGCACACGTTTGTTCACCTCCCAACGGTTGTTGAAGAGGCTATCCAGAGGGCGCCGCGAGGAGGCCGTATGTCAACTTGACCCAGGCATTTAAACAGGGATCGTTGCTGGCATCTCGCCAGGTTGAGAGCAATCAACAACTTTACCCTGTATGTCCGAGCCCATGCCCTCTAATTACAAGAATTACCAATGCTTAAATAGTTGTTTTTGAAGATTTGCGATTGGAGCTAAAATTAGTTATGCAAACACGAATAGTCTTGAGTATTCAATTGGAGAGTTCCCTACAGTTGAAATCCACTTAGCATGTTTGTCACTAACTGAAGCGTTTGTCTACAGCCTTGACAGCATAAAAAAAACGAAAATGTCCTTCCCTTGCAAGAAGTCATAACGTATTCACGCTCCAAAAGCAATTCGAAAGACACGATCTATTTAAAGATTATTTCGATGCAATCTCAGCTACACACACTCGATGACATCAACCTCTTTTTTCAAATTGACCTACCCTCACGTCTTCACGTATTCCAGAAACGTATTCAATAACCTACAATCGAACCGAAAGCAAAACAAAAAGAACTCATAAAAGTGACGATTTCGGCAGCATAAAAACTTCAATAGAAACCACTATTGTGGCCCTCCGTCAATTACAAAATCAACACAAATCCAACAAAACGCAATCTATTCGCATGCTTGCAGTCATAGCGAAAGCTGAAATGAATGTCTAAACACAACAAAATCCATGTTGCTCCGTAGCGATCCTCTAACGCGAACACTTCACTTGACCAATCGCTCAGACACACACCTCTCGGAGGCCACTCGAAACCTTCTCCTGCTCTTTACTCGGTCTTCGTGGATTTATCCACGACCGATGAATCAGCGTCGCGCGAAATCGGTAATTATCACCATTCATTCGTCTCGTTCGTTTGCTTGTATTCGTATCATTGCATCCAATAAACCCCAAGTCGAACAGCTGATCAAAGTCAGATTTGGTACCACACGCGCAAGCAACTCCAACTGTGTTGCTGAACTACCACTACCTATAGTCCATCTATCGGCCCGGAATTCGATTCGTTTTGAATCGATTTTTCTTCGTCAATCTTAATTACATACTTGGCGGAGGTACTGATTCCGGCGGTTATGACAGAAATGAATGATGGTCTCGAAGGCGTGTCGCGTATCCTAAACTATGTTACTTTCTTTTCTCCAGATCAGATTCCGACTAACTTACTCGAAGGCTTGTTAATTGGAATTCGGAATAATTTTAGTCTCGAGCATTTTCATCTTGGCCATTCGGTTGATTTATCTGAATGGGTTGTTGCGTCACGATGTAAAGATCTTCGTTGCCAGATCGTTGTATTGCAGCCTTGTCACTAGCCGTGGTGAATGTCAAATAAATTTCGCCTTCGATTACATACTTATGTAGATACGAGCGCATGCGAGCAAGAGGCTTCTGCCTGTCCGCTTGGTGCGGAGTGTCAAGACTATGTGCCATGGGCGTATCTGTAAAACGAAAATGGTTGTGTAATGCAGTAACCTGACTGACCCCTTCTGGTCGCATGGGATGATGATGACCCAACGAATTTATGTTACCCGATGCCGATACAGGTACCATATGTATATAGGGAATAAAATGCTGACCCAATTCACTGAATGGGTTAAGATTTGCTGATACTTCTTGGCCCTCAGTCGTGATTCGTGATTATGTGAAAATGAAAAAAAAAAACCAAATGACGATCACGGTAAGTTGAACAGATTAGTTGATCACTTGGCTGTTGTTAGGCTACATTGATCGCGAATGGAACTAGGAAGTGTAAGTAGTTCGATGGTATCGTAAGTGAATGTTGTTCTCTACGGTTAAGATACTTGGTGGTGGACTTTTTCTTTCATTAGTGGGAAAGCAATGTCGAGTCAAAATTATGAATTGCGCTTCCTAGCTGAGAGTGTGCCTTTTAAGAAGGAGATTTGCTACTGAGCTCATTCGGAGTTATGCAATAATGAATAGACAGTTGAACAAAGGGGAGTAACTGCTCGATTGGATGCTAGTGAGATCGCAAGACTGAAGTGCTTGTATTTTATATTGGCATTATCGGGCTTTTGTGAATGTGAGGTTTCGTGCCTTAAGAGCTCTGTGCTGGATTTTAATCGGAGTAGTATAGGCAATCAATGCTTTGTATCAATAGGTTTTACCGCAACACCGAAGGAGTAAACACTAAAGCTCTTGGGGACTTACTCTATCTGGTTCAGCTCGTGTTATCCTTAAATACTTGGCCTCTTTTTGGATAATTTGCAATGCATTTATAAAACTACTAAAGGCAATTTAATATAATTATAATTTATGTATAAATTGCCTTAGCCTCCACCTGAACAGCAATTTTAATTTACCTACGCTAACAGTTTCTACCGGGGTTGATAAAAAATTATCTCATATATTCGTCGTTTTCATTTGAAGATTGCAAATTTATTTACTTCGATCTCTGTCCCTGCTCATTCCAAATTGACACACAGACTTCGCGTGGCCGGATACAAAGCTGACGACCCCTGTAAACGACTAACGGACTTGAGAGTCTGCACCTGGAATGTGAGATCCCTTAACAGACCGGGTGCAGCCGATCAATTGGAGCAAACCCTCAACTGCGATGGGATGGGCCAGGCAAAAGACGGATGAAAAACTGCGACATCTACTACGGGAACTGCTACAAGGAGAACAAACAGCGCCTATTCGGGTACGGATTCGTTATAAGAGGAAGACTCCGACAAAAAGTCTTAAGCTTCCAAGATATGTATAAGCGAACGCCTCATAACAATCCGCATCAAAGCTAAATTTGGAAACATTAGCTTAACAGGCTCTCACGCCCCAACGGAAGAAAAGGACGATCGACTCAAAGAAGAATTCTACGATCTCCTAGACACAACATATGCCCAATGCCCCAGCTACGATACAAAAAACTGTTCTAGGAGATTTTAATGCAAAACTGGGCAAAGAGGACATATGTATTTGAGTCGATCGTAGGAAAGCATAGCCACCATAACACCACATCCGACAACGGACTTAGGCTAATCGATTTCCTAGCGGGGATTTCCACAAGGGTACCTGGCGGTCTTTTGATTAATCGACCATCCACCTCGAACCTTCCGAGGGGGATGTTGGCCTCTGACTCGGACCACTATCTTGTTGTAGCCAAGGTACGAATGAGGATATCAAGAATGCTTAGGAGTCGAGTAGGACTACGTAAGTTTGACGTCGGAAAGCTACAATCGTAAGAAACTGAAAGAATCCGATCGTGTTTCCTCCAAGCTCTCTCAAAATCCGCCCACAGCAGCACAAACAATAGAGCAGGAATGGGCGCATTTCCAGAGAGCCGTCAAAGACGCTGCCTCAGAGGTGCTGGGTTTCAAAGCGCCACCACCTAGAAACCCCTGGTTCGATGAAATATGCGAACAAGCCCATGCAGCAAAACAAGAGGCATATAAAGCCATGCTGCAACGACGAACGAGAGCTGCTCGCGAAATCTATGAGCAGAAGAGAAGAGAGGAAAACACGCTTTTCAGAAGGAAGAAGAGAGAGCACGGAAAGCGTGAGATCGAGGAAATGGAGAGATGCTTCCGCAGGAATGACGCCTGTAAGTTTTACAATAAGGTAAAACGAACATGCCATGGCTACAAAGCCAGAGCGGCGGCCTGCAGGGATGAAAATGGAGAACTGGTAGTAAAGTCGCCGTCGATGCTGAGGATTTGGAAAGACCACTTCTGCAGACTGTATAACGGCGTTGATAGACAAGATACCGCTGTCAGGCAGAATGAGCCATTCGTGATGGACGAAGATATAGGAGAATTCCATCCACCCGACTTAGACGAAATCAAAACAGCGATATCAAGACTTAAGTCTAATAAAGCCGCGGGCGCAGACGGCTTGTCTGCTGAGCTTCTTAAGGCGGCTGAAGATGAGCTGGTAAGGTGCATTCACCATCTCATTTGCAAGGTACGGTCGGAGGAAAGCATGCCCGACGAATGGAATCTCAGCATCGTTTGCCCGGTCCATAATAAAGGAGACCCCTATAACTGCGCCAACTATAGGGGGATAAGTCTCCTTAACATCGTCCAACTGTGCAGGATGACAATAGAGAATTATCGCTGCTCCATTAAGGTGGGTAATGAGCAAACCGAGACCTTTGATGTTAAAAAAGGAGTTAGGCAAGGTGACGCGCTGTCATGCAACTGTCATGACTCGTACAAGAGTCACTGGCCAACATAAGAGGTACGATTTATTTCAAGTCTACGCAATTGCTTGCGTACGCCGACGATATTGACGTGATTGGATGGACACAGCGAGACGTCAATAAGGCCTTTGTAGGCATTGAGGCTAAGATGGGTCTCAAGGTTAATGAGGGTAAAACCAAATATCCGCTTTTATCTAAAAGAGACGGACATCACCGACATGTTGGCCAGAACGTCACCATGGGCGGATATAACTTTGAAGTGGTCAAGGAATTTGTCTATCTTGGCTCATTGATAACCAGCGAGAACAACACCAGCGCTGTGATAAAACGCAGAATCACTCTTGCCAACCGTTGTTTCTTTGGGCTCAAGAGGCAATAGAGAAGTAGAGCCCTCTCTCGGAAAACCAAGATGACACTATATAAGACCTTAATCATCCCAGTCCTCTTTTACGGCGCAGAGGCTTGAACCTTAACAAAAGCGGATGAAGATGCCCTTGGTCGTTTCGAGAAGAAAATTCTGCGCACTATATACGGTCCCGTTTGTTCAAACGTTGTATGGAGGAGAAGATTAAACGAAGAACTGTACGGGTTGTACAGCGACATCGGCCTGGTACGACGTCTACGGATACAGCGTCTAAGGTGGCTAGGCCATGTAGAGCGCATGGAAAATACAGCTCTGACCCGAAAAGTCTTCGAATCCACCCCGGAAGGAAGGCGCGGCAGTGGACGGCCGCATCAACGGTGGCGCACGCTGGTGGAAGGGGACCTTAATCAACTGGCGTGCGGCGCTAGAAATAGATGGCCAAAGACCGTGCCAGCTGGAGACGCTTGTTGGTTGAGGCCCAGGTTCACCACGGACTGTAGCGCCACCTAAGTAAGTAAGTAAGTATTGCAGATGGTGAATCCGATGGAAACTTTTTGCCTGTAGAGGCAACCGCTAATAATGATGCTGAACGAAATAATCCGGAAGTAGAGCTGAATGATGACACAGGTTCTGAGGCGGATGAAGAACGTGGATTGGGAGGTGAAGTTGAAGGCGAGAACATCGAAGCACATTCTTTTTTTTTTTTTAGAAACTCGCGCAGGTTCAAGAGTTTTTTTTTTTTTATTTTTATATTCTCTTTTGATGTGCCTATAGACACACAACCAGAACGGAGTGCAGTGGTTTGGGTCAATGATGTTCATTCACTACTCTCAGGGGTGGTTGTCCTAGATAGGACGAGAGCCGACCAAATTCCGAGTTGGTTATAGTCCGTACTAATTCGTTCGAGCACTTTAATATTGCATACGCAGAGGATGAATTTCAGTTGACCATATACTGTGAGTGTTATGCCTGCAACAGTACGTCTGGTCACTTTCCATTCACAACTTCATTGCATACATTTTGTCTGTATAGGAATTACTTTTTCTTGGCTATGAAGGGAATTTGAACTATAGACCTTCCGCTCGGCGGTCGATGATGTTAACCACTGCAACACGGCCACCCCCGAAGAAGAAGATGCTAGTGAAATTTCAGGTGATTTCTGGGTTGGAAAGGATGGAACCAAATGGTACAAGACCCCACCAAAACTGCATCGTGAAGCGGCACATAATATTTTTCGAGACAATTTATATGTGGGACCGTATCCTGCTACCAAAAACCTAACAGATGTAGATACCTTTTTTGTATCATGAGTAATGCAATTCAAGACATCATTTGCAGACACACGAACAGAAAAGCTTTAAGTGAAGTGAGTATAGCAAGTGGAATGCTCAAAATCCTAAATCAGGAAGAATTTGCGGGTTATTTAGGTATTTTGCTAGTCATGGGTTGACATAGATCCAATTATGAAACAGTGAATTAACTGTGGAAAATTACTGCTTTTTCACTTTATGAGGCAACAATGTCCGTTAGGCGCTTCAAAGCCATTTCCAGGTTCATTCGTTTTGATTCGGATGTTACAAGGGCAGCACGCATCGCCACTGATAAAGCGGCTCCTATTGCAGAAAGGATAATTTCAGACCATCTGAGTCAATCACAGTGGACGAGCAATAATTCCGATATAGAGGACACACAAAGTTTACTCATTATATGCCGTCCAAGCCAGCCAAGCATGGGATCAAACTTTGGTGTTCTTGTGAGTCCGCAACATCGTATGCTCTAAATGGACAAATATACACTGGGAAGGTGGGTGGTGTGAGAGATGTAGATCAAGGCGACAGATTTGTAAAACAGCTCTTTGCTCCTTACAAAAATACTGGTCGGAATGTGACCATGGACAATTTTTTTACAAGCCTTTCATTGGGTAATGAACTAGTTGGTTGGGAAATGTCAGTTGTGGGAACCCTAAAACAGAATAAACGCAATTTGCCGGATAAATTCAAGCCCTCGAAAAGCAGAGTGGTTTTGTTCTCCGAGTTTGGATGCAGCCAAAATGCTGTTTTGTGCTCCTACGTCCCAAAGAAGACAAGTCAGTTGTTTTACTCTCAACATTTCATCGTGGTAAATCCGTTTATGGACCTAAACAAAAACCGGATATAATCCACTATTACAATCATACCGTGGCGCAGTGGTTAGTGTGTTGGACCCTGACGCACGATGAGCGAGTTCGGATCCCGATAACACCAACGCCATCGAATGTTTATTTCGCGGCGTCCCTCCTCGGCGGGGTACTGGCAAAACCCCCCGTAGTAATCTTGCCATGAAAAAGCTTCTCGACTAACGCCGTTCGGAATCGGCATTAAACTCTAGGTCCCTTCCTTACTTACTTAGGCGGCGCTACAGTCCGTGGTGAACCTGGGCCTCAACCAACAAGCGTCTCCAGCCGGCACGATCTTTGGCCAGCTGTTTCCAGTGCCGCACGCCCAGTTGGTTTAGGTCCCCTTCCACCTGCGTGCGCCACCGATGAGGCGGCCGTCCTCTGCCGCGCCTTCCTTCCGGAGTGGATTCAAAGACTTTTCGGGTCGGAGCTGTATCTTCCATGCGCTCTACATAGCCTAGCCACCTTAGACGCTGTATCAGTAGACGTCGTACCAGGCCGATGTCGCTGTACAACCCGTACAGTTCTTCGTTATATCTTCTCCTCCATACACCGTTTGAACAAACGGGACCGTAGATAGTGCGCAGAATTTTCCTCTCGAAACGACCAAGGGCATCTTCATCCGCTTTTGTTAAGGTCCAAGCCTCTGTGCCGTAAAGGAGGACTGGGATGATGAAGGTCTTATATAGTGTCACCTTGGTTTTCCGAGAGAGGGCTCTACTTCTCAATTGCCTCTTGAGCCCAAAGAAACAGCGGTTGGCAAGAGTGATTCTGCGTTTTATCTCAGCGCTGGTGTTGTTGTCGCTGGTCATCAGTGAGCCAAGGTAGACGAATTCATTGACCACTTCAAAGTTATATCCGCCCATGGTGACGTTCTGGCCAATACGTCGGTGTTGTCCGTCTCTTTTAGATGAAAGCAGATATTTGGTTTTACCCTCATTAACCTTGAGACCCATCTTAGCCGCTTCTACCTCAATGCTCACGAAAGCCTCATTGACGTCTTGCTGTTTTCGTCCAATTACGTCAATATCGGCGGCGTACGCAAGCAATTGCGTAGACTTGAAATAAATCGTACCTCTTGTGTTGGCCAGTGAGTCTTGCACGATCTTTTCAAGCACGATGTTGAAAAAGTTGCATGACAGCGCGTCGCCTTGCCTAAATCCTTTTTTAACATCAAAGGTCTCGGTTTGCTCATTACCGACCTTAATGGAGCAGCGAGAATTCTCCATTGTCATCATGCACAGTCGGACGAGTTTGACAGGGATGTTAAAACTAGACATGGCTTTGTACAGCTCGTCTCTATATACGCTGTCATACGCGGCCATGAAATCGACGAAGAGGTGGTGAATGTCGATTTGGTATTCCTGGCTGTAACGCAACCAAAGAAGAAGAAGAAGAATTACAATCATACTAAAGGTAGAATAGACACCATGGACAAAATGTTGAGCCAGTACACAACGAAAAGGAAGACATACATATACATATGTAGATGACGGTTGGCTTTGTTTTATAATTTGTTGGATACAGCAGCGCTTGCGAGTTACATAATTTACTCTACAAATAATACACAAGGCACAGCAGCTGTGAAACAAAGTCTGAGACTTGTGTATTCCTCTAGTAAGAGTAAAGAGTAAAAGAGTAAAAAATCGTAGAGAAACGGGTGTATTTGCTATACGAAGTGCTATGGAGTGTATTTTAGGTCATTCGATTGGAGCATTCAATTTTGCTGACGAAACATTTTCTCCAGATGACGATCGAGATTCCAGTGGTCGCTTACGACAAAAGGGTGCGTGTTATATGTATGTGTAACTAACTTGATAAACAAAAAAAGCGAGCAGCACGTCACGCCTGCGCCAAATGCAGAAAACCGATATTCGCGCAACATGGTCTGAACCAGACAAAATGTAATGCCATCAAAAACGTAACTTTTAAAAAAACCAAGTCTCGCAACTCAGTTCTTTTACCGTAAAAAGTTGTGAGATCCATGTAATACCAAGTCGGTTAATTTATTCAGTGCCTACTTAAAGAGACCTTCTGACTTAAGTTATTACGTAATCAGCTAACCTAACAATATCTTATAGTGACCTAATCAATATTAAAAATCTTTATGTTTTTAATAAATAGAACGTGCAATAATCCACTTTAACGAAACAGTTACTGATGCAGCTATTAAATCGATGCAGGTAATCAGTCAAAAAGAATATAAATACCTTACACCATCTAACATACGACGACAAATACAAGACTAAAGAAAACTTAGAAACCAATGGCAGTCCAGCAGATCACCAGAGGACAAAAAGAAATACAACAAAGCGATAAAAGAACTAAAAGCAAGTCCGAAACTAATTCAAAACGCACAAATAACTGACTATTTAAAGAGTCTCTCCTCGACATCAGAAACAAATTACTCACTATGGAAAGCTACGAAGAAACCTAAAAACAGGATATCTCATGAACCACCACTTAAGAAACCAGATGGATCGTGGGCCAGAACGAACCGAGACAAAGCAGATACTTTTGCTGAACACTTTGAATAAACCTTCACTAATGCAATGGACGGAGCGGACATCCCACATCAACCTGACATGAACTCCAGCAACCTAAGGATAAAGAAAATAAAGATAACCGAAATTAAACACTGTATTAGAAAAAGACTAGACCACAAAAAAGCTCCAGGTTATGACTCCATAAATGCTAAAATACTAACTGAACTATCCAGACAAGCCTTAGAGTACCTAAGAAACATCTACAATGCACTAATTCGACTAAAATACTTTCCCAAGACTTGGAAGGTTGCTCAAATCATTACAGTGTTAAAACCTGGTAAGGATGCAATTTACACATCATCCTATAGACTAATAAGCCTGCTTCCAATACTAGGAAAAGTTTTTGAGAAACTCCTATATGTTCGGCTGACTCCAATCTTGACTAACAACAACTTAATACCTGACCACCAATTTTGTTTTCGCAGTCAGCACTCTTGTCACCGACCCGCAGGGAATAGTGGATGTATTTAAGCAGCATTTCCAGCAGCTGCTTAACGAGCATGACCAAGAGTGAGTGGTAGGGACCGAGGAAATCCCAACTCCAGCCGCTGAAGTAGTCCTCCCACCCAGCATCGAAGAAGTCGGCACAGCTATTCAGAAGCTGAGGAACAACAAGGCCGCAGAGCTCTTCAAGGCCATCAGAGCTCTTCAAGGCTGGCGGTGATGTGTCTGGTAGGGAGCATGCACCAGATCATCTGCAGAATTTGGGAAGATGAAAGCATGCCCGACGACTAGAATACCAGCTCTATATGCCCCATCCACAAAAAAGGCGATCCTACCTCTTGCAAGAGCTATAGAGGTATATCCCTGCTCAATGTCGCATACAAGATCCTGTCCAGCGTATTGTGTAAACGTCTAAAACCATTTTGCATCGCACTAATCGGCAGGTACCAGTGCGGCTTCCGGCCCGGCAAATCAACTATAGACCAAATTTTCACACTTCGATAAATCCTGGAAAAGACCAACGAGTTTCGAATCGATACACACCATCTTTTCATCGATTTCAAAGCCGCATACGACAGCATTCATCGTGAAGAACTTGTTGGTGCGATGGCCGAATTCGGGACCCCGGGAAAACTTATCCAGTTGTGTCGCGCCGCGCTAAAAAACACGCGATGCACCGTACAACTCGGTTCTAGGACCTCGGAACCATTCGAAACATGCACCGGATTTCGGCAAAGAGATGCGCTGTCATGTGACTTCTTCAACCTGGTGCTGGAGCAGATAGTGCGACGGGCAGGCGTCAACAGGGAAGGCACTATCTTTTACAAGTCCATCCAGTTGCTAGGATACGCGGATGATATCGACATCATCGCGTGTTCTCGCCGTGGCATTGTGGAAGCATTCACGGCAATTGAAGAACAGGCGAAACGAGTTGGTCTTAAGATCAATGAGGACAAAACGAAATACATGCTGTCAAGCAAAAACCAATCCGTCGCTCACCACCTGGGACAAAATATAACAATTGACAGCTACAATTTCGAGGCAGTTAAGGAGTTTGTCTACCTCGGGGCAAACGTAAATTCCACAAATGACACCATAGTGGAGATCTGGCATAGAATCGCCCTTGGCATTCGCTGCTACTTCGGCTTGTCCAAACAACTGGGGTCAAAACTCCTCACTCGAAAGACCAAAGTCATGCTTTACGAAACGCTCATACTGCCAGTCTTGCTGTACGGAGCCGAAAGCTGGACGATAAGCAGGACAGCGGAGCTGATTTTGGGTTCTTTCGAAAGAAAAATTCTGCGCCGGATATTTGGTCCTGTCTGTGAGGAAGGTGAATGGAGAAGAAGACACAACCGCGAACTCTACGAGCTGTACCAAGATGTGGATGTAGTCCGGAAGGCAAGGATCCGTCGACTACACTGGCTCGGCCAAATCGAGCGCATGGACATCAACGCTCCAGCTAAGAGGGTCTTCGACTCCGAGCCTCCTGGTTCGAGAAGAAGAGGAAGACCGAACCTCCGGTATAAAGACCAAGTAACCGCGGATGTAAGACATCTTGGTCTTGACAACAGGAAGCAGCGTGCCCGGGACCGTCAAGGATGGAAGGCAGCTATAGCTATAGCTATAGCTATGGCCTGATAAGTAAGTAAGTAAGTTACTACTATTCAGACTGTCATATAGCTAAAGGCAAAATCCATTTCGACTTCATACTATTTCATTTTTATTTATAAAACCTAATTGCCCAGTCCACTGTGGAAGATATAGGGAAAGTAAGATTAGCACGTGTATCAGCTAATTAAAATTCTACACCTACAGTCGTTCACATGACTTTTATTCATCTTTGTATCACCTGTTGACAACGGTAATTAATTACACCGACTATCTTCGACTATTTAAGTATGTCCAATGCATCACTGCCATCTTATAGGTGTTGAATAATCCAACGAACCTAATGCCCAATTTATACCTTTTCGAGTTTAAGTAAAAGTTTGCATTTAAACCAGTAAAATTCATTAAGACTCGGCAATTAATTTACGCAACGAAAGCGCGAATGATGTTATCGAAAAGCGAAATAGAAAGGTTTATTGCAAATGCAAATAAACAAATAAAAATTAAAAAAAAAAAAAGGCGAAGTGAAAAGAAGTGAAATTTCAAAACGTCCATTGACGGATGGGCGTTTGGATGTCAGCAGATTTAACTGAGGGCTTGAGAACCTAGTGGCTCTTACACTAACATTCTATCAACACCAGAACAAGTTTGTCAAAAAAAAACTTGTGTAATATTCAAAGTTCGATGGGTAGGAAGTAAAGTTAAGTGGATCTATGTAAATGGGTTGCGATGTTCTACGGAGGCGTGATTTGTGGCGTTTTGGTGGTTTATGTTAGTCGTAAGGTACAATAGTATGATAAGACAAAGTATAGTTTGCGGAAGCGGATACATACTTACCATCCGGTAGCAGCAATTAAAACAAAAATTAACCAACTTCTTTCACGTTCACCTTGGCATTGATTTAATTAGTTGTTGAATTTATGATATTCACATGTCTAGAGCAATCATGGTAATTAGATGATTACCATCAGCAAGAGTTAGAAATCTGAGTAAACAAACTAATATGTAAATTCATGGAAATTGAACGATATTTTTGTTTTAATCATAATCTATGATATCATGTGTATATATATATATACCGTCATCCACAAAAGTGAAGGCACAGCACCTATTTTAAACGCCCTCCAAATAGCTTCGTATTTAAAAAAATTATAACAAAACACAATTATTTCATAGATTAGTATATTTGGATTCAGGATTGTGACCCTTACTGTTTTGCCAGAAAAAATAACGAAAATATTTCTATTTTATGATGGTAAAGTAGAAAATTGGTTTCACAAAAGTGAAGACACAGCAGGGAACAGCACATTTAAAACGGAAGTTCCGCAGTGGTTTACTTCGTGGTAGAATTCATTATTGTGTATTGCATTTCCTGCGCCTAGGCAGTGTGTTTTACAGCCCTATTCTGGCTGTGATGTGGTCACCATAGATAAATTAACATGATGGAAAACTTTCGTACGTCTGCCCTGTGATCCCCCCAAGGGTTGGTTGTTGCATTTGTAATTAAAGCGGCCCCTAGACGCCTAATAACATTGTGCAATATTTGATATTGCACAATATTATTGTTCGTCTGTAGATAATATTGCAAGATTGTGCGATATATTGCGGAAAATCACAACGCTTTTGACTTTTAATACAAATATGACCGGTTAACTAAATTATTGGGAAAAATATTGAACCGTCTGGGGCAGTAAGCTAATAAAATTGTGCAATATTTCGCACAATAATATTGAGCGTCTAGAGGCCGCTTTAAAAACGACGCATTTGACTTAGAGTCAAGACGTCGGAACAAGGCAGAATGACATAGTCAAGACGCCGTCAAATCGAAACGAGTTTGTAGGGGCTAGTTGTCAAAATGCCTGTCAAAGCCATCGAGATTGCCATCTTGTTAATTTATCTATGGTGGTCACAACTCACAAACCTCTGTGATGCTAAAATTGTGATGTCTCTCTTGTGAGGTTTCTTGTGACCAATCAGCTGTTTGGTATTCTGGCAAATACATCACAAGAAAACGCAAAATAATATTCACCACCGTGTGGTGAATTTATTGACATGTCTGAAAATTACTTTTGTGACAGCTACATATCACTTTCAATCAATCGAGCAGATAACAAACAACACAAAAAAAATGGCAAATCATATTGAACAAGGTAATCATAATTGTTATAAATATAAACTTTATCTGTTAATAAACAATAATTTCCAGATACTAGCAAACGGACATCCCAGGAACAGTTGGATCATTACTTGAATTACTTGCAAGAAAATCCTGATTTTCTTGCGAATAAGAATGATCCAACTGATCCGAAGAAAATAAAAAATGATTGGGATGTTTTATCCCAGGAACTGAATGCTCTGCGGGGACCTGTTCGGACTGCGGCCAAGTGGAAACAAGTAAGTTTGGCTATGATTTGTTATTTTCTCATGAAATACATTTATTTCTTTTTAGACACTAACCCACTTTAAACACCAGTTGCGCTCTCGTGCGCGTACATTTGAAAGTGCACAAGACCTTAACTGGCGGAGGTCCACCGCTATCCGAAAAAATTAGCGCTTTCGAGGGAAAGGCGCTTGAAGTTTTGGGTGCTGTTGCGATTGATGGGTTGCAAACAGTCCCAACGATCGGATGTGATGTAAGTATAAGTTATGTGGCAACATCCTAACAAAAGAGGTTGCACTTTGCAAGTTGCAACATCATAATTTAACACATCAAGTGTTCACCCACGCTCTGGCATTAACTGTTACCATCGTTACTGTCATTAGTTGCTTCTGATACAGAATAAGTTTCAGTTGCTTCCATATAGAGGAGTAAGATAGTATTTGTTTAAGTTTCGGACAGTTCCTCATAGAGGAATAAATAAAGTAATTATAAATAAAGCTTACTCGCTAGTTGTGTTTTTATTTAATAATAATTGGCGCCCAACGTGGGGCAAAAATGTTCATCAGCACTGTAAAGGATATTATTGTTATTACTCGCAATATTTTGTTGGGAAAGATGGTTTATTCTTTGGATTTTGGGATGAGTTTGTCTATCGGATTCATTATGTCGTTTAAAAACCCTATTCGGTTGGTTTTGTCTTTCAACGGGTCTCTGGAAATTATTGTGATTTTGTATGTGTAAGTTATGTCTTGAATTACGTAAAGGTTGTTGGAGATTTGGATTTTTAATAGGGTTTTGAAATTGAGTAGGATTTCTCAGGTGAGAGCAGGATGGATCCACTTCCATCGGACTTGGATTTTGTCGCAACTGATTAGAAAATATAGGTTTGTAATGAGGTGAATGGTGTATATTGTAATCGTTATAGTTTGGTAACTGTCTGGGCGCAACATAATTTCCTTTTAAATTCTCATTTCTGTCAGAAAATAAATTTGCGAATGCAAACCTCTCCTGATTAGCCTCTAATTCTTGGGCAAGAGCTAACGCACTCGGCATATCAGTAGGACGAGATGAAAATATAATATCGCCCATTGGTTTCCTTAAGCCAGAAATGAAAACTCTCAGAGCGTCTTGTCGATATTTATGATTTAACGAATCGGTCAAAGACTTATTACCCTCATGTTGCATCAATGTTTTATTTGTAATCAAAGTTAGTTTCTTCTCCACCTCATCATAGAACTCAATAATGGACATTTTGCCTTGTCGTAATGTCGACATCTCCTGTTCTATTAGGTAAACAGGCCTTTTATCGGCGTACGTAAAGTCAAGCCTTGTTATTATTGCCTTGAAATTGAGGACGGTATTGAACGACGCCAAAACATGATCGGCAGAGCCAACAATTCTGTTTCTCAAAATGGCAACAGCTTGGTAGTGTCGAGAGCTACCTTCATACGGCTCGAACAGTTTGTAAGCAATTAATGCCGCTTGTCGCCATGAAACATAACGAACCTGTTCGCCACCGAATTCGGGTAAAGACTTTATTAAGTCTAGAGACTCGTCGCAACTAACATCAGGGTTGATGGTGACCGGTTGATACTCTTCAACGAATTTAGGAGTCTCTAATGCCTTCAGTCGAGCTGTAACCTGATTGATCGTCACTTCAAAAGCTTGTCGAGTTTGTACGTTTGCAGCCTGAACTGCCGCGGTTATGACCGCCTTCAACTGTTCCGCGTCCATCAAATCAGTAATTGCACAATTAAACGACAATGCAATTTTTGCATTTTTTTTGCAAATACAAGCTTCGTCCTATTACTTAGTAAAGTGTTTAAATTAATGTCGATAGCATTACATTAAAAAAACCTATTCAAATTTACTTATTTACTATCTTATGCTAGTTATTAATATAGTGTAATATTTGCTAAATTTAGATAAACAATATAAAAAGAGTAAGAAGGAAGAAATATTTACAACAAAACATATACATATGTATGTTTCAGGTGTCAGCATTCAGTAGTCAGCAACCGACGCTTTGTCAAAGATTACGCTCAAATTTCCAAACCTCTTACAAAGTACCTAAGTGGTGAGAACGGTAATGTAAGTTCAAATCAATCTAAAAATACAAAAATATCATTGGACTCGGAGGCAATGGAAGCTTTTAATAGGATAAAGAAAATTCTGGCGTCTGAGGATGTGTTGCTCCTTTATCCTGATTATGACAAACCGTTCGATCTGACAACAGATGCATCATCGCACGCACTTGGCGCTGTCCTCTCCCAAGGCGGCAGACCCATAACGATGATTTCCCGAACTTTATCTTCTACCGAAGAAAACTATGCTACCAATGAACGAGAGCTTTTATCCATAGTGTGGTCACTGCAAAAGCTACGAAATTATCTTTATGGGGTCAAGCAATTGAATGTCTTCACTGATCATCAGCCACTGACATTTGCGATTTCCGACCGAAACCCCAATGCAAAAATGAAAAGATGGAGAGCGTTTGTCGAAGAATTCTCTCCAACCTTTTTTTATAAGCCTGGAAAGGAGAATTTTGTGGCTGATGCATTGTCAAGACAACACATAAATGCTATTAGCCAGTCTACAGACTTGGCTTCCACAGTACATAGTGAAGAATTCCTTACTCAAACAATAATTAGCGTTCATAATCCAGTCAACTCCTTCAAGAATCAATTAATCATAGAAGAGGGGATTGCTTTGAAAAAGACAACTAAGATCATTTTCAAAAATAGAATTAGACACACTATTGTATTCAATAGTTTCGACAATCTCTTTCAAATGTTTATGGAAACTGTTAATCCCGATGTTGTCAATGCCATTTGTTGTGACCTGCAAACCTTAGGCAAAATTCAGAATAGATTAATTATGTCATTTCCATCAGTT
Source organism: Eumerus sabulonum (assembly GCA_951905685.1). Taxonomy (NCBI): domain Eukaryota; kingdom Metazoa; phylum Arthropoda; class Insecta; order Diptera; family Syrphidae; genus Eumerus; species Eumerus sabulonum. The sequence goes on along the minus strand of OX645062.1, from coordinate 44,049,667 downwards.
AAGTTTCGTCATACAACCAAAATGGTTACAGATATTTTTAACCCAGCTGATCAACTTGAAATTCTCGCAGCTGAGCATAACCGCGCCCATCGTTCTGCGCGGGAAAATAGGGAACAAATCTTAGAGAATTATTTCTTTCCAAATTTAAATAAAAGTCTGAAGCAGATAGTATCTAATTGTAAAATTTGTGATGAGGCAAAATATCAGAGACACCCTCCAGGGCCTCATATAGGCAAAACTCCCATTCCTCAACAACCAGGTGAAATACTTCACTTGGATATTTATACAACTGCTGGAGCACATTTCCTCACTTGCGTAGACAAATTTTCTAAATTTGCTGTAGTTAAACCCATTAAATCTCGAGCAATAATAGATGTCAAAGAACCGATTTTGGAATTACTAAATTTATTTAAAAATACGAAAACCATAGTTTGCGACAATGAGAGATCCCTCAATTCAGAAACCATAAAAACACTTCTCAAAAACTATTTCTCTGTAAATATATTTTCCACCCCACCTTTTCATAGTACCACAAATGGACAAGTGGAACGATTTCTCAGCACCCTTTCGGAAATAGCAAGATGTACAAAATTAGAACAGAATATTTCCGACACCGGTGAACTCCTTTTACTTGCAACAACTAAGTACAACAGGACGATTCATTCGGTTACAAACCACAAGCCAATTGACATAATCCACTCAATCCCAATAGAGCTAAGAGATGAAATTAAAAATAAGATAGTGAAAGCCCAAGATGCAAACCTAGAGTATCACAATCAAAATAGACAGACTCGGTCATTCAAACCAGGTGACAAGGTTTTCGTTCGAACAAATAGACGAATTGGTAACAAATTCACAAAGTTGTTCGTCGAAAAGGTTATCCAAAAGGACTTGGGAACTACTGTTCCTATAGACAACAAAAAAATTCACAAAAGTAATCTTAGGTGACACATTAAACATTTTTATACAATCAATGACATTAAACCATGATATCAAATCAGTAATTCTTTAAGATTTCGCTAAAAAAAAATAGTATTAATCTTGAAAAAATTGTATAATTTGAGATTATAATTTAGTACGAACTCTATTTTCTTACGATGTTTAAATTAAACGAAGTCGAGGACGACTTCACTTGAAAAGGGGGATAGTTATGTGGCAACATCCTAACAAAAGAGGTTGCACTTTGCAAGTTGCAACATCAGATATAATTTAACACATCAAGTGTTCACCCACGCTCTGGCATTAACTGTTGCCATCGTTACTGTCATTAGTTGCTTCTGATACAGAATAAGTTTCAGTTGCTTCCATATAGAGGAGTAAGATAGTATTTGTTTAAGTTTCGGACGCTTCCTCATAGAAAAATAAATAAAGTAATTATAAATAAAGCTTACTCGCTAGTTGTGTTTTTATTTAATAATAATTTATATTCTTATATGTTATGAATTGCGAATATTGTTATAGTATTGTTTTTGTTTTCAAGGACGAATCCACTGAGTCGTCACCGGCAACGCCAACATCAGTGTCCTCATTCACTTTTGAGGACAATACCAACAATGAGCCAGGAAGTTGGGCGACTCCAGCATCATCTAAAACAAAAGGCAGCACGAAAATTTCAACGACCGACCTATGCTCCAAAGTTGCGGAACTGTGTGATAAAAGGTACGAGTTGGAGAGGAAACCCAGGAGAACAATCGCCAATTACAGCTCCAAATCCTAAAAAATCTGGAGGCTATCTCCGAAGCTTTGGGGAAAGTTGGAGAGGGCTTAGCAGCGATCTCCCAATTGGCGACCAATATAATTAATCGTTTGAATTAATGTTTTTCTGTTTTTTTTTTTTTGTTTAGGTATTTATTTTCTTATTTTGTATCTGTGTTAATAAATTGAAATTTAATTGAGTGAGTTAATGTAACTTTGTCGCATTCGTTTTCCTTGATGGTAATATTGGCTTCTTCCACTATTGCGATTTTCCTCACTGGAAACTTCCTCAAGCAGTTCTGGAGTTGGATCTTCTCCCTCGCACATCAAATCGACTCGATTTGCTTGCATAATGTTATGCAAGATTGCACATGCATAAATTATATGCGCTGCCCTTTCGTGCGAGTAATGCAGAACTCTATCCTTCAACAAGCATCTAAAGCGAGATTTTAAGACGCCAAAAGCCCGTTCGATGGTATTTCAGGCTTTGATGTGCAACTGATTATATACAGCCTCAGCTTGCGAAGGAGGACCATCTACTGGAGTCATTATCCAAGGCTCTAATGGATATCCTGAGTCACCCAAAAGCCATTTGAATTGTTGACAGTTGTGGCTTTTTATCAGCTGCATTCGAACTGGCGACGTCGTCCAAATGCCGGAATCATGGCATGTTTAAGGAAATTTTGCATTTATATGTAAAAATTGTAAGTCCGCATCACAAACCTTCACACAAAGAAAAATATAGGTAGTGAATAGAAAACAGAAAAATTTATATGACTTACGGCTTCTACATTTATGCTATTATAGCCTTTCCTGTTTAAATACAAATGCGCTGGAGTCGTAGGGTCTCTGTTCGGTGGTGAAACTATTGCTACATGGGTGCAATCGATGGCTCCAATCGTTCCTTTAATGTGTCACTTTTCGTAAAACCTTAAAAAATAAAGAAATGCAATAATCAGTTTCTGTTGTTGTGTAACTATTATTTGTGCATAGTTACCTTGTTTTCAAAACACTGAAATCTTCATCCGTTTTAGGGAATTTCATCACATTTCTCTTGGTCCGCAGTATAAGCTTACGAATGTATTCCACACAGCGAGATTGGCTTAATGCAATTGTATAATTATTGCCTATGCATTTTTGATAGTAGCCATTTGCGAGGAAATTCAGTGTTGAAAGAAACTGTTGCAAAGAAAGGTATAGATACTACATGTATGTACATATGCATATTTTTAGCTATGAAATTACCCGAATAAGAAAGGGCAAACTGCTTGATTGATTATCGTAAACATGTAGCTCTTCTATTATATCCCTGCACAATGTCTTCGGAATACGAAAAATTTTTTTGAAGCAGCTATCATCCAACGAAAATGGGTCATTCCTTTCCCACAAATTCCGTAAAATTCGTCTACGTTGTATTCTAAAAAACAAAAATATATTTGTATACTGTCCAACATAAATAGATATTTTTACCTTTCCTCATTTGTATTTATTTCATTTACCAGAAGCAAAAGCAAAAATTGTTCCTCCATTTTATCTCTTGTGATCGATTTGTGAGCTGCTCAATCGGACATCACAATTTTGACAGTTACTGTGATGCTCACAACTTGTGAGGTTGTTGTGACTTATGAGGCATCACTGAGGTATGCCAGAATATGGCCGTTAGTCTCTTTAATAGATATAGAGCTGTAATATATTAAATTTAAAAATAGCCAAAAAAAGGCTATGTTTGCCGATGACTCGTTCAAAGATGCTTTCCCTACCCAGCTCAGCATTGAAGTCTCCTAGTACAATTTTGATGTCAAAGCTGGGACATTGGGCATACGTTCTGTCTAGGAGATCGTAGAACTCATCTTTGGCGGAGTCATCCTTGTCTTCCGTGGGGGCGTGGTCGCAGATCAGGCTGATGTTGAAAAATTTGGCCTTGATACGTATTGTTATGAGGCGTTCGCTCACATGCCGAAAGCTTATAACTTTTTGCCTTAGTCCACCTCGAACAGCAAATCCGCATCCGAACAATCGTTGTCCGCTCTCCCTATAGCAGTTGCCGTAGTTCTCATCTGCAAGGTATGGTCGGAGGAAAGCATGCCCGACGAATGGAATCTCAGCATCGTTTGCCCGGTCCATAAGAAAGGAGACCCCTATAACTGCGCCAACTATAGGGGAATAAGTCTCCTTAACATCGCATATAAGATCTTCTCTGCCGTATTGTGTGAACGCCTGAAACCGTTTGTGGATAACCTGATCGGCTCTTATCAGTGTGGTTTCAGGCCAGGTAAATCCACAATAGACCAAATATTTACGCTACGGCAGGTCTTGGAGAAGACCCAGGAATACCAAATCGACACTCACCACCTCTTCGTCGATTTCAAGGCCGCGTATGACAGCGTATATAGAGACGAGCTGTACAAAGTCATGTCTAGTTTTAACATCCCTGTCAAACTCGTCCGACTGTGCAGGATGACAATGGAGAATTCTCGCTGCTCCATTAAAGTCGGTAATGAGCAAACCGAGACCTTTGATGTTAAAAAAGGATATAGGCAGGGCGACGCGCTGTCGTGCAACTTTTTCAACATCGTGCTTGAAAAGATCGTGCAAGAGTCACTGACCAACACAAGAGGTACGATTTATTTCAAGTCTACGCAATTGCTTGCGTACGCCGACGATATTGACGTAATTGGACGAAAACAGCAAGATGTCAATGAGGCTTTCGTGAGCATTGAGGTAGAAGCGGCTAAGACGGATCTCAAGGTTAATGAGGGTAAAACCAAATATCTGCTTTCATCTAAAAGAGAGGGACAACACCGACGTATTGGCTAGAACGTCACCATGGGCGGATATAACTTTGAAGTGGTCAAGGAATTCGTCTACCTTGGCTCATTGATGACCAGCGACAACAACACCAGCGCTGAGATAAAACGCAGAATGACTCTTGCCAACCGCTGTTTCTTTGGGCTCAAGAGGCAATTCAGAAGTAGAGCCCTCTCTCGGAAAACCAAGGTAACACTATATAAGACCTTGATCATCCCAGTCCTCCTTTACGATGCAGAGGCTTGGACCTTAACAAAAGCGGATGAAGATGCCCTTGGTCGTTTCGAGAGGAAAATTCTGCGCACTATCTACGGTCCCGGTGTATGGAGGAGAAGATATAACGAAGAACTGTACGGGTTGTACAGCGACATCGGCCTGGTACGACGTCTACGGATACAGCGTCTAAGGTGGCTAGGCCATGTAGAGCGCAAGGAAGATACAGTTCCGACCCGAAAAGTCTTCGAATCCACTCCGGAAGGAAGGCGCGGCAGGGGACGGCCTCAGCGGTGGCGCACGCAGGCGGTTGAGGAAGGGGACCTCAACCAACTGGGCGTGCGGCACTGGAAACAGCTGGCCAAAGACCGTGCCGGCTGGAGACGCTTGTTGGTTGAGGCCCAGGTTCACCACGGACTGTAGCGCCACCTAAGTAAGTAAGTATGTAAAAGAAAACAAATCGTATTCTGAAATTGGTGCCCTATTGTCTCGTAGCCGATATACAATACGTAGTGTGATTCAGCGTTATGGAAATAAACCTAGAATGGAGATGGAAAATAAACCTAGAAGTGGTAGACCCCCAGAAACGTAGCCAACATGATAAGAGAATCATACAATACCTGATCAAACGAAATCCATTTATAAGTGCAACAAAAATCAGTGATCACTTCCAGAACTACCAACAAAAAACGATCCACCACGAAACCATAAGACGATGCAATGTAAATGTATGTATGTTGGCGTTACAGTCCATGAAGGACCTAAGCCGAGCTTCTCTCAATCACCCATGTTGTGTGTGATTTTATTTTCCCATAGGTGAAAGGGACCTACAGTTTATTGCCGGTTCCGAACGGCGAATTTCGAGAAGCTTTTCATAACAATTTTACTACAGGGGGTTTTGTCAGAACCCTGCTGAGGAGAAACACCCTGAAAACACGCTCGATGACATGGCTGTGTCGGGATTCGATCCCGTGTCATCGGCGTCAGGGGCCAACACACTACCCACTGCGCCACGGTGCTCTCGCTCTGCTCTGTAAATGCTGGATTTAAATCCTGTTCGCCAAGAAAAAAAAACCTTTCGTTTCACTTAAGAACAGATTGAAGAGAATTCAGTTCGCCAAAAATAATTTGAATCAATCTAGTGATTTCTGGGATAAAGTAGTTTTCCCTGACGAATCCATATTCAACATATTTGGATCAGATGGTCGCCTTCGTGTGTGGCGAAAGAGGGGAACTGCACTGTACCATAAACACACACTTAAAACAATTAAGCATGGAGGAGGTGGTATCATGGTGTGGGGTTGCATGTCCGCTAAAGGTGTTGGTAACCTGCATTTCATAGAGGGAAGGATGGATCAATACGTATATTTTGACATCTTAGAAAAAAAATTAAAACGAAGTCTGAAAAAACTGGGCTTGGGGAGTCGTATTATTTTGAACAAGATAACGACCCCAAGCATACGGCGCATAACGCAAAGATGTGGATTGTGATGAATAATCCTCACATGCTCATTACGCCTCCGCGAAGCCCTGACTTGAATCCAATAGAGCATATTTGGAATTATTTAGAACAAAAGATCCGCCAAAGAGAAATTCATAACAAAAACGAGCTCAAAGCGGCATTAAAAGACGAATGGGAGAATATTTGTTCAGAATATACTCAGAAATTAGTCGATTCGATGAGTAGAAGGCTCCATGCAGTTCTTAGAATGGTAAGGCTTCATTGAAAATTGATGAGTAATATAATAATTCATTCATTCATTCACTAATCTATAAAATAATTATGTTTTGTTATTATTTTTTTAAATACGAAGCTATTTGGAGGGCGTTTTTTACAAAAATAGGTGCTGTGCCTTCACTTTTGGGGATGACTGTATTTTTTTATTTTTTTTTTAATAATTTGCGCGCACTCAAGGTCTCATAACCTTATTATGTCGGCGACACAGTGCGGGCAGAAGGTAGAAAGGAAGAGGCATAGAGGATATGCCGGTGGACATTGATCTTAAATGCTTGCAAGTTGCATTGAGAGGGGAAAACCGAAGGCGGCAGGGGGTTCCAGAGAGGCAGGTAACATTCCTGCGGTGTTTCAGCGAGTCTAATGTTTTGGTAATGCTGGAGTCACCTATCAGTTTTATCGCGCGTTTTTGTATTCTGTCTAATAGGTGCATTTAGGTTTTGGAAGCACCGGACCAGACATGAGCGTTAAACTCTAATTTGGGGCGAATGAACGCCTTATAGAGTGTAGCAAGATCTAAGGGTGAGAAGGTTAGGTTAGGTTAGGTATATGGGTGCCTTATTGACATATAGTCAAGGCTCACGTAGACTACGTTGAGTCCATTGTGCCCACTTGTTTTGTTTAACCCGTTGATAGCTATACATTTTCCGTCGAGCTGAACCAGCCAAACGAGGATAAAAATCCCAGTATTCTGTTCAGCCCCATATTACCTACCTCTTCTAGTCCCGAAAGGAAGTATATTCCCAGGAATATACTCCTTTTTTGGGCTAGCGCCGGACATTCGCACAGCAGGTGACGAACGGACTCAATTTCCTCTTCGTCCCTGCAGCTTCTACAGAAGTCATTGTAGGGTTGGCCTAGTCGAGCTGCATGATAGGATAGCATGCAGTGCCCGGTGAAGGCAGATTTTCCCTTCTTTTTTTATCATAGACGGGCCAAGTCGATCTCGCCGTTGCGCATGTATCTAAGCGACCCTATCGCTTATTGGCTTTCACCAATAGCTCCGTCTGCATCTCCCTGTAGAGCGCACTGAATGGGGCTTTGGCCTCAGTTGAGATCTGCGCAATGTTAGCACCTGATCCCACCCTAGCCAGCTCGTCTGCCCTCTCCTTTCCGAAGATATTCATATGACCAGGTACCCAGCAAAGGGTCACCTCATTTACATTGGATATCTCTTCTAACTTCTCCTTGCAGAGTTTGACGAGTTTGGATCTTATCCATGCTGCCTGCAGAGCCTTAATGGCTGCCTGCCTGTCAACATAGATGCTGATCCTTTTTCCTGTGATATTCTCTTTGCTGATCAGGTCCGCCGCCTGCTTGATAGCGAAGACCTCAGCTTGGAAGACACTGCATCCATCATCGAGCCTATAGGATGTGGAGTGCCAGTTCACTTTCCATGCGTATCAAATCACCGGTCCATTCCTCCCTGGAGGAAATTCTAATAGAGAATCTCCTCTCCCAGAAAGGAGGTCGGGTGACATAGTCCGTTACGGTTCTGAATCTCGAGACGGCCCATCGATCCAAGACTGATGCATGTCCGTGAGGACTCCTTTTCCGGAGACTTGATTCCTGTAATTTTAGCGCAGTTCTGGTTGCGGCGCTCTCGCAGTACATGTCCAGGGGTGGGAGGTTCAGCATGACTTCAAGAGCCGCCGTTGGTGTGGACTTCATAGATCCGAGCCATAGACTAGGATAGGTCTTACCACCGCAGTGTACAACCAATGTACTAACCTCGGTTTGAGGCCCCATGTCTTTTCAAAGGCCACCTTGCACGAATATAGTGCCACATAGGCCTTTTTGATTCTTTCCCCAATATTTTCTCTCCAACTAAGTTTGGAGTCCAGGATTATGCCAAGATATTTGGCAGATTTCCCAGGGATTAGATCTATACCATTCATACGGGGGTAAGTGTATCTTGGTACAGATCTTTTCCTTGTAAAGAGTACTACCTCTGTTTTCGACGGATCTACTCCCAGACATCGCCCCTTGACCCAGCTATCCACTAACATCAGTGCATAGCTTGGTCTATCGCTGAGGTCCTGCGGAAATTTTCCTGAGACTGAAATGGCAATGTCATCGGCGTAGGCCGTGACATTAAAACCCTCCGTCTCCAGAATTTTGGCCATTCCGTCGACCACAAGGAGCCATAGGAGGGGTGACAGAACGCCACCTTTATTTACTCTCAGCCTTCTGCATGCTCCCCCTATCGTCGAATTTACTATACGAGTACCCAGATTTGCCCAATCCAACTGCATACACCCGGGTTTATTTGGGCCTTATGAAGGCTGGATACTATTGCCTCGGTACTTATGTTATTAAAGGCACCCTCAATGTCAAGGAAGGCACCTAGAGTGAATTCCTTGATGCTGCGCGATTTTCTATCGTAGAGACTACCCTATGCAGAGCAGTATCCACCGATTTTCCCCTTATGTACGCATTATGTGATTGTGACAGATAACCGTCCCCAATCTCTTCCCTTATGTACAAGTCTGTTATTCGTTCCAGCGTTTTCATCAGGAAGGACGACAGACTAATAGGCCTAAAGTCCTTTGCAGTAGTATGGTTGACTTTACCCGACTTGGGTATGAAAACCACCCTAACTTTCTCCACGCTTGAGGAACATAGCACATCCTGAGGCACAAGGAGTAGATGCGCTTCAGCCATGGAAGAATGACTTCACATGGCTCCTGCAACATGATCGGAAAGATCCCATCCATTCCCGGTGCCTTGTAGAGGTCAAAAGACTTGATTGCCCACAGGATCTTATTTTCCGCAACAATCTTATCGACTGTCTCATGTTCAATACACTCCCTTGGCCGCGTGTCCGCCGAATCGAAGATTCCTGCATTCTCGCAGCCAGGGAAATTACATTTCAGTACTGAATCAAGCACGCTCTCGTTTGAGTCTGTCCAGCTACCACCAGATCTCTTTATAGAGGACATCTATGTGGGAGCTTTCGCAAGGACCTTCCTCAGACGAGCTGCACCCGTACATGATTCATTAGAGCCGCAGAAGCTTCTCCAAGAGTCCTTCTTGGCGAATCTAATTTCTTTTTTGAGTCGCTTAACGCTATCTCTATAGGTTGACCATTCAATGGCCCTCTCTTTTGCCAGGTTCCAACTGAGCCTAGAGATACGAAGCCGCTCCGCTATTTTAGCATTCCACCATGGTGGGTGGTTTCTTTTACTGGGTCGTCAGGTAGGACATGCCTTCTCAAATGACCGATTTAGCTTGCTGGTAAGGTTTAGTACCATCTCATCGATGTCTTCCGTGGAGTCGGGGTTTCCATCCGGAGGCCGGTTAAGGGTCCCACCCAGCTCCGCGTTAAACCTCTGCCAATTCGCCTTCCGCGGATTCCGAAAGACTTTCCTGTCCGGCCTACGGAAATTCAAGTCGAAGAGGATCCAACAGTGATCAGAAGGTGATGCTTTGTCAGATACTCTCCAATTTGAGATTTCCGCAGTACTGTTACCATTTATAAGCGTTATGTCTAAGACTTCCCTTCTGCTACTAGTAATAAATGTTGGTGAATTACCCCAATTACAAGTAACTAGGTTAGTACTAAGGACAAAACTGAACAAAGCCTCTCCCCTACTATGGGTATAAGAGCTACCCCAAGTAGTGTGATGGGCGTTAGCATCACACCCTACGACTAAGTTCTTCTTACCTTGTTCGGCCATTGCGATCAATAACCTTGTTTTCCTAGAGGGGACGTCCGTGCCTTCGTCGTACGGTAGGTAAACCGAAGCCATCGCTAGTGCACCCTCCCTTCCCGTAACCTCCACCACCGTCTGGTCAGCCGAGCTGAAATTAGTTAACATTAGAACATGGAGATTTTTGCTAGCAACGATACAAGTTCTAACCTTGCCTTCGCTACTGTTATAAAAGAGGCTGTATTTCGATGACCCTAATCCCTTATCCCGATTATGGAGGATCCATGGTTCTTGGATCAGGGCCACATCAAGCTGCTCCTTGTTCATAAGCAGTATGAGGTTGGCTGATGCGGCCTTACTGTGATGGAGGTTTATTTGCACTACTTTCATTTGCAGGCGCACATTCCTCTCTTTTTTCATTGTTTCCGGCGGATCCTCGATAGCAAAGATTATGCTCTTTGTGTGACCTTCGTTACTCTCGATTGCGACTATTTCCCAGTCATCCATAGGGACCGCTGGGTTTTATGCCCTTACAAAGCCGAGGATCTCACTTTTCTCCAATTCCATTTCCGGTACGCTCATCTTGGCTCTAGGCCTCTCTGGTACCTCGTCCAAGGGGACTGCCTTTAGTGCAGCCCCCTCCCACAGCTTAAAGGTGGGAACGACCTTCTTCGCAAAGTCATGCGATAGCTGGTCCTTGTAGTCCAGCCTACTCACACCTCGCCTCCAGTTAGTGAGACCAAACGTTGGCGCAGTTTTCCCAGCATTCCCTCGAATGTGGTCGAAGATCGCTCTAGCCAAGGCCTTCTCGATCATCTTCCCCTGTTCGATGGTATACTGGCCACTCGGCCTGCCGGAATCTATCACAGCTAGCTGTAAAGCATTCCGAGCAGCCCCTCCGAACTGCACTGCCGTGCTGACCTTCACTCTTTTTGATGGATTTCCGGCTTCCTCCTGGGATCTTACCCTCTTCGCCTTGAAATCCTCTCTTCTCTTGGGAGCTGGCAGGGTTTCTGGTTTGCCTTTACCAGTCTTATCGACCGCGTTAGGGGCTACCTTAGTAGAACTTGCCTTAGCGGCTACAGTCCTTCTCGTGCCCTTGGTTTTCAGGTTCTCACCTTCGCCTAGGGCCTGGGTGCAGCTAGAACCCCGGTTTATCGGCTTCGGTTCCACCAGGCCCAACCCTCCGCTCCCCTTTCTTGGGGGAATTTTTGGTGTTTTTATCCCCCTTTTATGCCTTCTCTGGCTTTTTTACTGGATGTGCCCTTGTCAGCCCTTGGTCTTGTTAGGACATCCTTGGCAATCACCTCTCCTGCACAAGCGAGCTTCTCCTTCTCCATATGGGAGGGCCTTTTCCTCATGCAAGCGCTTAAGGTGAACAGCTTTTTTGTACTCCTTAAGCCTCAGCTTTCCTTGAGTTAATTTCTTGGGTTTCTTGGCAACCTTTTTCCGTGTTAAACCATCCTGGGCTGTCTCTTCAGAATCAGCGAGTAATTCCTCCTCTAATTCTTTGGAGATGTCCTCGTCTAAAACGCCGGATCCCCTTGGTTTGGCCTCTTCCTCTCTGCCACTGGCCACGGCAAGTAGTGCCTCTGCCACCGACTCGAGAGAGAGCTCTTCCTCTTTGCTTCCTTTTTATGTTTTTTAATTGTATTTGAAATTGTGTACCCACGAGTACGGCCGGAAATATGGGTCCACTCCGACAGAGCCGCCGAATATCGGAGTAAGGCATTTGAATACCTTAGGCCTCGCCTGTGCACCTAAGGGAGCTCGTTAGCGGTTGGAAACAAACCCTCCAACTTTTTATCCTTCGGCACGGTTTTAAAAAGCTCACACCACCACTGGAATAGGGTTGACTATCTCTTGGTTCCCGGCCCGGAGACCATGTCGTTGACAAAGTTTCCCTGGCCAGTGTAAGCCCCAGCACCACGGCAAGGTGGATAGTCCCGCTGGGGAAGGGTGAGAAAATTTGTTTGCATCTGTATAAGAAGCCTAGGCATTTCGCAGCATTCTTGGTGACACTGAATATATGGTCGTTCCAATTAAGATTGTGAGCAACACTCATACCCAGGATGGAAAGCTTTTCAGTTTCTGAGATGCAAGTGCCAAAGGTTGCGGGTTAGTTATACGCTTTAACGACAAGAGACAGCATTGTGTTTTGGTTGCATTAAATTCCACTCTATTGTTTTTACCCAATTGGATGATGCTTATCTACAATCGAAGTGCAGGGTCGTAAACTAGTGAACGAATATGAGAAGCTGAGGGTACTGTCGTCAGCGAAAGAGTGAATTGGATTAGAAGTAAGAGACAAGAGACCATTTATAAAAATAAGAAACAGTGTCGGAGACAAAACGGAGCCCTGGGGAACACCAGCATTTACAAAGTGAGTATCAGACTTGAATCCGTCCAAAACAACTTGAATTGAACGATTCGAAAGGTAGCTTCTAATCCATAGAAAAAGAGACTCATCGATCCCAAAAGCACGCATTTTCGACAAAAGGGCTTCGTGCCAAACCCTGTCAAATGCTTTCGAAATATCCAGTGCAACAATTTTGCTTTCACCTGCTTGGTGAAGCGAGTGATTCCACTTTTCAGCGAGATATGCCATCAAATCACCAGTGGATCTGTTGCTGTGGAAACCGTATTGGCGGTCATTGAGGAGTCTCCGTGATTCAAGATATTTCATATGCTGACGGTTAATCAGCGTTTCCATGACTTTGGAAAGAAGGGACGTTAGTGCAATGGGTCGGTAGTTGGAGGGAGAAGATGATTCGCCTTTTTTGGGTGTTGGCTGGACAAATGCTGTTTTCCACCTACTCGGAAAATGCCCAGAGGTGTAGGAAAGGTGAAAAAGCTTACGCAGTGGTTTCGCAAGCGTAGAAGAACACCTCTTCAGAACTATTGGGGCAATACCAATACCCTTGCGACTGTACGAGTGCGGAAGTGGATTAGTCCCATGGTGGAATTGACGCACTCTATTACAGGCGGAGACAAAGTACACCCTGGGAGCTGATAACTGGTTGCGAAATGGGCAGCAAGTAGGTTAGCTTTGTCAAAGGGGGTGACAGCTGGAATGTCATTGTGGATGAGCGTCGGTATAGACGACTTAGTTGAGTTTTTTACGTTTTTTACAAACGACCAGAAACTTTTGCTACCTTTGGGACATTGAAGGATTTTATGCCTTAATTTTTGGTCGGATTCGAATTTTTTTTTTTTTTTTTAGAGACTCGCGCAAGCTTAAGAGCTTTTTATATTCTCTTATGATGTGTTTTAGACACACAACCTGAACGGTGTTCAGTGGTTTGGGTCGTTGATGTTCGTTCACTACTCTCAGGGGTGGTTGTCCTAGATAGGACGAGAGCCGACCAAATTCCGCGTTGGTTTAGTCCGTAGTAATTCGTTAGAGCACTTTAGTATTGCATACGCAGAGGATGAACTTCAGTTGCCCATATACTGTGAGTGTTATGCTTGCAGCAACACGTCTGGTCAGTTGCCATTCACAACTGCGTTGCATACTTTCTGTCCGTATAGGAATTACTTTTTTTTGGCTACGAAGCGAATTTGAACTATAGACCTTCCGCTCGGCGGTCGATGATGTTAACCACTGCACCACAGCCACCCCAAATTAACTCCAATTTAACCCGTCGAATGTGGATGTTGCAGTCATTTCTGGCTCGTATGTACTTTTTTCGATTTTCCTCAGAACTGTTTGCCTTGTAGGCCCGAAAACTTAGCTCCCTGAGCCTAATAGCCTTTTTGCAGTTAAAGTCAAACCACGTACTATCCTTAGGCCTGGTGCTTTTATTCTTGCTGGGAATAAAATTTGCCATGCCGATTCGGATAATGTTTACGATAATATCAGTTGCGGCGTCCACGTCGTTGTCGAAGAAGCACAACGACTAGTTAAATGTCCGAAAGATGTTGTTAAGGTCGCACCAGTTAGCTTTCTCGTATAGCCATAGTGTTCTCTTAGGAGCTTTTTCTTTAAGTGGATGGTGAGAGTTCGAGAATTTAGCTGATATCATGCAGTGGTCAGACGAGCCTAGGGGTTCCAATACATCGATCGTGTATTTGTCAGGCTGAGAGGTAAGAAACAAGTCCAGTGTGTTGGCAAAGTGGAGATACGTGATGGCTCATTCACAAGTTGAGTTAATTGATTTAACTCAGCAAACATTTCAACATATCTACCTTCCTTCGGGTGTTGTCTGTCCAGAATGTCGAAGCCACTGAGAATTGTGTACTTAAACGATTTCAGGGCGAGGGAACAGGGAAACAATTCTTTGGATGGAATCAGACAGTGCGTCAAATGCATCAAATTTTGCATTCCTGTCTAGATTGGGGCTTCTATAAAGAAAATAGTAGTGCTTACGGAATGCGCATTTAAGCCATATGAAATTAAATTCCGAGGTGGATGTTTGGCTATACTGTGGAAGAATGGTAAGCAATGTCACTACAGAAATAGATGGCGAGACTGCGGTGAGAAACGAATAATGACACTAAGCTATATCCTGGAAGACTGAAATCCGAAGGATCGGACTTTTCATAGACCTGTGTTTCACAAAGTGCCAAAACAGCCGGTTTGCGAAGAGAGAGATAGACATACGTGGCCGAGAAATTCGTCCGTAACCCACTAATATTGCAGAACTGCACACAAAATCCCTTATCAATTCAAACTACAGAACATATATGTATAGATACAAAACCGTCAATGCAGAGCCGTGTAAGTGAAGTCCTATCGCCGGATTTGCAAAAACAAACTTCCGTAGGTGTTATGCCCTTACGAAAGTAAGATTTGCTCCACCAATAAAGAACATCACTTTACTGTCTTGAGGTTCGCAAACGACTACGGAATGAATTACCCATATGTATCATTTTGAAAGATTCTGGTTCTTAATAAATGCAAACTACAAGGCAAATACATGGGTAAGTCAAGTAATAGCCGTTGTTAACGACATACTCGTATGACACCAAGATTGTTCTAGGAGATTTCAACGCGAAGCTGGGAGTTGTAGGAAAGCACAGCCTACACGACAACACGTTCGAAAACGGATTCAGGCTAATTGACTTTGTGACAGGGCGTAATATTATAGTAGCTAGCACACGATTACCACATATCAATATCCATAAGGGAACCTGGCGGTCTGATCAATTATCTGTTAATCAAATCGATCATATTGCGATCGAAGCCAGACACTCCTCCAGCATATTGGATGTCCGAACTTTTCGAGGAGCCAATGTGGACCGGACCGAGGAGCCAATGTGTGCGGATATCGCGAACACTGCGGAGTCGAGTAGGATCATCAAAGTTTTACGTTGGGAAGCTGCAATCGCAAGAGACCGTCGCGAACTTCGGCGATCAGACAATCGCGTCTCCCTCCATCTCTTTCAAGAGCCGATGCAAACTGCACAAACCATAGAACAGCAATGGAGACGTTGTCAATGCACCATCAGGGATGCTGCCTCTGATGTATTAGGTTTCCAGTTACCACCAGGGGAAACCCTCTGTTTGATGGCGAGTACAGGCAGGTACATGCAGAAAAAACAGAATGTGTACACGGCTACGTTGCATCGACGAACGAGAGCTGCTCGTGAGCTCTATGAGCAGAAAAAAGGGAAGAGTACGCGCTTTTCAGAAGGAAAAAAAAAAGAGAATGAGAAGTGCGTGATCGAGGAGATGGAGAGATGTTATCGCAGGAATGACTTTCGAAATTTTTATCAAAGAGTAAAACGAACGTACCATGGTTATAAAGCCAGAGCGAAAGCCTGCAGGAATGAATACGAACACCTCGTAGTTGAATCACGGTCGATGCTGAGAATATGGAAAGACTACTTCTGCAGACTGTATAACGGTGAAGATGGTCAAGATGCCGCTGTCAGTCAGATCGCACCATTCACACTGGCAAAAAATGATATAGAATTCCATCCACCCGACTAAGACGAGGTTAAGATAACGATATCAACACTGAAGTCTAAGCTGCTGGCGCAGACAGTCTACCTTCTGACCTATTCAAAGCATCTGAAGATGAGTTGGTTGGGGACATGCACCAACTCATCTGTAAGATATGGTCGGAATAATGCATGCCCGATGAATGGAATCTCAGCATGGTTTGTGCGGTCCACAAAAAAGGAGACCCCTATAACTGTAGGGCTATAAGTCTCCTAAACATCGCGTGTAAGATCTTTTCTGCCGTGCTGTGTGAACGCCTGAAATCATTCGTAGACAATTTGATAGGTTCCTATAAATATGGCTTCAGGCCAGAAAAATCCACGACAGACCAAATATTCACACTGCGGCAGATCTTGGAAAAGACCCATGAATTTCAGGTCGACACACACCACCTTTTCGTCGATTTTAGGGCCGTATATGATAGTGTCTATAGGGACGAGCTATATAAAACCATGTTATGTTTTGACATCACTGCAAACTTCGTCAGGCTGTGCAGGATGACAATGGAGAACTCTCGCTGCTCTGTTAAGGTCGGTAAGGAGTTAACCGAGACCTTCGATGTCAAAAAAGTATTCAGACAGGGCAATTGCTTGCATATGCTGGTGGCATTGACGTAATCGGGAGAACGCAGCGAGACGTCAATGAAGCTTTTGGGAGCATTGAAACAGAAGCGACTGAAGTGGACCTGAAAGTAAACGAGGGAAAAACCATATTTATGCTATCATCATAGAAAGACGCACAACACGGACGTATTGGCCAGAACGTCACTATTGGCAGCTACAACTTTAACGTAGTCAAGGATTTTGTGTACCTTGACTAATTGGTAGACACCAGCGCTGATATTAGACGTAAAATAACTTTTGCCAATCGCTGTTTCTTCGGGCTCAAGAGGCAATTGAGTATTACAACCCTCTCTCGGAAAACTAAGGTGACCGTCTATAAAGCCTTAATCATCCCGGTCCTCCTCTACGGCGAAGGGGCTTGGACCTTTTTAAAAGTGGATGAAGGAGCCCTTAGTCGTCTCGAGACGAAAATTCTGCGCACAATCTTCGGTCCCGTTTGTGTTGACAAGAGTGGAGAAGGTTCAACCACGAACTGAACTGTTTGTAAAGCGACATCGGTCTAGTGCGACGTCTACAGATCCAACGTTTTAGATGGCTATGTCATGTAGAGCGAATTGACAGCGCAGCTTCGGCCTCAAGAGTCTCTGACTCCAACCCTGAAGGACGACGTTGCAGAGGACGGCCACATCTAGGGTGGAAATGGACCTTAACGAACCGAGCGTGCGATACTGGTGTCGAAAAGCTTCATTACAAATACATATGCAATCCTATTACAATAGTACCTCAAGAATTATATCATGCAATTCTCTCCTAAGTTAACTGAGGATTGATCAAAAGAACGCCAGGTACCCTTGTGGATGTTGAGATGCTTGCGTGCTTGCTACAAGGAGGTTACGCCCCGCTAGGAAAGCGATTAGCCTAAATCTGTTGTCGGATGTGGTGTTATGGTGGCTATGCTTTCCTATGATCGGCTCAAATATGTCCTCTTTGCCCAGTTTTGCATCAAAATCTCCTAGAACTATTTTTGTGTCGTAGCTGGGACATTGGGCATAGGTTCTGTCTAGGAGATCGTAGAATTCTTCTTTGAGTCGATCGTCCTTTTCTTCCGTTGGGGCGTGAGCGCATATTAAGCTAATGTTTCCAAATTTAGCTTTGATGCGGATAGTAATGAGGCGTTCGCTTGTATCTCGAAAGCTTAAGACTTTTTGTCGGAGTCTTCCTCGAATAACGAAACCGCACCCGAATAGGCGCTGTTTGTCCTCCTTGTAGCAGTTCCCGTAGCAAATGTCGCAGTTTTTCATCTTTTGCCTGGTCCATCCCATCGCACTTCTTGGAGTGCGGTTCGTGCTAAGCCTCTGTTAAATACATTCAAAATATCGAGTGCAGTGGTCTTGTCAGGGTCGAAGAAAACATGTGGATATGTAGAAGGGGGGTCCGTCTGGACGAGCGAATTTTGGAATGTTTCGATCCTGAAGTACCCTACTTACTGTACGAGTACAGAAGTGGATTTCCCGGATAGAGTCCGACGTTCTCAAGTACGGAGGGCAAATTAGAAGTTGGAAGCGTAGAACTGGCTGAAAGAAGTTCGAAATGTACGAGTAACACATTCTTCTCCAGAGGACCAGAGCCAAACTTCTCTTAATCGGCTATGTTGTGTGTGATTTTTTTTTTTACACAGGTGAAAATGACCTAAAGTTTAATGCCGATTCCGAACGGCGTGAGTAGAGAAGTTTCTTCATGGCAAGTATACTAAGGGGGGTTTTGTCAATACCACGCTGAGGAAGGACGCCGCAAAATAAACATTCCATGGCGTCGGTGTTATCAGGATAAGAACTCATTCATCGAGCGTCAGAGCCCAACACACTAACCCCTGCTTACTTACTTACTTAGGTGGCGCTACAGTTCGTGGTGAACCTGGGCCTCAACCAACAAGCGTCTCCAGCTGGCACGGTCTTTAACCGGCTGTTTTCAGCGCCGCACGCCCAGTTGGTTATGGTCCCCTCCCATCTGCGCGCGCAACCGATGATGCGGCCGTCCTCTGCCGCGCCTTCCTTCCTGAGTGGATTCGAAGACTCTTCGGGTCGGAGCTGTATTTTCCATGCGCTCTACATGGCCTAGCCACCTTAGACGCTGTATCCGTAGACGTCGTACCAGGCCGATGTCGCTGTACAACCCGTACAGTTCTTCGTTATATCTTCTCCTCCATACACCGTTTGAACAAACGAGACCGTAGATAGTACGCCGAACTTTCCTCTCGAAACGACTAAGGGCATCTTCATCCGCTTTTGTTAAGGTCCAAGCCTCTGCGCCGTAAAGGAGGACTGGGATGATTAAGGTCTTATATAGTGTCACTTTGGTTTTCCGAGAGAGGGCTCTACTTCTCAATTGCCTCTTGAGCCCAAAGAAACAGCGGTTGGCAAGAGTGATTCTGCGTTTTATCTCAGCGCTGGTGTTGTTGTCGCTGGTTATCAGTGAGTCAAGGTAGACGAATTCCTTGACCACGTTAAAGTTATTTCCGGCCATGATGACGTTCTGGCCAATACGTCGGTGTTGTCCGTCTCTTTTAGATGAAAGCAGATAGCCGCTTCTACCTCAATGCTTACAAAGGCCTCATTGACGTCTCGCTGTGTCCGTCCAATCACGACAATGTCGTCGGCATACGCAAGCAATTGCGTAGACTTGAAAAAAAATCGTGCGTCTTGTGTTGGCCAGTGACTCTTGCACGATATTTTCAAGCACGATGTTGAAAAAGTTGCATGACAGCGCGTCACCTTGCCTAAATCCTTTTTTAACATCAAAGGTCTCGGCTTGCTCATTACCGACCTTAATGGAGCAGCGAGACTTCTCCATTGTCATCCTGCACAGTCGGACGAGTTTGGCAGGGATGTTAAAACTAGACATGGCTTTGTGTAGCTCATCTCTTTACACGCTGTCATATGCAGCCTTAAAATCGACGATGAGGTGGTGAGTGTCGATTTGGTATTCCTGGGTCTTCTCCAAGATCTGCCGTAGTGTATATATTTGGGGGCCCTCTAGTAGAACTATCTAAGTAGCTGACTGCTGAAATGTAATTGTAAGTGAGTGTGAGGACCGATGACGAGGCCAAATTCTTAATATTTGTTTCAAATATCCAGGGAGCAGTCAACGCATTGGTTTTCTTACACTGGTTTCTCTACAAAGAAATCAAAATCCACCGAAAAGTTTTAAAGACAACAATCCTCGTGTATAACATTTGACCAATATGAAGTTGTTAATAAGACCATGACAAGAAAGTTAGAAAACAGGTATTTGCCAACTTTGTATTTGTTGTGCACTTTTCTGGTCAATCGAGCCGAAAGTAAACTTGTAAGCTCCTCTGTTTGCATTTAGCCCAAGACGATCGTCTACAGACACGCCTACCTGAAATGAATAACCCGAAAAAAGACACTTAGATACAAGTATATTGAATATTTGATCATTCAAGATGCAATTATTGTCTAACATAACAAGCGTTGAGTGCATGCCTCGAGTCGAGTTTTGCTCTCACCCAGCAAAATGATGGGGCTTCAAAGCAAAAAGAAAAGTATCTCTACTTGGTCGCATGATATTACCTAACGAAGGGGAAGACGAGATTTTAATTTGGTATCTATAACGGAGCTTTGAAAAATGAAGATTGAGTCATAATAAGTAACAGATTAGCTAAAACTCGTCTTTCTATCAGGCTTTCTTGAATTGTTACGAGAAAAAATTAAATTCCATCAGCGGAAGCAGGAAATTCTCGTTTCTAGTATGTCGTAAACAATCTTCATAATCTTCTTTGCCTAAAACGAACTTTTCCGATTGTAATTCAATGTCAAGGTTTCGCCGGTGAGTATCTACAGTAATGTCTATGCTAATAGGTTGAGGATTTCGAAAATGTGAATTTTTAATAGAAAATGGGGAGAACAAATCGACTGAGTTGTGTGGAAACCAACAAGTATTAAGTATTTGATCAGGTCGTGATAATAAAGAAAGATATAGATATAGGTGTTGCAGCATAACTAAATTGAAGGCGCTAATTACACATATCAGTTTCTGTGTCAAGTCCTTGACATGCGTTTTGGGCAATTAAACTCATTTTAGAGAGGCGGTTGACTTATGAGGTCGACAATTGGTCCACATTAACGTATGTAAGTGATGTGAAGTTGAAAATGAGGTGACGACACAGGGCCTGAAAGGAAATTATCCGCTTTATCTTGAAGATCGAAAGGTGTAGTATTTCCTAATATTCATTTTTCGACAAAACTAATTGTCCCCTGGGCATTTCTTGGGTGAAACGTTTAGGAGTAGATATCGAAATCGAAGTGATTTATTACGTTTGATTAAGCGCTTCATGCATGGGTAAACACAGATATGTATATGCCTCGCGGTAGAGTAATGGTTTTGGTGCCACAGTTTTTGTCAGCGGACCTTTACGTAACCAAGCACGATGAATATAGCAATTAAGTTAAAAAAAATATTCTAAGACACTTTGTTAATTAGACTTGGACGTAGGTATGCATTTATGGTCTTCATTTGACATATTTTTAGAGGAGAAGAAGTTGATCGCGTTTAACATGGCAAATGCCAGCTCCGACCTGTGTCCCTGCTCAATCCAAGTTGACATACAACCTCCGCGGGGCCTCTGCTAGAAAGCTGCTTTGGCACCCGCCAGGTAGTAAACCAATGTGTGCAGCGACCCGACCCCTTGTTCCTGGGAAAAGGGGAACCACCGTAACAAGGGGTCTCATATCAGCCACATGCGGAGAGGTCTCAGTGACAGTATCGGTGGTTAGAGGATGCCCACAAGGAGGAGTTCTCTCACCACTGCCTTGGTCGATAGTCATCGACGATCTACTACGCAAGCAAACCACTCGGGGCTACGAGTTCATCGGATATGCTGACGACCTAGTAGTCATTGTTACGGGCAAGTGCGAGATCACTGCCTGTGAGCGCATGCAGCTTGCGCTCCAATTTATCTCTGCCTGGTGTGGCAGAGAGGGTTTATCGATCAACCCAAATAAGACATTCTTAGTCCTGTTTACAAAGCGGAGAAAGGTACAGCCCCGCTCAATCTTTCTAAATGGCACACGCATAAGATTTTCAGAGGAGCTAAAGTATCTAGGTATTGACCTAGACCGCAGACTCAACTGGAACTCCAATATGAAAACTAAACTTATGAAAGCGACTAGGGCCATGTGGGCCTGTCGACGCTCTTACGGTAAAACCTGGGGACTTAAACTGGTTATACACCGCGAAAGTAAGACCTATCATCGCCTACGGGACCACCATATGGTGGACAAATGTTGAGCAAAAAACCACAATTGTTAAGCTTCAACGCCTTCAGAGACTAGCGTGTCTCGGCACTACAGGCGCTATGTCAACCTGCTCCACGGCAGCGCAAGAAGCACTCATTGGACTCACTCCACTGCACCTTTTTACCAAAAAGATGGCATTACGCAGTGCATTCTTTGTTCGGGAATAAATATGCCATGTAGACCCGTGGGTCACATGACCATTTACAACACCTTCCTGAGCTGGATATGATTACCACGGTCTCGGACGCATTACACACCTTCACTTTTGAGAAATTAATCCCAAATCGCTCAGCATGGGAAAACCGAGATCCCTTGCTAAATGTCAAAGGCCTTAGGTGGTACACGGATGGCTCCAAGATGGCTTCTGGCGTTGGCGCCGGCATCTTTGGACCAAAACGCAAGATCTCGAAGGCCCTGGGAATAAGCCCCAGCATCTTCCAAGCAGAGCTGCATGCCATCCTAACATGCGCCAATCGAAATCTTGAGACTGGCATTAGAGGAGTATCCACCAACATACTCTCTGACAGCCAAGCAGCGCTCAAAGCGCTGGGTTCGTACAGCACGAGCTCAAAAACCTTCAAGGAATGCATGCCATGATGCCCTACAAGACCTCGCCAAAAGAAATAAATGTCAAACTTTGGTGGGCGCCAGGGCACAAAGGTATTAAGGGCAATGAAACTGCTGACCAACTTACCAGGAAAAGTTCCAGCGATAAATATATAGGTCCAGAACCATACTGCGGCACCCACAAGTCTAAGATAAATTTTTTGTTAGACAAGTGGGAAAAATTGCAACACCCGTCCATTTGGAACAGCGTTCTGGGACTCCGTCAGTCGAAACGACTTATACGATCCCGGAACAAACACTCTAGCGACATACTCAAACTCAATAGGGTGGAAATCAGAAGACTAGGCAGCTATCTGACAGGACACTGCGGTCTGAGATATCATTTAAATAAAATTAGCCTCTTGTCTGAAACTGAGTGTCGACTCTGTCTCGAGGACGAAGAGACGGCGGAACACATACTGTGTGAGTGTGCTGCTCTCTGCCATCTTAGGAAGCATATCCTCCTCAGCGAAGTCATGACTCCTGAGGGGATCACCTTGGCTCCTACGAGAAGCATTCTCAACTTCATCATGTAAGAGTGGAGAAGCTCCTCGGTTAATCGGCTAGCAGGCAAAACAGATCTGCAAAGGTCACAGTGCCATATGCTAAGGGTAGCACTAACCCTTAAAAAAACAAAAAAAAGGGAACCTGGCCCTCCGGGTTAAGGGTTGTGCTTCGGGGTTACATCACTATCACGGAAAAAAATAATTGTTCCGAAACAACCACAAGCCTCGGATACGGACGGATATAAAGCTGAGGACCCCTGCACACGATTAAGGATTTGAAAGCCTGCACCTTGAATGTGAACAAACTGAGTGCAGGCGATCAATCAAAGCAAACTCCACTCCAAGAAGTGCGATGGATTCGGATGCGGATGCGGATTCGTTATTCGAGAAAGTCTTCAACGAAAAGTCCGGGATGTAAGCGAACGCCTCATAACAATTCGCATCAAAGCTAATTTGGAAACATAACGTTGATATGCGCTCACGCCCCAACCGAAGAAAAGGAGAATCGACTCAAAGAAGAATTCTACGATCTCCTAGACAGAACCTATGCCCAATGTCTCAGTTACGACACAAAAATAGTTCTAGGAGATTATAATGCGAAATTGGGCAAAAAGGACATATTTGAGTCGATCACGGGGAAATATAACCTACACCTAACCTACACCTAACCTAACACCGACGTGTCACAATTGGCAGCTACAAATTCGAAGTGGTCAAGGACTTCGTCTACCCTGGCTCACTAGTGACCAGCGACAACAACACCAGCGCTGAGATCAAATGCAGAATTACTCTTGCCAACCGCTGCTTCTTTGGGCTCAAGAGCCCTCTCCCGAAAACCAAAGTTGCGATGTACATACATATGTATATACATTTTCAGTGGCCCGCGGTTCCACTAAAAGAGTCGCGGGGGTGATGCGCGCATGCGGGATCTCCGGGCCACTCGATCCTCCGTCATGGACTCTATCAGGAGCTATGCCCAAGCGCACCAAGGCGAGTTTTTGGACTTGGTCCAACCACATCGTCCTGGGTCTGCCAAGCGGTCGCCTGATTGATTGTATTGCATCCAAGGCACGCTTCGGAAGTCGTGATGATGGCGACATTCGTCTCACGTGACCAAACCATCGAAGCATAGCCCTTTCCGTTCGGAGAAGAAGCTGCTCAACATTGAGCTCCCCGTCCACTGCCGCGTTTCTCACCCTATCCCGGCGAGTAACTCCCACAACAACACGAAGAAATCTCATTTCGGCAGCTTGTATTCGCGATCTTATTCTTTCGGTCAATACCCAAATTTCATGACCATAGGTGAGAGTTGGAACAAATACTGAGTTAAGAACCGCTAACTTGGCTTTGACACCAAACTCGGTCTTCCTGATTACAGATCTTCCAAATTGACCTTGCCCAGTCCTGTAGGAAAGCTCATTATTACTCCTCCCATCACTCGTGAAGAAGACCCTGAGTTACTTAAACTTCTCCACCTGCTTCAATGGGACTCCACAAGTATGTAGAGTGCATTGGACAGGTGTTCTGGAAATAACCATAACCTCGGATTTGTCCACGTTAACCCTCACTCCAGCATCAGCACATACGGCCGCAAACCTATCTAGCACGCGCTGAAGTTCCATCTGGGAGGATGTGAGGACAACTAAGTCATCTGCAAAAAGACGATGGCTTATCCTCAACTCTCCAAATGTAAAACACTCCGCGCCTCGACTGCGCTGCAACATCCAGTCCATTTATATCATGAAAAGGAGAGGTGACAAGACGCACCCTTGGCGAAGTCCAACGCCCACGGTGAAAGGTGTTGACTTACTACCGTTAACCCGAACGCAGCTGTTACAGTTTGTGTATAGAGACTGAATTGCCCTCAACAGAGGACCATCAATCCCATACTCCTGCAGAACACTCCAGAGTTTACCTCGAGGAACTCGGTCATACGCCTTTTCCAAATCTACAAAGCAGCTGGAGATTGGTTTGGTGTACTCCCAAGTCATCTCGAGTACCATTCATAGACCGAAAAGCTAGTCGGTTGTACTTCTGCCGTGACGAGACCCGCACTGTTCATCCTCTATTCTGGATTCGACCATAGCTCTAGAACGGGCCTAAAAACAAAGCCTTAGCGGAGAGTTTACCTGGGACACTTAAAAGAGATATGCCCCTTCTACCACACCGGCGGATTTGCCAACTTTTAGCGATTCAATCGCTAAAATGACTTCATCCACCGTTGGACTATCACCCGCCACACTCAAGACTATAGGTCTGTCCCCCTCAGTGCCCTGTTCGAGATTGAGAAGCTCCGAAAAGTGCTCGCTCCATCTGCGTAAGATGTCCATCTCATTGGAAAGCAACACACCATCTTTGGATTTAACTCCTTCGATTTTGTTGAATTTCCCTCCTCTGAGCCGGCGAATGGTTTGCCAGAACACCTTTTTCGCAATCTATGGTCGCCTTCCAGATCAGTTGACAGTTCAGCCCCTCTCAACACACGAACGTCACAAACCATCCGTTTCACAGACGATGGTACCACAAAGAAATCTATCAACGATTTCTGTTGAAGACTCCGACGATACCACGTATATTTATGAATGTCTTTGTGCGGAAAGAAGGTGTTCATAATGGACATCCCATTTGCACAGCAAAAATCCAACAACCTCTCTCCGTTCGCGTGTAGATGAGGATCACCGTTCCTTCCAATCGTACTCCCCCGTGTCGTTACATCCACACCCACGTGGGCGTTGAAGTCAAGACTGATTCTTGCATTACCTGATTCCATTGATTTTCGTACTTAAGAAATCCTCTTACTTGACATGCTTCCCTGTAAGTATCAAAAGCTATGTTTCCTACAGTTCTTAGATCAATGAAAGTTGTAGGACCGCGGACGTGATGGAGGAGTAGCCTCATGTAGAAACATTCCTGCTGAGTTGGATTGACGGTGTAAACTCGGCCGAGTGCTTTTGCTTTACTGAATCCATCTGTGCCTGGGATGAGCTCACCCTGCTTTCTACGTTGAAATATTTTCCGACTGGGATTCCAGGTATAGTATTGCTGAACTTGAGCTTATATAAGACCCTTTGCGGAGTCGTCAGACTGACACAGCTTAAAGAAAGCAGTAAGAGCTGTGTCTCGCGGATTTTCTGCTTCGGCAATTTGATTCAGACACAACTACTCTTTGACCGCCGGAACTGCCGGAAATTTTTCGTGGATTGAGAATCCGAAAATTCGACAAGCAGCTTCGTTACTACTGATGTATCGTCCAATTTGATAACGATGAACTTCGTCGTGTATGCGAAGGCCGAATACTGCTTGATCGCTGCCTTTGTTGATGTATTTGCAGATGTATTTGATTGACTTGAGTGGTTGGCAGAACTCCTTATTAATATGGACTTTAAAGATTTTACTGAGAAGAGGATTGTAAGGTGCAGTCCATCGATTGTCAATCTCAGTTTCTGCGCCGCCATGTGATGGGGCCCTTCTCCTGTAAAGAGGGTATCCGTCATCACCGGTTTGCATTTCCGAGATCAACGGTCTTGAAAATCGTTTAGTGCTTTTGCCATTGACCATGCACGGTGACGTTGAATTTAATGCACCACAGGGACCGTGTATCATGTTTTTCGTGTTGACGTCGAACAGTTCTGGGTCATTCTCAGGGTCAGGTATTTCTGCACTTATAATTATATCAATATCGCTCAAGTGGATCATTTGTTTTCAACCAAAGGAGTGGATGTGCATGTGGCAATCCACATTTTTGCCACACGATTTTGTACATCCAAGCATTGGCTTCACGAAATATGTTGCCTTTTGTCAGCACGTCCACAAACTTTTTAACTTTCAAGTTGAAACCCCTTGCAGTCATATCGTGACGGTCTGGTGCTGACTGTCCCGGAAGAAGGTTGTCCTGGATAAAAAGTGATGGGCAACCGTAATTTCGGACATAGGTCATTGCATCTTAAGCCTAGGGCTACCAGTGAAGGATGAAGGCACTATGACCATTCTGCCGATGTTGGTAAGGTGTTGGTTAGGTGAATGTACTCTCCGGATCGAAGTTTCTTCTGATTGAGTCTAATGTAGGTATAATGGCATACATGTCTACCAGAAACTGTTGTGTAGAAGTCTTCTGAACCTAAGCAGGTATTTTTCCGACTGACGTATCATAAGTCTGTAAGAATAAAAGTCCATTAAAGACACCTTACGATTGGATTGTCTACCAGTCTATGGATCAACTCTCATTAATTGAAAGTGATATCCGTCTTCTCTCCTTGGAAACATCAACGCGTATTGCAATGAGTCGTACGACCGATGTGATTCTACGACGTTTCTTAAGCCTGCACCTCTTGTCTGCACAATGTCCCTGCTTTCGAAATCGTCGCCGACCATAACTATCCCATGTCATTCACTGTCGGAAAATTAGACCAACGTTCATGTTCATTGGGAGGCTTCTTATGAGCTCTTATAACGACACGATGTGTGTCAGTTGGCATCTTTTCAAGAGCTGTCTTAAAAATCTTGACGTATTCGTTTTCATCGTGTAGAATTGTCTGAAGCTGAAGAACAATGTCACTCTTAACTCCTCCGATTGCTCTGCATCGCTCATTTGCCTGCAATGCTTCGTCGCCGGTAGAGTATAATTGCAGGAATTGTCTGTCCGGAGCAGCAGGAAGAAGGGATCCAATCGGGTGGTAAATTTGTCCTTGGACTTTGGTTTGTTGGTTGGAATCCCAGTTCAGTTTGTAGAACTCCTGTTGTACCGAATGATGTGATTTGAAAGCAGCTGTTTTATCGCCGAACATTTTCCAACAAATGTCCAGACTATGGGTGATCACCTATTAATGGTGATTTAAGTGGCTTTGGTGGTTTAAGCAGATCGTCCAATTTAACCTTGCCACGTGCACAGCATATTCCTTGTGTCTCATCTATCCATTTAAGTAATGAGCAGTATTGACACATAACTGATTTCTGATCCTGAAGTGATCTCGCGTTACGCTCACGCAGGCGACGACTATACACCAGTCGATCAATATGGTGTTCTTCCCCTGCCCTTTTGTATGGCATCTATGTGTACGACTCATTAAGAAAAAAAAAAAAAAAAAAAAAAAAACAAACAAGGACCTTCGGTTCTGTACGTGGAATGTTAGATCTCCTAAACAGACCACGTGCGGCCGTACAACTTGCGGACGCTCTAGACCGCTATAAAGCGGACATAACCGCCATCCAGGAAATGCGATGGAATGGACCGGGTAAAAAACCGATGAAAAGCTGCGACATTTACTACGGTGGCTGCTATAGGGAGAGAGGACAGAGACTATTTGGATGCGGATTTGTTGTTAGAGGTCGACTAAGACATAAAGTCCTAAGTTTCCAGTATGTGAGTGAACGGCTCATAACGATCCGCATCAAGGCAAATTTCTGTAACATCAGCCTCATATGCGTCCATGCCCCAAAGGAAGACAAGGATGACTCCATCAAAGATCATTTCTTTGATCTCCTAGA
Source organism: Eumerus sabulonum (assembly GCA_951905685.1). Taxonomy (NCBI): domain Eukaryota; kingdom Metazoa; phylum Arthropoda; class Insecta; order Diptera; family Syrphidae; genus Eumerus; species Eumerus sabulonum. Next base: position 44,021,142 of record OX645062.1, on the reverse strand, counting down.
CAGAACATATACCAAATGCCCCAGCTATGATACCGAAATTATACTGGGAGATCTTAACGCTAAGCAACGAAAGCATCTTTGAACGGGTCATCGTCAAACACAGCCTACACGACACCACATCGGATAACGGACACAGGCTGATTCTTTTAGCCAGCACATGATTTCCCCACCTCGATATAGACAGAGGCACCAACCAGATTGATCACATCGCTATTGACGTCAGACACCCCTCCGATATTCTTGATATTCGCACTTTCCGAGGAGCGAACATCGACTCAGACCACTATCTTGTAGTAGCCAAGATACGTCAACGCATAACACGAACACCGCGGAGTAGAGTTAGAACAAAAAGCTATGACGTCCGAAAGCTACTATCGCCGGAGATTGCCAATGCCTTTGCCAACCGCGTCTCCCTTAAGCTCTCCGATACACCACAATCCTCCACTCAGTTAGTAGATCAACAATGGAGCCTGTGCAAACAAGCCCTGAAGAGCACAGTAACGGAAGTGCTGGGCCTTAAAGCTCCACCACGACGAAACACCTGGTTCGATGACGAGTGTAGAAGGATTCATGCGGAAAAGCAGGAGGCATACAAAGCCTCACTACACAAAAAAACATGAGCGGCTCGTGAGCTTCTCGAGCTTAGAAGAAGGGAGGAACATAAGCTTCTCAAGAGAAAAAAGAAAGAGTACGAGAAGCGGGCGATTGAAAACTTGGAGAGGTGCTATTGCAGGCACGACGTTCGAAGATTTTATCAACGGATACAACGAATGTCCCAATGCTATAAAGCCCGAACGGAGGCCTGTAAGGATGAGAACGGACACCTGGTAGCCGAATCGCAGTCGATGCTGAGAATTTGGAAAAACCACTTCTGCAGACTGTATAACGGCGATGACAGCCAACATACCGCCGTCAGGCAGAATGATCCATTCCTGAACTCGACGAAGTTAATATTGCCATATCGAAGCTCAAGTCGAATAAAGCTGCTGGCGCAGACGGACTCTCTCCTGAGCTCTTCAAGGCAGCTGGGGTGACCTGGTTGGGAGCATGTACCAGCTCATTTGTAAGATATGGTCAGAGGAAAGAATGCCCGAGGAATAGAGTCTCAGTCGTTCGCCCGATCCACAGAAAAGGAGACCCCTTGCAATGCGAAAACTATAGAGGAATCATTTTGTAATTTTCAATTTTCGTGGGGGCGAACACTCCCATTTATTGGGCTTAATTCAAGCCAACTTAGTCTAACTTATTCTAACTTAATCTAACTTAGAAGCTAAGGATGGTGGGGGAAGGAGGCATGATTAAGAAGACGAGTTTTTAAGCATTGAGTGCTGAGGTTGAAGTTGAAGTAAGGATTTGAGTTAACACTTCCCAGCATACGAGAAATGGGTTCATTGGAGGCATAGGCGGTACGGGGGGTGGGTAGATAGGCGAGACGGGGATTACGTACATTGCAAGGGTTAGTGTTGATAGAGACAGAGTCATAGAGGGTCGCACAATAAATGGTACCTGAAAGGAGTCGATGGATGAAGAGAATGTCAGATACAGTTCTTCTTTCCTCCAACGTGTTCATGTTGATTAATTTAAGACGGTCTCGAAGTGCAAAACGTAGGCATCGGCGTTGGATGCTCTCGATTCTAGAAATGTGGGTTTGTTGGTAAGGTGACCATACTTGAGAGGCGTATTCAAGAAGGGGCCGGACAAAGGTTGTGTAGAGAGATCGGGTAACGTAGTGGTTGGAGAATTCTTTAAACCATCGCTTTACGAAGCCGAGTGCTGAATAAGCTTTAAGGATTATCTCGTCGATATGTGTCCGAAAATTTAACTCCTGGTCACATAATATGCCAAGATCCCGGATAGCCTGATTTTTTAGAAAGTAGGGACGGGGAGGGGGTTTGATCCGTTTACGTGAAAAAGTAATGGATTGGCATTTGGGAATGTTGAGTTCCCAGCAGTTTTTGGAACACCAGGTGGAAAAACTATTGAGATCTAATTGGATTAGGGAAGGGTCCTGATTGGAGGAAATACTCCTGAAGAACTTGGTATCATCCGCATATAGTGAGATATGGGAATGTTTGATCACCATTTCAATATCGTTAATGGTAAGAACGAATAGAAGTGGACCTAAGTGGCCTTGGGGACACCGGAGGAAGCTAGAAAAGGTTTAGAAAAAGCAGATCTGAAGCGAACACTATAATAGCGATTGTTCAAGTAAGAAGATATCCACTTCTCGGAAATGGGATCAAACCAAGGGAAGACAGTTTGAAGAGTATTAGGCTGTGGGAAATTTTATCGAAAGCTTTACTGAAATCGGTAGAAATAACGTCGACTTCATTGCCATTCTCTAAGGCCGAGAGGGTAAAGGACACAAATTCAACAAGATTTGTGGTTGTAGATCTGCATTTGAGGAAACCGTGTTGTCTAGGGGAGATTAAAGACTTGCAGCGAAAACTTAAGATTTCATACAAAATGCTCTCGAAGAGTTTGGGTATATGTGACAGTTTGGCAATGGGACAATAATTGTTGATATCGTTCTTCGGCCCTTTTTTGTGTATAGGGGTTATATATGAGGTTTTCCATAACTGGGGGAATTCGCCCAAACATAGGGATCAAGTGAAGATTTTCGAGAGAGGGGAAGAGAGGGTTGAGGAGCATTTTTTTAGGAATATAGCAGGGAGACCGTCAGGTCCAGGAGTGAATTCATCTTTAAGTTGATTTAATTTGTTTTCGATGACACAGGGGTCGACTGTACGAGGAAGAAAAGGTCCAAAGGAGATATTCGGTAAATAATCGAAGTAAGCGGGATCCCGAACAAAGGAATCGTCGGAGAAAGATTGTTTGAAATAGGTGGCAAAAAAATTTGACGATAATGTTAGGGTCATTTGAGGTTTGATGATTAAAGGAGAGAGAGGTGGGGTACCCATCAGATTTTCTTTTGTAGTTAACAAACTTAAAGAAGGACTTTGGATCGCTTATAAGATTGGCTTGTGTTTCAGCTATAAAGCGTTGATAGAGAGAGTTGTGAAGGGCGGTAAAGTGAAGATAGCTACCCATATAGTTAGAGAAGTCTTTAGGGGATTGGTACCATGGTGGGGAGGAGGACAAAGTTATGCGTTGGGAAAATGGGACGTAAAGAGAAATAGAATTATACATTTCCCTGGAGAATTTGGATATAGCATCATTTAAAGTTAGATTATCAAAATTGAAAAGCGCTTTTTTAAGGTATTCGTTAATTTGGTGAAATTTCGCTTTGTGGAAATCGTGAGAAGGCAGAACTGTAGGAGGAGTATTCTGTGATGAAGAATTATGAAAAAAGGAAAGAAGAAGGGGAGGATGGAAGTTATCGATGGTAGAAAGGGAAAGTGGACAAAGAGGGACAGAAGAATTGAAGGGATCGGTTGTGAATATGAGGTCTAGTTGTCTACCCATGTAGTTTGAGATACCACTAACTTGGCTAAGGTTTGAATCTGCTAGACGATCCAAGAAGAGACATTCTTTGGTCGTAGTGGGGTTGGTGGCAATATAAAACGATTCTTCGTCTGATTGAGACCATTTAAGATGAAGAAGGTTGAAATCGCCGAAGAGAAGGATTTCATCCTGAGGATCTCTTAAATCAGTTATTTGGTCAATTGTGTTGATGGCGAGTTGATAAGATTCTATGGGTTGTGAGCGCAAGATGTAGAAACAAGTGATGTAAAGTGTCTTCTGGGGCAGCACAATCTTGACTGTAATAAAGTCGAGATGTGGGGAGGATGATACTGCAATAAAGGAGGGGTCAATTGAATTAAGGACGGCTAGAAGGACACCTCGACAGAGGCAACCATAAGTCTCCTTAATGTCGCATACAAGATCTTCGCTGCCTTTTTGTGTGAACGCCTGAAGCCATTCGTAAATAAGCTGATAGGTCCTTATCAGTGTGGCTTCAGGCCAGGGAAGTCCACCATCGATCAAATCTTCACACTACGGCACATTCTGGAGAAAACCAATGAATTTCAAGTCGACACTCACCATCTATTCGTCGACTTCAAGGCCGCATACGACAGCGTAATTAGAGACGAGCTATATAACGCCATGTTTACTTTTGACATCCCTGCTAAGCTCGTCAGACTATGCAGGATGACCCTGGAAAATGCTCGCTGCTCCATCCGAATCGGTGGAGAACTGACCGATAGCTTCGGAGTCAAAAAAGGATTTTGACAGGCCGCATCGCTGTCGTGTGATTTTTTTAACATCATATTAGAAATGATTATGCAAAAATCACAGGCCAATACAAGAGGCACAGCTGTTTCAAATCCTCGCAACTCCTTGCATACGCCGACGATATTGACATAATATGTAGGTAGATCCCAGCGAGATGTTAAGGAGGCGTTTGCGAGTATTGAGATGGAGGCGGCAAAAATTGGTTTGGCAGTTAATGAGGGCAAGACTAAATATCTGCTGTCATCGAAAAAGGACATTTACCACCGACGTCTTGGACAGAACGTGCATATTGCCAGATATAAGTTTGAGGCAGTTAAGGACTTCATATACCTCGGCTCCGCAGTGACTTGGAACAACGACACCAGTTTCGAAATCAAGCGTAGAATTACTCTTGCCAACCGCTGCTTCTTTGGGCTCAAGAGGCAACTGAGAAGTAGAGCCCTCTCTCGTACGACCAAGTTGACCTTATATAAGACCTTAATTATCCCGGTCCTGTTATACGGTGCAGAAACATGGACTTTATCTAAAGCGGATGAGGAAATCCTTGGTCGCTTCGAGAGAAAGATTCTGCGTGCGATTTTCGGTCCCATAAACACAGAAGGGGCATGGAGGAGCGGATTCAATCACGAACTGTACGGGTTGTTCAGCGACATGAGTCTAGTCAGGCGTCTACGGATCCAACGCCTAAGATGGCTAGGCCATTTATAGCGAATAGACACCACAGCTCCAGCCCGTAGAGTCTTTGAATCCAACCCCGAGGGACGAGGAAATAGAGGACGGCCGCACCTAAGGTGGCGCGCACAGGTGGAAAGGGACCTCAACCAACTGGGTGTGCGGCATTGGAAAAGACTAGCGAAAGATCGTGCTAGGTGGAGAGGCATGTTGGTTGTGCCCCAGGTTCACCCCGAACTGTAGCACCCGTTAAGTAAGTAAGTAAATAAGAAAAGTCTAAAAAAGGCAAGTAAACTATGAAAAATGGTAAACTATGAATTTGAATGTAGTTCTATCGGATAATGCTAGCTCTATGGGAAGCTAATTAGATTATGAGACTCCATTTTCAAAAAATACCCTTGGTCACATACAGACCTTAGGTTAGTCGACAATATCCCACAACCAGTAGCAAACTTCCAAGCTTTGATCCCTATCGTGTCTTTGTTGTATTAATCTTACCTGCACACGTTTTTTCTATAATTACTGATATTCACCTTTTCACCTCCTTGCTGTCAAGTAAGACAATTGATTTCAATTCAATGGAAATTTTGATGATCAGCTATTCTCATCATGGAGATTAAGATCATCAAAGTAATATGCCTATAACTTGCCGACAACCAATATCTGTCATCATGCAAAAAATCATTTCCAACGGATTTGCCGTTTTAAAGTGATGAGGTAGCATACAGCAGCTGACCTCCTCGTGGTGGGGGCGGGCAACAGGTTTGGGGTTGTGAATTGATTTTCGTACAGCTTAAACCTGGCTAGCGAAGCGCAAAACCCCTCTGGATGATAAAAAGGAGAGCCAGGCCTAAATGGTGACAGTATGCGAGCGTCTGGTTGCCGGTCTGTCCCGCTCGGCAGCCGGCCGGGCTTAGCCCAAAGAAGTCACGAGCAACCCGGCAGTGGCCTCGTGAGCCATTACGGAGGTGGAGGGGATGCACGCCATGCACTAACCAGTGCATGCGGAGAGTAAAAGGCTACAGACAACGGCATCCACTTAGGATGGGCACATCTCGAGCTGGTTGAGGAAGCTGCCAGGTATCGACTAGATATCGTAGGTATCTCTTCGACAAAGCAAAGAGGATATAGAACTGTGGACCTTTCGATAGGTGGAAACTCTTCCTGTCGGGATTTGCACCTCAAATGTCTGCACAGGCCGGAATGGGGATACTCATAAGTCCCAGGCCGGCAGAAAGGGTATTGGAGTGGATATCATTAAGAGGGAGAGTCGTGATCTTTAAACTCAAGCTTGAAAGATCAACTTTGGCTCTGGTGCAGGTGTATGCACCGAATCTAGAGTCAGAGTACGTGACTTTCCTGGATGAAGTTGATGCTGCCCTTGATAGGGTGGTTGAGATGGATTCCTATATCCTGATGGGGGACTTGTGAACACCTTCTTTCCACACAAAGCCATTCATGATTGTATGTGGTATCGTCGCAGTCTTCAACAGAAATCGTTGATAGATTTCTTTATGGTACTATCGTGTGTGAAACGGATGGTTTGTGACGTTCGTGTGTTGAGAGGGGCGGAACTGTCAACTGATCATCACCTGGTGTTGTGTAAGCCGTATTTTACTGATAGAGTATATCGTCTGCCAAGGCCGAAACCAAGAGTGGTCAGACGCATAAGGTGTGGGAGAAACTACAGAGCAGTGAGGTGCGGCAACACTTCTCACGACACATATGGGGTGGCTGTGGTGCAGTGGTTAACATCATCGACCGCCGAGCGGAAGGTCTATAGTTCAAATTCGCTTCGTAGCCAAGAAAAAGTAATTCTCCTATACGGACAAAAAGTATGCAACACAGTTGTGAACGGAAAGTGACCAGACCGTACTGCTGCAGGCATAACACTCACAGTGTATGGTCAACTGAAATTCATCCTCTGCGTATGCAATACTAAAAGTGCTCGAACGAATTACTACGGACTATAACCAACACGGAATTGGTCGGCTCTCGTCCTATCTAGGACAACCACCCCTGAGAGTAATGAACGAACATCAACGACCCGAACCACTGCACTCCGTTCAGGTTGTGTGTCTAAAAACACATCATAAGAGAATATAAAAACTCTTGAACCTGCGCGAGTCTCTAAAAAAGAAAAAAAAAAAAATGTCCGAAAGGTTTGAGCAAATTCCAACTGTTCCATCGCATGAAGAGGAAGAATGGCGACTATTTTCAACAGCTGTCATTTCCTCTGCACGTGATGTTTGCGGAGAGAAGCGGCTTGGTGTGGCGGCTGATGGTGAGAAAAGAACTGCGTGGTTTAAAACACCCGGAGTTCGAAAAGCAATCAGGGAGAAGAAGAAGGCCTACAGAGACTGGATTCTCTTGAGGGACTCTGCTTCTTGTAACCGCTACACTGTGGCGCGAAGAACTTGTAAATTTGCTGTGCGAGCAGCTAAAGAGCAGTCCTGGAAGAAGTTCGGTGAGAAGTTGGAAGGCGACCACAGATCTGCGAAAAGGGGGTTCTGGAAAACCATTCGCCGGCTCAGAGGAATGAAATTCAACATAATCGAAGGAGTTAAAGTCAAAAATGGTGTGTTGCTTTCCAATGAGATGGACATCTTACGCAGATTAAGCGAGCACTTTTGGGAGCTGCTCAATCCCGAACAGGGCACTGAGGGGGACAGACCTATAGTCTTGAGTGTGGCGGAGAATAGTCTAACGGTGGAGGAAGTCATTTTAGCTATTGAATCGCTTAAAGTTGGCAAATCCGCCGGTGTGGATGAAGTTCGGCCAGAAGTGCTTAGGGCAATGGGTAAAGAGGGAGTATTATGGCTCTCTCGTGTCATTCAGGTGGCCTGGGAATGCGGTGAGACAACTAGCGATTGGCAAACTGGGGTAATTGTTCCTCTTTTCAAAAAGGGGGATAAAAAAGAGTGCTCCAACTATAGGGGCATATCTCTTTTAAGTGTCCCCGGTAAACTCTCCGCTAAGGAGTTGGAGGCCCGTTCTAGAGCTATGGTCGAATCCAGGATAGGGGATGAACAGTGGGGGTTTCGTCACGGCAGAAGTACAACCGACCAGCTTTCACTCTAAGAATGGTACTCGAGAAGGCTTGGGAGTACGCTTAACCAATCTTCAGCTGCTTGGTAGATTTGGAAAAGGCGTATGACCGAGTTCCTCGAAGTAAACTCTGTAGTGTTCTGTAGGAGTATGGGATTGATGGTCCTCTGTTGAGGACCGTTCAGTCTTTATACACAAATAGTAGCAGCTGCGTTCGGGTTAACGGTAGTAAATCAATATCTTTCACCGTGGGCGTTGAACTTCGCCAAGGGTGCGTCTTGTCACCTCTCCTTTTCATTATATATATGGACTGGATGTTACAGTGCAGTCGAGGCAGTCGAGTTGAGGATAAGCCATCTTCTTTTTGCAGATGACTTAGTTGTCCTCACATCCTCCCAGGTGGAACTACAGCGCGTGCTAAATAGGTTTGGGACCGTATGTGCTGATGCTGGAATGAGGGTTAACGTGGACAAATCCGAGGTTATGGTTATTTCCAGATCACCTGTCCAATGCACTCTACATGTTAGTGGAGTCCCATTGAAGCAGGTGGAGAAGTTTAAGTAATTCGGGTTCTTCTTCACGAGTGATGTATGTATGTATGTATGTTGACGTTACAGTCCATGAAGAACCTGAGCCGAGCTTCTCTCAATCACCCATGTTGTGTGCGATTTCATTTTCCCATAGGTGAAAGGGACCTACAGTTCATTGCCGGTTCCGAACGGCGAATTTCGAGAAGCTTTTCATAACAATTTTACTACAGGGGGTTTCGTCAGAACCCCGCTGAGGAGAAACACCGTGAAAAACACGTTCGATGACATGGCTGTGCCGGGATTCGATCCCGTGTCATCGGCGTCAGAGGCCAACACACTACCCACTGCGCCACGGTGCTCTCAAGAGGTGCTCTCACGAGTGATGGAGGGAGTAATAATGAGCTTTCCTACAGGATTGGGCAAGGTGGGTCAATTTGGAAGATCTGTAATCAGGAAGACCGAGCTTGGTGTCAAAGCCAAGTTAGCGATTTTTAACACAGTATTTGTTCCAACTCTAACCTAGGGTCATGAAATTTGGGTATTGACCGAAAGAATAAGATCGCGAATACAAGCTGCCGAAATGAGATTTCCTCGTGCTGTTGTGGGAGTTACTCGCCGGGATGGGGTGACAAACACGGCACTGCGGGGGAAGCTCAATGTTGAGCAGGCTATGCTTCGATGGTTTGGTCACGTGAGACGAATGTCGTCATTATCACGACTTCCGAATCGTGCCTTGGATGCAATACCATCAGGCAGGTCGACGTGGTTGGACCAAGTCACAAAACTCGCCTAGGTGCGCTTGGGCATAGCTCCTGATGAGTTAGACTCGATGACGGAGGATCGAGTGGCCTGGAGATCCCGCGTGCGCCCATTACCCCTGTGACTCTTTTAGTGGAACATGCGGGCCACTGAAGATGTATGTATGTATGTATGAGGTAGCATACAACGTCTCTCACATTTTTTTTTATACAGATTACCTTTTACCATGATGGTACATAACTCTATTGCCCAATTCTGGTGGCTCTTTCTTAACTACTTCATTCGAACGGTCGGGTTGTGCACAGTAGAGGACCGATCTGATCACGTTGCCAGCTAGTAGCGGCAATTCCCTTTCAACCCTACCAGGCAATCAGCATCACCTTACTTACTTACTTACTTATCAGGCCAGCGATCCATGGAGGATCTGAGCCTGAGCTATAGCTGCCTTCCATCCTTGACGGACCGGGCACGCTGCTTCCAGTTGTTAAGACCAAGATGTCTTATATCCGCGATTACTTGGTCTTTATACCGGAGGTTCGGTCTTCCTCTACTTCTCGAACCAAGAGGCTCGGAGTCGAAGACCCTCTTAGCTGGAGCGTTGAAGTCCATGCGCTCGATGTGGCCGAGCCATGTAGTCGACGGATCCTTGCCTTCCGAACTACATCCACATCTTGGTACACCTTCCTCACAGACAGGACCAAGTATCCGGCGCAGAATTTTTCTTTCGAAAGAACCCAAAATCAGCTCCGCTGTCCTGCTTATCGTTCAGCTTTCGGCTCCGTACAGCAAGACTGGCAGAATGAGCGTTTTGTAAAGCATGACTTTGGTCTTTCGAGTGAGCAGGTTCGACCCCAGTTGTTTGGACAAGCCGAAGTAGCAGCGGTTGCCAAGGGCGATTCTATGCCGGATCTCCACTGTGGTGTCATTTGTGGAATTTACGTTTGCCCCGAGGTAGACAAACTCCTTAACTACCTCGAAATTGGAGCTGTCAATTGTTATATTTTGTCCCAGGTGGTGAGCGACGGATTGGTTTTGCTTGACAGAATGTATTTCGTTTTGTCCTCATTGATCTTAAGACCAACTCGTTTCGCCTGTTCTTCAATCGCCGTGAATGCTTCCACAATTCCACGGCGAGAACACGCGATGATGTCGATATCATCCGCGTATCCTAGCAGCTGGATGGTCTTGTAAAAGATATTGCCTTCCCTGTTGATGCCTGCCCGTCGCACTATCTGCTCCAGCACCAGGTTGAAGAAGTCACATGACAGCGCTTCTCCTTGCCGAAATCCGCTGCATGTTTCGAATGGTTCCGGGGTCCTAGAACCGAGTTGCACGGTGCATCGCGTGTTTTTTAGCGTGGCGCGACACAACTGGATCAGTTTTACCGGGATCCTGAATTCGGCCATCGCCCCAAACAGTTCTTCACGATGCATGCAGTCGTATGCGGCTTTGAAATCGATGAAAGGTTGGTGTGTATCGATTCGAAACTCGTTGGTCTTTTCCAGGATTTGTCGAAGTGTGAAAATTTGGTCTATAGTTGATTTACCGGGCCGCAAGCCACACTGGTAGCTGCCGATTAGTGCGGTGCAAAATGATTTTAGACCTTCACACAATACGCTGGACAGGATCTTGTATGCGACATTGAGCAGGGATATACCTCTATAGTTCTTGCAAGAGGTAGGATCGCCTTTTTTGTGGATGGGGCAAATAGAGCTGGTATTCCAGTCGTCGGGCATGCTTTCGTCTTCCAAATTTCTGCGTATGATCTGGTGCATACTCCCTACCAGAACATTGCCGGCAGCCTTGAAGAGCTCTGATGGCAAGCCATCTGAGCCTGCGGCCTTGTTGTTCTTCAGCTTTTGAATAGCTGTGGCCACTTCTTCGATACTGGGTGGGAGGACTACTTCAGCGGCTGGAGTTGGGATTTCCTCGTTCCCTACCACTCTTTCTTGGTCATGCTCGTTAAGCAGCTGTTGGAAGTGCTGACAAGATTACCCTCGCAGTTTCGAAGAGCCAGGGTGCCCTTTTTGAAGCCTCCTGCAAGGCCTTTGGCTTTCTTGTAAAAGGCCCGTATTTTATGTTTATCCCTAGACTCTTCGATATCCTTGAGCTGGGAGGCTGCGAAGATTCTTTTCTTTTGTCGCAGTAGTTTTTTCTCCTCCCTTCTTCTGGCTCTGTACTCTTCTTGCGCTGCCCTGGTTTTCCTCTGCAGCGCCTTTTGGTACGCCTCGTCGGTTGCTGCCTTTTTCTGCTTACACTCGCCATCATACCTCGGGTTTCTTGTCGGGGGTGGTAGGTATCCTAAGGTGGTTTCGGCTACTTCCTGAATGGCTGAGCGGCAATGCAGCCACATATTATTGGCATTTGTGTTCGACGTAGGCATACCGTAGAGTCTTTCGCTCAGCTGCTCCCTGTAGACACTGGCAACCTCCGGTGTGCTCAGGCGCCCAATGTCGAACCTCCTCCTGATGGGCTGATACAGCTTTCTGACATTGGACAGTCGAGCTCTGAATCTTGCTGCTACGAAGAAGTGGACAGAGTCGACATTTGCCCCTCTGAATTTTCGCACATCCAGGATGTTTGACGAGTGCCTTGTGTCAATGAGCACATGGTCGATTTGGTTGGCGGTTCGACCGTCCGGAGATCGCCAGGTTGCTGTGTGGATTCGCTTGCGAGGGAATCTTGTGCTACTTATCACCGCATTACGAGCTGTCGCAAAGTCAGCGAGTCGGAAGCCGTTATCTGTTGTTGTATCGTGGAAGCTGTGCTTTCCGATCACTCCGCCAAGGGTGTTTTCCTTACCGATTTTGGCGTTGAAGTCCCCGAACACGATTTTTACATCGTACTCCGGAGAAGCTCCGTAGGCGTTGTCCAGGAGGTCATAGAAGTCCTCCTTGATAGGGTCTTCAGCCTCGTCGGTAGGGGCGTGTGCACATTTAAGGCTGATGTTATAAAATCTGCCTCTGATGCGGATCACAGCCAGGCGATCACTTATAGGTTTGAAGTCGATGACCTTCGACCTTAACCGTTTTCCCACGACAAATCCGCATCCCAGTAAGTGCAACCTTTTGTGACAGCTTTAATAAATGTCGCAATTTTTCTTCCTAATCATACCGTTTCCTGTCCAGAGTATTTCCTGGACCGCAGTAATATCCGCTTTGTACTGCGTGAGGATTCCTTCTAGTTTATGAGCAGCTCCGGGAGTGTACAGGGTTCTGACATTCCAGGAGCATTCTCGCAAACCGTGTTCCTTTTTCGTGCGTTGTCGTCGTCGAGTATCCGTCCGTGTATTCGAGGCATCTTGCTCATTCATAACTTTACGTTTTTTTACGCGGGCGGATTATTAGCCCGCCGCACAACCGCCATTCTGGTCGGGGTTTTTTTCGCTGCATACGTTTGTTCACCTCCCAACGGTTGTTGAAGAGGCTATCCAGAGGGCGCCGCGAGGAGGCCGTATGTCAACTTGACCCGGGCATTTAAACAGGGATCGTTGCTGGCATCTCGCCAGGTTGAGAGCAATCAACAACTTTACCCTGTATGTCCGAGCCCACGCCCTCTTAGCATCACCTTGCTTGTCGTTAATCCAGGCTTTGAAATCGATTGTGGAGGGTCACCGGCCTCTGATCATTACCGCTTGAGTTGGATATATTCGTTTTTAATATTTTTTCCGATTTTGACTTTGTTGCGTTACAGCAGCTTTTCATTGTACCTGACTGCTTACATGTCGTTCCTGCACCCTGAGCTGCGAAATTTCATCGACTTTTTCAGTAATTGGTCGACCAGAGCGGTCACTCACATTTCACAAATTTTTTGGTACGTTTACCTGTCTGTGCTGAATTCTCTCAGCTGGCCTCAAGACAAGCCACATTTATTTTTCTTTCCCACAGTTAGTGTAAAAAAGCTAATTGTGTTTGCTCAAGTAATTTTTTTCCATAAAAAAATGTTCAACTTTGTGTTGCATAATAAAAAATAAATAAACATGTCTATATTGTGCCCCCAGCTTCCATATTCCCCCGCATAGTTCGCGAAAGTAGTATGTTCAAAGTATTCAACATACTTGTATCGAATTCACTACCTAACTATGTACCTATTGTAGTTAACTTTACTATTGCTTTTGCGGACGTTAACGTAGCTCAAAATGACAACGTAAAATATCGCAACCAAAGATAGCGATTTGCGCATGCGCAGATGTTGTTTCCTGAATGAAATCAAACTGTTTTAAGGTATTTTACTGCGTCGCTCTGTTGTTTTTATTACGTGCTTCATCGCATGTAAATCTATTATATTTCTGTGGATTATCGTTGTGCTACATAGTGCTTGAGGATTTCCCACAAGTGGTCATAAATCAAGTATGATACCAAGGGGTTTTCCGCAAGTAAAATTGAGTTGTCTGGAGTCGGTTTTGCCACGCGGCACACCAAGGCTTGAATTGAGTTTATCGGTGTTATCTTCTTGGCATATACCACTCCCATTTTGCACATATGTGATGTCATTATGGAGCATCATTAGATGTTATCACATTTTATCGTATACCTTGAATACTGTCGCGTTTCGTAATATAAAACCGTAGGTAGTGCTCATGAGACTGCATAACCATTTATAAATTAATTTGTAGTTTCTCAGACATTCAATCGCCGGTAGAGATCAACTGTATGATTATCACTTCAAATATGTTACCTATTTCAAAAAGAAATATATCTTTCTTCGAATAACCGTGTTTAAGCTCGATTGGATAGTTCTTCTTTACTATGTCTTCTTGGCAGTGAAAGTTTAGAAATAGAAATCGACTTTTTGTTAAGTGCTAATGAGGGGGTCATTGGACAAATAATGACATACCAACATACATACCTTAAATGCCGTTTCAAATTGTATGCAGTTTTACAGAACATTTGGATATAACGTCAGACGTTGTGCGAGCAGAAGGTAACAGGGATCTCCCTCTCCCTGGAGATTCCTATTGACATTGGTCTTAAATATCTGCATGTGGTATTGAGGGGGGAAGACGGAACGAGCTACCGCGTTCCACACTCGTATGGTTCGGTGAAAGTAAGAATCTCTATATTTGACAATACGACCGAAAACGGGCTTCAAAGTGAAATCGGGTGCATTCCGGGAGATACATTTATCGCGGAAGAAGTTTTGCGAATGTAATGAATTTGTGATACTGGAACACATTGCATATCCATTTGTAGCGTATAAGATATAAGGAATCTTAAAGCCTTTATGGTTCAGACTATGGCCGTCTACCACATTGCCATTTTTGAATTAAGATATGTATATTATATTGCAAAAAAAAAAAAATAGAAATATTTGAAGATATTCATAATACATAGATACAACTTTCAGTTACTTACTTACTTACTTAGGTGGCGCTACATTCGTGGTGAACCTGGGCCTCAACCAACAAGCGTCTCCAGCTGACACAGTCTTTGGCCAGCTGTTTCCAGCGCCGCACGCCCAGTTGGTTAAGGTCCCCTCCCACCTGGGTGCGCCACCGTTGATGCGGCCGGCCTCTGCCGCGCTTTCCTTCCGGGGTGGATTCGAAGACTCTTCGGGTCGGAGCTGTATTTTCCATGCGCTCTACATGACCTAGCCACCTTAGACGCTGTATCCGTTGACGTCGTACAAGGCCGATGTCGCTGTACAACTCGTCCAGTTCTTCGTGGGCATCTTCATCCGCTTTTGTTAATGTCCAAGCCTCTGCGCCTTAAAAGAGGACTGGGATGATTAAGGTCTTATACAGTGTCACCTTGGTTTTGCGAGAGAGGGCTACTTCTCAATTACCTCTGAAGCCCAAAGAAACAGCGGTTGGCAAGAGTAATTCTGCGTTTTATCACAGCGCTGGTGTTGTTGTCGCTTATCGTCAGTGAGTCAAAGTTATATCCCCCCATGGTGACGTTCTGGCCCATTTGATTTTACCCTCATTTACCTTGAGACCCATCTTAGCCGCTTCTACCTCAATCCTTACAAAGGCCTCATTGACGTCTCGCTGTATCCGTCCAATCACGTCATTGTCGTCGGCGTACGCAAGCAATTGCGTAGACTTGGAGTAAATCGTACCTCTTGTGTTGGCCAGTGAGTCTTGCACGATCTTTTCAAGCACGATGTTGAAAAAGTTGCATGACAGCGCGTCACCTTGCCTAAATACTTTTTTAACATCAACGGTCTCAGTTTGCTCATTACCGACCTTAACGGAGCAGCGAGAATTCTCCATTGTCATCTTGCACAGTCGGACGAGTTTGGCAAGGTTGTAAAAACTAGACATGGCTCTGTATAGCTCATCTCTATACACGTTGTCATATGCAGCCCTGAAATCGACGAATAGGTGGTGAGTGTCGATTTGGTATTCCAGGTCTTCTCCAAGATCTGCCGTAGTGTCAATATTTGGCCTATTGTGGATTTACCTGGCCTGAAACCACACTAATAAGAGCCGATCAGGTTATCCACAAACGGTTTCAGGCGTTCACACAATACGGTAGATAAGATCTTATATGCGATGTTAAGGAGGCTTATTCCTCTATAGTTGGCGCAGTTATAGGGGTCTCCTCTCTAATGGACCGGGCAAACGATGCTGAGATTCCATTCGTCGGGCATTGAAACCACACTGGTAGGAACCTATAAGATTTCCCACGAACGGCTTCAGGCACTTACACAGTACGGCAGAGAGGATCTTGTACGCGATGTTCAGGAGGCTTATCCCTCTGTAATTGGCGCAGTCATAGGGGTTTCTTTCTTATGGACCGGGCAAACGATACTGAGATTCCATTCATCGGGCATGCGTTCTTCCGAACATATCTTGCAGATGAGTTGGTGCATGTTCCTAACCAGCTCATCGCCAGCTGCTCTAAGCAGCTCCGCGGGGAGTCCGTCTGCTCCAGCAGCTTTATAAGACTTAAGTTTCGATATCGCTATCTTAACATCGTCTAGGTCGGGTGG